>JBAIZL010000004.1:156527231-157264731 GCA_036971475.1 Prosapia bicincta
TAACGGTTTGATATATTCGTACCGGACTATAGACATATCTGACGTTAATGTGGGATATTTGGTCTCTCAGTTATCAAGGTCAATGACGTCAAAACACTTCTGACACATTGTTTATTCCTTCGTGACTTATTATATTCCATTAGAATCACAAATAATATATTCTAAATGGCATCAACACAGGATGTAAACCTGTCACAAGTGATAAGTGCTTTTGTAAATATTCTGTAGGCCTGCTGTATATGGAACACAAATGTAAACATATTTTGTCTCCGATACAATATTGTTTATAATGTCAGCTTCTTTTTAATAAGATATGTAGCCTATATAAGCAATCTGTCTAGAATGACTAGTTAAGACGAGTTAGTTGAAAGTTTGTTGATATAAACCTTTGTATGACATGTCTGTTTTTTACGTGAATATAGTGTTATTTCTAATATATTACACATCTAAGCTCTGTTTGTTGTAAGTAGCAAAATTTAATAGCCGATATACTTTTATAATTTATTGAATTTTATATACTTTTAAAAATTTGTTTCCATCAAAATCATATTTGGTTTCAGATTTGAGGGGCTACACTGTAGTGCCTCATACGTGGCAAGCCCGTAACATGATAAGATTTTGATGCTATAGACCGACCGGCTCACATATACGCCATCCTAAAACACCACTAAAAAAAGCAAAAACAAAAATATACAACAAACACACATACTCCATGAGTTTATAGGAACTATAATAAGTTATTATAACAACTTTCCACTTTTGGTCTGTCATGAAGGTCAGGCCTACGTTAACGTGATCTGTGTGAAAAAATCGAATTCTTGAAGCCGGTTCCTCGTGAAAAACCAGACGGCGCAAATATGCGTCGCTCGGTAGCGAACGTGTTAAAAACTCTTCCATGGATTTTTCCAATCAAAATCGCATAATAATACTCCCTTTTCCGATTAAGGAAAATTGTCATTGTGACCACACAGGGGCTGATTATAACCTATATTTCTTATAGATCAATGAGTAAGACTATTATTGCTTACTAAGGGTAGGGAAGAGTTGTAAGTATATAGATAGGGTCATAATCCCCCCCATGGGATCACGTGTGTAGCTTCATATATCTACTCCTTACGGGTGAACAAGTGATTACCCTTTGCAATTATTGCAACAAGAAAGATAAGTAATGTTAGAACGAAATTAGTTTGGATTAAGGGAAGGCCATTAAGGGTCGTCTGGTGTAAAGAAAAGAAAGGAATTACTTACTGAAGTAGCTACTCTTGTAACAACCCCTCGATTGGAAAAAAAGTAAAACTGTATAAACAATTTTTTAAAGTTAATTCCTGCTTACGTCAACAAAGACTTTTTTTTTAGTTACTTTTTATTAAATAATTACATTTAATATAAATTATGTAACAACACCTACGCCTTAAAACAACTGTTCTACCGCATAACCTATAACATAAAATAAGCTGTTTTATTGAATCATATGTTTTCGCTTATTTTTAGCCAAATAGGATGAAATAACTATATTGCATACCTTGCCCATTTTGTGAAACGTTTTGCTCCCATATAAAACTAAAATTAATTCATTAAATTTAATGAATTAATTATTACTTGAAAAAACTGTATTAACATTAAGTGTCATTCACTACGAATTTTAAAAAATTATTTGAACTTTAGTGGATGTATAAAATGTATTTTATTAACGATTGCAAATTTGAACAATATATATATATATATATATATATATATATATATATATATATATATATATATATAGAGAGAGAGAGAGAGAGAGAGAGAGAGAGAGAGAGAGAGAGTGTGTGTGTGAACTAATAGAAGTAATTGAAAAATATAAACAAGGATACGTAGAACTAAGAAATTGACGTTTCCCTGGTCAGTTGGGAATAGCTGAGCACTCGATAGCAAAGATGGTCTCTATCGGGGTTAAAGAGAACTACCCGCATTTAAAGCCTGAGAGTCAATGTATCTGAGAGAGTATAATAGTGCTAAAGTGGGAAAGTACAAACACACGAGTGGTAGTTGTTATCAGAAGATTTGTTGGTTTGTACTTTAATGTTGTTTTTATTGGCCAGTAAGTTCTATTACTTGTTTTATTTTATATTCATTATCTCCATTTAGAAAAAATATCGCAAGCCAAAACTGTCTTCAAATAAAAACCTATCTACCCCCTTACAATGTCTAGATTTTCGTCTATTAACAAAATACAATTCTTAGCAAAGTATCATCTTATTTAGTTAAATTCCAGATTAGCCAGATTTAATTCAATGACCTCTTGAGTTCCTCTCTAGAAAGGGAATCAATAAATAGGAATTCTTGAACAATGTCCAGCCCGATTCGGGTGTTCCCGATCTCTAATTGGTCCAATGTTTACGTCATAACACAATGCGTCTTCAATCAAAAAGATTAATTCTTCTCCCTCGCTTCTTTATTATTGTTTACAGCGCGCCACAGCTTGTCTCTTGTAATGTTTTGTTTGTTTCTAACACTAAACAAATCCAAAGTCAGATCATACGTAGGCCTTGGGGCCAATCACCCTTGTAAAGTCTTTCTTAAATGGGTTTCCAGAGTGAGATTTTAATTTTTTTATTATATAGAGTTTAAAAAACAGTTGTGTTATTTATTTGCCAAACTTATCCAAGAAAAGGGTTTTAATTAGATACGATTAAAGTTTGATGTTTCTATATACGTGGTGACTAAACACCATCTGTGAGCAGTATTCGATTACGATAATATAATTCTGAGAGTAGTATTCGATTAAAAGTCAATAACATCTGTGAGAAGTGTTCGATTAAGATAAAATAACATCTGTGAGCAGTATTCGACTGATATAAAATAACGTCTTTGAGTCGTATTCGATTAAGATAAAATAACATCTGTGAGCAGTATTCGACTGATATAAAATAACGTCTTTGAGTCGTATTCGATTTAAGATGAAATTTACATCTGTAACCAGAATTGGATCAGGATAAAATAAAATCTTCGGGCAGTATTCGATCAAGTTCAATAACATCTGTGGGCAGCACTCGATTAAAATCAAATATCATCTGTGGGCACTATTCAATTAAGATAAAATAACATCAGTGAGATTTATTCGATGGAGGTAAAATAGCATCTGTGAGAAGTATTCCAATAAGATTTTAAAGACATCCAGGAGAAGAATTCAATTAAAATGAAATAATATTGTAGATAGTATTTGCCAAAGATAAAATATTTGTCAGTAATATTCGATTCAGATAAAATTACATCTTATTCAATTCAGATAAATCTGTGAGATTTATTCGTTAAGAAAAAATAACCTCTGTGAGAAATATAACACTAAGACTTTAAAAAACATATGTGAGAAGTATTCGATTAAGGTAAAATATCATCTGTGAGCAGTATTCGATTTAGATAAATCTGTGAGATTTAATTGATGAAGATAAAATAACATCTATGAGAAGTATTCTACTAAGACTTTAAAAAACAGCAGTAAGCCTATTCGATTAAGATGTATTTGATATTCGAATAACTACTGCGGGCAGTATTCGATTAAGATAAAACAATATCTCTGGTTAGTAAAATGAGATAAAATTCGATCAAGATAAAATATCATCTGTGGAGCACTTTACAATTAAGATAAAGCAATATCTCTGATTAGTAAAGTGAGATAAAATTCAATCAAGATATAATGACTTCTGTGTTAAGTATTCTATTAAGGTAAAATAATATTTGTGTGTAATATTCAACGAACACAAATGGAAAAGGATAAGTAAATTAAATGTGCACATTAGGGTAGTGTGAAGCAGTTGAATAAATGTTTCGTCTTAGTGAGATATTTTAAGGTGTGATCTAATTAGTAACATTAGATATGGGGAAGTGCGAACGAAGACAACTGTTTGGGCAAAGAAAATGAGCAAATCAGGGAAGAAAAGTAATACATAAGAACTGAATTACAAGAAAAAGGAGAGAGGAAGAAAACACAAATATATTTACGATAAACCACTGTAAGGTTTGGTTAGTCAGACTTCTCGAAAGTCGATAGAGATATGTTTGGGGGGGGGGGGTTGCAATCCAGGACGTAAATTCATCAGGAGGAAATTCCCAAGACTTGTACGACTGATCAATATTGACAAGACAAATAAATAGAAAGTGTCTTTGATGTTGATATCAAAACATGTAAGGTGCAAAAGATATCAGATGATATACAGCATATAGGCTACGTTTTGTGAGGGAAACAAGTAATGCGAACAAACCGTTTTTAAAGTTAATTCGTACTTCGTACTTGGTCTACAGAGACAGATTTTATTTTAGTTACTTTTTATTAAATAATTAAAACTGATATAGATAAAGTACCATAACCTATGCGTTAAAACCGGTGTTCTACCACAATAACCTATAACATAAAATCGGCTGTTTTATGAAATCATATGTTATCATTTATTTGAAGTCAAATTGGACGAAATTATAATGCATACCTTGTCCCTTTTGTGAAACGTTTTTCTCCCATATAAAACTAAAATCAATTAATATTTAAAAACACTATATTAACATCAAGTGTCATCACCAGTTAAAAAAAAATATTTAAACTTGAGTGGATGAATAAAAAGCAGTTTATTAACGATTGAAAATTCGAACAATATATGCATACGTTAAATAAAAAGATTGTGAACTAATAGAAGGAATTGTAAAAAGGATCAGAAAATTTGGATTTACAAACGAGATGGCTATATCTTATTGTAACTAGCCACTAGTCCAAATGAGCACATTAATCTTCAAATTATCTGTATTTATAACTGATAATAAATTACTAATGTAAATTATGACCTAAAGAAAATTGAGTTTGTTACACCAGGTTCCGATATAGAAGACAGTAGTAAATGGGTATTGTTTTAACTGAAATCGGAAACAAACATCGAGTGACGGGCTCCTCGCCCACGGTTGCCGTTCCTATAATTTGATTTAAAACAGAATAGGAGTCTACGAAAGTGGAATCGGCCATAGGGGGTGGGGGCTGCCGCTGTCTGGACGAATAGGAAATTCACATCTTCCAGGGGGGAGGGGAGCATTGTTCGAGCCCAATTCGACGTTACACTTCCGTTCGTCTCTCAGTGTCATTGTAGCTGTGGCGGAGTGATTTACTAGTGCTATAGCATGCTTCGTCTGCAAATTCAGTTTTGCTTCCCTTCAACAGTCTTTTTCAAGATTTTACTCCCTCTATCTATATAGATTCTTATAATGTCTGAAAACGGTAGCATGAAGAAAAGAGGACGACCTCGTATACATCTCCAAAAACAAAATACGCCCTATCAAACTATCGGGTGGGGCGTTCCATTGTAGGCACAAATTACTATCCCGAGTTAACTAGGAATGTATTGTTTCATCTGAAAAAAATCTGTAAGTTAATGAATGGTTTCACCAACTAGCTACTCTTGACGGTATTAGCCGCTGGCAGTGGCGGGTTGACTGTTACTGACAACACTGCATCCCTACCCTGTCACAGACCCATTCCAATTCTACTTTAAATCAAAGTATACTACCAACTAGGATTCCTTCAGTGTAACCAGTTGTGTTTCCGGTGTAAGAGTAGGCGGTGTAGTACAGATCCCAGGATTCAGCACTATACAGATACTACTCAACCCCCTCCCTCCATTGACCGATATTTCACAAGTACGGGTATCCCCTTTAAAAGATGGTCTTAATGTACCACAAGCTAGAAACCCGCTATAAAGTTATTGAATTTCGGTGGAGTCAGGAAGATAGGGCGTCTTGACCTTACTGACCGTTCTGGGATGCGCTGATTGGCGTATTGAAGGTCGCTCCGGTGATTACGGTTAATTCAGACCAGCTTAATCATTTCCTTTTCGTAATTAACTTTGGTTCAAACGTGTGTGGATCATGACGTAGGTTGACTAGTCCGTGTTCTGTGTGGGCATGTGGGCAGCCGTGCGAAGTCGACATCCTCGTTCAACGGACACCGTATGACGACCCTTTAAGTATTACTCACCAAGTGTTTTACTTGTACAAGATACGGCTTAACAACCACGTAGTTCTTCTTTTAACTACGCATAAAACGAATAGGCTATATAATGTATAGTCTATATTTTTACACCTACCAGACTAATTGAGGCTAGACACGGACATTTCCTTCACTAAAAACTATTTCTATTTACGTATAATTACTTTTACTTCTATAGTTTGACTCTTACTGAAGCGTTTTCAAGTTACAAAGCACTAGGTTTGTCTCCCATTCTGACAGTTAGTTTGCTTATTTTGTCTTCAAAACGTTTACCTAGCAGTTTTACTACAAGTAAAGACTTCGTACTGAATTATTTACAAACACTTCTATATTCAATCCTAACTTACAACTAATTATTTCCGATCTCCATATCACTACACCTCACAAGTTTACCTCAAGTGAGAGAATGTGGTTTTCACAGTAATCCCAGACATATCAGCGGGACAGCGACGGTATTTTAAAAGTTCTCGATTTATAGAATTAATTTTAGATTTAAATTGCAGAAAAACTTTCACAAAAGGGGCAAAGTATGCAATATAGTTATTTCGTCCTATTTAGCTTATAATAAATGATAACATATGATTTCATAAAGCAGCTGGTTTTATGTTATAGGTTGTGTGGTAGAACAGCTGTTTTAAAGCATTGGCTATGTTACTTTATTTATGTAATTGTAATTATTTAATAAAAAGTAACTAAAATAAAATTTAGTTTGTTTGCCTAAGTAGGAACTGACTTTAAATTAATAGTTTTGTTTCTTTGTGTCGTTTGTGATTTTAATAGTTCCGTTCATATTACTTGTTTATAAGCAATCCTATCTTACTTTACCTGATGCATTTGAACCTATATTTTCATAAAGCTATGTGCCTTACCCAGTACAGTAATTAGAGAATAATTACTTCATTTGAGGTATTTTTCTGTTATGGTAACTTACTTAGTTATGGTAACTGATGTATTTATAGTTTTCGGTATTTAAAATACTCACCCTACATCATGTGGAGTGTATTTTTAATTAACTTGAGTGAAAACAAGAGTATCAAGTTAACCCAACTTTAGCCATGTGTTATCAACGTAGGTTTATTGCAATAGAAGCAATTGTTGTCTGTTTTTGAGCCTAGAGAAGTAGAGAAGGAATATATTAGGCTCATAACACTTGGAAACTGGAAGCTGCGAAGCGATTACCCTCCTCTGCCGGTGCGTGTCCTTGAAGGGGGAGAAGGAGAAGGGGTTGGCCTACACTTGTCGTCGCCCCAAGGACATTGGGCCACCCTTACCCCCGTCGCCGCAGCTGTGGAGGGACCATCTTTCAAACAAAATGTAATTAACACACCCAGACCATAATGTTTTTTTATGACAAAATAAAAACTGCTTGATTTATTAAAATAAGCTGAGTGGTTTAACAGACATGGTCTGGTTAGATCCTCCCCAGGGACGGTGCCACGGTGCCGCTTCGACTATAGTTTATTTTCTCAGGCCTGTAAAGGAATGCCAGATTATGTCTTCCATATTGGCTGTGTTTAGTCTGGCGAAATGTCAGGTCATGTGAGATTAATGAAGAATAATATATATAGTAGGAGACCACTTAACCTTGCACTTGGCCTTGAGAGATCGCAGTAGGCGAGATGGAGGGCAGCGTTGAGTCAGTATAAATACTTTCCTACAAACTTGATAAGGACTATATACACAAAGAATATATATACAATTCACAATAATTATATAGCTTTAATCACAAACCCATTTCAATGACATTATGTCATCATCATCAGTGATTCTATGACAAACATATAACTTTAATTAAAGAAATGGGACATAACCTATAATACTTTAACCTATATATACTTAAGTTTTACAATTGGAAATTGTATATATTTTTTGTGTTTATAACCTTAACTCACAAGCCAGCTCGAATATTATTTAATGATAAGAAATGTCAAAACACTGACGTGACAGCAGTCTATATTAAAAAATTAACTTCGGTATGAAATAATAAACGAACATGAAGTATGTCTAAACATATCGGATGCAGAAGCTGTTGATGTACAGAACATTCTGAAAATGTAACATGTTTTCAGAAGTGGCAGTACACGAGAAAGCGGGAGTGAGCAAGTCCACGGTTAGCTGAACGCAACTATACATTACAATGCCGCTTTATAAATACTCTGGTTGTAACTTTAAGTTAATATTTTCAAAACATTTTCTTTTTATAGCTCTTTGACTACCAAAGGGCTCTGTAAAGATAGACATTCTCTCTACAACTTCTACTTCCTCTTTTATTGTTGTAGTTCTATCGACTATCAAGGTCTAACGAGTTGGATTTATGCCCGTTTAGGACCAAACCCCTAGTCTGAGGGTCGGGCCCCTTCCGAGATTGCATAAAGGTACGATTGCACTACCTGGACCAAACAGACCAAATAAGGTACAGAAAACCTCATCCAGGAAACCTTGAGTGTGGAATATTTTACTGAGAGTTGTCTCCGTGTTATTACCCTCAACCCTGGGTGACGTTAGGAATGTCTTCCCGTTAATGCCCTGACCCGGGATGAAGAGAGATATCTAACCGTTAATGCTCTTTACCGGGTTAAAGAGTGGGGTCTTCCTGGTAACACTATCGATCGGAGTGAACAGTGGTGTCCCCTTGGCAATACCCTCAACCCTGGGTGACGTTAGGAATGTCTTCCCGTTAATGCCCTGCCCCGGGATGAAGAGAGATATCTAACCGTTAATGCTCTTAACCGGGTTAAAGAGTGGGGTCTTCCTGGTAACACTATCGATCGGAGTGAACAGTGGTGTCCCCTTGGCAATACCCTCAACCCTGGGTGACGTTAGGAATGTCTTCCCGTTAATGCCCTGACCCGGGATGAAGAGAGATATCTAACCGTTAATGCTCTTAACCGGTTTAAAGAGTGGGGTCTTCCTGGTAACACTATCGATCGGAGTGAACAGTGGTGTCCCCTTGGTAATACCCTCAACCGGGGTGGGGAGAGGTGATTATCCGTTAATTGGTATTTCAATATTACAGAAAACAATCGTTGTTTTGTATTTATAAGGATAAAAATGGAATCCGTCATTTTGGAATTAGCTTGTTATTTTTACAGGGAAATTCACACCAATAGGAAATCCGTAAAGGGGATACCCAAAACTTGACTAGGAAGTTACAACACAATCAATGCATTCCTTATCACTGCATGTCACTTGAGAGTGTGCGCGTGGTGTTCTCAGGAGTATGCAATCATCAAGGCCTCATTGTTTAGTTGCGATTGTATGATGTTAACTGTGGTAAATAAAGATTAACATAAATATCAGGAACCAGAAATTGATTACAAGTCACAACACAATCAATGCATCCCTTGTCATTGGATATAACTTGACAGAATGCACGTGATGTTCACAACAGTAAGCAATCATCAAGGCTTCATTGATTAGTTGAGACCACATCAGGAACAAAAACGTGATTTTACTTCGACGATTCTATTGTCTGAATCCTTCATATTTGTTTAATACCCACAAGGTTCTAAAGTTTAACTCCCAATACAAGATTTCAATATGAAGTTACTATGAACATCGTAACTGTGGGGAGTTTGATGTTTCTAGTTGTAATGGTTATAGTTATAAAATTCTCATTGTGTGTTTGTGTAACAAAACAAGTCACGGGTTCGATAAAAGTACTTTTTAATTTTTTCAGAAAGCATTAACAGATGAACCGTTTGACAAGTAAAGATTATTTTCTTCATTGGGATTTTTCTAACACGTTTTTGTAGATAATAGACTATTTATTCAGAACTGCAATTGGTTTAAACTGAATGAATGGTTTTATTGTAAATGGTCGAAAAACTAGTCTTTAACTGTTTAATCTCAAGACACCATACGGCAATTGAAAAGATCAAGCAATTAACCAATGCTAATTACTTTCCTCCTCTAATTCCTCACCTTTAGAATTAAATACCTTAATTCTTCTAGGAAGGTACAACAATTGGCCTTTATGTTTATTATATTCAATTTAACTGTGCATAAAGTAAAGTGAGCTTCGGGAGGTTCGTCCTACCTACAAGAGACATCCATCTGTGTGACGTAATATTTCTCAATATTCTCCCAACATGCTCAACATAGGAGAATATTTCCCAATTTTCTCCCAACAACCCCAACATAGAATAATATTTCCGAATATTCTCCCAACATGCCCAACATAGAATAATATTTCCCAATATTTTCCCAACATGCCCAACATAGGATAATAATTCCCAATATTCTCCCAACACACGATAATATTTCCCATGCCCAACATAGGATAATATTTCCCAGTATTCTCCCAACATATCCAACAAACTATAATATTTCCCAATATTCTCCCAATATAGGATAATATTTCTCAATATTCTCACAATAAGCCCAACATAGGATAATGTTTCCCAATATTCTCCCAATATGCCCAAATAGTATATATTATTCCCCAATATTCTCTCAATATGCCCAACATAGCAAATAATATTTCCCAATATTCTCCCAACATGTCCAACATAGGATAATATTTCCCAATATTCTCCCAGCATGCCCAACATAAGATAATATTTCCCAATATTCTCCCAACATGCCCAGCATATGATAATAATTCTCAATATTCTCCCAATATACGATGAAAAGCTACCTGGAGCTTTTCCAGGCAGTTGAGTTGGCCTTCCCAATATTCTCCCAACGTGGGATAATATTTCCCAATATTCTTCCAATATGCCCAACATAGGATAACGTTTCCCAATATTCTTCCAACATGCCCAACATTCTATAACATTTTCCAATATTCTCCTAATATGCCCTACATAGCATGTAATATTTCCCATTATTCTCCCAACATAGGATAATATTTCCCAATATTCTCCCAACATGCCTAACATACGATAATATTTTCACGAGATAATACAGACCACTTCTTCTTTAGTCTATCCTTTTTTTCACACCCTCTTATTAACCCGATGGTGTAGCGTATACACCTGCCTATGACTAAGTTATAGAATTACTAATTTATTTCAGTTCAGGGTGGAATGAACTAATTTGTTTCAGTTCAGGGTGGAGTGAACAAATTCAGTTCAGTTCAGATGCAATGAACTAATCGAGTTATGTAATTCATAGATTTTGTCTTACACATCAGACAAGTACTTCATGCCCCTACCCTACAGAATAACTAAAATTCATAATCCTTTATATATTGTATATTAGATCAAATTTTTCTGCCTTTCTTACCATTAGAATATTTTCCTTTGTTGGCGCAATTCAGAATGACTCCATTTTCAAAACTTTAATAGTACTCTCTTTAAGTACTATTTTAACTAAAAAGTACTATTTTTATAAAAATGGAGTAATTCCGAAATGCGTCAACAAAGGAAAATATTGTAATGTTAGGAAAGGCAGAAAAATGTACTCGAATATATACAAAAAGAAATGAAGATGAGTATATTAAGAAATTCATAATCCTTTACTTATTCTTCAGAGACAACCAATTGACCGCTCGACTAAAACCCTCATGACACGAAACTTTAACCTTTTAGTTTCACACAGTATAAAACTGTAACGTTGGTAAATGAATTTCTCACAGCTTGCCGAATATGGCCAGCTAAAACGCTTTGTTTGGCTACTGCAATGTGTGGGAAACACTGACAATACAATAGTGTGCACAACCTGTACTAAACTCTGGGCATCGAACCTGATGCAACTTATGGTCGGTAATAACAATTCTTGTAACGTGAATGGGAAACGTATATTTCCTAGCTGAAACCGACTTGAAAGAACACTTTACTTACGCCTGTCGCTAAAGACACCTTCTGTTCGTCGCTGCACCTTCACACTATTCCACACCCAGCGGCCCGTTTCTCACACCTACCTTGTGACTGCGAAGCTTTCCTATTCCTGCCCCTAAATTCTTTTTCCCATCAACAACCTTTCCGTCTCAACCCAATAACTATTTAAAATTTACAATGTGTTTGTTTATAAAGAACACCTATGATTTCTATGTTACATATCACTGAATATATAAAGACTCTCAGATGATCATGAAATGGAAATGCCTATACTCGAGGTTACATCCCTAGATCAACAGATATAGTGACTCTCAGATGGTCATGAAGAGGAAAGGCCTAGCACTCTAGGTTACATCCCTAGCTCAACAGATGTAGAGACCCTCAAATAATCATGAAGAAGTAAGACCTATCTCAAAAGGTTACATCTTTTGCTCAACAGATGTAGTGACTTTCAGATGGTCATGAAGAGGAAAGGCCTAGCACTCTAGGTTATATCAATAGCTCAACAGATGTAGTGACCCTCAAATAATAATCATGAGGAAGGAAGATCTATCTCAAAAGGTTACATCTTTAGCTCAACAGATGTAGTGACTTTCAGATGGTCCTGAAGAGGGAAGACCTAGCACTCGATATTACATCCATACCTTAACAGATGAAGTAGCTCTCAGATGGTCATGAAGAGAAAAGAACTACACTTGAGGTTACATCCTTAGCTCCACAGATGTAGTGACTCTCAAATGGTCAGGAAGGCCTAACACTAAAGGTTACACCCTTAGCTCAACAGATGTAGTGACCCTCAAATAGTCATGAAGAGGAAATGCGTACACTCGAGGTTAGATCCTTAGCCTTACAGATGTAGTGACTCTCAGATAGTCATGAAGAGAAAAGGAGTAGCACTCGAGGTTAGATCCTTAGCTCAACAGATGTAGTGACTCTTTTATGGTCATGAAGAGGAAAGGCCTAGCACTCAAGGTTACACCCTTAGGTCAACAGATGTAGTAACTCTCAGATGGTAATGAAAACGGAAGGCCTAGTACTCAAGGTTACATCCTTAGCTAAACAGATGTAGTGACTTTTAGATTGTCATGAAGAGGAAAGGCCTACAGCCGAGGTTATATCCCTAGTTCAACAGATGTAGTGATCCTCAGATGGTCATGAAGAGGAAAGGAGTAGCACTCGAGGTTAAATCCTTAGCTCAACAGATGTAGTGACTCTTTTATGGTCATGAAGAGGAAAGGCCTATACTCGTGGTTACGATCACAGGAAAGTGTTTTAGGGGAACGTTATTCACATCACAGTTACATGTCCACTGAGAAACCTGACACCATAAATCTCAGCCTCCATGGAAACAAACATTCCTTAAATGCACAAAGCCTCTTAGATATTGTTTTACAAAATAACTTTCTATTTTTAATTCTACTATAGACATATTAATGTGCAGATCCAGGTAGGAAACCTTGAGAAGTTTGCTAATGTGTATGTTGTTGTGAGGAATATATCATGAAGCAGAGCATTGTGTTTTGATATGTAGATTACGACCTGAGGTATGAACAATTACTAGGTTTTTATAATCTACAGCTAGTACACAGGACCCCAACGGTTATGTGGCAAGCTTATACTAAGTGGCTGTGACGTCAGGGGTCGCTTCCAAACAAAATCTGTAACAATACGTTACAAAATAGCATTCTATTCATTTCCTGTTACTCGAGGTGGGAAAGGATCAGGACATGAGGAATGGTTTCGTAGAAGTGTTTAAAGAATTAATTGACGCTTGAATGCAAATATTGTATTTAAAACGGATCCTAAGAAAGCCATTACAGCATTTCCTTATTGTATTCTCAAAACTCTACAGCCGCCAGTGACGATATCCTGTACTTCCCGGCCACGGTGGAAAAGAGTCATAGAAAGGTCATAAATACAAGATATAATTGTTTTGTTCTAAAACGATCAATAAGGTAGACTATTACCTCCGTATAACGAAATAAAATGATGAAATAATAATATAAAACTCCCTTGTCTGAGACGTAGAGAAGGGATAATGCCTCACCTAGGCAGACATTCGAAGGCCTAAGGATGTGACTAATAGTCAAGTCAAAGAAAAGGAAGAAGGGTATTAGATATAGATGTTACGTAAACGTAAGTTTAAAAGTATTTGCCATCATGAGTCCCTAGTACTGGCAGTAAGACAAGACTCATGTGGGTAAGGTGGGTTATTGAAGATAGGACTCAGCATAATTGGAATCCCTACTAGGATTGAAGGAGCGGAAGTTTTACCGTTCGACTCAGCATATTTGAAAGCACTACTATACTTTGATTTAAAGTAGAATAGGAATGGATTTATGGTAGGTTAGGGATGCGGTGTTGTCAGATCGAACGCTGTAACAGTCAACCCACCATTGCTAGCGGCTAATACCGTCACGAGTAGCTAGTTGGTAAAATCATTCATCAACTTACACATTTTTCCCCCAAAAAAGTCATATTTTTATTCTGAATTTAATCCTCTCTATTAGAACTGCCTCCATTATTGTAAAAACTGTTTTTTCGTATAATGAGCGTGAAGTATCTCTCACAAATACCACTTAATTATTAACCGGAGTTAATTCGAAAATTGAAAAAACTATGTAATTAATAATCTAAAACATGCAACGATTATTTAATTACTATCTTATATATTATAATATATGCATATTATATATATAATTACTTCATGCATATAGGTTAGAACTTTGAAGTGATTGTACAAAGAAAAGAGTAGTTTGACAGTAATACGATGAGTGTTTCACTTTCGCACTCGTAAACAAATTTAACATTTACACACGAAAATACGCATTAAATATATACACTTCACTATTAAATATCTACAAAAATTTATATAAAATATGATATTTATTATATAAATACATATTGGTATTATATAAATAATGGGTAGATATATATAGCTAACACACGGATAAAGGAAAAATGTCAATAAAAGCTAATGAATTGACTAATAAAAATAAGAGACAATGACCAAAATGCATGGACGTCCAAAGGAGTAGTCTGCGCCATAATAATGTAAACAAATGTCCGCTAATCACGGCTATAAATAGATTAGGATGTGACATAAGCATTATCATGACACAAGAAAATAAGTCAATGGTAATATAAAAATTTTTTTTAAAGTCAATTCCTACTTGAATCAAAAAAGAAAAATTTTATTTTAGTTTCTATTTATTTTATAATCACAATTAATATAAATATATATATATATATATATACATACACCTGTATATATATATATATATATATATATATATATATATATATATATACATATGTCAGAATATGTAAGAATATTAAGTGGCAAAGTATAAAGTGAATTTCTTTGCAATTTTCCATTTTTCTTTTCATGTGTCGTATTGGACTATTATTTTCCTTTGTTGGTATTTATTTATACGTTTTTTTTATTTCGTCGCTTGCATTGTGTTGTAGTTTCTATTTGCATTCCTTTCGCATTGTCCGTTTGTGAAGCAAAGTTCGATAACGTTAATCCAGTTAGTTTGTTAATTTTATTCTTTTCGTTTCTTTAATAATCCTAGAGCATTATTTATGTTATTGTGTGGTAACCATGGAAACAATTTAACGTTGTAAAATATAGGTTTTTCATATAGATCTTTGAGATATTAATTTCTATCTATGGAAATTTGGCTCGGTGCCAAAAAGCGCTAGACTTTGAACATGAAGATACTCAGTTCGAAACCGACCTAGACCCTCAAATTTTTGTAATTCAATTATTGAATAAATATTTGGAAAAACTTTATTAAAATCAATTGTCATCAACATTAGGTTTAAAAAAATGTATTTGAACTTGATTGGATAAATTAAAACGTATTTCATTAACGATTGAAAATTTGTATGACATATATATATATATATATATATATATATATATATATATATATATATATAATATATATATATATATATATATATATATATATATATACATATATATATATATATATATTTATTTATATATATATATATTTATATATATATATATATATATATATATTTATTTATTTATATATATATATTTATATATATATATATATATATATATATATATATATATATATATATATATATATATAGAGTAAAGTCTTGAAAACGACTGTTGAAGGGAAGCAAAACTGAAATTTCAGAACAAAGCAAGCTACTAAACTACTAGTAACTCACTCCGCCACAGCTACATTGAGACTGAGCGACGAACGGAGGTTTAACGTTGAATTGGCAACAAGGCTCACCCACGCTCGCCTATTCGCTCACGAGAACCTCCTATTCGCTCAGAAGGCTCTAATCCCCACTCTCCCTGGCGGATTTCGCCTACGTATAACCCTATTCTGTTTTAAATCAAACCATAGGATTGAAAGAGCGGAAGTTTTTCCGTTCGACTCAGCATAATTGGAATTACTACTAGGATTGAAGGAGCGGAAGTTTTACCGTTCGACTCAGCATAATTGGAAGCACTACTAGAATTGAAGGAGCGGAAGTTTACCGTTCGACTCAGCATAATTGGAATTACTACTAGGATTGAAGGAGCGGAAGTTTACCGTTCTACTCAGCATAATTGGCAGCACTACTAGAATTGAAGGAGCGGAAGTTTACCGTTCGACTCAGCATAATTGGAATTACTACTAGGATTGAAGGAGCGGAAGTTTACCGTTCGACTCAGCATAATTGGAAGCACTACTAGAATTGAAGGAGTGAAAGTTTACCGTTCGACTCAGCATAATTGGAAGCACTACTAGAATTCAAGGAGCGGAAGTTTTACCGTTCGACTCAGCATAATTGGAAGCACTACTAGAATTGAAGGAGCGGAAGTTTTACCGTTCGACTCAGCATAATTGGAAGCACTACTAGAATTGAAGGAGCGGAAGTTTTACCGTTCGACTCAGCATAATTGGAAGCACTACTAGAATTGAAGGAGCGGAAGTTTTACCGTTCGACTCAGCATAATTGGAAGCACTACTAGAATTGAAGGAGCGGAAGTTTACCGTTCGACTCAGCATAATTGGAAGCACTACTAGGATTGAAGGGGCGGTGGTTCAACTGAAGTATATTTGCACTCTAAAGAGTAATCGCTTCGCCCTACCCACCCTTTCTCATCTCAAGTTTTATCATACTCATTTGTTGGCGGAGGGGACGGGACGACCTTGAACAGACCAATCAGAACGAAGCACCTGCTAGACCACACGGTAAGCACCCATGTAATATCAAATTAGTTTGTTTTCAAAAAGCAGCGATGTCAGCAACCTATAGGGCATCTAGATGTCCCTCTACCTCGACTTACCTGTTATATACCTTCGTATGTTACTGTTTGATTTATATGGATGTCGACCGCGGCCGCGACCGCACCTACATCTCCACCACGACCCACTTGTGCTTTCGCACCCTTAGGCGTTTTCACATGGGCGAGAGACGACCCAAATACGCTCGAACTTGGCAACAATGTTCGCTCAGGGTTGCCATATAGTAAAGATGGTCGATCCAGTGACTTTAACGGATAGGTGATAACCCCCGGTTTGGATAAGTGACTTTTACCGGTGACAAGGGATACTGAGACAGCTATATGTGTGTCAATAACCATCAGGCATACCAAACTGGTGAAATGATTCTACGCCTCACTTTTATTTTCTTTTTTATTAAAAAAAAAAATAATAATAATAAATTCATTTTATTCATTATTATTTCATTTTATTTTAAAATAAACTCCTACGAAATTATGAGCTACCGAGTGTTAAAAAGCGTCTACTATACACAACACTGTCACTATTTTGAAACCTGACACAAATCGATCAGCCACACACGACGTAAATGAGTAGAACCAGTGACAGCGATAAATCAACCAATGAAACCGTGGTAAATTAGTAACTTTTCAGCTGGAGTCTATGGGTGCGGATGCTTTTTTCTAAATCCGTTTGGAGCTTTTAAATAGTGATTTTACTCCATTATATATATTCAAATAGCCTAAAATTTGATTACTTCAGTCAATATATAAGGTTGAGTCAAGGTGGCTTGATAAAATATTTTGTAAAAGATGAAAAAAAATATACTATGTTTTGTTTCCCTTTGTATTATGTATTTATACAAATAACAACTAAAATTAACAAAACATTTTTAAAGTCAATTCCTGCTTAGGTCAACAAACATTTTTTTTAATTTTAATTACTTTTTATTGAATAATTACAATTAATATAAATAAAGAAATATAACCTATGGCGTTAAACAGCTGTTCTACCACAAAACCTATAACGTAAAATCATGTTATCCCTTATTTTAAGCTAAATGGGACGAAACAACTATATTGCATACCTTGTCCCTTTTGTGAATTTTCTTTTATACTTTTGAAAACAATACTTTTATTTTACTTTTTATTCCGGTTCGAATTGAATATTTATGGGTACGACAGGACAACCTCTGTCGGGTCAGCTATTATTCTATAAAAACGGATGAATATATGAATAGTTAAAATGTTTTTGACTTTCTTAAATGATGTTTGGTTATGACTTACTCGATCAAGGTAAAGATTAAGTAATACTAATAATTAGGTGTATTATTAATGTATACGTGATGTGAAATCAAATTCAGCACAGATATTTTATAAGTTTGTTGCCTAAATTCGAAGACAACGTCGTGTAATACGTTTCACCCAAGACATTACACACACGGACACAGGGCACGACAGAACAACGTTGCTAATTACCGGCAACGAGAGGCCAATTTATACCTGATAGAACAGTTTGTCGAGTCGAGTTAAATCACGCCAGCTCTGTTGTATAATGCAGTCAGGCGAAAAGCGTGTATTTATTTGGCATGTTTAATAATTACTGCAGATTTAGTCGTAACTCGGACGTTGCTCTGCTGTAGAGCGCCCACCCCGCATTCCGTACTTGATAAGCACGCCTTTTCTTGGCGGAGGGTAGTTTCACGTGTTAAGTTTGTACTTTACAATCGTATAATACGGTCTAGTGCATTTGCTCACTCCCGCTTTCTCGTGTACTATCACTTCTAAAAACATGTTACATAGTCAGAATGTTCTATACATCAACAGCTTCAACTTCCGATATACCTACACATATATAGTATAATAACCATTTCAAGATCGTTGTTTCATACTGACGCTAATTTATCATCGAATTTATCTAATATAGACCGTCTAATCCAAGACAGTGTTTTGACAGTCCTAATAATGTTTGTAGATCAGTATTTATACTGACTCGACGCAACCCTCCACCTCTCGTCTCGCCTACTGCGATCTCTCAAGGCCAAGTGCAGGGTTAAATGGTTCCCACTGTACGTGCCAACCTGACCCCTGAACCGAATGTTTTTAATATTTCCGAATGTAGGTCGTTTTAATTTAATTTATTTGCACTTATTACTCGCCTCGTCTTAATATTTTATACCACAGTATTTCTTTGATCCAATATTCCTAAGTCTGGTTTTGAGATGTGCCAATTTCTACAAACGTTGATAGTGCACAGAATAAAGTACAGAAGGGGTATCCTATAGTTCGTCAAGGATAATTATAATAAAGCTGGGGATGGCGGTTAAAGGAAAATATAACACTGGTGAAATTTAATATGTGGATGTCAGGTGGTAATTTTTAAAGATTTTTGTATTAAGGCGAAATCTGGATACAATTTTCTTTGGTGGAAATAAGTATGGTAAGAAAGCACGGAAAGTACGGTCGGTCAATACATTACATTCCCATTTTACCGGTTTTGTAAACATGGCCTCCTAAGTGCCTATGTTTTAAGACTTATGCCACAGACTTATGCTTAAAGAAAATGGCTGTAGTAGAAAACAAAAAATTGAAAACATTAAATGGTCCTAGAGAGGAGAATCGATCTTTTTGTTTCGAAAAACAAATCAATCCTTTGATGGGTAGGGAAGATGTACCTTTGAAGGTTATGTGGAGTGACTTCGCAGAGGTGAGCCGTCCCTTCCCCCCACTACTTGTATTATAAAGATGATACTATTGTAAGAATCCAAACGACCACAGAGAAACTTAAGCATTACGTGGAGGCATGGTAAGACTAGTAGACGCTAAACAGAGAAGAATATACGACAAACGCATGTAGAAAAACTAAGACGGGGAAAGATATGCATTCGAGATATGAAGGATAACCCAAGTAGAATAGGATGTACTGAGAAATATGCAGGAGAACCAAAGTACGGCAAAAATGTAACAGTTTAATTAAAGTGGATAACTATATAGACCAAAGCTATCCAGGAAAACCAAACTAGTGTAGGGTATGCGGCTAAGATACACATGCTTAACAAGGTACAGAAAGATACGAAGGACAATCGTGCTGGAAAATTATGTACAGTCTGGAGAGGCGAGGTAACCAAGGAAAAAGAGAATAACCGAGCTAGATAAGGATATGCAACCATTATAAGCAGCATAACCAAGATAGGAGATGGTACTCCGCCTAGACATGCAGCACAGCTATTGACGATATTGCGGATATAATGAGCAGATAAAAAAGCAGAAGAAATTGCAGCTACGAAATGTAGCAAAATCAAGCTGAAGAGAAATTTCCAGCCAAGACAAGCAATATAAAAAAGCTGAAAAAGAAATTGCAGCCAAGATATGCAGCATAAAAAAAGCTGAAGCTGAATTTGCAGACACGAAATGCAGCATAATCAAGCTGAAGAAGAATTTCCAACCAAAACAAGCAGCATAATGAAGCGGAAGAAGAATTTCTAGCCAGGCAAGCAGCATACAAAATCTAAAAAAGAATTTCCAGACATGAAATGCAGCATAATCAAGCTGAAGAAGAATTTCCAGCCAAGACAAGCAGCATAAAAATAATTTGAAGACAAAAAATGCCACGTAGTCAAACTGAAAAAAATATTCCGGCTATAATAACGAGCATAATGAGGCCGAAGAAGAATTTCCAGCCAAGATAAGCAGCATAAAAATCATTTGCAAACAAGAAATGCAGCATAGTCAAACTAAAGAAGAATTTCCAGCCAGAACAACCAGCATAATGATTCTGAAGAAGAATTTCCAGCCAAGACAAGCTGCATAAAAATAATTTGCAGACATAAAATGCAGCATAATCAAACTGAAGAAGGATTTGCGGCCAAGACAAGCAGCGAAATGTAGCTGAAGGAAAATCTGTAATCATGGAAATGCAGCACAATCAAACTAAAGTAAGGTTTGCATCTAAGATAACCAAGCCAGAGGAGGAGCATGATATAATAGAAGCATGATCCTCCTTAGTGCCAAAGAAGAAGCTCAAAATTTGAAAAGAGCTGCGGGAGACAAACAGGATTATGAAGAAAGAATCAAGTCAACGTTTAAATCTTCTCCAAACGAAAAGAAGAAAGAAAATAATTGAATCTGTCCCAGATATCGCGTCTAATCCTCTATAAAACCTAAAGTGTGTCAGGAACCGATGCAGGGATATATCGCGGACCCGTCAAGAGTTTTCTTCCGCTTTCAGTAATTTGCGCTAATTTAGGTTTCCGTTATCTGTAGATAATTGAAAACGCCGATAAGCCAACGTAACTACTTCCGTGTTGTATGGACGTTTTAGTCGTTTCCAATGAGGAAGTGCCTTCATGATAGCTCGTGTGACATGCTCGAGTATAAAATTAGCTGTAATCTATAGTTGCCAATGTTAATATCACTTACACTCGTGGTATATGGGGGCATTACAACACAGTCTAGCAGTTATGCCAATAGAACAAAAAGGAATCAATTATCGCCTGATGATGAACGTATATTTATTTCAGTTGTTTTACTCCTTTATTGCTTCACAATATTTCTGTTTTCTTTTTACGTCATTAGCTTTAAATAGGCTATAATAATTTCAGATACTAGTTTCGGAAACTCTCCATTTTTACCGAAACATATTAATTGTAGCTGTTCCTGACACTGCCAGAAAAAGGCCTCTGTTGTTTTGTCGTAGCAGAAACTTTAAACGTAATAAATAATTGTCCCTAACGTTCAATGGCTGTTTACAGGCGCTCTCCTCCCCTGTCATTGTTAACTGGATCAAATTGAAGACCTTGAATTAGATCCAATTCAAAAATTTGATTCTGTTAAATGAATCCATATCAAAACTGAATCTGTTAACTGGATCCATTTCAAATCTTTGAATATGTTTACCAGATCCATTTCCTATTTTGGTGGAACTCTGAATCTATTACATCTAGGTGTCCTAGTGGTCTCGTCCTCCTGGGCAAGTTTGAAAACTCATTAATACTATTTTTCATTTTTCCAATATTGAATTCAAATTACCTTGAGGACGTTGTTGCTTGTAAAGCTTCACCCACTCCTCGTTCTCGTCCCTATTGGACCGGAACATTCCACAGTGAATGTAATTCTTCAACACCAGCAATCCTTGTCTGTAAACGTGCATGCTACTCTTAAATCCTGAAACAAAAGCAACATTCGTTTTATATGTTTCAATTCCCAGGACTTTAAGCAAGTCGATAAGAAGAGAGATGACTAATTTTAAAATAATAAGAATGCCCCCACCTTAAACCCGACATTAATGTACTCATTTTGAATTGCTGATGCTAATTATTTTAACAAATTATTCATTACTATCTCCCATCTCGTCCAACAGGAGTAACATTTAAGCTTCACGTTCCTGACCAAATCGCACCTCCTCCTTCGCTTCCCCAACGAATACAGTTCGCCCCAGGAGCTTACATGGTTACCCTAGCAATGCATGGGGTTCAATCACTTATCTCCAGTATTTCCTCTATAATTATGTCTTTATATATAAACAAAACGTTTAATAAAGCCTTTTCCAAAATCCGTAAGCGAGCCCTTTTTCTATCTATTGTTGTAACAGTATTTATTTCTTTTATTCCTAAGTTATTCAGTTAGAAAACAAAAAAAATGTAGCCTTCCTGATAGACTCACAACCCACCATAGTTGCTTTATCACAAAACTCACCTACGGATAGCAATCTCACCTTAGAAACACGAGAGATCCTGAATAAATTAATTACAAACGGCTGGAACATCAAACTGCAATGGGTCCCTGGACATGGGGATGTGGCTGGGAATGAAAGGGCCGATTTCCTAGCCAAAAAGGAAACTACACTGTTACAGCCGAAACTGAAAATGCCACTGTCAGCTGCCAAAGCTCTCATTGATTTGTCAGTAAAACACAAAATGAAAGCTGTGTACCAAGAGGCTGCCACCGGAAAAACCTGGGAGAAACTATCAAAATCCGGACCGGAGTACTATCCTGACAGCTTCATAGCTGTTCCAGCGTTCCGCACCCTCACCGGACATGACCTCCTGCCTGCTCACCTCTGTCGTATAGGTATCCTGGACAGCCCCGAGTGCCCTCTGTGCTCCTTCAATCTTTTTGATGCAGGCCATCTCCAAGCATGCCCTGCTCTGGAACATGTTAGACAACAGGTGGAAGGGCTCAGACCTGAGGAACAACTATCCATGATTTACTGGTCAGCGCGTTACCAAATGGCAGAAATGCCAAGAGTGGGCGTTGGCTAGTAAGTAAGTATTTCTTTTATTCCTTCTATTAGTTCACACTCTCCTATTATATATATAGCCAACAACTCCTACATGACAAGATAGGCTATATATCTTATTCTAATTTTCAGTTGTTAATAAATACATTTTTTTTAAACTTATAGTAGTAGCCATTTGATGTTAATACAGTTTTTTTCAAATATTAAATCATTAATTAAATATTAAAAATTAATTAAAAGTTTTTATGGTAGACAAAGTTTTTACAAGGGTCAAGGTATGCAGTATAGTTATTTTGTCCAATTTGACTAAAAATAAGTGATTAGATATGATTTTATAAAACAGCTGATTTTATGTTATAAGTTATCTGGTAGAACAGCTGCTTTAACGCATAGATTATGTTACTTTATTTATATTAATGGTAATTATTTAATAAAAAGTAAGACAAATATTTTTTACCCAAGCAGAAATTAGTTTTAAAATGTTTTTGTTTATATTACTTGTTTTATTTATTTATTTTACTCTTTGTCTTTAAAACTAGTTTATACTTGTAAACTTTTTACAAGTACCCATACTTGCATATAGTAGCACTTACTTTTTGCTTAAATTAGGACAATATTTTTGGGAGATATGCCAACATATAAGTTATGCTGGTCTTTCGGTTTTATAAGGATAGGTTGGATTTATACTAGGTGTGTTGAGACGTTTTAGGGTAGTTGTATAAAAAAAAGTTTGGGTGAATTGTAAAGTAATTGGGTGTTGTGTGTATTAAGGGTGTACTTTGAATGTCTGTATATTTCTTATTGTTTGGTTGTGTTTGTAGAAAGGTGTAGGTTTGATGAAATGTTTGTGTAGTTATGGTTTGTGGATATGAGGTGTTCAGCAAAGTTTGATTGAGTGTTATAATTTGTCAATGCTTTTATTTGTTCTTGATAAAGTGTGTGAAATGTTCTCCCCATTTGGCCTATGCAGAAACGGAAAATAGTGTATAGGCCTACGTATAGATATGTTGTACAGTACATACGTCACTCTAAAACCCGTACATTGGTGAATCTTTCCTGTAAAACCAAGATTTGCCAACTTTTAATGGTTATTCCGAACTCATCCGTGTTATCATTCATTATGAACTTTTATCATCAAAAATTCATCTTACGTTTTAATTCAGAGATAGGTAACTGTTGACAAATAGATATAGTATAACCTAACCTAACCTATCCAAACCTAACCTATTATAAGCAATCTTATAACAGTACATACATCTCATTACTCGCAACAGCATATAATTCTTTACAAATACTTATTTCGTTAACATGATACTTTATTTTCTTCAGTGTACAACAATCACTATAATCATAAATGAAATAACATGCAACAGAAAAAAAGTTTACTTTACCTAACCTAGCCAAATCTAAACTAACTTAACCTAGCCAAACCTAACCTAACGTAGCCAAACCTTACCTATTATAATCAATCTTTTAAAAGTACATTAAACTTATTACTTGCAACAGATTATAATTCATTATACATACTTGTTTCGGTAACATTATAAGTTGCTATCTTCAGTGTAAAACAATCACTATAATCATAAATGGAGTTACATTCAACAGAAAGACAGTTTACTTAACCTAACCTAGCCAAAACTAAACTATTATAATCAATATTTTAAAAGTACATAAATTCAGTACTCGCAGTTGGGTATAATTCTTCATACAAACTTGTTTCATTATACATTGTTATCTTCAGTTTAAATCATTCATTATTATGATGAACGGAATTACATTCAACAGAATATATAATTATACTGAACCTTGTTTATTCAATACTAAGAGAAGTAAGAGAAATATGTATGGTTTTGATTTATACGTAAATGAAACAAATGATTACGAAACACCCATTGTTTAATTTCCAGAATCGTCATTGGTAAAACTTAGCTTCTCGCAAACTCTATAACCAACTCGTGATGGTAAATCCCAAGATTTACCAATGTACGTGCTTTTACAGTGGTACGGGCTGTATATTTTGTAACAATTACCTTCACGTCGTTTCAAACGAACGATAATGCGTTGTCGAGAAGCACGGCCATAAAACTGCACAACTCCGTTACGATCTAATTGCCATTCGGCTGGACACAAGGTCGCGATGGCATGACCGCGATATGGGAAGTAATTAGCCGCTGGTATCAGTATATTGTGGGATGACGCAACCCCCAGCCCATGTGAAATCATTCCGCCTTCACTGGACACCATCAACACTTTACGACCAGTTCCGAAGCCAAAGTTCAATGACACAATCCAGATAATCTGTTGATAACAAACACTTATCGTTCTGTTTATAAAATATTTTGTAACAAATGCTTACTTGAGTAGTTTTGCATTGGTTAAAAAAATACAAAACACAGCCGTTTGCACAAAATTTGAAATCTTTATTTAAAATATTATAAAATTAAAAATGAAATTCACCCCAAAAAAAATGTGAAGGAAAGTATAGATCCAGCCAGGAACAGGTGTGTTATGTAATCAGTAGGTAAACAGAACATGTGGACGTATGAGTAAACCGATGTTAGTGGAACCCAGTGCCTTGTTAAACAAAACGAAGAGAAAGGTAAAAAATAGGAGGAAACGAAAATTATATAACAAGAAAAAACGTCTGGGAAAAACATTCCCTGTAGAACCAAATACTAACTAACCCTTAATGGTAAAAATCCAAACTCTTCTGTGCTTTTCGTTCATTTTGAACTTTTGCCAACATACGAGTACAGTAGGCCTACATTCATCTTAGGTTTTACTTCAGACACAATAAATGTTAACACATAAATATATAGTATAACCTAACCTAACCTATTATAAGCAATCTTATAACAGTACATAAAACTCATTTCTCGCAACATAATATAACTCTTATACCTACTCGTATCGGTAACATTATACGTTGCTTTCTTCTATATAAATCATTCACTATAATAAAAAAACAAGTTACATTCAACAGAAACAAAATTAAACCTAACCTAACCTAGCCAAACCTGTGATAACCAATCTTATAGCCTGTACTCTTGTAACAGTACATAATACTCATTACTCGTAACATAATATAACTCTTTAAACCTACTTGTTTCGGTAACATTATACGTTGCTTTCTTCTATATAAATCATTCACTATAATAAAAAAACAAGTTACATTCAACAGAAACAAAATTAAACCTAACCTAACCTAGCCAAACCTGTGATAACCAATCTTATAGCCTGTACTCTTGTAACAGTACATAATACTCATTACTCGTAACATAATATAACTCTTTAAACCTACTTGTTTCGGTAACATTATACGTTGCTTTCTTCAGTATAAATCATTCACTATAATAAAAAAAAAAACAAGTTACATTCAACAGAAAAAAAATTAATCCTAACCCAACGTAACCAAATCTAACCTTGATTATTTAAAACTATGTAATAAGGTATATACTGTTTCAGCTTGTGAGAAGTAAGGGGAATATGTAAGACGTCATATATTAGTAAATATTTGGTTTTACTACTAAACCTTAGAAATAACCTAAAGGAGTTGGTAAATATAAGAATTTTATAATTAAGAGATGAATTTTCTGGGTTTTGCCATTATAGTTTTGGAGATGGGTTACGAATGACGGTTGATTTTGGGAACAAACAAATATTTCTTACTATTTTTCTTGCTAACAGCGACCGCGCCCATTAAGGTTAGGTCAGGTTAGGCTAGGTTCAGTCAAGTTAGGTTAGGTTCAGTCAGGTTAGGTTAGGTTCAGTCAAGTTAAGTATGGTAATATTTACCGTCTCTCTATGGTAAAAACTAAACTTTACCGAATGTAAGGTGGTAAAAATGCAAAATGAGCGATGATTGCAGAAGCATTTTTTATTTTTAACATTAAGAATTGTCTTAGGTTGTACTGGGAAATTTTAAGACCTATCCATATAGGGGCTTTTACAGTAACATATAAGCCATGAATACGTCATAGCTTGTGTAACGTGAAGGCAATACTTACGGTCGCCGGTAAAGCCGCAGACGTTACGTTTTAGGCAACGTCGTCGTGTGAGAAAGTTCGCGCCCCGTCGATGTTTCCTAGTGGCCCATTTCCACGGAACTGGGTCGCCACAGCCGCGAGTTACGTAACGCCGGCAATCAGCTGTACTGTGGCGAAGTATGTTGGCATTTGTATGTGTGCCCATTTCGCATTGCATAATGTACACTGCAGGCTTACATAACGAGTGAAAGTCTGTGTCGGAGTGACCTTGAAGCATTACTTCACCGTTTCCTTCCCCATCCGCGAGCTAAGCGCTTCCTTTAGTCGCGATAAGGATGTGGAAATGCAAGGCTCAAGGAGGAAATCTACCCTTGTAAAGGGTTGTGACTGATGACGTCAGGTGGATAAAGTGAAGAATGTTTTACATGTTTCTTCATTTTGTTAGTTAGTTTCATGTATGTTTGATCCAAATTATATTTTAGACGTTTACCTTTAAACTCTCTATAGGCTGAGCCCTGGAGCCAGACGTACCTGGGACCATCCCAACAGTCTTTTTAAAAACGAAGAACTAATAACACTCGATCATGCAATTGTCATGAACAAACTTCTGATATCGTATAAGAAATGTTCACGTGTAGATGTACAAAGCTACATAATGTGATGTGAGGTATATTCAACCCTTATAGGTTTTGGTTGAGCCCTGGAGCCAGAACTACCTGCGGCCACCCTAACAGTCCTTTAAAAACAAAACAACTAATAAACCTCGAGCAAGCAATTGAAATTGAACAATCGTTAGATATCATTGTACAAGAAATGTTTTTAGGTGAACAAATCTACATACTGTGATGTGAGATAAATTCACTCTGTATAGATCTTGGTTGAGCCCTGGAGTTAGGACTACTTGCTGCTACTTCGCTAATGAGACGCCTACTGGTTATCTCACTAAAGGAGGTGTAATTTTTTTAAAATATAAAATATAATACGATTAGCTAGTGAGAACAATTCACAACGGTAAACATTTAAATAGTCAACTCTAAATTCACTACACTTTAGTTTAATAAAAAAACAAACACACTAGTTCATAATTAATCATACTAGATTCGGAGACGATGTCGCCTTCTCAGTGCTTGACTACACTACTGATTACTGAGGAAGGTGACATCGTTGCCGAAACTAGTCTGATTATTTAATGAACTAGTGACTTTGTTGAACTAATGTATAGTGATATTTAGAGTTGACTATTTTCATTTTTACCATAGATAATACGATTATTTTCATCAGTTACCTGCTAAAAACGTTGAGGGAAATGATACCAAACTCGACTAAATAATGTTTTAAAATTAACTTGTAATTCTTAATGTAATCGTCATTATTTCTGTAAGTAATATTGGTAAACATTTCAGTATATACTTCTGCCTTACCTAACATTAATACAATATTCTTCGTTTACGCGTTTCGGATTAACTCCATTATCAAAACTTTAAATTGTACTCCTAAGTTGAAAACCGTACTAAACTTTGTGTACAGTTTAAAATTTTGATAATTGAGTCAATCCGAAACGCTTCAATGAATAGCAACGTTTTGATGTTAGGAAACGCAGAAGATTGTTTTCAGATGTATATTAACTTGTAATTAGGTTGTTAGTTAGGCAATGTTTATCCGCTTCTATTACCTGGATAATTGATTTAGTTGTTTACAACAAAGTCGACTTCGGTATCATTTTCAATAAACTGTTTTGCGAGTTTCAAATTAACTGATGAAAATAACCACATTGTGTTTTATATCCTTGCGGAAAGAAAACCAGTAGGTGGATGGGAGTTCTCAGGGGACAACCACCCTCCCTAGAAGCAAAAAATATAATTACTCATAAAATGACGAAACGAAACAAAATCAGGTAGGGCGATGTTGAATAATCAGCTGTTTACCGCTCTGAAATGCTGTAAAAACTAAGAAGTTTCTAGAGCCCCTAGAAAGAATTATCGAAGACTATAAACAAGTAAAAAAAGCTTCCGTTTTAAAAATCACTATTATAAAATGTATTTTTGTTGACCAAAGTAGGAATTTTCTTGAAAAATGTTCGTTCATATTACTATTTTAAATTACACTGCGGTGTTCAAAACTACCTCCTCAATGTGTCCCATAGATGGCTCCCTATTTGACGCCATCGTCCCTCACAGCAAGTACTGGAACGAGAGTTGGACCAGTAAATGCAACGCTGTCAACCACTCACTTAACCAATAAAAGCCTACTTACACTTGCCTGCCAAGACAACTCCGCTCTTATGTCACTCGCCACGCTCCGGGCTGAAAACAGGTTCCAAAAACGGGAAGTAATTCTAAACGACCTTCATTATACAACTATACCGGGTTTGTTTTGGTTTATGGTTGTCTGTCTGCGTTTAAGGCTTACTAGGTTAACTAAATGTTTCATGCTACTGCCGTACAACTGGGCAATACCAGTTCATATAACAGTGAAATTTTCTACAAACAATTTTTCTGTAAATTTAAACTGATCTCTTATTTTACGAATATACCTTATTCAAAACAGATTTGATACTTCTGTTAATGATGTTAAAACAATCCGTACTGGAATAACCCAAAATGAAAAATGTAAAATTAAATATTAATGTTATAATAGTATATTGTATAATATTAATTGTTTTATACGCTTGAAATTGTGTAAAATGTGACGCAATAAGAATGAAATTATGGCAACGGAAAAGCCATGTCCGATTCACATATAAGGAGCAAGGGACGTTATAATCAATAAAATCACACATTGTAAAAATAAACTATTATCTGTTAAAAATTTCCGGAAAATTTGATATTTCATAATATATTGAATAAAGTCCAAATAGGAGAAATACAGTAATGAAATAATGTTGTGGAGAAGAAATCACCAATAGGAGCAAAATAATTACTGAAATAATATTATATTGAAATACCAAAATCAGGAGCAAAACAGTAATGAAACAATGCTGTGGAGAAAAAATCACCATTAGGAGCAAAAAAATTACTGAAATAATATTATATTGAAATTTTTCAGGAGTAAAACAGTAATAAAATAATATTGTAGGGAAGAAATCACTATTAGGAGCAAAATTAGTGCTGAAATAATATTATAGATATTGAATAATACCCTTTCAGTAGGAAAATAGTGCAATAATTAATCACACAAAGTATGAAAATGTGACAATTTGTGTGTCAAAAACCGGACAGGAAAAGGCCAAACCCATCGTTGGTAATGTGCGTTCAGTAGGAACTGCAACGACCTGCAAACTCTCAATGAATTATTTAGCGACTCTTGCGGCTAATCATAATGGTTGTAACTAGTCCAGTCCCCAAAGTAATCCCAAAAATTTACAATCTTCGTTGAATTAATTTTAGTTATACTGTATATGGAAGAAAACCTTTACACGAAAGGGGCAAGGTATTCAATTTAGATATTTCTTCCAATTTGGCTTAAAATAAGTGATAAGATGTGATTTCATAAAACAGCTGATTTTATATTATAGGTTATGTGGTAGAACAGCTTTTTTAACGCATAGGTCTTGTTACTTTGTTCATATTAATTGTAATAATTTAATAAAAAGTAACTAAAATAGATTTTGTTTAACCTAAGTGGGAATTGGCTTTAATTTTTTAAAATTTATATTAATTGTTTAAAGTTAGGCCTACAGTTATGACGATAGTACCACTGCTCCCACGTTATGTTCCTTTATGATTTTGTTCTTCAATATAACTCCCGTATTTTCTAATTTCCCTGTGTGAGGATCAAGCTTGTCTCCACGGGCACCCGCCTCAGCCTGAGGCGACAAGCAAGCTGCATATTCCTAGAAGCAGGAATTGTGTAGCCTGTGAAGTTATCAGTCTTGTCACGTGACCTCCGGTGTGGCCTTGGCGTTTCCTTGTTCCGTGCGGATTGCAATAACACTTCTGCAAGACAGGAATGCACACAGCCTGCCTAGCAATTAGTATGCTACATTGCAGCAGCCACGCAGATGATAGTTTGCGTCAAGTAATGTTTTTAACGGCCAGGAGGACAAGATAAGTGAACAAATAAAGGGTGTAATTTCTCACAGTTTGAAGAAAAACTAATGGGCAAATAAATACAAATCTCAAAGCAGAAATTACGTTTTTAAGCTTGTGAACATTTCCAAGGTATAACCCTGATTCTGACGAATAGCACACAAGATAACATGTGATTGGTTTAATACTTCCGTCAGCGTATCGCCTTATGATATTATCGAGACTTGAACTTAGTAAAATAACAACAAAATATAAATATCCAAGTACTCAATATTTACTGTTGAGGATGGCAATAGGGCAACTGAAAAGGCCGAAACTTAGACGGAAATATTGAATTAAATTAAATAACCAATTACGCAGGTGAACATCAATTTTGCTGCAACAGATGTGATAGGGCTCGTTGTGTAACTTTGTACGCTGAATACGAAAATGCAATCAGCATTTCTGCATCACCCATACGTTTGTGTTACAATGATATTTTTAAATTCTTACACTTACTACGCACATTTATCAATACTGTGTAACAAACAAACGTAATCATTTGGAATAACTATGATGTATTTTTTTATTATAAATAAATAAAAACCTCTTATACCACACAAACATTTTATTTATATCCTAGTTTACATTTCGACTGCAAAACAATCATCTTCAGAGAAAATTACTACAAGACTCCAGACTCCAAGGGAGTAAATGGGATATAGATGTCGATTGGCCTAAATAATCAGGGCTAGCGTGGTCACAGGCCGCTATGGAACAAGATTCCTTATTCAGAACTACTTATATGATTGGAAGGTTTCAGGTATCTATGTTTTTCAGTAAACTAATCCTAACAGGATTAGTAAACTAATCGAGTTTTTCAGTAAACTCGATTTGGCCAATAAATTGTACACTGCCATGGTAATACTCATTAGTTAATTCTTCTACCACTCCCCACGCTATCAGAGGCAAAGTTTCAGCGGTAGACAATTCTACGTCTTGCACGAACCTTCCTTCCGATTACCGTTCCTTTCAGCGAATCTTTTAGTACACAGTTCCTTCATAATGAAATCAACACGTTTTTCCTTCCATCACTTACTCGCCTCCCACAGACAATATATCAAGCTGTAAAGAGTTCTACACCCATATGAACATTTCGTCCGTTCACAGTTCCACCCAGCAAATCTTTCAGCACACAGTTGCTTCATAGAAAACGCCTGGTTTCTATTTTAATTTTGTAACTATTGTTTTAAAAACGATCAACCTGGTTAAAGTCTTACTAGAACTTCTGTTCACTTCTTCGTCCTCCCCTAAAAGCTCTGGTGTACTTTGGAAAACGTTCTGTCACCGGAGCACGAGAAGAGCTCTGCCCCACGGCAGGTCAAAAACAATAAGGTCATTTCCAAAAACATTTCTAACACAAATCGTCAGATTTACAGAAAACTACAATTCAGAAACGGGATCATATATAATTTATTTTGTGCATTCTTTCTTATTAAAATGAGTACATTTACCTATCTGTAAATAATTATTTTACTTATTAAAATATAACTACTAAAAAACTACCGTACGGTTAGCTTATGTTTGTGTCAGGAATACATCGACAGCGCATGCGTAGAACTGAAAACCAAGCGTGACTCATTTCTACAGCAGGGATCTTCTCGTGCGCCAATACATCCTTGGTAGCGAGCATACTGAGGTTTAGTTTTGTTACCTCACTCTTATTATTACGTATTTAGACACCAATATCCCACTAAGGACAACGTCATTTAAACTGTTTAGTAATTTGCTCTTCCTTTCTGTGTGTGTTTCAGAGCGACCTTTGATTTAACCCTGACTTACGTAAACGAACTAGTGTCTGCTTCACTCTTCCTCCACTTTCGCTTTACCGCAGGCTCAGCTACGCCCCTTTCCTGTTCTTCATTGTCCAGCAACGGTCAGTTGGTATGTATCGATTAGTGCGCAGGTGCATCAGAACGGTTCCCACGGACCTGCTACCTGTATCTTCCCCTCCTCTCTATTCAATGCACAATATACAAATCGCAGTAAATCACTTCTTCCTCTTTGAACGGTTACAAAAGTTTTAGTAACGATCAGTTCGACTCCCGATTTCAAACATTTCCTTCGAATTTTGCGAGAAATATTGATGAAAAAATCAACAAAAGGAATAAATAAACCAGTTTAAATAAATAAAGAACGAATCTATTTTGAATGAACTGTAATAACGTTTTTTATAATGTTTACCGTACTTATTTAATCAACTAACCAGTTCGTTTTAAAAATAGGTTTGTTATCATAGCCTCAAGTTGTCATTTGACTAATTAAAACTTTTGGAATTGTTTCTCAAGTTGCCGCTAAGATGTAGCATATTTTCTTCCTACCCTAAGTATTGCCATAATAATTTCAATAGTTCGCGCGTTAAGAAGTGCCCAGATCTGTTAGGATTCTTTTTAATCCAACTATAGTGGAATTAACAATTTTAAAGCATTTTACCACGTAATTTGAGCCCTCTTTGTTAAGGAAAACCTAAGTTCGCAGCATGCTTAGAATTCTTAAGCGTCAGGTTGAACAAGACCGTCGGTGCCGGCTTCGATATCCTTTTCAATCTTTGTTTTCCAGTAGCATCTGCATTGTTCTTTTGTATTCACCCCCTATCTGACGTTTCTCTACAGTTTTTCTGTAGCATCTGCATTATTCTCTTGTCTTTCCCCCTTATCTTGACATTTCTCTTGAGTTTTCCCGTAGCATCTGCATTATTCCCTTGTCTTTCCCAGTTATCTTGACATTTCTCTAGAGTTTTCTTGTAGCATCTGCATTGTTCCCTTGTGTTCACCCTTTTTATCTGAAGTTTCTCTAGAGTTTACCTGCGTCATTTCCATTGTTTTCTTGTCTTTACCCTCCCCCTATCTGATAACCCTTAAAGGTTTCCTGTAGCACTTCATCGTTCCCTTGTCTCCTCCCTTATTTGACGATCCTCTAGAGTTTACCTGTAGCACTGCATCGTTCCCTTGTCTCCTCCCTTATTTGACGATCCTCTAGAGTTTACCTGTAGCACTGCATCGTTCCCTTGTCTCCTCCCTTATTTGACGATCCTCTAGAGTTTACCTGTAGCACTGCATCGTTCCCTTGTCTCCTCCCTTATTTGACGATCCTCTAGAGTTTACCTGTATCACCTGTATTGTTCCCTTGTCTCCTCCCTTATCTGACGATCCCCTAGAGTTTTCCCGTAGCATCTGCATTGTTCTCTTTTCTCCCCTCCCTTATCTGACGATCCTCTAGCACGTGTATTTTCCTGTAGCACCTGCATTGTTGTCTTGTCTGCAACCTTCCTATCTGAAAACTCTTAGAATTGTCCTGTAGCATCTGCATTGTTCCCCTGAATTCTCTCACCTAATCTGACGATCCTCTAGAGTCTTCCTGAGACATCTGTATTAGCCCCCCCCCATCTGACGATCCTCTAGTTTTCCTGCTGAAACCTTTAAACTCTTTTCAAAAGCGTAATTTTCACTACCTCAATACGAGAAAAATCTGGTCGCAAAAACGAAAAGTGTTCTCCAGATCTTACGCTGATAAGAGTTATCTAATGGGATATAATATTTATATAATAGAAACAAGATATTCTTTTTAGCACGGCTTTACGGGTTTGGTATGTGTGCGTTACGGCAGTGTGCCGTCGCCCGAGGGATAAATATGGCATAGTAACACGCTACACACACAAGATAGTCATTCAAAATGCAAAACCCTTACAAGAGGAAACATCTCTCAAGCGATCAGACACTTTATTAGCCAACGCTTGACGCGAACTCAAGTTATCACGTTGCTTCTTTAAGGTTTCCGCTTACACAGCGTGAGGAAAATGGCGGAAATGGTAGTTGGAGATATACAATTAGGAGCTACATATTCTCTCGTATTCAGAAGGTAAATAGGGTTAGAGTTAGTAGTCCCTCTGATCAGTAGAAACGTAACGGGGGCAGCAAACGTTGGGATTAACCAACCAAGTGCACTGTAGAGTTTCATTTTAATTTTCCACTGCCCAAAAAATACTTTAAATTAGCTACTTTTGTTACAAATGTCATATAAATTTCAAACCTTTTTAAGGAAATAAAATATTACAAATTCAAGATACGAGTAGTTTTCCTACAAAAAGAGTTGACAATAAACTAAGAGATTTGATAGTGGCAGTTTTTGTGTTGTACATCTTGAGGTCTTTAAATATACTACTATTGGTATCACTTGGAAAAAGCCACTATTTACTTATATTTTTCAGCAGACGAGTTTCGCACGAGATCATAGCATTGTTCAATGCCGTTAGTCATGGACAAGACTGTTGCTCAGGTTTGTTGTATAATGTGAGTCTGTTATGCATATGAGTTCTGTGGTCAAATTGAATAATACTGTATAAGAATTGGTAGTAAATGTGCGTGTACAATTTCGTCAAAGACGTCAATGTGGGTAATCTTGTTTGGCGATGGTTGCATATTTAAAAATAAAACTTTGAAGGGGGCGTCTAAATGCAGGAACAAAGCCAGGGGCATGGGGGCTTCAACTACCTCCCCCAAAGTTTCTGAAAGAAAAAAATTAAGATTGATAAACAAATTTTAAAAACCAGTTCAGTAATTAATAAAATAGTCGATGAGAAATTAGTGAGACGCGTAATGGAAGCGTTAAAGTGAACAAATTTTTAAAAAAACTGTTTTAAACTTTTTTAAAGAAAATATCTTTATAAATTATTTTTGTGGAATTAAGTTAACTAAAATTAGGTTTTAAATCTTTTGTCATTCATGCCTTCTAATTATTCATCGTTAAAATACCATGGCTTAGGCCACGTTTAGGTAGGGGATTGGGACAGAGCAAACCCCCTTTGACGTAGCCCCAAACCAAACTCAGGTTACGCGCCTGTCGAAATGTAAGCTCATATAGGGATATGAGACAGAAGATCGCCGTGATAATTGATGAAGTTCATAAGATCTTTCTAAGATGTCCCATACTCAATATTTCTTTAAGCAATTGTAGTTTATGAGATGAAAATTTCTAGATTGCTTTAATAGCCTTTCAATTGTTTTCAAGCCTTCCACCTGACTCCCTAAATAAATGAGACCTTTTATTTAATTAAATTTTCATTAAATACTTTGGAATATTTTATATTAGGCAGAAAATTTAATTCCTTCACATCGTCATCTTGTGTATAATTTTTAACGTTTGAGTGAATTGAAATTGCATTACTTTTTAAATGTTTACCATTTTTTTAAATCCTTCTATTAGTTCCCACTCTCCTTATATATATATATATAAATATATATATATATATATATATATATATATATATATATATATATATATATATATATATGTTGTTGAAATTTTCAATCGTTAATAAAATACATTTTATTCTTCCACACAAGTTCGAATTCTTTTTTTATTTAATTTATAGTGGATAACAATTGATGTCAATAGAGTTTTTTTTCAAATATGAATTTAATAATTGAATTTAATTAATACATTTTAGTTTTATATGGGGCAAGGTACTTGTTTTTTACTTTTACAAAAAGGGGCAAGGTATACAATACAGTTATTTCGTCCCATTTGACTTAAAATAAGTGATAACATATGATTTTATAAAAGAGCTGATTTTATGTAAGATTATGTTGTAGAACAGCTGTTTTAACGCATAGGTTATGTTACTTTATTTATATTAATTGTAACTATTCAATAACCATTAACTATAATACATTGTTTTTGGAGTAGTACGTAGTATGTCCAAAATCCCTCCCTCGGCTAGCAACCCCTCAGAAGGAATTTCTTCCCGCATTACTATCGGCAAGAAACTATCGAGGCACTGGGAAGATCTAGATATAAAAGTCACAGACAGACAAACAGTCATTAATGGAGTGCTGGGTGAATTCTGCACTTATAATCAATAAGCCCGGTTTGTAAATATGGCAACGTTGGAAATCTAAAGGTAAAAAAGTACTAACTTTCGCATGAGAGCTTATATTTGAAAATAGATGCAGCGTCAGTGAATTAAGACATTTTGAAATTAAATAAGGAAATAAAATCTTGTCTAATCTTAATGTTAGAATTGCACAATATAGGCATTCCTAGTATCAAATATCTTTTCGCTGATAAATAGGTCTGTTACAGTGATTTTAAAGGTCACAGATTTCACTGGCAACGCGAGAACTTTTGCTCGGAGTGTACTTCGCTGCCAAGGTCGCCGACAGAAGGAAGTACAAACATAAGGAAATGGACGTCTTTATAGTGAGCGCAATTAGGCCTACATAGTCCCGGCTGTGAGCAACTAGTCGTGCCAAGTCGCTAAACAACAAGTAGATTACATCACTGGCTATAACGTTGTTTGTTTGAGCGAAATTTTATTTACATGAACTCTCTGACAAATCCGTTGATAACTTGAGCCTACTTAGCCGTTATACGCGAAACCACAGTTACACAAAACTTTCTGGCTGTATCTGTTGGCCAGACGTTCTTGATGTTTGTCAGATCTTGAGGCTACGATAAGGGGAGCATCCGCCCCGACTTCTTTACGTCCGCTTTGGGCATTTATTGCAAATATAAAGTAACATTTACTAAGACTTACCTGGACCAAACCGACCAGACGGAGTAGTCTAGTGGGAGAAACACCCTCACTACTAGTGGGAATTTGGAAGGTAATACTGGCCTCGAATAGTGTGGCTCGTTGGGCCCAGGTAGCCTTGGGCGCTTGTAAACCACGTGACATAGCAAGAGACGTAATCTACCCTATGCCTAGTGACCCACTAAGTTTTGGAGGCCCGCTGACTGTCGAAACTCTGCTCTACGCATCGTTCCAACACAATCAGTGTGTTTTGTTTACCCCTAATTACACAAGATGGGTAGACAGCGGCGAACTCCCATTTTGCGCATCTCAGGTCTTTTCCTATGTCACAGGAGTTATATATACCATGGAGGGAGTTCATAGGGGAGTCAAGGGCGCATAGAGGGTGTTTAGGGTTAACCTTTAATACGATAAGGCGAGCATTCGCCCCGTTTTTTAAAGTTTATTCTGGAGAAGCCATTACGTCCGCTTTGAACATTCATTGCAAACATAAAATATATTTTACTGACTTGCGCACGCATGCTCGCCAGCATAAACAATATTTATACAGAATATATCTCAATTAAATGTAACATTAAGAGCAGTAATTAATAATACTAACTGATTATTATTATTAAAAATACTTATAATTATAAATATTAAACACGACTTATAATAAGTATATTATTATTATAAATACTTATAATAATTATTATAAAAATGACCGAGTTACGGTAGACAAGATAGAGAAATCAGTTCCTTTGGTGGGGCTGTATGAGAAGAATGATTATAAACAGATTGGCCCAAAAGGTCTGGAAATGGAAACCACTGGAAAGAAGACAAGAGGAAGAACTAGAAGAGAGATGGAATACAGGAATAACAGATGCCATGCGGAAGGGGAAAATAACGGTAGATATATATCCATATAGGAGGACGTGGAGTTTGGGACGTGGGAAACGGTCAAGGCTGTAATTAAAGGGCACAAAACGTACTTCACTTATGTAGCAACTTGTATCTAGTTTAGCTTTAGGGAGGCGTGAAATGGATTTAATTTTTAAAAGTTTGCTTTAGTGTTAAAACTTATTTACACTCCTTAAGAAGGGATTTCTTGTTGCTCTATGAATGAGGGTCACTATAATTCAGATCTAATCCGTACAGTGAGAATTGCCAGATCATGTTCAGAAAAGATACACAAAGAAAAAGAGTAGTTTTTAATGCATATGCACCAATGGAGTTAGAGCATGGACACTAAGCAAAAGAAAAGGCAACAGAGATGATGAACTGGAAAAGATGTAAATATACTATAACGGATAAAATCCGAAATGACGAAATCAGAGAAAGATTGAAAACTGATGCAACTCTGATGAACACGATAGAGAATCAGCTATTGCTTTGGTGGGGGCACATGAGGAGTTTTAATATGGGTAAACAGACTATAACCCAAATGGTCAGGAAATGGAAGCCAAGAGGAACATAGGAAGAGCATGAAGATCAAGAAGAACTAGAAGAGAGTGGAATAGAGGAACGAAGACAAAAGGGAAAATATCGGTAGATTTATATGCGGATAACATGAAGTGGAGTTTGGGATGTGGGAACGACCAAGGCTGTAAGAAAAGCTTAAAGAAAAATGAGTTTAGTTATTTTGTGTCTATTTTAGCTTTACAGAGGCTGAAAATGGATTAAAAAATTTTCCTTGGCAGTATTAGTTCTAGACCTCTCTAGAAGGGATTTCTTGCTGCTCTACTATGCAGGAATGAGTGTCTATATAAATTATAGCTAACCCGTACAAAGGAAGATGGAAGACATCACGATGCTAGATACCTGAAAGCAGTAAGGTAACTAGCAAGGAATGGTCATACTACGCTGAGGAAATTGTCCCAACTTGTAACTCCTTTTCGGGCCAGCCACAGCTTGTGGCATTGTTTTTAAACGTTTGTGGCCGAAGTGACAATGAAGTTCATGAATTAAATATACTCAGCGTGTACTGTCAGTATGTTAGCGCAGCATAATATGGTATACATTAATAGCGGCAAGTTCCAGTGCAACTCGGATTGTGTTCCAGGGTACGGTTTTAATGTTGAATAATGTATGGTGGAACAAAGGAGAGCTATGGATGGCCACAATGTAAACGGAATTCCGTACGTAATGTGGCGTGAGTGTGGTCCGAACATGCGCACAGCTTTGCCGCCTTAACATCTCAGGATCCCCCGTACATGTCCATTTAATTATTCCCACATATGTCATTAGAACATGACTGCATTGTATTTCTCTTAAAACTTCGCATAAACAAATAACATGAATAAAAATATTTTAAAGTCAGTTCCTACCTAGTTCAACAAAGAAAAATATTATTTTACTTACGTTTTATTAAATAATTACAATTAATATTAATAAAGTAACATAACCTATGCGTTAAAACAGCTGTTATACCACATAACCTAACAAATTCAGCTGTTCTATGAAATCATATGTTATCACTTATTTTAAGCCAAATGGGGCGAAATAACTATATTGCATACCTTGCCCCTTTGTGAACCGTGTTTCTAATACATAAATATAAATTAACTATTTAAATTTAATTAATGAATTAATATTTGTAATTAACTGCATTAAGACCAAGTATTATCCAATACAAGTTTACAAAATGTATTTGAACTTGAGTGAATGAATAAAAAGTGTTTTATCACGATTAAAAATTTGAAAAAAAATATATGTATATATATATATATATATATATATATATATATATATATGTGTGTGTGTGTGTGTGTGTGTGTGTGTGTGTGTGTGTGTGTGTGTGTGTGTGTGAAGAATGCGGAGTACGTCCGTTCATTTTGCAGTGAATAAAACTGCAGTATGCAATGTAAAATGAACGAATGTACACCGGATAGTAACTATTCATAATATTTTTCCATCCGTGAAGGAATACGTATCTGCGAGAGAGAGAGAGAGAGAGAGAACTATTACAATGAATTGAAAAAGCAGGCAATTTGTTTTATGTGTTTCAAGCGAATAATCGATTTTCACTATTTAATGAATATAATAAGGGTGTGAAAATATCTGAAGTTAAATAAGGGTATGACTCCTTACATTGGATCTGTAATACAAAGGAAGTTATTGCTCCGCGTATAAAGGTAACTTAAGGGTTAGCTTGAGTAAACCTATTCTCTATCGGGGTTATAAGGAGAAACATACGATTTATACCTCCTACAAGGAGCCGGTCGAGAGCTTCCACGTGCTAGATAGGCCGGTTCCATTTGGTCGCAAGACGTTTAGTATACTCCTACGCTTTTCGGTTTGGTATTAATACAATTGGCTTTTATTTTTGAACTTATATTGTGTTTTGAAGTTCTAGAGGAATAATGTGTCCTTCGATTTTCATGGCCTGCTTTCCTTATCACGCCTAACTTGCAATCATTACTTGGAATATCTGGCCACGCTCCAAAACCTCATCGCACTGCTTCTTGGAAACCATATCTAACTCTGTAAACCAGATTCCTTTCCGTCCAATAAATAAGCAACGATTTGGTTTACTACGTATTATCCGTAAATGTTGAAGATTTTTTATTTCTGAACCTTACATGTTATATTATTCATACGGTTATTGGGTTTACAGAATCCCTTCTCACCCAAAGTTTGACCGGATACAACCCTTTTCTCGTTATGCTAGTCTTTCCGTTAGCTTTTCTTGTATAGCTCCCGAGACACACTAAGGGATATGCCGGCGAAGCGCAGTCTATTTGGCATTTGTGATTGGCGAGGGAGCTCGCTGCTATACGTTTCGATTCGCCGCAACTACTGTGTCTAGATGCGAGAGAGGGTTAGATGCTTGGCCTCCCACCTCCAGATTATATTCCGCTGATTTTCGTTGTGATAATTTACTTTGTGATAGTTTTACGAAATAATAGTTAAAGATACGCTGAATTATTTTTTATATTGTGCTATAATATAAAGATTAAGTTGTGCTAGTTTTGTTACGCTAAGTCAAGTTACACTGATTCTACTTTGTGCTAGATTTTATCACGTTAATTTAAGTTGAGATAGTTTACGTTTTGCTAGTTTTGTTGCATTAGGTTACGTTGTGCTGATTTAAGTTGAGTTACTTTACGTTGTGCTAGATTATATTACGATAATTTACGTTGTTATAGTTTACACCGTGGTAATTTAACGAGATAGTAGTTTACCTTTTATTTCCCTTTCTGGCGTTTGTTTGGAACATTGCATCATGCCGGGCCGAGTTACACATAAGTATAGCCGTTTAGTTTAAATCTTATCCATTTTCGAGCCAAACAAAGATATAGCTTTGTTATTAGGTTTCATTGCATGAAGTAAATTGTCAAGTAGATGAAGTGAACTACCTGGACCCGGGCGTGCGGAAGAAACAAGGTCGTTCCCTGAACCTACTCTCAATCGGGGGCATTAGAGACAAGCTTAAACATAAACCACCTTTTTAATATTAGATTATAGATGTTACAAATTTTTGAAAAAAATCATGCTGTCGAACTAAAACATTATCCATTCTCCTGCCAGTCTGTCTGTCTAACAGGTTCTTTCACTTTCTCTCACTCACTCAGCCTATGGTTTGATTTAAAACAGAATAGGATTCTACGTAGGCGAAATCGACCAGAGGGAGTGGGGATTACAGCCTTCTTAGCGAATAGGAGGTTCACATCTTGCTGCGTGGGTGAGCCTTGTTGCCAATTCGACGTTAAACACCCGTTCGTCGCTCAGTCTCAATGTAGTTGTGGAGGAGTGAGTTACTAGTGCTTTAGCATGCTTCGTTCTGCAATTTCAGTTTTGCTTCCCTTCAACAGTCTTTTTCAAGAGTTAACTATCTCGATCTATATAGACATTTAACTCAGAATGTTTTAAAATTCCTTTTATTATCTCACACTCTTCTTATATATATATATCTTGTACAAATTTTCAATCGTTAGTAAAATACGTATTTATTCATCCAATCAAGTTCAAATACATTTTTAAACCTATAGTTGATGACAATTTATTTTAATAAAGTTTTTCAAATATTTATTTAATAATTGAATTACAAAAATTTGGGGTCTAGGTCGGTTTCGAACTGAGTATCTTCATGTTCAAATTCTAGCGCTTTTTGGCACTGAGCCAACTTTCCATAGATAGAAATGAACCTCTCAAAGATCTTTATGAAAAAGCTCTATTTTATAACCTTAAATTGTTGCCATGGTTACCACACAATATCATAAATAATGCTCTAGGATTATTAATGAACGAAAAGAATAAAATTAACAAACAAACTGGATTAACTTTTTTGAACCTTGCTTCACAAACGGACAATGCGAAAAGAAAGCGAAAAAAAACTACAACACAATGCAAGCAACGAAATAAAAGAAAGCGCATAAATAGTAACAAATAATAGTCCAATACTACACATGAAATTGCAAAGAAATTCGTTTTCTTTTTTGCCACTTAATATTCCTATCCCGACGTATGTATATACATATATATTAATTGTAATTATACAATTAATAGAAACTAAAATAAAATTTTTCTTTGTTCATTTAAGTAGGAATTGACTTTTAAAAATTTATGTTACTATGGACATATTTTCTTGTGTCTTGATAATGCTTATGTCACATTCTAATCTTTTTATAGCCGTGATTAGCGGACATTTGTTTACATTATTATGACAGACTACTCGTTCGGACGTCCATGCATTTTGGTCATTGTCTCTTATTTTTATTAACAGTTCATTCGCTTTTATTGACATTTATCGTTTATCCTTGTGTTAGTTATATATATCTACCCATTATTTATATAATACCATTATGTATTTATATAATAAATTTCACATGTTATGTAAATTTACGTAGATATTTAATGGTGTATAAATGAATTAAATTTGATTACGAGTGTGAAAGTGAAACACTCATCGCATTACTGTTTCTTTGTACACTCCAAGCTTCTAACCTATATGCATGAAAACATTTTATTATATAAGATAGTATTTAAATAATTGTTGCATGTTATATATTATTAATTACATTCTTTTTTCTATAAGAGATACTTCACGCCTCATTATAAGAAAAAACAGTTTTTCAATAGTTAAGGAAGTTCTAATAGAAAGGATTAAACTCAGAATAAAAAATATGATTTTTTTGGGAAAAATATCTATAAGTTAATGAATGATTTTACCAACTAGATACTCTTAACAGTATTAGCCGCTGACAATGGTGAGTTGACTGTCACAGCGTTCGATCTGACAACACCGCATCCCTGATCTACCACAAACCCATTCCTATTCTACTTTAAATGAAAGTATAGCACTCTCGTTGTTGTCGTTAACAATAATGAAAAATCCGCTTTCTCTCTCTCAATAAATCTAAATTCACAAAAATATTTGTCGCTTCCTTTACTAATCTGTATCAACATTCGATTTATTCCTCTTCTCCGACGGTTTTCTCTTTAAACTAAGTACATGACGATAACATCTCATGAAATGCACGTCAATAGCCTGTCACAATGCCTGGCCTTGGGTCCGGATAAAAATACGAACGACTTTACGGGAGGAGAAAGTGCGGCGGAAAGCTTGCTTTTACCCTGGCACTTCCGACGACTCTACCGGGGTATTTATCAACTACCGGTACAGCCATAGCTGCAATACACGAAATATGAGTTTTTAAGGCTATCGCTACAAAGGGATTAAGAATTTTAGGTTTCTATAACTCTCGACATCATAGCTCAGTGGCTAGAATTATAGGTTTCAAACTCAGCCACACACATCGTAACCTAAAACTATAACTCCAAGGGTCTGCATGATCTGTCTCGGGATTTTTCCTGGCAGGTTTCTTTTTTGTCTGGTTTTTTTCATCCCGCTTAGCGTGACACTTACCGAACTGTTTCATTTCACTATCTCCTGATTCTCCATGGAAAGAGCTTATCAAGTACATGGGCAATAAATCCCTTTTCCTTCACTCGCGGTAGGGATACTAACCGCATGCGCATGTGAGACGGAGGCAGGTCGCTAGAGGTTGCCTGCCTCAAGGACTGGGAGGGCTTTGTGACCCTGATCCCGGACAGAAAAAAAGTTAGGATTAACTGAAGGACTCCCTAGTTTAGTAGTAAGGATTATGCCTATAAATTTCTTTTAGAGGGAAGATATGGAGATGCCTCCCAGTTATACCGAATGTGAAACGAAGGATGCAAAAAGTCCAACAGGGTGATACTTCGTTACATATACAAAATTTGCATATTTAGGCCTATATATATATATATATATATATATATATATATATATATATATATATATATATATATATATGAGATTTATATATCAGATTTACAACGATGTTTCATTTTAATTTTTCAGTTCTTTTCATTAGTTCACACTTTTCTTCCTACATATACTGTGTCTTGTTCAAATTTTCAATCCTTAATAAAATACTTTCTAACTTCCACTCAAGTTCTAATACATTTTCTAAACTTGTAGTGAATGGCATTTTATGTTAATGTAGTTTCTTTAATATTAATTTATTAATTTAATTTATTGAATTAACTTTAGTTTTATATGGGAGAAAAACTTTTCACAAAAAGGATGAGGTATGCTATATAGTTGTTTCGTCCCACTTGGCCTAAAATAAGGGATAACATATGATTTCATACAACAGCTGGTTTTATTTATAGGTTACGTGATAGAACAGCTGTTTTAACGCTTGGTTTATGTTATTTTATTTATAATAATTGTAATTATTTAATAAAACTTAACTAAAATAAAATTGTCTTTATCAACTTTAGAAGTCGGAATTGATTTTAAATAAAAAAGTTTTTAATATTACTTTTATGTATCATTTTACATTAAAATAATTTTAATAAATTGGACCCTCTTGTTGCAGCTCGAACTTTTTAAGTAGTATTACTGTGCTGAACATAATTCGTTTTCTAATTAAAATTATTACTACTGTGATATATATATATATATATATATATATATATATCGCAGTATGTTTTCTTGTGTATTAATAAAGAACAAAAGACTAAATACAAATACAAGAATTATAATTGAATTTACAATTCAAAGCTTTTCGTTGGCTAACAGTACCAACATCATCAGGAATATTAAACAATTAAAATTAACATATGTGCAAATTAGATCAAATAAATAGTTATGCCAAATCAATTACAATGTTGTTAAAATTTTTTAAATTTTTTATTTTGCTGCCCTAACATTACAAACACTGAATATATTATCAAATTTAGATTTTACTTGTATTTGTTCATTTATCAACTCATTATTAGTATTATATTTATGTATTTCTAAAGCTTCATAAATATTCATTCTCAGGCCTTTGTTAATTTCTTTTATAAGTATCATATTATCTATTTTAGGAAATAATATATTAGGTGTATATAAATTAGAATGTGATCATTGTAATAAAGTTTATATAGGACAAACTAAGAAAAAACTTAAAGATAGATATAAAGAACATTTTAATGCATATAAAAAGCCAGAAATTTATAAATCAAATTTTGCTAGTCATTGTATTAATAATAATCACACATTTCCTAATATAGATAATATGATACTTATAAAAGAAATTAACAAAGGCCTGAGAATGAATATTTATGAAGCTTTAGAAATACATAAATATAATACTAATAATGACTTAATAAATGAACAAATACAAGTAAAATTTAAATTTGATAATATATTCAGTGTTTGTAATGTTAGGGCAGCAAAATAAAAATTAAAAAAATTTTAACAACATTGTAATTGATTTGGCATAACTATTTATTTGATCTAATTTGCACATATGTTAATTTTAATTGTTTAATATTCCTGATGATGTTGGTACTGTTAGCCAACGAAAAGCTTTGAATTGTAAATTCAATTATAATTCTTGTATTTGTATTTAGACTTTTGTTCTTTATATATATATATATATATATATATATATATATATATATATATATATTTTCAATAACATAGGTTATTCAAATAAACTGTTGACAAAACTTAATTACAACATTTTTAATAAACAAAATAATAATTTAATTTGCAATAGTAATAATAATACAATATGGTCTTCATTTTTATTTATAGGCCAAGAAATAAAAAATATCACCAAATTATTTAAAAATACAGATATCAAAATTGCATACAAAACTAATAACAAAATAATAAAAATAATAAATAACAATAATAAAACAATTAATATGCATGAAAAAGGTGGTGTTTATAAATTAGAATGCGAAAATTGTAATAAAGCTTATATAAGTCAAACCAAGAAAAAATTAAAAGAAAGATATAAAGAACATTTAAATGCCTATATTAATCCAGAAATATATAAATCAAATTTCACAAATCATTGTATTAATAATAAGCACCAATTTCCAAATATAGAAAATATGAAACTTATAAAAGAAATTAATAAGGGATTAAGAATGAATATATATGAAGTATTCGAAATATATAAACACAATAATAGACTAATAACAAATTAATAAAAGAACAAATACAAATATATTCTAAATTTGATACTATATTCAATGTTTATAATGTTACAGCAACAAAATAAATTTGGCAATTTGTATAAATTTAGCAACAATTCTATTTCTAATTTAACATATGTTTTAGGCCTATAGCTTACATTATTGTAATTTTCATTCCTAATGATGTTGGTACTGTTTCCCAACGAAAAGCTTTGAATATAAATTAATAAGCTTGTATTTGAATAACCTATATTGCTTTAAATTATTAAACAAGAAAACGTATTTTATATTTATATATATATATATATATATATATATATATATATATATATATATATATATATATATATATATATATATATAAGGTTAGATAATTATTTTCCTGAAGATGCTGGTCTATTTTATCGGCGAAAAGCTTTGAATAATATATGCAATAAAAGTATTCTTGTTTTAGAAATATTTTTAATTTATTATATATATATATATATATATATAATGTTTTCTTGTTTAATAATCTAAAACAACATAGGTTATTCAAAAACAAGAATATTTATTAATTTATATTCAAAGCTTTTCGTTGGTAAACATTACTAACATCATAGGGAATGAATAATACAATAATGCAAGATATAGGCCTAAAACATATGTTTAATTAGAAATAGAATTATTGCTAAATTTATATAAATTACCACGTTTATTTTGTTGCTGTAACATTATAAACATTGAATACAGTATCAAATTTAAAAATGTAGGCCTATCTGTATTTGTTCTCTTATTAATTTGTTATTATTGCTGTATTTATATATTTCGAATGCTTCATATATATATTCATTCTTTATCCTTTATTAATTTATTTTATAAGTTTCATATTTTGAATATTTGGAAATCGGTGCTTATTATTGATACAATCATTTGCAGAATTTGATTTATATATTTCTGGATTTATATAACCATTCAAATGTTCTTGATATCTTAATTTTTTTTCTTGGTTTGACCTATAAGTTTGACATGTAATAAAACTTACATAGGTCAAAAGAAAAAAAATTAAAAGAAAGATATAAAGAACATTTGAATGGTTATATAAATCCAGAAATACATAAATCAAATTGTGCAAATCATTGTATTAATAATAAGCACCAATGTCCAAATATTGAAAATATGAAACTTATAAAAGAAATTAATAAAGGATTAAAAATGAATATATATATTTCATATATATATGAACATTCGAAATATATAAATACAGTAATAATAACAAATTAATAAAACAACAGATACAAATACATTCTAAATTTGATACTATATTCAATGTCTATAATGTTACAGCAACAAAATAAACTTGACAATGAATATAAATTTAGCAACAATTCTATTTCTAATTTAACATATGTTTTAGACCTATATCTTGCATTATTGTATTATTCATTCCTGATGATGTTGGTACTGTATTATATATACGTTTCTTCACTTTCCTTTCATAACATATAGGACTTAAGCTAAATATTATTTTTAAATATTTAGGAAAGCATTTTGTTACAAAACTAAAGAGTAACTATTGCCTTAGTAGCAAAATAGGTACGCATAAAAATATTGGGACTTTCACCCCGAAAATAATGAACTGCTTTGACCATAGGGTAGGTTAGATAAACGTATTATAACGGATGTACGGTTACATCCGATGGACCTCTTTACAACTCTTCCCTCAGGGAAGACTGAGTGTTCCCTTAGAAATATTTGAGACCCAAATAGCCACCCCCCAAAAGTGGTACGATATGTCCGTATTTTCATGGGGACAAAGTGTCCTGTATTCGTGTAAGAAGGATAGGAATAAGGAACTAAACTGAACAGTTTGCGTGAAGTACGAATGTTGCTACTGTTTAACTAGGTCACCTACCCAGAAGCCTTTACCTGTCAATCCTGTACACAAAATCATAGTACCTGTCCCAGAAACTACAAATTTTACCACTTAACGACTTTCACATTCACTGTGTCTAAGCATGATTAATTATGTTAAAACCTCCACACAGCAACAACAATAACATCTTCCTTTGATTCAGGCCCTTGATACTAAACCATACAACATGCACACAGTGACCCGAATGGGTACGGCAGGCGCGAAGAGTGAGTTAAACTTATCTTTAGAACAAGTAATATAAACAAAAACATAATTTAAGTGAATTCCTACTGAGGTCAAAACAGAAAAATTTTATCATTGTTGCTTATTTCCAGTTTGTTTATTTTATTCGTTTCATTCACTTACAGCACTATTTATAATATTTTGTGGTAACCATGGCAACAGTTTAAGGTTGTACAATGGAGGTTTCGACGACAACCAGATGGAGGAAAAAAATGTGTATACGTCTTTGAGAAATTAATTTCTTGGTATTGGAAAGTTGCCGCAGTGCCGAAACGCGATAGACCCCGAATATGAAGATTAATAGTTCGAATCCCGATAGCGTTTATGATTTAATTATTTAATAAATATTTGAAAAATTTTACTAACATCAATTGTGATCCAATATAAGTAAAAAGAAATGTATTTGAACTTGATTGGAGGAATAAAAAGTATTTTATTAACGATTGAAAATTTGTACAAGATATATACCATGAGAGTGTGCGCTAACAGAAGGAATTCGTACAATATATAGGTTATATCAGGAGAGTGTGATCTAATAGAAGGAATTTGTACACGATATACTGTATCTTAGGAGAGTGTGAGCTAACAGAAGGAATTTGTACAAAATATATATCAGGAGAGTGTGAGCTAATAGAAAGAATTTGTACAATATATAGGCTATATCAGGAGAGTGTGAGCTAATAGAAGGAATTTGTACAAGATATATATCATGAGAGTGTGCGCTAACAGAAGGAATTCGTACAATATATAGGTTATATCAGGAGAGTGTGATCTAATAGAAGGAATTTGTACACGATATACTGTATCTTAGGAGAGTGTGAGCTAACAGAAGGAATTTGTACAAAATATATATCAGGATAGTGTGCGCTAACAGAAGGAATTCGTACAATATATAGGTTATATCAGGAGAGTGTGATCTAATAGAAGGAATTTGTACACGATATACTGTATCTTAGGAGAGTGTGAGCTAACAGAAGGAATTTGTACAAAATATATATCAGGAGAGTGTGAGCTAATAGAAAGAATTTGTACAAGATATAGGCTATATCAGGAGAGTGTGAGCTAATAGAAGGAATTTGTAAAAGATATATATCATGAGAGTGTGCGCTAACAGAAGGAATTCGTACAATATATATAGGTTATATCAGGAGAGTGTGATCTAATAGAAGGAATTTGTACACGATATACTGTATCTTAGGAGAGTGTGAGCTAACAGAAGGAATTTGTACAATATATATATCAGGAGAGTGTGAGCTAATAGAAAGAATTTGTACAAGATATAGGCTATATCAAGAGAGTGTGATCTAATAGAAGGAATTTGTACAAGATATAGCCTTTATATTGAGAGTGTGAGTTAATGAAGGAATTTGTACAAGATACAGTCTATATATTGAGAGTGTGAGTTAATAGAAGGAATTTGCACAAGATATATATAAAGAGAGTGTGAGCTAATAGATGGACTTTTTACAAGATATAGCCTATATATTGAGAGTGTGGGCTAATAGAATGAATTTGTATTCAACAAGATATATATCAAGAGAGTGTGATCTAATAGAAGGAATTTGTACAAGATATAGCCTTTATATTGAGAGTGTGAGTTAATGAAGAAATTTGTACAAGATACAGTCTATATATTGAGAGTGTGAGTTAATAGAAGGAATTTGTACAAGATATATATAAAGAGAGTGTGAGCTAATAGATGGACTTTTTACAAGATATAGCCTATATATTGAGAGTGCGAGCTAATAGAAGGAATTTGTAATCTACAAGATATATATCGGGAGAGTGTGACCTAATAGAACGAATTTAATAAAAACTAAATTCATATCGGCGTCAAACGAACATCAGAAGAACTGCATAAAAATTTCTGCTAAACTTAAACAATTATCTAATGAATATTACTTGACAAAAATAAAGAAGTTGTAATAATTTTAAAGTACGTGGGTTAGTAAGATCAGAGATCGTCAGCTGACCATGAACAGCTGTTTGGATACTTGTAATGGTAATCGTAGTGTATTGTCCAGCTATATAACGATCCCTTTAACCGGAATGGTATCCCCAGAACGTTAAGGTAAAGCTACGAGAAGCGTCGAAAATAGTCATCCTATCTGAATCAATGAAAACCTTTTGTTCTCAAATTACAATCGATACTAAGCAGTTAAAGTAACGTGTTCATTGTATTGCCCAGTCGTAAAACCTAAACTAGTGGAAACAAACGGCGAAAGGTAATTAGAGTAAACGTTCCACGCACTATGTGGAAATATCTGTTATCCCGTACTGCACGCTTGTGGGCCAATCAATTGCTAATAAAAGCACACGAGTATAACGAAGTGTCACGGCGAAATCGCTCTTTTAAAATTGATACAATAGGTAGTTAATGCGCCCGGATTAGCCACACGCCGTATATACAGAGTTAACGAGTTGTTTTATGGACGCTTTATCTAAGCAATAAAATCCTTATCTAGCCTATGTTTGCTATAGAGTCTTTCCGCTTATGCAAAGGCCTTAAGGAAAACCACTTACCAAAGGTCATCGATTCCTCACATGTAACGCTACGATATCTTAGGCTACGATGAGACTTGAACTTAACCTAACTGAACATGAAGGTCCTTTCTGAACCTATTACACCAAACTACCTTCGAGTACAGGGTATTCAACAACAACGATATATTTTTCTCCAACCGCACCCATGCATTCATATCCCTCCCTTTGCCATATCACAATCTTTTTACCTTCCACGCTCATGATCTTCACAGATAGTTCATCTCGTTGCACTATGGCTTCAGTAAACACAGGGCCTGGCAAATGACAGTTGCTACATTTAATTGCTTCTTCAGTATATATTCCCGACTAGTTTAATCTTACCTCATATCTTCAACCTATCTGACCTACTAAGGATATTTGTTTTACTAAGTCTAACTGTTAATCGCAACCATGGTTCACTATGCCCTTCCATTTCCTTTTCATATCAGAGTAGATTCACAACCTCCCATAATCCTAAACATTTTCCTCCTATCACTCCACGCGTTGACACTTCAAGAATAGGCACCTCTCACTGCGACACGACCTTGCACATATGATTCGTTATTACCACCCATTCTTTAGTTTAATGTAGGTTGTCTCCATAAACCCCAGCAATAGACCACCTAACCTTCCACGGCCTTGTTCTTTAAGAATACGTTCCTCTCGTTGCACAAAGTCTAACTAATAGACGCGACCACGGACACATGATTCGTTATTACCTCCCATTCTCTAGTTCAACGTAGGTTCACGTTCCTCCCTAAATCCCAGCAATAGTCCACCTAACCTTCCACGGCCTTGTTCTTTAAGAATACGTTCCTCTCGTTGCACGAAGTCTAACTAATAGACGCGACCATGGACGCATGATTCGTTATTACCTCCCATTCTCTAGTTCAACGTAGGTTCACGTTCCTCCCTAAATCCCAGCAATAGTCCACCTAACCTTCCACGGCCTTGTTCTTTAAGAATATGTTCCTCTCGTTGTACTGAGTCTACCTAATAGACGTCACTACACACACATGATTCGTTACTACCTCCCATTCCTTAGTTCAACGTAATTTCACGTTCCTCCGTAAATCCCAGCAATAGTTTACCTAACCTTCCACGGCCTTGTTATTTAACAATATGTACCTCTCGTCGTACTAACTCTACCTTATTGACGCGAAAATGCACGCAAATAAAAATCATTTATCCTCCATCATAATATCCTCCATTTTACTATATCAGGGTATATCATCAATAACCCTTATCGTCCGTATCTCTTTGCCTATTTGTGTTACACATAAACTTTTTTGAATTAATTTTGTCCAATATTTGATTTTTTACGACTTTAAAATTTATAAAAAAGTTTGTTACGAAATTAGTAAATTTAAAATAATTTTTAACCATAAAAGATAAAAAAGCAATTTTCCTACCCGCTGTAACAGAGGACTGGCGAAGACAGCTATTTTAAAGACTGGCGGATGATTTAACAATTATATCGCCTCGACTCACAAAAACCCTTTCCACTACTGACGAGTACACTGCATTTTTAAAAAGTATTGGAAATAATACTTCGTAAATCTGAGAATGAGAGAAGTTATGAAAATGCAGACACAAATTCAAGTTTAAAATTAAAAAAAAAAAAAAAAAAATTCTTACAAAAATGAAAACTACAGACAGTTTTATATATTTTTGAAGATAAAGAGATTGCTTGATTTGTTTTAAAATTATCACCTGATGAAATCGATTTATCATCAGGTAATCAGCAAGCTAATCAGCAGGTAATCATCAGTTAATCAGCAGGTAGCTACCAGGTTCCCCCATAGTTACTACTTACTGGGGAATTTATTCGCTCAGAGAAATTACTTCAAAAATTCCCCAAAGTTTTCTTCTTTTAACAGTTAGTGAATCGCCAGCATAGAGTGAATAAGACCCCCTATCTAGATTATACCGACTCTGTCACTTGTTTAAGTCAACGAGAGTTTATGGTGCCGGATTGAGTTGGAACAATGTCAGACACATACACACGGCTTACATGCAGTAATCTGTATACAGTCACACCTTTGTCTACTTTCACATACGTAAAGGTTTTTTCTGAAGGAACAAAGCACCACATTACATTAAGGCTTTCACTATACAAATTTCAAATTTGCTACTTCCTCCGCCCTCTGAGTTTCGAATGCAGATGAGGCGCTTACTTTCTACGACAACGCCTTTAGAGATAAGCCCTAGTGCCTATTTACTCCGCGCCTCCTGCATTTCTCATACTGCACTGACTTGGAGCTATTACCCTCAAATAAAACAAATTAACCAAGTCGTAAGAAAATTTGGTTTAGGACTACAATAAAAATTAAATCTTTCAAACAATTTAAGAAGTAAACAAGTAAGTTTGCAAACAAATTATTTAGTTTCTTACAAATTGGCTTATGGCTTAATTTGGTTAAAATTTATCTCCACTTTAGTGACATTTTTTAATATCAATAAGTGAAATGATTGTCACTAACTTTGTTTTAGTTTACTGTAATGTAACAAAAAAACACTCGTAACAACTTACAAATAAAAGTTTTTCCAAAACAATTCTTGAAAACTTAATTGTTGTGCTCACAGATAACAAAGATATTCGTAATATTAGACGCAGGTAAAACAAATTCTTTACAGTGGTATAAAAACTCATATTAAGTAGATTTAGGTTTTAATTCATGTTATTTCGTTATAAGTCAACAATAACTTATTAACATTTAATCTTGGGATTTATAATTTTAATAATTACTACATATGTAGCAACACTATACAAATTTTTGAATTTTGTTGTCCATAACGTTCGGTGAATCTTATTAATCACTTAATTAATAGTTTATGACTATTGTTTAAACTTTTGTTTAAGTGATTTATATAAATTTTGTTAAATACATTTTAATACTTTTGTAAAGCAACTGATAAGATTGATAAAGTAAATAATAAAACATATATTTTGATAGTCGCAATTATATCTAAATGTTTAAAATTAATAGAAGGCCTATGTTGTATTACGCTGTTTAGCAGAAATAGCACGCTTATTTCGAACAATTAGTTCTAATAGTTTTACATAGAAACGCAATTGGTGATTAGCTACATTATATTTTTTTTTATGGTCTGAACAATAAAAAATGTGTCCTGTGTTGCAATTGCTTTGTGTCAGACTGTACTTCACGAATATAACAGATTCCGATTATGTAGGAGCTTGAAGCTTCCTGCTATGGTTTAGGTGGGGGCGGTGGGGCGGGGAGGTAAAGCGGACATCCGTCAGAAGGGGGAATGACGATAGTAGCGCTGCATTAACACAGTATTCCTGTAACAGCGGCCGATCAGTTAACTAACTACTGAGAACGCATCAGACCACGGTGGGACTCAGCTGTTTGTTGGATAGTGAACTGTGTTGAGTTGATTTTGGTTCCGGTATAACAGCTCTGTTTATCTGTTTTTGTTTAAATTTACTGTTATGATAAACCGGTCAAATAAAATTGGACTATGTATACTGATATATGTTTTTTAGTTTTTTATTTAAAAGTGATTTATTTATTCAAAACAATTTAATTTTTTTTTTTACTTCCTTATAATCATAAAGCCGGAGGTGAATATGAATTCCTACAAGACTTTTTATTTAACGAACAATACAAGTGCTTTTTAATTACAGAGCACTTAGTGAATTACAAGTAAAACTTTTATTTGATGTGCATTTTGTTTGATCTGACTTGGCTTTTTGTGTGTGACAGTTTGTGTTGTGTTTAGACTTTTTGGATTTCTTTGTAACTACTATATAACAACTTGAGCATTTGGATCTATTGCCTTTTATTCTTCTGTGACGCTGTTGAAGGTAAATAGCTACAAAATAATTAACTATTAACAAAAGTATTTTTACAGGATACCTATAACTATTCATTGCAGATTGAAAACAATTTAAAAAACTAGTGGTAAAACTAGTCAGAAAGTAATAATTACCTGAAATAAATTACTTCCGAAATTTTTCTTTCAAATATATGTGTCCTTTCAAATACAGTGTCCTTCCAAATATATATATCCAATTATGTATCTAAGAAGTTTGTATCAGTTAGTCATTAAATTTTTCGGATGGAAACAAAAGATCGAAGATTTTAAATAATTATAAATCGAAATACAAAATGTGTTAACAAAAATGAAATTATTTAGTTTATTTCAAATTATTTTATGCGGCTAAAATAATATAAGTCAAGTTTCTGTAACTTTAGCTGTCTTTAGTTCTCTAATCTTATCTTAATTTACTACGTAGTTTGTTTCATAACATACCTTTTTACGTGTTTGGTTTTTTATGACATTCGTGCCCACAGATCCGTATTTGGAACCAAAATTATCATGTAACCGTAATTGAAGATACAAAATAAATTACACCACTCATGGTTTACGCATAGACTTTTTATATTGAATCGAAATCGAATGCTTCTTAACAATATTTAAACTAATGTAAATTCATTTGTATCAATTTATACAAAATCAACAAATACAGGATAGGCCTATTTTGTAAATAAACTGTTAATTACACTTCTATGGCCTTACCGGTCATAATAGTAATTTACAAGTAAGGTGATTAAATAATGGCATTCAGGAATAAAACATTTTTTAAATTTTAAACATTTTTAATGACAAAAAAGTCTCCGATAATTATAAGCATTTTTTACAAACCTCATTTTGAAAACTAATTATTCGAAGTAGGCGTATATCTACAAAATAGACATTCATAATAAAAAAATCACACATTTATAGATTACATAGATGAATTTATATTCTTTTAAATCTGGAAAATATACTAGTAATTGTATAATGTTTTTACAACAAGAAGAAAACACAGTGTAAACTAACAATTACATTGAAAGTCTTCCTTTTAAAACATTTTTTTATAGGAATACCTTTTAAAATAATTTAGTAATAAGTGTGAAAATATGACAAAACTATGTAATTATATGTTGTTTTAGTAATACATTACTATCAATCAATTCAACGGAACAGTTAAAGCTAATTTTGAGGAAAAGCAATTTTGTATTTAGGCCTACTTGACGCGAATTTAAGAAATATGATATCTAATACGTAGAAAATAAATTTTCATTTTGGTAAAAACTAAAACCATTAGGCTATTTATAAACTATGCAAAAAACATAAAAAGTTGTTTAGGTTGATTTTATTGATAAAAAGTATTTAAGTTGTACAGGTTAGTGTTGGTCTAAACCTTGTAAATTGCAACATAGGTTTTATATACTATCTGTAAGCAAATTAATTAAAAGAAGACAACATATCATGATACCAAGGACCAAATGCAGTTTTACCCATCAATTACGGTTGCCTTGGTAACAGTGAAGGAAGTACCTACAAGTCAAGGAGTACCTCCTGGAAATTACATTGTCATGTTTAACAGTCTTAAGGTGCCATGCCCTTATCACTATCATAAAGCAAAGATATCCCTTATCACTGAAATAACCTTAGACTAACCGAAATGGCACTCATCTTATCTTCCTGCTTGGTGGGAACAATAGCAAACTTTGTCCAAACTCCGGATGTGCTGCGTTTTTGTCCCGTTTTGGAGGCGCTCCATGAATCAAAAAGTTGTCCATGGGTGCACATTACAAGGTAAAAGAAACGTAATAGTATTTCATATATTTCTTTATTCTCCGACTCCTCCAAATTGATATCGTCAAATTAACAAGATTTCTTCTTTTGATCCTGACGTATCATTTGCATTTCTGTTTGAGTAGATTACATCTTATTGAAATCAACATTTTGGAACCGTTCCTAGTGCCTCCGGTACTTGGTCCTACATGGTTCCACTTTTGGGTAACGGATTCATTCTTATTTTCATTATTTCTACTCGTCATTCTATTCACTCTTACAGAGAATAATTTAATTTTATGTCAAACGTATTTAAATAATTATTATTAACATTATCATTTCTAACAACAAAATATTTTCAGTATTTATAGACGTAAGTTTTAGTTATTAGACTGTTCCCATGTCAAACGAATAAATATCAGTTACAATTACCACAAGATGAAAGCAAAAACCTCTGTGCCTTATTTAAATCTTGTTATATCATTGTCCGTTGTAATACAATAAGTTGCCTACTTCAATAGAAAATAAACTTAAAATATAAAATTACAAGGATATCTATATCTCTTTACATCTATCAAAATGGGATACAATTAAAAACAGTGTTGTTTTCGGTTAGAATTTATGTAAAATAATTTAATTTTTGAGGTTATGTTACGTTCTGCAGTGTGAATAGATTTCTATGAAAATAGAAATATATTATGACTGTTCAATGAGAATTATTTTTATACTTATTTTAAACTATGTTTAAGGTTTTGGTTAGGTCCAATACGAAAAAGTAAATTACAAGAAACAATATTGATTACTAGCTTTGTTTTGGTTTCGTATAGTATCTTTATGGCTGAAGTGTTTGTAAGCCTATTGGTATTATTCAATGTAAAACGAAACAGAAAACGTGACGTAAACTTTAATACCTACTCTAAACCTATCCAGCAAGATTTAATTTCTCTAATAGATTATTTTACAGTAAAAATATAATGTATGGATACAATTAGAAAGTGTCTAATTATTTTTTTTTATAAAAGGAAACATATGTTAACTCAATTGATTAGTAATTCCCAGAAATATTTGTGCTTTTTTAATACACAGAAATGCATTCATAGTTAATATAAAAAATTAATAACAAGAAATTTGTTTAAAAGAAAAGGATAAACGATAGTTTATCTTGAATAAGTGACCAGTAGAGCCTAAAGAAAGGATTCGAAACATGGCTAACTCGTGGCTGCTAAGCACAAAGCAATCACTTTATGACATTCAAACTAAATATAAATTTGTGTGAGATGAATATTTCAACATAACCTATCAATTAGTAACGTAACAGATAGAATCATACCCTTGAAAATATTAATAATAATTCTAGAAAATTCTTTTAATCTGTGTTTATCAAGGTTTTTTCAATCTTCAAATTGAATCTAAAACTGATAATAAAATTATGTTGCCAGGGCAACTGTGTGACTACAATGGATGATTAAGGATGGCCGATTAAATTTCTAAGAGGGATATTCAACCCTTTAAAAAATATGGTCAAATGAGAAGCCCATTTACCGTTTGGATAATATATTGGGGACTTTCCCCTAAGAGTTTAGCATTAATGTGGTTCTTCCCTGTATGCTTTGTAGGCCTACAGAAAAACTAAAAACGTAAAATAAGAGAAAGTTAGTGATTGTATCAAATATCAAGAGCACATTGGTACAATATAATTACAATAAAAATATTAACGAAACTCCAAATACAACAATGATAATAGAAAACAACAAATATTACAAGTTACCTAAGATTAAACCCTTATGTACATTTTGATGGCCATGTCGCCATCAGAGGGTCCTAATACAAAATTAATTCTAAAATATAATAATTTACAAACTAGACTGGCAAGGACCATCTGATGATGATGGCATTGTCATCGAAATGTTCATAAGGGTTTAATCTTAGATAACTTGTAATGTTAGTTATTTTTTATTATGTTTATAGTATTGGGGGTTTTGCCAATATTATTATTGTAGTTAGTGATTTTAGTCAAGTTTTTAAAAATAACAATAAGAAACCAAGATTAACAAATTTTAAAATCACATTTTAAGCATTGAAAACTAAATATATAAAAATTAAGCCTATGGGCCAATAAAGTACCTAACGTAAATGCTTCCTTAGAAAAAAGCTATTTGAAGAAATCTCTTTTCTAATAGTAAAGGAATTTCCTTTGTAGTTAAAAAAATATATATGTTTAACGATTCTTGAATTTTGGTTTTAATTACTCAAAAAATTATGCTGGCTATTTAAAAGAAGAGAGAACCCCTCAAGTTCATAACCTATTCTTTTATTTAGGACTAACCATGTTTAACAATTAACTATAATTAACAATAAATAGATCATTAACATTTTTTAGGAGTTGATTTTTGGGAAACGTCATTCCAGTATAGACAGCTGATTTTGTTTAAAGCAAAAAAGATTTTATATTATACACGCACAAGTCTTGATATTAATAAAATACGATTGATGCATGAGTCAATAATATTTATTTTCAATAAACGGCGACGTTTCGACAGCTAGTTTGCCACCTTCATCAGGCCAATAATACTGCGTGTAGTGTAGATGCGTGTAGTGTAGGTTACACTATATGTAGTATTATTGGCATGAAATGATGACAAAACAGGCTGTCGAAACGTCGCCGTTATTTTGAAAATAAATGTTGACTATCAACTAGTTGTCTTTTATTAATAAAAAAGATTTTAATTAAAATATTTTGATGGACAATATTAGAGTTTTAATAGATCGCAGTATATCGTAAAGCAGAAGCATCTTTAAATCTATGGTATGTTTTTGCATATCAGAATGTTTTTCCCAGTATGATAGATAAGGCAGTTATTTTTCAAGTACCGGTAGATGAAAAGAACACTGTTGTGGGACAATGCCGCGTTAGATATATGGCAAAGAAGAAAAAAACCCCTGTTGAATAGATCAGCCGGTAGGCTTAGACTTGGGTGCCCTTATTGTGGGCCACCTGCGCACAAATCTGAGACCAAGACCAACAGGTAGTGGAGGGGGAGGGGTGGTCCAAGAATGTACAACCGCGTCAAAAAGCTTGGAACAGTCTGGGCCTAAGCGCGGATTGCATTCTTTCGTATTGTTTTCTCGGTCTGCACGTGTTAACGTATTACACATTGTTGACTGGCGGCGCGAGTTTCCTAGAAGCGGACGTGACTTTCCGGTGGTAGGCACTCTATTTCCCATTAGCATCTTCAGCCGAAATAGTCCGCAGTACACCTAATCTTCTGTTTAATGTTCCACGATTCTTCGAAATTAATCGTCAGTTCGTAGGTTAACTTTTAACTTAATTAAGAAAAACGTTTTCTTTATTAAAAACCAAGTTCACTATGCGTTTTAAATTTTATCCCAATAATTAACCTTCTGGAGGTTAAAGAAGTCGTAAGACGAAAACGTTTCCTCCAAAAGTAAGTTAACAATTTAACATTTTTTAGTTAACAAAAAGTCTGGTCGCAAGTAATAGCAAAAGTGTAATAAGTAATTAACAACCAGCTCGTCATGAACAGCAACAAGATTTTGATATTTAAACCTTCTTTAAATGTCGACAAATTTCTTTCCTATTCATATTTCGCCGCTTTTCATTATATATATATATATATATATATATATATTGAGAGTTTTCTTAATACAGGGTCTACTATTAATGCAACTAATGGCATGTAAAAGACTAACTTGTTAAATTGTAGAAGATAGTTCCAAAATTTTCCGCTGTTGGGCGATTACGTTTTTTATATGTAGCCTGTGGGGCAAGTTGAAAATTCCAGAATCTAGGTAAGATTTCCCTTGTTAGATTTGACAAAAGAGTTTAAAACAAACCTAAGAATTAATTTAAACGTATATGTTTTCATTATAAACATATTTAAAAACTGAATTGGTCATCAAATTGGCTCTGACAGTTGTAACTTTAGAAAGAAAACAAAAACTGACGGATGTGTTCAGTATTTTAAAGCGTAAAATTGTCAGTTATATTACACTTTTACGTCAGAATATGAAAACCGATAAATAAATGTAATATATTTATATCTATATGAAAAATATCTATATTAATTTTAAAGGGAAACATCCCCATAAGTTGTAATCGTATTGTTAAGGAATGAAGCAAAGCTAATATTACGCCGTAGGAAATTACAATAACCCAAGTCTGGATAAAGATGACCATGTTTAAAAATAAGTTCGTAGTAGACACGTTTATCGAGATATATAACAAAAATAACATATATTCTATATTTTTCTTCAGTAGCGTTAGAAAATAATAACTAGGACATTATTTGGGTCTACTTTGACATTAATAAATACTGTAACATTAAAAAAATGTTTAAAGTCAATTCCTACGTAAGTCGACCAAAAAAATTTATTTAGTTTACTTTTTATTACTTAATTACAATTAGTATAAATAAACTAACATAGCCTATGCGTTGAAACAGCTGTTTTATGAAATCCTATGTTGTCACTTATTTTAAGGAATGAAGCAAAGCTAATATTACGCCGTAGGAAATTACAATAACCCAAGTCTGGATAAAGATGACCATGTTTAAAAATAAGTTCGTAGTAGACACGTTTATCGAGATATATAACAAAAATAACATATATTCTATATTTTTCTTCAGTAGCGTTAGAAAATAATAACTAGGACATTATTTGGGTCTACTTTGACATTAATAAATACTGTAACATTAAAAAAATGTTTAAAGTCAATTCCTACGTAAGTCGACCAAAAAAATGTATTTAGTTTACTTTTTATTACTTAATTACAATTAGTATAAATAAACTAACATAGCCTATGCGTTGAAACACCTGTTTTATGAAATCCTATGTTGTCGCTTATTTTAAACCAAATGAAACGAAATAACTGTATTGCATACCTTGCCCATTTTGTGAAAGGTCTATATATCATATAAAACTAAAATTAATTAATTATTCAGTTTAATTAATTAATGAATTAATATTTGAAAACACTGTATTAACATTAAGTTTCAACCACTACAAGTTTTAATAAATGTATTTAAACATGATTGAATAAAAAGTATTTTACAAACGTTTGAAAATTTTCACGAGATATAATAAGGAGAGTGTGAACTAATAGAAGGAATTAAAAAATGGTTATCTAGTGTTCATGGTATTTTAGTTTGGTTTTTATATTTAGTTTCCGTGTAGGTTAGGTTAGGACCATACAGCTAACACCAGAAGAGTCAGATCCAGATAAGTCAAACTGTTGATTCAGTTGTTGCAGTGGGTTATGTTAGGTTAGGTTAGGACCATACAGCTAACACCAGAAGAGCCAGATCCAGATAAGTCAAACTGTTGATTCAGTTGTTGCAGTGGGTTATGTTAGGTTAGGTTAGGACCATACAGCTAACACCAGAAGAGTCAGATCCAGATAAGTCAAACTGTTGATTCAGTTGTTGCAGTGGGTTATGTTAGGTTAGGTTAGGACCATACAGCTAACACCAGAAGAGTCAGATCCAGATAAGTCAAACTGTTGATTCAGTTTTTGCAGTGGGTTATGTTAGGTTAGGTTAGGACCATACAGCTAACACCAGAAGAGTCAGATCCAGATAAGTCAAACTGTTGATTCAGTTGTTGCAGTGGGTTATGTTAGGTTAGGTTTAATGAAGCTATTTAAAACAGATACAATGTTGCCAACTACATTAATTAAAGCTATGAGGCCCTCAGCTGTAGACTCAAGTACAGTAAATCCAAGTGAAACTTAACGCTACAACCTTGAGTTTTATTTCTGACCACTGTTGTAGTGGACCCATACAAATATTTCTAATCTCGCATCTGTTTAGAACACTTAGCACAAACACATTTCTAATTACCGAGCCTATTTTTAGGACTCTTGTGCGCCTTCCAAGGGCGTGCGTTGTAGAGGGGATGTCGCCGTCTGTAATACTTAATTGTTGTCATCAAAATGAAAGAGAATTAAAAACAAATTATCTACGCGATTTAGTCACGTAGGCGCGGTCCGATGGTGGACACGGATCGACGTAATTAAGGAAAAACCCACTTCTGGCCAAAGATTACGTTAGCGACCAATATACCTAGTAATAGAGCGATAGTACTTTCTTATTTTTTCACCATTGTTTTCTTACACTTTCCACATAACGCACTGGTGAATGCCTACCGCTTATAACCATGCCTCTACGAGTGTTACAAGGATGAACAAGAGAACCGCCTACATAAAAGTGACTGTAATATGTTATGTTAACAAGAGGGTAGTATGACGCGTTATTGTGGAAAACGAGCCGCTTGCTGGTTGAATAATGACTACTTCTTATTTTCGCCTTTACCACCAGAGGCAAAGTTCAGCGGTAGACTATCGAGACGTGGTGGTAGTTTTCGAATCGTTCTTGTAATGTTTCATGTTTTAATTTAAATAACAGGATTTGGAGGGGCAATGTGATTCACAGGGCCTACTCCCTAGTGGGGTCGCCAGAAGCGTGATCTCAATTTTTCTTCAGATTATTCAGTCTTGTTATGACGGAGTATCTGGTCTTTGCAAAGAAACACAAAGTGATTTTTTTATGTGTCTTATTGCCTTTACAAAGCTATGTATATATATATATATATATATATATATATATATATATATATATATATATATATATATATATATATATGCTGATACGTATTCCTTCACAGATTGAAAAACATGATGAATAGTTACTATCTGGAGTACATCCGTTCATTCTGCAGTCCATAAATTCGCAGTTCCGACGTTTCGCTAGAATCTCATGCAGCGAGTCCACTGTTGCTCCCTCTTCTACTGTTGTTGGGTTCACCTCGTCAATGCTGGATGAGATTCTAGCGAAACGTCGGAACTGCGAATTTATGGACTGCAGAATGAAGGGATGTACTCCAGATAGTAACTATTTATCATATATATATATATATATATATATAATCTACTATAAGTTCTGTTCTCAGTTCAGTTGATGTTCGACAATGAAGATACTGTAATTAATCTTCGAAATATATATATATATACGTTGGATATATATATCCAACGATGTTGATACTGTTAGCCAACGAAAAGCTTTGAATTGTAAATTCAATTATAATTCTTGTATTTGTATTTTGACTTAGTCCTTTATATATATATATATATATATATATATATATATATATATATATATATATATATATATATATATATATATGGTCTATAACAAGGACACGAGATTTTCTTTAATTGCTTTACTCTGATATCTTGCAAATTTTGGTTAACACATAAATGTACTTCTTTTTTTAACACCTAAGTAATTTTTCGGCTCGATATTTTAAGAGAGTTATGGGGAAGGGTAGGCTTAATTTCCTAAAGAGGAGGAAAATGTTGGTTCCCTTGGGAATGGTACCTTGCCTCATATATGCGCTCTCAAATATGTAAAAACAATTATATTTACTGATGAGCGTAAATTTCTACGTATAAATTCAAAGACCCTTCGTTAGGTTTGAACGTTAACCAAGAATAAATCGGTTTCGTAAAAATCCCAATTGCAACACTCCACTTCCGGTCCGCCATTCCTACTTCCGTTCGTCACTTTGCAGTTGTGTTCCTTTTTAAACGTATGCGTCGTAATGCCGTAACTACTGACGCGATTGGCCAAGAACAGAACAGGAAGCGCTCGCTTAATGTTTCCGATTGTGTAAGCAGTGGCTGCGGCTGTGTTCCGCCGCTATTGCAAAGCTCACTTCCGGTCTGTTTTGCTCGAAGCGAACCACAGAGATGTCAGTACTTCCAATTAACGCCATTTTAAGAGGTTTTTGCAAGGCTTTGAAAGAAGTGACTGGCGTTAAGATTAACAAAAGTTTATAGAATTTCCAACACGTAGACAATAAGGGAAAACGCTTGAATGATAGAACTAACTTGTATGTTTTCGTTGCCAGCACAAATAGCACATCTGTGTAGACACATATCAATCACGAATTGTTTAACGTAAAAACTCAATAAAAACAACAAACAATATAACACTTGTATTATAACAAATATAGTATATCTATCCATACTTACGTCTGCCTTATGAAAACCCAAAATTTTGTGTTTGATTTAGGAGTGTAGCAAGCCTAAAGTGCACTAGGTAATCCATATCTTTTTTCTAATTTTACGTTGGACTCTGTCCCCCCCCCCCTGTGTTCCTCATGGATCTATACCATTTTTCTAGTATTACCTCGGACTCTGTTTTTCACCTCTTCTCCCTGGTTATGCGATATACTATCCAGAGATATTTACTCAAGTTATTTTACACAGTGGGATCACTGTGGAGTAGGAAGTTATGGGGGATCCAATAGAAGAGTATAATTGGGACCATTTAACAGTGCACGTGGCCTAGAGATATCGCAGTAGAAGAGACGGGAGGTAGATATCTACGTCGAGTAGTATAAATACTTTCCTACAAACATGATAAGTATTGTCAAAACACTGACGTGCTTGAGGTGGTTGATATTAGATAAAACATTCTATGATAAATTAGTTTCGGTATGAAATAACAAACAATCTTGAAATATGTAAGGACATATCGGATGCAGAGGCTGTTAATATATAGAACATTCTGAAAATGTAACATGTTTTCAAGATTGGTAGTACAGGAGAAAGCGGGAGTGAGCAAGTACATGGTTAGCTGGACCCAACTATATACATAGGTAACTCATATCTCCCCCCCAAATTTCTCGTTAAATCTCCAATTCTATACGAACATTGTTCCGTGTGTTTGTAAGCGGGTAAGGCCGTACTAAGAGGCCCTTCTAGTGCTGACGCATTTTACCGACTAAGTTGCCCGTTTCCGTTGTTAATCTTGCGGAAATTGAACTTGCGTAATTGATAGAGACAATTTCCGCAAGACCTTATCCATTTGAGATAACCACGCCGTAGCGTTGTTGATGGTTTGTTATTTAATGTTTTATGTTTGTAAAAGCAAAACAAGTATGTAGGTAAGCTTAGGTTTTACCAACACGAATTAGTAAATGTAAGGATTATATAAAAAAAGACAATTTCTCGGAGTTACCGTTAGGCTGCGAACATAGAGAAAGCAACTGGAGATCGCAACGCAACGTAAACATAAGTTGCTATTAGAAACGTTGCTAGTCGGTTTACACGATTGTTCATATGAAGTTGCTAGTTTAGTTGTCAGTTATATCGTCGTCAGAGGAGGATGTCGTCCTTTGTCTATATTTTCAGAATCGAACTACAAAAACGTTACAAAAAAGACAATTCCGTGAATAATGTTGAATAAAATTATAACCAAATGGAAAAAAGTTGATACTCGTGCTCTACATATTGAAACGAGTAATTAAAAAAAAATTGAAAAAAACGTCATTAAGACTCTTATTTTTACCCCAATTTTATATATTTTGACAAAATTTTTCGTAATCATTCGTATAGTCTTGAAGTTGTTGGATACACAAATCATGACCAGAGCCAGCAATATTTTGTTTTTCTGACATACTATAGCAGTATAATAAAAGACTATTCAAAGAAACACAAAAAATACAAATACAAATAATAATTATGTAGGTACGGGAAGACTCTTGAGAAACTGAGCAACGAGTTTACATGTCGTGACCAGAGCAACTCTAGTTTCTGTGTCACTCGCTGGTCGCGTTGCTATCACTTCACTATGAATATGTGCTTTTAACTCTATACGCTGTGAAAAAGCAACTCAAGTTTGCTTTGCATTGCCGTCACCAGTTGCCTTCTGTATGTCCGCGGACTTAAAGTTTGATAGATGCTAGGCTTTACTAAATCCTGTTGGTTTTGGCAATAAAACAATTCGTTCTGAATATTGTTTCTTGCTAACAACTAGCGCGTCCATCAATCATAAAATGTGTTTACACTCAAATGAAGACGCGTTTCGTACTTCGAAGCATCGTTCAATGCCGCGAGTCACGGATAAGACACTTTAGTGATAAGTAAGTGTGTATTGACAACGTTGTGAAGTTCTAATACAGATAGGAAATATAATATTAAAGGGTTTCAGAGAGACGAAGGGTTCAAGGGAATCATAACCTCACTTAACGTCTTTAAAAAGGTATCGCTCACGAAATAACACCGAAATACGTTCAAACTAAAATAAAACGTGTCTTCTAAGTGACACATTGAATGCGTCCAATTAAAATATTAAATTCAATATTAAATATTCAAATTTGAAATAAAATAAAATTTTCCGCCTTTTAATATACAAAATTACCATTGAATGATATTAGGCCTAATTTAATGGAAATTCTAATTCATCAATTTTCCTAGCGCACTGTTCCACGCTTCTTTTCCACTGTTCATTCCTTGATATCCTTTATCATATCTGACCATTTGGTTCTTGTGTTTATTTTACTTCGGAAAACATGCGTTGAGTTAATGTTGAGCCAAGTCACGTGTTTGCCTTTGTGAGCACGTGGCTCAAAATCAGCCGGTCGACACGTGATTGGTGTATTTGGCTACTGAGGCGTTGTGATCAATTTTCCGACTGAATAAATGTGAGTGCTTGATATATTACCAAGTTACTGCCACTTTAAAGAATGCAGTCCGGGAAACTTCAAATCCTACACGGATTGGCACCACCTATGACGTCACAGAGTGTATTATCAGATTCGCGATTCTGTGCACGTGAGTCGGTTCTCACAGACAGACATAGAACTGTTATCTAATATAGTCCCTGCTTTAGTCACCACGCTTCCAATGCTTATACAGGCGATAATTATTGTCAGATACAAAACACAACAAAAACTATGACAGAACTCCCGGAAAACACTGTTTACTCAGCGACTAGTTTTGGCGACAGTGATACCATCAGCAGTGCTGGGCTTGAGAACTTATCGCGACAGCGTTCTTTATCGCTGAAACTTCTGTTACAATGTGTGATAAACTGCAGATAAAGTGGAAATGATATGTGTTAGCAGCTATTGGATACAAAAGGTAACTCGGAAGGTTTCATTTATTCGGTAGGAAAAGAAACGTTAGTTTGGGAGAGCACTTCCCTGTCTTCGCCTTCTTTTCTTCAACAGAACCAACAAAGAAATTGTTTCTAAAAATAAATAGAGAAAATAAAAAGTTTTTAATTGAAGAATAGTGTCAATATTTTCTCGTCTCCTTCCAAATTATAGAACACATGGTAGAGGTTATGTTTGAGGGTTAACCACTGTTTAGCCTGTGAAACCACGCAACCATGAATTCAAACAGAAACTACCGCCAGACTCATACGTCCATGGTACCATTCTGTAAGACCCCGGAAGCTTGATTAACGGATTGGGGGACCGGCTTGCTCCTGGAACGAACGAGGCTCCAGATACTATGATTTTACCCACTTTTCCAGAACTCAGGACCAATAGAACCTTTCGAACGGCCAGGTTTTTCGTACCTTCAATACCACGGTGTGAGAAATGCGACCAGAGCTTTATAGACTTTTGTTTGGTCTTGCCTAAGGGCCGGACTAGGGGCCTGGTCCTAGGTAGGCGTGCATAAGCCAATTATTAGCTGGTGTGTTTTGTGGAGATGGAAAGAATAGAGAAAGACAGTGAAAGGAAGAAAGGCTACAAGTTTTACCTGTCTTCCGACCTAACCTTCATGACAAAGAAATCAAAGTAGTTGCGTAACGAGGAGAATCCCCAGCTTATAAAACCGGAATCTCCAGGAATCCAAACTCATACAGATGACTTCAGCCCGGGTGCCTAGCTCTACGCCCGAGACAAAAAGCTTGGTACTAGACCCGTGGTACCAGTCAGCAAGTCTTTTGACCTTACTGTAAGGTCTTGACTGATGACCGGCTCGCCCCTCAGACGAGACGAACTCCAACCCAGACACTGTGGTTCGACCGCTTTTCCAGAACTACTAGGTACCAATTGACGAGTAGTTCAATACCCAGTCTGATTAGTCCAACTAATGCAATCGGACCTTTACCCACTCTCGGTTGGCCTTATCTAGGGCCGGACTAGAAACAGTACCAACATAGGCTCTAACCATATTAAAGTAGTTCGATGTCACTTAGGCTGGAAACGTTTCACATTACGTCAACGATGCTCGTTGATGGAGTTAAAGATTAACATTGAACTGGAGATGTCCAAAGGAACTAAACCTAATTCGAACTATGTTTAAACAGGTACAGTTCGAGTTAGCGAAGCCCCACTTTAATATTCGCTCTAGAACAGCGCACACGACAATCTTCCTACAGGTTACAGTTTCTTGGAAAGCTGCCAGATTGCGCACCCAACCTGTTCGAACGGCCGCTGCAATTAAAAGGTGAAGCAATAATTTGAAACTAAAAGGAAGCCAAATGTATTCCTATTGCAGTGTTTGCGCGGTTACATTGTTCGACGGTTGCCCAACGCGGTGACTCCGCAGGTACTAATGTAATAATTAACATGCCTCCGTATCCGTGTTCGGTAGATAAGATCTCGCACGCCTCTGTGTAATTGTACGCGCCTCCCACCGCCCGCCGCCCGGTGGAAAACATAACCTACATCTTCACAAGTGATACAGGAAAAAACAGCCTGGCAGTAACTTCAGTTCGCCTAATTGTTACTTTATGTGGATTTAATAATTATGGGGGTAATAGCATACAATGTATGGCGTCATTTCCAATTGAGAGGATTTAATATGATCTCTGAAAGTCTTGAAATTATAATTTTGGCGTTACGTGACCGATTGTGGATACAATATAATATTTTAAAAGAGAAATGCTGGTTGTTTATAAGAAGCCAATGCGGAATCAGAACTTAAATATAGACGGCGCGTGCGGGAGCGAATGTGTGTTGTGTGCGTGTGCGCATATATATATATATATATATATATATATATATATATATGTGTGTGTGTGTGTGTGTGTGTGTGTGTGTGTGTGTGTGTGTGTGTGTGTGTGTGTGTGTGTGTTTGTAAACAATATATATATATATATATATATATATATATATATATATATATATATATATATATATATAACTCACGCACACATATAGCGAATGTGTGTGCGTGAGTTTGTTTATATATAGTGTGGGTGTGTGCGCGTGCGTGTGTGTGCGTTGTCTGAATTATAATTGTTCTGTTGAAAAAAGCTAGATGCATATATATGCGTATTTACTGAATCTTTCTACAACAGTCTGAATAATTCAGTTGGATCAAGTTGAAACTAGATGCAGATAAACTGACAACTTCCATCAGATTTTTTAAAATTCTTAGCTTTTTTTTTGTTACTTATTAAAACCGAAGTCCGATGCCTGTACAAACAGTTAAATACCAACAAGCATGATCACACAATCCACTTATTCGAAAAACTTTGTAGATATAAACACTGTAAAACCCAGCAACTACAACCGATACACTGCACAACACTTTCATGCTCTTGTTTATTTACATAACCAATGACGTCATCGTTGAGCGACTCAACATAACCTAAATTCGGACAGAGAGGTGGCAAACCAAACACCGCGAAAAGGAACCAGGAAGAGAACAGATCAGTTACTTAATTGGAGGAAACAAAAGAGCAGCATTGCACAGGAAGACTTACAGGATTGCCAACTGTCGGTTGCGCAAGCGGCGTTGCCACACCTGTTGCGTGAGTGGAAGTAAGCGCCTGTTGTGTTTCATAACTCTTGCGCAGCGCTGCGCTACTGGTACGGCGCGGCGACCTGCTTCTGCAGCTGACCAGTAGATTTATCTTTTTACCTAATTAGGCGCAATGGCCGGGTTTTGCGTTATGCGTTTAATAAGGCTGTAGGCGTGAGTGTTTCAGTATATTTTGTTGAACGATTAAATCAATGACGAAATCTGAACCACTTCAAGCCTATATACCTATAGTTTTAAGCGAAACGGCCTTTGAACGCCATCGTGATTATATATATACGTGTGTATAATTTTGCTACTATTTCGGTTAATCGGGGCTCGAATAATCGAAAGTTTACTGTAATTTTTTCTCCTCTTTAAACGGATGACCCCACTCCATAAAATGCGATACCTGTTGAAGGGATAGACGGCTTCCTAAGAGATATGGTCTGTTCAATGATGGGATTTAAGAGGTGCTTTGGGGTCATGCCTCCTCCTCCCAACACTATAAATAGAAAATAAAATGTCATTTCCGATGTTGGCGTTTGTCCCTCATGTAAATCTACTTATTAATTAGTAGAACATGTTTAAAAATCCATATTCATCACTATAGTACCGCACTATAATCATTCATAAATTCGCCCACCTACAATGTAATTGTGTGTTTTGTATTTTAAATGTATGGTAAATGAGGCTAATTAATGCTTTTGTAACGTCACAGAATATGCCTTCAACTATTTCATTCAGGTAGAAGACACTTAGGGTTTACACTATAGCTATCATATTTACTAAATATTTTCCGGGGAAGAGGACCTCTTCTCCTAAACTCTCACATATAAACCCCCGAAAATATTTTTATGGATCCTCCACAATTCACAGAAATCATAAATCCTTCTATACATCCAAGACTAAGAAGTTTAGCTTAGTCCTAACTATAATCTCAATTCTAAAAGAAAAAAATAAGTCATACTTAATAATTAATACAAATTTAAAAAAATTTAAGTCAATTCCCACTTGAATCAACAGAAAAATTTTTATTTCAGTTTACTTTGTATTAAATAATTACAATTTATATTAATAAAGTAACATAACTTGTGCGTTAAAACAGCTGAAATTCCACTTAACCTATAAAATAAAATCAGCTGATTTATAAAATCGTATGTTATCACTTATTTTAAGCCAAATGGGACAAAATAACTTAATTGCATACCTTGCCTCTTTTGTGAAAAGTTTATCACACTATAAAAAACTAGAACTAATTAATTAAATTTAATAAATGACTTCATATTGGGAAAAAACTGTATTAACAATGTCATCTACTATTAGTTTGAAAAAAAATAATTTGAACTTGAGTGGAAGAATAGAAAGTATTTTATTAACGATTGAAAAAAAAACAATTCTTAGTCCAAAATTAAAATACTGTGTGGGACATATATTGTATATTGTAAGAAACAGATGATACAACCTGCTGTTTTAGGTTATTGTAGCGGGGCGATGTCGTGGAAAGTGAATGCGTGATATAAATAACTCCCCTTCATAGTTTGGCATTGTTCGTCAAGTCCGAGCACGTGTGTATCTATATATAACGGCTTACTATTACAGTGATGCCGTACGTTACTAGTAAACATGCCCGCCGAAATGAAAAACCTGCGTTTAGTAGACATTCCCGCACTTGCTGTCTACTTGTGCATCGTTGGACGCAATCTTGTCAAATGTGATGACCTTACGGCCGATTCATCACTTCCGTAACAAAAACATGGTTTCCAAAGTTAAATAACTTCCTGGGCACAGTAGGAAGACATCCCAGATGCCACTGAGGGCTTGGCAGGGCGGACGTGATTAATTGATTTCATTGGAATATCGAATAAACACACAATGTAAGCAAGTAATATAAACAAAATTAAGTCAATTCCTACTTAGGCGTGTGTGTGTGTGTGCGCGCGCGCGCGCGCGTGCGTAGACAAGGAATCTCATCCAAACTTGGTCTCCACTGAAGAAGTGGATAATATTGTTCCAATTACTCGGATCCTAAGAATGTGTGTCGTGTGTGTGTGTGTGTGTGTGTGTGTGTGTGTGTGTGTGTGTGTGTGTGTGTGTGCGTGTGCGTGCGCGTGCGTAGACAAGGAATCTCATCCAAACTTGGTCTCCACTGAAGAAGTGGATAGTATTGTTCCAATTACTCGGATCCTAAGAATGTGTGTCGTGTGTGTGTGTGTGTGTATGTGCGCGCGCGCGCGTGTGTGTCTGTGTGAGATAGAGTGTACGTGTGTGTGTGCGCGTGCGTAGACAAGGAATCTCATCCAAACTTGGTCTCCAATGAAGAAGTGGATAATATTGTTCCAACTATTCCGATCCTAAGAATATGTGTGTAGGTGTGTGTGTGTGTGTGTGTGTGTGCGTGTGTGTGCGTTAGCGTGTGTGTGTGTGTGTATGTGCGTTCGCGTGTGTGTGTGTGTGTGCGTGTGTGTGCTCGCGCGTGTGTGTGTGCGTGCGTAGACAAGGAATCTCATCCAAACTTGGTTTCCTCTGAAGAAGTGGATAATATTGTTCCAATTACTCGGATCCTAAGAATGTGTGTGTGTGTGTGTGTGTGTGTGTGTGTGTGTGTGCGTGCGTGCTCGTGTGTGTGCGTCTGTGTGTGTGCTTGCGTAGACAAGGAATCTCATCCAAACTTGGTCTCCACTGAAGAAGTGGATAATATTGTTCCAATTACTCGGATTCTAAGAATGTGTGTGGTGTGTGTGTGTGTATGTGTGCGCGCGCGCGTGTGTCTGTGCGAGATAGAGTGTACGTGTGTGTGTGTGTGTGTGTGTGTGTGCGTGCGTAGACAAGGAATCTCATCCAAACTTGGTCTCCACTGAAGAAATGGATAATATTGTTCCAATTACTCGGATCCTAAGAATGTGTGTCGTGTGTCTGTGTATGTGTGTGTGTGTGTGTGTGCGTGCGTGTGTGTGTGCGCGTGTGTGTGCGTGCGTAGGCAAGGAATCTCATCCAAACCTGGTCTCCACTGAAGAAGTGGATAATATTGTTCCAATTACTCGGATCCTAAGAATGTGTGTCGCGTGAGTGTGTGTGTGTGCGTGTATTTGTGTGTGAGAGAGAGAGTGTACGTGTGTGTGTGTGAGAGAGAGTGTGTGTGTGTATGTGTGTGTGGGGTGTGTGTATGTCTCTGTGTGTGTGTGTGTGTGTGTGTGTGTGTGTGTGTGTGTGTGTGTGTGTGTGTGTGTGTGTGTGTGTGTGTGTGTGTGTGTGTGTGTGTGTGTGTGTGTGTGTGTGTGTGTGTGTGTGTGTGTGTGTGTGTGTGTGTGTGTGTGTGTGTGTGTGTGTGTGTGTGTGTGTGTGTGTGTGTGTGTGTGTGTGTGTGTGTGTGTGTGTGTGTGTGTGTGTGTGTGTGTGTGTGTGTGTGTGTGTGTGTGTGTGTGTGTGTGTGTGTGTGTGTGTGTGTGTGTGTGTGTGTGTGTGTGTGTGTGTGTGTGTGTGTGTGTGTGTGTGTGTGTGTGTGTGTGTGTGTGTGTGTGTGTGTGTGTGTGTGTGTGTGTGTGTGTGTGTGTGTGTGTGTGTGTGTGTGTGTGTGTGTGTGTGTGTGTGTGTGTGTGTGTGTGTGTGTGTGTGTGTGTGTGTGTGTGTGTGTGTGTGTGTGTGTGTGTGTGTGTGTGTGTGTGTGTGTGTGTGTGTGTGTGTGTGTGTGTGTGTGTGTGTGTGTGTGTGTGTGTGTGTGTGTGTGTGTGTGTGTGTGTGTGTGTGTGTGTGTGTGTGTGTGTGTGTGTGTGTGTGTGTGTGTGTGTGTGTGTGTGTGTGTGTGTGTGTGTGTGTGTGTGTGTGTGTGTGTGTGTGTGTGTGTGTGTGTGTGTGTGTGTGTGTGTGTGTGTGTGTGTGTGTGTGTGTGTGTGTGTGTGTGTGTGTGTGTGTGTGTGTGTGTGTGTGTGTGTGTGTGTGTGTGTGTGTGTGTGTGTGTGTGTGTGTGTGTGTGTGTGTGTGTGTGTGTGTGTGTGTGTGTGTGTGTGTGTGTGTGTGTGTGTGTGTGTGTGTGTGTGTGTGTGTGTGTGTGTGTGTGTGTGTGTGTGTGTGTGTGTGTGTGTGTGTGTGTGTGTGTGTGTGTGTGTGTGTGTGTGTGTGTGTGTGTGTGTGTGTGTGTGTGTGTGTGTGTGTGTGTGTGTGTGTGTGTGTGTGTGTGTGTGTGTGTGTGTGTGTGTGTGTGTGTGTGTGAGTGTGTGTGTGTGTGCGTGTATTTGTGTGTGAGAGAGAGAGTGTACGTGTGTGTGTGTGAGAGAGAGTGTGTGTGTGTATGTGTGTGTGGGGTGTGTGTATGTCTCTGTGTGTGTGTGTGTGTGTGTGTGTGTGTGTGTGTGTGTGTGTGTGTGTGTGTGTGTGTGTGTGTGTGTGTGTGTGTGTGTGTGTGTGTGTGTGTGTGTGTGTGTGTGTGTGTGTGTGTGTGTGTGTGTGTGTGTGTGTGTGTGTGTGTGTGTGTGTGTGTGTGTGTGTGTGTGTGTGTGTGTGTGTGTGTGTGTGTGTGTGTGTGTGTGTGTGTGTGTGTGTGTGTGTGTGTGTGTGTGTGTGTGTGTGTGTGTGTGTGTGTGTGTGTGTGTGTGTGTGTGTGTGTGTGTGTGTGTGTGTGTGTGTGTGTGTGTGTGTGTGTGTGTGTGTGTGTGTGTGTGTGTGTGTGTGTGTGTGTGTGTGTGTGTGTGTGTGTGTGTGTGTGTGTGTGTGTGTGTGTGTGTGTGTGTGTGTGTGTGTGTGTGTGTGTGTGTGTGTGTGTGTGTGTGTGTGTGTGTGTGTGTGTGTGTGTGTGTGTGTGTGTGTGTGTGTGTGTGTGTGTGTGTGTGTGTGTGTGTGTGTGTGTGTGTGTGTGTGTGTGTGTGTGTGTGTGTGTGTGTGTGTGTGTGTGTGTGTGTGTGTGTGTGTGTGTGTGTGTGTGTGTGTGTGTGTGTGTGTGTGTGTGTGTGTGTGTGTGTGTGTGTGTGTGTGTGTGTGTGTGTGTGTGTGTGTGTGTGTGTGTGTGTCAATCCGTTACACCCTAATGAAACGAAGTATAAGAGATGTAAATCCCTTACCTGAGATTGCCAAAATGATCCCCGGGCATGGCATGACGTGAGCAGGGTCGCACTTACCTTAGGCAGACCTACAATCACGTGAGATGACGAGATGTGTGCAGCGACTGCCGGGAAGTAACAGATATACTAGCAAACCTGGAGCAGTAAACGTGAACCGTCTTCGTGCAGTCAGATGCAGCCAATATCGAATGCAGTAAGCGCATACCGTATAACGCAATCACACATCGATAATCGTCTGACAGCGCGATGCCAGACTGTGGGAACATTCTGGCGAGATGGTGGGTAATAGCAGTAATTGAGCCGGTCATTGCATGCGTCCGAGTAGCCTACCAGATCACGCCCCGGCTTCAAGAACATTTCCTTTCGATTCTCTGTGTTGGGCTGGTTACTGAACAAACAAGCCTGCTGCAGCCACAAGCAACTGGTTGTTATATTAATTATAATGATATTGTGGTATTATTTAAGGCAGTTGCCATGTTATGATTGAGTAGTCTGTGACCGGTTGTCGTAACTAATCTATATTGTAAGGCTTAGTGTCTAACGAAGTAAATATTAGTAAACCTGGCATTAATTATGTTAAATAATACTAAGTTCAGTTAGGTTAGGTAAGGTTTACTAACTTTTGTTAGGTTAGGTTGAGGTATACTAAGTTCAGGTAAAAAAGGTTAGGTTATAGCCTACTAAATTCAAATAGGTTAGGTTAGATTACAGACTATTAAGTTCAGTTAGGTTAGGTAAGGTATACTAACTCTTGTTAGGTTAGGTTGAGGTATTCTAAGTTCAGGTAAAAAAGGTTAGGTTATACTAAATTCAAATAGGTTAGGTTAGATTAGACAAGTTTAGTTAGGTTAGGTACGGTTATAGTAACGTTTGTTTGGTTATGTTATGTTATGTTAGATTACAGACTACGAAGTTCACTTAGTTTCGGAAGTCGAATTAGGCTAGGTCAGTTCATTTAGGTTAGGTTTGGCTATACTAAGTTCAGGTTTTAGTTTCAGACTACTACTATCAGTTCAGTTAGGTTTTACTAAATTCAGTTAGGTTCGGTTAGGGCATAGGAAACTAAATTCAAATAAGTTAAGTTTGGTTATTCTAAGTTCAGATAGGTTAGGTTAGCTCATAGACTACTAAGTTCAAGTAGGTCAGGTTTACTTAGTCTAACAAAGGAAAATATCAATAAACCTGCCTATACTAAGCTCAGTTAGGTTAGGTTAGGAAATACTAAGATTAGTTAGGTTAGGTTATACTACGTTTAGTAAGGTAAAGTTAGCATAGGTTAAACCACAGTAGTAAAGTAAACTAATCATAAACAATTAATTACAATCTTCAAAACACCTTTATTAACACCACCTAAAAAAATTATATATGCTACTGCTACGATGTAACCTTCATGTTATTAAATAAAATATCATTGGTTTCAGTTTACATCTTCAGTTAAGATGGTAATTATTATTTTATATTTTTACATTTTAAACTAGTATCAATTGGGAGTTAATAATAATCTCCCGAAACGATCGTTATCATTTAAATGTTTACTTTTCTAATTACCTAATGGGCTTTAAGAAGTAGACAAAATCTAGCTTAAGCGCGGGAACATATTTTTAGTTTCTTTTTCTTAAAACGAGTTATTATTTTATCTCAAGCTTTGGGTTTATATTTCCCCGTATTGGTAACGGTTTTGTACATTTGACAACGTTGCATTCACTCCATGTTGCCAAATAAGCTTGCCCAGATATAGGCATTATTACTAGGGCAGCGTCTCCATAATAGGTAAAACTGTTGTGTACTGGCACAACAATGTTGGAATAGCGAACGGAGCTGACTTTGTTACTGGTGGACGGGAGGAAATCTAGGACCATAAAAAGTGACCTAGTTCCTACATATATATATATATATATATATATATATATATATATATATATATATATATATATAATAATAATAATAATAAAATCTGCTGTTTTATGAAATCATATGTTGTCATTTATTTTAAGCCAAATGGGACGAAATAACTATATCGCAAACCTAGCCTCCTATGTGAAATGTTAGCTCATATAAAATTTAAATTTAATTAATGAATTAATATTTGGATAAACTATTAACATCAAGTGTCATCCACTACAAGTTAAAAAAAAAATCTATTTGAACTTAAGTGGATGAATAAAAAGTATTTTATTAACGATTGAAAAATTGAACAAGATATATATCAGGAGATTGACTAATAGAAGGAATTGATTAAAGTATATTTATAATTGACATTCTGATAGTTTTCTGAAATAACTCGAATCCTGATACAACAAAACCAAAAACATTTTCCTCGCAGTAGTACCCACATTATGTTCTTGTGTATGCAAACAGCCAATCATAATTCCGAACACTATGCACAGTGTGTTCAACCAATCAATGCATTTCTTTGAAACAAAATGTTATCAGTTTTGAATTCTTTCCCACTGCTGATAAGCCTCGATACTTGAATTGTTGCACATTAACATCTCATGTTTTTGTTTCGCCTTCAAGTTGCAATAAAGACTTACTCATCTAAAAAATGACGTAGAAGAATTGTTCTCAGAATCTATGACACGCCGATAATCGACACTGCATAGTGTGTCTATATTTACTAAGCATAAAAAGCTACTGTGTGGCTTGGAATTACTAAAAGTTTTGCAACAATCTTGAAATATATTAATCAATTCTGCCTACTGAAGGTAGTTTTACTGATAAGGTTTACTCGCGGAAGCGAATTTTCGTTGAGCAATATCTGAGCTTTGCTGATGAGCAAACGTGATACTATAATAACTCATAATTTGTTAGCGTTTCAGTGTTAAGTCCATCGTCAGTGAGTACATATAATTTGATTTCTAAAGTTACAGTTTAGAATTTGTATAGTTACACTCAATGATGATGACGACTTGGACGTTGAAACGTGTACGAGAAAGTACATCACTGTTTGTAAGTTGTTTGTTTTAGGCACTTGTTTTTAAAAAAAATGTTTCCTAGTGCCTTTTTTATGGTAAAAAGGACAAAAATACACGTGACTACAGAAAGTAGAATTTTACAATTTTAAAAAATCTTTTTATACCTTGTTACAGTACATCTCTTTACTGTGTAATCTATTGCTAATCACTGATGAAGGCGTCACGGTCGCCGAAACTAGTCTCGTTAGATAAACTATTGATTAGTAAGATTTTGAGTGCAATATTTCACTACCTTTGGTGAATTGTTCGGTAGCTGAGCTGTAACAGTATTTATTTGTTAGCTTTTGCAGATGACTGTACCGTAAAATGAAATTATTATAGGGGTTATTTTTATTTAATTGTTTTTATTATCACCTATGAACTAGTAAAACTAATCCATACTTGTAAAATCAATAATATATCTTCGGGCCAGGTAGCTCTTCTTTTATCACACGATTATCTATATTTTTACACTCATGCTGAGAATAGTTAGGGTTAGATACAGAGATTTAACAACTATTTATACTTCCACATGTAAAGACAGCTGTTTTACCACATAACCTATAACTTAAAATCAGCTGTTTTATAACATCATGATGTCAGTTATTTTAAACCAAATGAGACGAAATTACTTGCCCCATTCGTTAAAAATTTTAAAAATTAATTCATTTTAAATTTAATTAATGAATTAATATTTAAATAAACATTATTAGCATCTGGTGTCATCCCTCAAGTTAAAAAAAGTATATTCGAACTTGAATGGATGAGAAAAATTATTTTATTAACGATTGAAAATTTGAACAAGATGTACATAGAGAGAGTGTGATCTAATGGAGGGAATTGAAAAATAAAAGAAATCTTCAGATTTACTCTTGCTAGATTTAGTTTTCCCTAGTTTCAGTATAATGTAATTTCACCGCAAGACAAAATTTTGGAAAAATCTTTCTCACTTGCGAATCTTTTTGTAGATGTATGCTTACTAAAACTTTTTCTGTACTTCTTCTCTAGACTGCCATCCAATTTATAAACACACTGTGTGTATATATATAAATATACACACATATACATACACACTTTGGATATCTTTACTCTATTTTTGTAACTTTTAATAATTATAGCTAAATATTTTGTTTAATTGAGCTACAATTCAATTAGTGCTTTGTACAAGTTTCGCTATCTATTGACATAACCAAATAGAACTAAATATATCTGATGAATAATTGAAACGCCTATAGAAAATTGGGTGTACTTTTTGTTGTAAAACACTGTTATATGTGAAATAAATCGACTCCGAACAGTGTTTCCTTTTATTTCGAGATTCGTACTATAATCGATTATCTGCAAGTACGGCCGGTCCGCACAGAGCGAAACAATAACGGTGCGTGCCCAAGTTCCTGGTAGCTAAGGTTAGCTAACGGTTACTTCTCTCACTTCCGCAATTGACATTGCCAAGGTCATTCTTACCATTTCCGGTCTTCTGGCTTCTTTCTTCGCTCCCAATGTCAGTTCTAAACGGCGTGTAACATGTTTTTATCGGCCATCTTGACAGTTCTGTGTTGTGTGCAACTCGGCGTTTCACGCAGTTTAGAATTTGTGCCCATTTAGAGTGGATTCGTTTTAGTCATAATGATCTTTTTTTTTTTTAATTTTTTGTTTCGGAAAGGTATATCCTTGTACATCGCTTTCCAATAGCAAGGTAGATTAGTTTTCTTTAACCCTACAATATCCTGAATTTTACCCTTTTAGTTCTTTAACCCTTTTAAAAATTGCTCAATATAACCAAGAAACCAAATAAAAGAATTAACGTAATTAGTAGGATTAGAGACTCTGTGGGGGTGGGTCTTGATGCCACAGTCCGTGGCACTAGTATGTAAGAACCTGAAGGGCTTACTAGTAGGCCTACACTGGTGATCGTCCCCCCTCGTCTCGAGACTCTGTGGGGGTGGGTCTTGGTGCCATAATCCGTGGCACTAGTATGTAAGAACCTGAAGGGCTTACTAGTAGGCCTACAGTGGTGATCGTCCCCCCTCGTCTCGAGACTCTGGGGGGGGGGGTCTTGGTGCCATAGTCCGTGGCACTAGTATGTAAGAACCTGAAGCACTTACTAAAAGACTGCTGATCGTCTCCCCTCGTCTCGAGACGGGAGGTAAACTTAGTGCCACCATACGTGGTACTAGTATATAAGGACACGAAGGCCTTAATCCAAGGTTTGGGCCGATGACCACTCCCACCTCCACCGCACGGGACCAATATAACCTGAACGATATTAGGAACGGGATTCCGTACCTCAGTATCGCGGCTGATTAGTTCGGTAAGGTAGCGCAATCGGACATTTATCCTCTGTCGGTTGCCCTTACTTAAGGGCCGGATCCTCAGACTCGGAACTTAGTAATAGGTGGGCATAAACCCATCCCGCGAAACCTTGATATCTAGCCTTATGACAACGGCTGCATTAACACAGTAATATCGGCAGTGTGATAATTGTTGGTTGGCTACTGACGTCACTAAGATATTTCTTTTATCCTCAGCCACACTCTCCGAGGCAAAATTACAGCGAAACACAGTAAGGCAACATTACCCCTGTGAGCGAATATCCTCTTCTCTCAGAACTCAAATCTAGTGTATAACAGTGACTTATAATTTTAGTTTTATATGGGAGAAATACCTTACAAAAGGGGCAAGGTATACAATATAGTTATTTCGTGCTATTCCTCTTAAAATAAGTGACAACAGCTGATTTCATAAAATAATGAGTTCATAAAACACCAGATTTTATTTTGTTGGTTATGTGGTAGAACAGCTGTTTCAACGCATAGACTGTTAATTTATTTACATTAGTTTTAGTTATTTAATAAAAAGTAAATAAAATAAAATTTTTCTGGGTTGACTATAGTAGGAATTGGTTAAACAAATTTTTCATACGACTTGTTTTATAACATTTTAAAGCTGTTCTTACTGCCTTCGTTTCTTATTACAATGCCCTCTTCTACCTCATGTTTGTAGAAGGATAAAACAATAAATACATGAAGCATAGAAGATTACACAGAAATTCTTGTACTGCATGTGGAGGTTTAACACTCCTGAGTTTCCATTTAAATACATAATTTATAGTAATTCTTGTTACAAGGTCCAGCCATTTTTAGTTAAAAAGATGCAGTTTCCATCTCAAGTCTACTTGAACGTCTTGATGTTTATTTTGATCATTGTGTTCTAAGCTATCTGCAGTGCTTTCGCGGTTATCTCCAAGTTAAATGACATTTTCCAAACCGGTGCCGGCATTGTTCTGTGTAAGGGCGACGCGTCCTGCGAAAGGGAGAGGGCGGGCGCTCATTAGCGTATAATATTTGTCCCACATGTTCGATACCAGGATCAGGAAGTGAGCAGTGGGGAGGATGCGTTCCCGGAAGTGATGTGTTTGTTTATTAATGCCTGTGTGTCGGATCGATACCGCCATATGGGGAGAGGGCACTTTCACTTGTTGGCTTCAGGCGGCCCCACAGTTTTACTAATCACTCAGTGAGCTTTACGTTCTCGAATGAAACGTCGCGTACACCCCTAATATGCCATGTATTCAGTCTTTAATTTATATTGAAAAAATCAGTATAGTATAATGTAATGAACACATTGGTAAATATTCCAATAAAACTATTGACATTAATTACAAAACCACAAAAATTAACAAGAAATACATAACCAACACAATTCAATCACGGAATCCGTGTGTTCTGGTAACGAAAGAAAGTAGAAATCATGTTTTCAGAGAGACCATGGTTCTGATACAATAGACCTAGTAGCATATATACTACTTGATTTCGGAAGGGTCCCTACGCCACTATTTCACCAAAGATTTCAAAGGTTTCATTTTATATTTTTTTTTAGGAAATATTTTTCAATTAGGTAATACTATAAATTTCTATAAATAACTGAAGTAAATAATAGATAATTTTGATTAAAAAAATATAATATAATAAGCACTGAGCCAATGTTACAAAAAAAGTATTAAATATAATTAAAAAGCACAAAAAAATACCTAATATATAAAGCTACCAAATTTAAACCGTTATGTACATTTCGATGACCATATCATCGTCAGAGTAGTACACCTCTTATAAGTAATACAACAACCCTTATGTACATTTCGATGACCATATCATCGTCAGAGTAGTACACCTCTTACAATACAAGTAATACAACAACCCTTATGTACATTTCGATGACCATATCATCGTCAGAGTATTACACCTCTTATAAGTAATACAACAACCCTTATGTACATTTCGATGACCATATCATCGTCGGAGTAGTACACCTCTTACAATACAAGTAATACAACAACCCTTATGTACATTTCGATGACCATATCATCGTCAGAGTAGTACACCTCTTATAAGTAATACAACAACCCTTATGTACATTTCGATGACCATATCATCGTCAGAGTAGTACACCTCTTACAATACAAGTAATACAACAACCCTTATGTACATTTCGATGACCATATCATCGTCAGAGTAGTACACCTCTTACAATACAAGTAATACAACAACGCTTATGTACATTTCGATGACCATATCATCGTCAGAGTAGTATACCTCTTACAATACAAGTAATACAACAACCCTTATGTACATTTCTATGACCATATTATCGTCAGAGTAGTACACCTCTTACAATACAAGTAATACAACAACCCTTATGTACATTTCTATGACCATATTATCGTCAGAGTAGTACACCTCTTACAATACAAGTAATACCACAACCCTTATGTACATTTCTATGACCATATCATCGTCAGAGTAGTACACCTCTTACAATACAAGTAATACCACAACCCTTATGTACATTTCTATGACCATATCATCGTCAGAGTAGTACACCTCTTACAATACAAGTAATACCACAACCCTTATGTACATTTCTATGACCATATCATCGTCAGAGTAGTACACCTCTTACAATACAAGTAATACCACAACCCTTATGTACATTTCTATGACCATATCATCGTCAGAGTAGTACACCTCTTACAATACAAGTAATACCACAACCCTTATGTACATTTCTATGACCATATCATCGTCAGAGTAGTACACCTCTTACAATACAAGTAATACAACAACCCTTATGTACATTTCGATGACCATATCATCGTCAGAGTAGTACACCTCTTATAATACAAGTAATACAACAAACATTTTTAAGTCTATTCCTACTTATGTGAACGTAAAAAATATTTTAGTTACCTTTTTTTAAATAATTATAATTAATATAAACAAAGTAACACAACCTATGCGTTAAAACAACTGTTCTAACACATAACCTATATCAAAATCAGCTTTTCAATGAAATCATATGATGTAACTTATTTTTAGTAAAATATTTTTGATTTTTCCCCTATATAAAACTAAAATTAATTAATTGAATTTAATCAATGAACTTAAATTTGAAAACTATATTACATCAATTGTCGTTCACTTTAAGTTTTAAAAAATGTATTCAAACTTGTGTTGAGAATTAAAAGTATTTTATCAGAGATAGAAAATTTGAACAAGATACACACACACGCGCAGATATATATATATATATAGCGAGAGAGAGAGAGAGAGAGAGAGAGAGAGAGAGAGAGAGAGAGAGTGAACTAATATAAGTGAAAAATAGACAGCTATTACAATAAATAGAAACTACTTTTGGTAAGTTTATGTTAGTTATTCTTTATTAATATCTGTTGTATTGGGATCATTTTCAATTGTTTTATGGAAAAAGAAATAAGTTTAAGAGCATTGTTTTATAAATGTAGTTTCTTAGAAAAGCGTTGACTGTTAATATGTTAACGTTTAGTACTACATTGCCAACAAGTTCCGGATGTTGTTGATGTTATTCTAAACGCCTGGATAATGTTTAATGTAGCAAGGTTAAATATTGTTTTTCAAACTTTATCCGGATTATGACATCACTGCTTGCACTTGTATAATGTCAACACCACCTATTATAATCCAGTACTTAGTGTTCTGTCAGAATTTATAATCCTTACGTATAGGATCGGTAGACGTTATTGTGTTACAATTAATACTATATTACCATCGGCAAATCTTTTTTATTTTTGTAAAAACTTCATTAATTGATATAGGCTATATTTTTTAAATACGTCAAAAGTGCTGAACAAAATCAAAGTGGCACTGGCCGGTGTTGTCTGTCAATAGAAATTTGTTTAAAGTTTTTAGTTCATTTTGTCTTCAATGAAATTGAGCGAAACTTTGACGTTACTAAACCGACGACTTTTAGAACTTATAGTAAAGTAAATTTATAAACTTGTGACATGTAATATTTTCAATCGCGCTAAGCGATCATTAACAGTGACTTTTTATCATAATTTGAAAAGGGTGGTTTCTGTTGGGTAAAGAAAGCATGCCACAATAATTTCCGTTCGTAATTTTGTTGGTAACGCGTGGCTTATAGGAAGTTTCCTGCGCTACTATGCGAACTGAAAGTATCGCGTGTAAGAGAAATGTTATTTTCCACTAATTAAATATATAGTTTAATTTGTAAACGTAATACGTAAAATCGGTAACTGACGATACGAACAAAGCAGTAATTTATAAAGTCCCAGTAGGATGACACGCATTTATCGGAACAGGTGTTAACGGAAACTGCCATTACTACGAAACTGTTTATTATAATTTTTGTGTATTTAACTGGTTTTACAGAGTGAGATACAAACAAAACTGCGTTTTATTATAATTTTTTGTACAAAGTCTTTTCTAAATATGCTTTGTAAACGATCGCGCAGATGCATTCACAACATTGTAGGCGCCTGTATACACTTGAGCACACAAACAACACCTGTTAGGTTCCGTACAATATAAGTAAGATGTGCAAATTAAATGCAAACACCATCTGCACACTTTATAAAGTCGTACTAGTAGGCCTACACTTACTACGTATTATAGAACGTTTGGGTGTTTTAAGAGCAAGAACGCACTAGGTTGTCGCCCGTAGGGTGCGGAAAGGTGGCGACCAGTCGGTAGGGTCATGTTTTGTCCAGTATGACTGCTGACGCCTACTAAAGGCAGTAAAGGATTGTAAACATAAAGGACTTTGAATAAGATAAGTAGGAACATAAAACTTCCTAACGGAGGATTTGCGGATGGTAAAGATCTCGTGTGAAGTGTCACGTGGTCGGAAGGATGGGATAGAAAGGTTAGAACAGATGGAATCAAGGGCTGGGCTTCACGATACACTTGTTCTTTCATCGGAAGGAGATGAAGCTTGCAAAGGAGGAATAGTTAATTTGAGCTAGACTCACTCTCTATTGGGGAGGGGGAGGTAATAGTCTTAGGGTTACTGCCGTCTGACAGAGGTGTGGCAATATATGGTAAATATAGGCAGAATTAAGGTAGTAAGGGAATCGGAGTACCTGCTACCAGCAGTGCTAAAAACATCCGTTTACTTGTAATACGTATAGGTCAAATTTTATAAGCTGGGACTTGGAAATAGAAATTGTAAATTCGTCGTTTAGAAAATCCGTCAGGCAAAATAGTCTTCCCACATCCGGGCCATAAATCTCGGTTTACCCGTCCCAAACCTCCTATTAGTAAACTTGTGGTAACGCCCTATTTAAATTTGTTGTTATTTATACTATATATTAAAAAGTATTAATACATAACAAAATAATGAGTCAACGTGAAGCAGTGAAAGTCCTAGAGTCGATGATTTTGAAAATGACCTGCGAGCATTTCCACTCTTCCATCGTCCACGGTCTTTCTTTGGTCAAGGTCTATAAAATTTACCTATATTAGCAGTGCTAAGAACATCCATTCAGTTCTAATGCGTATAGTTGTATAGCAAGAAGCACTGATCGTTTAAAATAGTTTTTTTATAAGTTTTAGCGTAGACAAACACACGAGAACCCAAAGGAAACTACAGCAGGATGGGTGCTTATGACAGTCACATGTTTGTAGAAATGCACAACCTAAATGGCGCATCGAGCGAGCTGGGGATGGGCGAGGTCGCTGTAGTGAAGTTGGCTTCTAGTATTTCCAAACATAAATTTGCTAGCGCGAGTGAGTCTGGATTGCTTCGCACTTTCAACAAACACGTACAAAAATGCTATATTTAGAGCACACGCGTTACATTTCCTGTTTGGAATATTAGCAATGACATATCAAATGTTCAATTTCCGGTGAAGCCCAGTTGTACTTCCGGTCTGTATAACACCAGGGGCTATTGTATGTACAATTAGGTGAAATTTGAATATGCCCGGCGACCTTGATTTAAAGCGATAAAGTAAAGGCAACAAGAGTTTTCTATCAAGAATGGCATCGTTTACAAGTTCACGTTGGATTGGTTCGTAAATATGGTACATCGGAGACTTTAGCTAACAACTGAAAAGTTAAACGATTTTAAATCTTAGTAATAAATTTGTTGAGCACCGTGGACTATTTTTTTTTAACTAAATAAATAAAACCCACTAACCACAATACAAAAATCTTTATTACAATTACTTTATGTATAATTCGTTTACATGGCAATTATCTCCTAGAATACTTCTGAAGATGATCACCATGTAACCGAAATGTACATACATTAATTGTAATAAAGATTTGTGTATTGTGGTCAGTGGGTTTTATTTATTTAGTTAAAAAAAAAATGTAGTTTCTATATTTTTAAAGTGTAATTTTTAGCGTGTCTCATTTTGTGTAAGGATTAGCGAGTTTCATTTTCCATGATCTTAGACACTAAGTGATCAATCAAATACCAATGACGATCTCTTAGTGCGATCGAAAGTGATCGGTAAATATGTGTATATATATATATATATATATATATATATATATATATATATATATATATATATATATATATATTTAGGTTAGTTTTGGTTGGTAAAGATTATTTAGATTTTTTGGACTAGGAGACTGACAGACTTACCTTGGTAAGAGTCCACACTGTAGTCTTGAAATAGAAACACATAAAAGCACTTAAACAATGATATATTTCAACCACACGGTGGTCTTTGTCAATCGAAGAGAAAACACAAAAAGAAATATGAGAGAATGAAATAAATAAATACAAGTTGTAATCACAGATTGTTGTACAAGACACAATCTGTGATTACAACTTGTATTTATTTATTTCATTCTCTCATATTTCTTTTTGTGTTTTCTCTTCGATTGACAAAGACCACCGTGTGGTTGAAATATATCATTGTTTAAGTGCTTTTATGTGTTTCTATTTCAAGACTACAGTGTGGACTCTTACCAAGGTAAGTCTGTCAGTCTCCTAGTCCAAAAAATCTATATATATATATATATATATATATACATATGGTTAACAACCTTGTGAGGTTGAATGATGACCTGTTGTTAATTTTCTATTTATCTATGTTGTTTTTTAAAATCATGTATGGTTTTTGTGTATTGTTATTGTTAAATTACTCATGTTTTGTGTTCGTTTATACTTTATTAAGAAAATTGTAATGTTAAATTATTAGAGCGTAAATTTCAAGAGGTTGTTGATGTTAATTGGTAAGAATTTTACGATTTTTTTGACATATTTTAATTATTATAATCAATTGTTTTATAGCTTTTATTCTCACGGACCATCACGTTTTTTAGTGAGCTTTTAACAATTTAATTTGATTATATGTGTTGTTTGTATTAATAACTTGAATGTATTTTGTAATGTTATTTTAGATTTATATTAATTTTGTATTTCAATTTTTCATACATATTGTAATTCTGTCTATTGTACTTGTAGGCCTGAATGAGGACAACAAATAGTTGTCGAAACGTTGCCGAATTTTTAATAACTTATATATTCTTAACTCATGAATCATCCGGTCCACTTGGGGTAAGCGACGCGATTTTGTCATTTCAATTATTTCCATCACAGATTAGCAACTCCCGTCTTATTATATCTACATGTTTGTGTAACTAAATAAATAAAAACCCACAAGCCGCAATATAAATTTAAAAAAAATGTTACTACAATTTTATACATTCCAGTAATTTTGTCTGTTTTTTCTAACAGTACAATATTTTCCTTTGTTGACACCTTTCGGAATAACCCAATTTTCGAACCCTTAATAGTATTATTTAAATAGTACTTTTTAAATTTTGACAACGGAATCATTCCGAAATGCATCAACAAAGGAAAATAATGTAATGTTAGGTACTTGAATATATACAAATATTCCTAACAAACGTGAAGATAGGTATATCAAGAGTTTTACTACAATTACTTTATGTAGGGGCTACGTTTCGTTTACATAGTAATCATCTTCAGAAATGCAATGTCTTCAGAAGAAATAGTACCTGAATAACAATAATTGTACTATAATAAAAGGTTTTAGTAGTAGTGATAATATTTGATTTTATAAAACAGCTGATTTTATGTTATAGGTTATGTGGTTAGAACAAACAGCTGTTTTGACGCATAGGTGATGTTACTTTATTTATATTAATTGTAATTATTTATAAATAATTTATAATATTTTATAATAAAAAGTAATTTTAAAAAAATTTGTGTTTGTTGACCTGAGTAGAAATTGACTTATATTTTTTTATTTGTTTATATTACTTTTTATTAAATAATTACAATTAATATATATATATATATATATATATATATATATATATATATATATATATATAAGGTAACATAGCCTATGCGTTAAAACCCGAAACACGAAATCATGAAACCTTATTTTAAATCAAATGGGACGAAATAACTATATTGCATACTTTGCCCTTTTTGTGAAACATTTTTCTCCCGTATAAATAAAACTAATAATAATTCATTTTAAATTTAATAAATATAATAATATCTGAAAAAAACTTAAATAACATCAAGTGTCATCCACCTCAAGATGAAAAAAAATTATTTGAATTTGAGTGGATGAATAAAAGTTATTTTATTTAGAATGAAAATTTAAACAAGATTCCTAAGGAGACTGAAGTAGAAGAAGGAATTTAAAGAATAGTTTTAACCATAATTCTCCTTTAATACTCCTACCACGGAAGAATGACTTCTATAAAACACCCTTCTCCATACGTTCATGCAATTGTTGGGCACCTCCTTTTCCTTGATCGGTGTTCCTTATTTCTCTCGTGGTTTTTGTCTAGCTAATTCCGTTTATAGAGACGCCACGCCGTTGCGAAATGTCTGTGCAGTGTTTTTGCTAAGTGTTGCTGAGTTCTAACTGTTATTGTTATAAGAATGTGTGAAACTGTTACCCCGTTCGTAATGCCGGAAACAGACCCGCCTAAAGCACCTGAGCATATAGTCAAGACACTTGACTAAGTATGCGCCTGTAATTAATGTAACATGTGCAATTAACAAATTGCAAGCAACTATGTTATATATTTCGATTCAGTCTAAACTAAAATGTAACGTACACAGAAATTACACGATTGGCAACACTGTAAAAAACGAAGCCAAAGGCTATTGACAGAAAAATTATGTTTAAATGTAAATGCGTACGCCTAAATATATAAACCTGGTCTTAGAGTGATAAAAGAAGTTATAATAAATATCAGTGAAAGTGAGAAGTACAGATGTTTTGATGGATCTATGGTCAGTGGTCTAGAAAGTATTAAACGAAGAGTAGAAATATGAACATAGGATGGTAGAAAAATAAGGATTGATTTTTCAAGTACACGTTTTTTTCTAAGGAGGTAATACAGAGGTCCTTAACCTACATGGAAAATATATTGGACTTTCATTGCAATTGTAATTATACCTAGAAGTCGGTCGAATGGGAGAACAAGTCACGCGGCGTTGCTAAGTCGTCAATATGTCGCTTTCCGTGTCCCACGAACGGGAGAGGTGAGTGAGAAAAGTGGAAGCTTGCCCAGTTGTAGAATAAGCTACAGATTTTTCAATAGCTGTGACGAACCTACGCCATTTTTTCAAGGTTGGCAAAATACTTTTTAATTTTAATTTTTACTATAGTACTGTTAGAGTGTGTAAACACTAAGGCCGAAGAGCTGAACACTAGCATCACTAAATAGGCGACTGCGCGTAAATGTTAGCCACCCCGACAGTCCTGATTTTGTGCACACCTGAAGACAAGAATTCCCCAAATTACTATGAGCACAACTGAACGTTAAGAGAAGACTACTATAACTAGGAATGTCAACTTTTTTACTATGAATGTACAGGGGCTGTAGTTGGGAACGGATCCCTACAGTGCAACTGAATTAATTCGGTTAAGTATACCTGAAAGAAACAAAAATTGCTATATAAAGAATGTATTTATTGAAAAAAAATTAATTAAAATTTAAATTAATTAATTAACTCCGTATTTTCAGAGTTTGTTATTTGGTAACTGCAGACTCATGTTCTAACTTTACAAATGCAGAAGGATAGTTCTACGGGTGCAGAAGGTTAGTTCTCCGGGTGCTAGTTCTATGGGTGCAGAAGGATAGTTCTACGGGTGCAGAAGGATAGTTCTATGATTGCAGAAGGATAGTTCTACGGGTGCAGAAGGTTAGGTATAAAATTAACCCAGATGACTGCGAGTCTCCGACTTGATCAGAAACCTTGACCTGCGCGTAATTAAAGAGATTGTTGCAAGCGTCTGGTCCACCTTCCTTCCGATCTGTGTAACCACGGACACAGATCCGTTTTATTCCGATCGTTGTTCACTGCAAACACTCATACAGATAAATGAAGAGTTTTCTGGGCGAATAAACTTTCCGATCGGTGTAACCACGAACACAGATTCGCCTCCTCCCGATCTGTGTTCACTGCAAACACACAGATAAATGTAGAGTTTTCTGGGGGAATTAATTTTCCTATCTGTGTAACCACGGATACAGAACCGCCCCATCCTATCTTTGTTCACTGCAAAGACTCACACACAGATAAATGTAAAATTTTCTGATCGAATTAACTTTCCTATCTGTGTAACTACGGACACAGAATTGCCTCCTTCCGATCTGTGTTCACTGCAAACACACACATAAATGTAGAGTTTTCTGGGGGAATTAATTTTCCTCTCTGTGTAACCACGGACACAGATCCGCCTCTTTCCGATCTGTGTAACCACATATCCGTCTCCTTCCTATCTTTGTTCACTACACACAGAGATAAATGTTGAATTTTCCGGGTGAATTAACTGATGCAAAAGGTAAACAAATTAATATAGCATTTCAGCCCAGAGTTGAAAATAATCTTATCCTGTGTCAGTTTGGTTTATTTCGTATACTATTACGGCGACCAGATGGTATTTACCGCCTACGAATAATAGATAGGCTGGAGGTTGGGACATAGAGCCTCTGGAATTATGGAAGTTGTAACATCCCGTGTGTAGGTTCACGTACCTGAGGTAGACTCTCAGTCGAGGACATAATGAGGTATCTACTCATTACACTTTGTTTTCCTTAAGGTTTTGGACTTAACTCTTGTGAAAAGAAAATATTCTTTTCTTACTCCCGCAGTATCAGGGATTATTATACTTAGATTTAAACTAGAATAGGAATGGGTCTGTGGCAGGGTAGGGATGCGATGTTGTCAGTTCGAACGCATTGACAGTCAACCCGCCACTGCCAGTGACTGAAATTGCAAGCTACACCACTAGTAAATCACTCCACCACAGTCACTGAGCGGCGAACGGAAGTTTAACGTCGAATTGGCAACAAGGCTCACACACGCAGCAAGATATGAATTTCCTATTAGCTCAGACGGCTGTAATCCCCACTCCCTCTGGTCGATTTTATCTAACGCATGATCCTATTCTGTTTTAAATCAAACTATAAGTATTATTCTAACCACTATGTTACTTCGCCTATCGTTAATTAACCATCTCTCTACACCGACGGAGAATAAGTCTAACGTGTATCCTGACCAAGAGATGCTGGAATGTTCAGATCTTGTAAATATTGTGTACTTTAGACGTAAAATTGTAAAACGTACTTTATGCTTTCTTACGTTGACTTGTAAAAGTTAAATCGACTTATGCTATTAAAATAATATAAAAAGTTGAAAATTGCGCTTAAATAAAACCCTCTGGTCATTGAATAACCTAATTTGGTGAAGTTCTAAAAAATCCAAACTTTAATCAAGAGAATTAGCACAAACTAAAAGATGCAGAAGAACATTAGCTTCAAAAGACGCTTAAAAGTGATATATGTGAAACACTTGCATTTTTAAGCAGCCTATAAAAGCAATAAATAGCACAGCGGCGTAATTATAATTAAAATATAATTATAAACCCTTGCTACAAATATTTATACAATTTATCCCTCTGATGATGGTCACTGTGTTAGCGAAATGTACATAAAGGTAGTGTAAATACTTGTAGCAAAGGTTTATAATGGTTTATTAATTTTTTACGTGTCTAAAAAACGCCCTTTTTTCAGCACCAGTGGTGATTTTTCTCCCTTTAAAGTCGCGTTCACCCCTAAAAGTTGTTTGTCCCTCCAAAACATTTAACAGGTCCGTATTAATCAGGTAAATTGAATATATTTAATTCGGTATAGAATAATCGGTATATTTAATTCTTTAAAAATAAAATTCAGAAAATGATATCAAATTCTGTAAAAATGTTTTAAAATCATCTTAAAAAATAAAAAATGTAATAAACCTTTGCCCCTCTAAATAAATATGTTGACGCATCTTATGACTTGCAACCACCGCCACCTTCTTGATACCCCTATATTAACACTTTGGTTATGTATGATCAAGTGTTAAGTATCACATAAAATGGCGCTAGATAGTAGCACGTAAATTACGGCTTAATTGCGTTCATTTTATATTTCGTTTAGCGACAAGACGACCTGGTGGCTCTTTCTTCGAACTACCCAGATAAGCCAGAAACATTGTGTGAATCGTACAGCTCTGTGTTGAACGTGTCGACAGACTTCCTGGTGTGACGTCATCGGGCGATAATTTTCTGACTCACCCAGGAAATTCACTCATCTCGGTTTACCGTTTCTGCCGCAAAAGGCGAATTTCCTGTCGTTTCGAAAACAGCATCGAAGGACATTTTTCACTTTGAAGAAGAAATATAATTTCGAAAAGATATTCTTATAGATATTTGGTTATTTACTTATATTTAGGCCTGACACATGGAATATGTTGTGTTTTAGTAGATCTACGTAATGTGATACACACACAAACGCGCTCGTCCACGCGTTTTGTGTGTGTGTATGTTTCCGCGCGCGAGTGTGCGCATACGTGCGCTCTTTCTATTATTGACGGCTGTCGAATAATCCTAAGATTTTGCCTATTAATTTTTCAAAAGGTATTAAAAAATTGTTTGTGTACACTGACATTTGTGGATGACCAAGGAGGTATCGGTTAAGTTTAGGAAGGTGACTATATGATGTGAATGTCTCTAAAAAAAACGTCTCTCATGACGTGAGAGACGCATGCAAAGAAAAAACAAATAGATTTCACATTAACAAAGTCGATACAGTGACAAATCATATAAAACCCAATGGTAGATGATATTAAAGTTAGAACAGAAAATTTTAAATAACCTGGGACGTATAATATGTCAAGGAACAGATCATAAAGTAACAGGAGCAGATAGAGTGCGATATCAGGGACAAGTGCGAATTCGAATTAGTATCAGGGACCGATTGAACTCCTTGCTCTAACATTTCTCTTAAACACTATACAAAATAACACGGAAACAAGTAATCATTTAATGATTAAGTAAAAAGAGGGTAGTCCTAAAATATCTGAGGAATAATCAAGGAATGAGAGGGCAGTCCTAAAAGATTTGAGGAGTAATCAAGCAATGAGAGGGTGGCCCTAAACGATTTATGGAATAATCTAGGAATAAGAGGACAGCCCTAAAAGATTTGAGGAATAATCAAGGAATAATAGGGCAGTCCTAAAAGATTTGAGGTTGGGGGGGGGGGCGTGCCTATGTACAAACATTACAACTAAATATTTTGACGATGGACATTTTTAGAAACCGGTTTCATCTTTAGTTTAGCACACTAATTGCATAGTTATTGAGCCTATAAATACGAATAAAAAATGCAATTCTACAGTACTTAAAAACTTGACAGTAGGTCAATTGTCAAGCCAGAAACTGTTTTCAATCTACCTTTCTGTTTTGAATTTCAAATAGTAATCAACTAAATCTAAATGTAGTGGCATAGGAATGCTTTAAATATTGTCACAGTTGGTTGAATAGCAAATAAAAGACATCATTTATGTAGTAGATTTAAAATTGATCAAGAAGTGGATGGTCCTAAACGAGTTAAGAGATTGGGGTGTATCTATATACAAACCAGTGGTAGTAGAAACATTAAAATTAAATATTTGAACGATGGAAATTTTCGAAACCCATTTAGGGCGATTTGTATGCCTATAAATGTGATTTTCGACTTAACATATATACGAATTAAAAAAAATGGATTGTACAGCCCTGAAAAACTTCACAGAAGCTCAAATGTCAAATGAGAAACCGATATCAATATACCTTTACAATTTGAATTTTAAATAGTAGTAAACTATTGAAAGCAAATGAAATGTTCGTTGAATAACAAAAACACAGTTATTTAGTATTCATACGTATTAACTAAATACATTATTTTCGTAGCCTGTTTCGTCTCTACTCTCGGCGATTTTTATCCCTATATACTCGTATGTGTTTGTCGACTTAACATAAAACACGAATAAAAAATTATCTTGTGGTGCTGAAGCTCAAATGCCAAGCAGGAAACAGTTGTCAAATAAAAGTATACGAAGCAGTGGCAAGTGAATGTTTTAAATATGGTTACAATTAGTTGAATAACTTATTAAATGTGTTTAAATGTTGCGCTATCAGCAAGCTGTTGTAACTTATGTGGAATTATTTGTTCTGAGTTATGTAAATAATCATGTCATTATGTATGGAGAGCAGAGAGACTTGCGTCATGGGGCGCGAGCCTATCAACGCGCAGAGTTTATTCTATTTGCGTTGGCAACACGCGCTTATCTAGTTATCAATATCAGTTTTTTCCTCGAGCACGTAATTTCTGCGAACACATCAGAATGAGATTTAATTACACTCGATTTTCCTCTTTGTAAACACATGAAAGCACTTTATCCATGGGTTTCTATACTGGATTTATTGGTCTCCCAAGCCTTCGGACGTCACAGAGTCGCCTAAAAGTATTTGAATATTTCCCGCAATGTAACGCTTGACCATCTGGATTTGACAGAGGCCACCAGCTGTTCGCAACCAGGCAAGACTTATAAAACGCATTAGATGTTTTAAATGCCTGTTGACCCAAAAGCCCTGCCCCAAATTCCTACCCGCAACCAGTGTCGCGTGACAGACGCTGCAAAACCTAGGGGGCCACCAAACCCCCTCCTCCACTGACTGACTGAAATGCCAAGTGTTGAAGAATTGATTTTGAATGCATTACAATTGGAGGATCAGAATGTTGGTGACAGCTTAATGTTAATAAAGTATTCTGAAACTTGATTCTACTAAAAGATGGTACAACACGGTCATTAGGAAAATTGGTGTTAAAGGTCATAAAGTCTTTGGGTAATAGGAAGTTTAAAACCAAATAAATAATATAAACAAAATTATCTGAACGTTAATTTCTTCTTAGGTAATTAAAAATTGTTTCAGTTACTTTTTATTAAATAATTACAATTAATATGAAGAAACATAACTTATGCTTTAAAGCAGCACTACATAACCTATAACATATATATAATCAGCTGTTTTATGAAGTAATCACTTATTTAAAGCGTAATAAAACTGTTGAAATATATTGCGTACCTTGCCCCTTTTTTGTAAAAAGTTTTTCTCCCATATAAAACTAAAATGAATTCATTAAATTTAATTAATGAATTAATATTTGAAAAAAACTGTATTAACATCAAGTGTTATCCACTACAAGTTTAAGAAATTTTATTTGATCTTGAGTGGATGAATAAAAGTATCATACGAATTTATTAACCGTAACTAATATTACAGCTAGAGCCTATGCGTGTGGTGGCTTTTTTTTTACTAAATCCCTTTTGAGCTTTTAAATAGTGCTTTACTCCATTACAAATATCCAAATAGCCTAAAATTTGATTACTGATAATTATTTCAGGTTGGTTCAAGGTGACTTGATAAAATATTTTGTAAAAGAAGAAACAAATATGTACTATGTTTTGTTTCCCTTTGTATTATGTATTTATACAAATAACAAGTAAAATTAACAAAACATTTTTAAAGTCAATTCCTACTATGGTCGACAAACATTTTTTAAATTTTAATTACGATTTATTGAATAATTACAATGAATATACATAAAGTAACACACCTATAGCGTAAAACAGCTGCTTCACAACATAACCTATAACATGTAAACAGCTGTTTTATGAAATCATATGTTATCACTTATTTTAAGCCAAATGGAAAGAAATAAATATATTGCATATCTTGCCCCTTTTATGAAACGTTTTTCTCCATATAAAATTAAAATTAATGTATTCAATTAAATAATGAATTAATATTTGAAAAAAAACTATATTAACATCGTGTCATTCACTACATGTTTAAAGACATCTATTTGAACTTGAGTGGACGAATAAAAAGCATGTTTATTAACGACTGAAAATTTGAACAAGATAAGCATCACCCACTCTCTCTCTCTCTCTCTCTCTCTCACACACACACACACACACACAAACCACTTTTCCACTTTTCGTAAAATTTTAAAAGTAGGTAATTATTGTGAATAACAAAATAAATCACCTAAACACAAAATAAATTTTTAAATTTGGTTTGTACCTAAAAACAAGAAATTGTTAATTTTTTATTTTTAAAATTACACTAGATTTTAAAGAATTCGTGTGCATTTTTATTGAACTAATGATTTGCTTTATCTACAATTAACGTTTTTAAGGGCTTCCCCTCCCTTCATTCTTGTCTTTTCCCCTCCTTTGCTACTAAATAGAAGTGTTTGCATATTTGCTAAATTGCGGGAGTATATCTGTGAATTTACTAATTTGTAAAATAAATAATGTCAAAATATAAGTTTTGAAAACATTTCGGCAACAGTCAGCAAAATGTTCCTCTTCATTGTCTTCACTCTTCCTATCTTTCTCAAAACAAATACATTTCAAACGCGCAAAGCAGGTTTCTGAGAAACAACGGCAGAGAAGAATTCGTGAACATCCGGTAAAGCAAAGCGTGGGGAATTCTGACAGGAAATGCCACTGGAACATCGCTGCCAGGTTGTCAGCCGAGCGACGTTGCCGGATTGTGAAAATTATATCGTATTACATGAGCGAGCCGGCTGTCCGACATTCCTTCCTCACGATTTATTGTTGGAAGATGTGCATTGTACGCGCTCACGCCCACGCACGAGAGCGCGTCTTATACGCTGTAGGATTTGTATTGGAGGTTTCTTTTGGTTGACGTTAAGCACCAGGACGGAAAAACTACGTTTTTAAATGGTTTTACGTTGCATTTAAAGATTTTTTTAATAGGTTAATTTTGGTGGTTGTCATTTTTATATATATATAGCTTTTAACAGATTTGTTTCATTGGTTTGCTATCGTATTTCATTCCAGTATTCTGTATTCTTTCATTTTGATTTACAACTGGGCCCTTAGCCTTTTTTTAAAGGGTGTTGAAAGAAACAATGATATATATATATATTTAAGTTGTAATGTGTGGAGTCAAGAACATGTTTACCTAAAATGTTTTGTTATACCTATAATGATTTTCTCCAATTCCTTCTATTAGTTCACTCACTTTATATATATATCGTTAATAAAATAGGTACTTTATATTCATCGACGTAAATTCCAACACATTTTTTTAAACTTCTAGTGTGGATCGTAATCCAATTTTTTCAAGTAATTATTTATTAACTAAATTTTAAAAAATAATTTTAGTTTTGCATGGGAGAAAACATTTTACAAAAGCGGCAAGGTATGCTATATAGCTATTTTGCCCCAATTTGCTTAAATAAGTGATAACATATGACTTTATAAAACAGCTGATTTTATGTTATAGATTATGTGGCAGAACAGCTGTTAAAGCGTAGTTAAGTTTCTTTATTTATATTAATTTGGATTATTTAATAAGAAGTAGCTAATATAAAATTTTTCTTTGTTGACCTGAAATAGTACGGTCAACTTTATAAAAAGTTTTGTTTATTTTACTTCCTATTTAGAAAATAAATGATGACGTATAGACTACTAATAGTAATATATTTAAAATTAACGGTATGGGTTTAAAATTAAATCTCGTGTATAAACGTATCTGAAGGTTAATGAGCCTAGCTTAGCACCTTTAGCTAACCCAACTTAACCTTACAGGCTTCGACTTCTCATTGTACTACTTTTATTGGCCAAATTTGGTGGGGGAGACTTGACCTCACGTCAGTGTTGAGAAGGGGGCAAAGAAACAGAAAGTTTGAGAACCCGTGTTAGTATAGCGTGTTTGCGCATCGGGGGCTAAAGAAAGTTAGTGTGAGAGTCAAATTAGGGAAGATAACATATGTAGGAAATATTTGGAAACGAACCCTGACGAAGTAGGGTATAGATCCAGTCAGCTGGGGTTGCAACGACTGTATTCTCTGAGCTAACTTTGATGATAGTCAAAGAGTGTTGTAAACAAATACGTAATAGGTATACATAAGTTAAGTTAGGTATTAACTTCCGTGGGGCATAGAAATATATTAACGTAAAACATAAGCCATTATTTATAAAACACAAACCAGAAATTAAAATGAACTTTCATGAACTAGAAAATTTGCCTAAATTCTTTGTCTGAGTAATACGTTTAATGTGTTGTAACAGTGTCCAAACATTTCTCTGGAACTATTGTTAAAGGAACTGTGACTTGTAACTGGAGTAGTTAATTGTAACTGGAACATTTACTTGTAACTATAACAGTCACTTGTAACTGGAACCGTTACTTGTAACTGGAACCAGTACTTGGAACTGGAGTCTGTACTGAGATGAGTTGGGCACAAAAAATACTTTCTCAAATTAAAAACAAATAACTTTTCTAACATTAACAAACGTTTTACTAGACCATGACCATCATTAGCAAGTTATGCGTATTACATAAGTTCTGATGTTCAGAGGCAAAATTTTTAAAACTCTGTTTCTCTGATTTTGTCTTAATATATTTTACAAGTGAAAATACAAATGATTAGTCGTATATTCTGCTTTGCAGCGTCTACAACCATTTCATCGACATATTTCGCGTTAAGAAACGTACCGAACCTGACGTAAATTTTTTTCTCTTTTTTTAATTTTCAGTTGTTTGATTTGAATATTACGAAGATACTGACTTTTGAAATGATTGTTCACTTAAATTAATATACACCTGAAATGTTATAGAGAAAAATGTTCGAAAACGTCGTCACATAGATAAAGGAAGGTTTGTGTAACGGTGTCAACGCTATGGGAAGTATATCGCCCGGATCTACTCAGTCATTCGCGATAGGAAATGTTCAGTGAGTGAATCATGTATAGCACAGGTGCGTTGGCTCGCGTACTTATGCAGTTGACTCACCTCACCTGAGCTATACAATCCGAGAGATGCGCGGAAAAGTGAAACCGTGTTGGATAGCGGCGTTGTTGGGCCTAAAATAGACATGACCTGCCAATAGGGATAAGATAAGGCAATAGCGCCTGCGGTCTGTGGTTACTGTAGGTTAGGTGCAATGGTTTAGTCATGTTTTGTGTCACTTCCAGTGATCTTTAAGTCTACCCTGAGAGCCAGAGATAATTTGAATAATAGAAGTAGAACCGATGAGCTTAGCTTTAATTACTACAAGTTGGTGTAGTACTCTTCACGTAACCGAGACTTACCTGCCCAGCAACACCCCCTACTTAACCTACGCTGAAACATTTTCTCCTCTGGTCCTGGCGATCACCTCTAATTCTATAACAAATACTGAACCTAAACTCTTTATATATGACATAGACATAACACCTAACTTAAACCCAACCCGTCACAAAATTTCATTAAATAAAAACTAACATGTCCAGCAACACATCCTACTTAACCTAACCTACGCTGAAACATTTTTTGCACTGGTCCTGGCGATCACCTCTAATTCTATAACAAATACTGAACCTAAACTCTTTATATATGACATAGACATAACACCTAACCTAAACCCAACCCGTCACAAAATTTCATAAAATAAAAACTAACATGTCCAGCAACACCTCCTACTTAACCTAACCTACGCTGAAACATTTTTTGCACTGGTCCTGGCGATCACCTCTAATTCTATAACAAATTCTGACCTAAACTCTTTATATATGACATAGACATAACACCTAACTTAAACTCAACCCGTCACAAAATTTCATTAAATAAAAACTAACATGTCCAGCAACACCTCCTACTTAACCTAACCTACGCTGAAACTTTTTTTGCACTGGTCCTGGCGATCACCTCTAATTCTATAACAAATACTGAACCTAAACTCTTTATATATGACATAGACATAACACCTAACTTAAACTCAACCCGTCACAAAATTTCATTAAATAAAAACCAACATGTCCAGCAACACCTCCTACTTAACCTAACCTACGCTGAAACATTTTTTGCACTGGTCCTGGCGATCACCTCTAATTCTATAACAAATACTGAACCTAAACTCTTTATATATGACATAGACATAACACCTAACTTAAACTCAACCCGTCACAAAATTTCATTAAATAAAAACTAAGCTGTCCAGCAACACCTCCCTACTTAAGCTAACTTACGCTGAAACAATTTCTACTCTTGTTCTGGCAATTACCTCTAATTCTATAACAAATATACTGAACCTAAACTCTCTTTCTCTTTCTATATATATATATATATATATATATATATATATATATATATATATATATATATATATATATATATATATATATATAGACTTGAAACCTACTCTAAACTCAACTCGTCACAAAATTTCATTAAATTTAAACTAACTTTTATTTTACGGTATATTTGAAGTTAATGTAGGATGCAGTTGCATCATATGTATGCAATATTTTAATATATTTTTCTACCTTTATTAAAATTTCTTTGCTAACGCGTTTCGGAATAACTCCATTCTCAAAACCATAATAGTACTCATTACAGTTTGATTGAAAGCAGAATAGGAACGCCTTTGTGGCGGGTTAGGAATGCGGTGTTGTCAGTTTGAAGCTGAACTACAGAGCGACAAACGGAAATTTAGCGTAGAATTGGCAACAAGGCTCACCGACCCAAGATGTGGATTTCCCATTCGTTCAGACGGTGGCAGCCCCTACCCCCACTACCCTATTTCACTTTTGTAGAGTCTATTCTGTTTTAAACTAAACTATATTAGAGTACTATTGAAGTTTTGAGAATGGAGTTTTTCTGAAACGCCTCAACAATGAAAAATATAATGTTCTACTATTAGGAAAGGCAGAAATATGTACTCAAATATATACAAATATTCCTAACAGATGTTAGGTTGAGTAAATTGAAAATTTCACTTTCGAGTTTTGTATTTGAGGTTTTGTACAGAACTATGTAGCTGAACAATGGCTCGGCGGTTTACTACATCCAACCTTACCGAATGCAACGCACTCTATAAATTTAAGAATATTGAATTTGAAGTTTTTTTCAACAATTTGTGGAACAATGAGTTCACTGCGTACTAAATCAAACGCAACGCCATCGAATCTAACATAACCATAAACTTAGTGCAATTCCATTGTCATTTAAACATAACCCAGTGTAAACAACTCTCTCTAAATTATATGACTTTTTTTTACTATATCTTTTTGAATAATTATTATTTGGTATAAAAACTCCGATAAAATTTGCCAGTTTTTTGATACTGTATTTGCAGGGTTACATTTACTTTCTGCATTCTTCCTCCTCTTGGCCTCTCCCTTCCACTCTCATATTTTTATAATCGAATTTGTAGTAAGCTTATTGCTAAATATCCACTTTTTTGTTACAACAAACGCTCGAGTCTGTTTTATAATAAAGCCTCGATTATCCGAAATCATGTGGACCGAATATAACGTCGGATAATACGGACTCTATAAAAAATCGAGACGGAAACGTGTGATAAAAAGGTGACATGAATAAAAACGTGATCAATATTGTAAAAAAAGGCATTTGCTGTTTTATCAAATGAGAAAATGAGGTGCAAATAAAAATACAAAATGATAATATAAATTGAAAAAAAATGTTTACGTCGTTCCTCTTAGAGCGTCCCGAGAGCCAAAATGTATATAGGCCTACGTACTGTATACAGTATTTCTCGAATCACGGAATTCGGTTAATCGGGTCTCGGATAAAAGATACTTTTCTGTATTAATTTTTAGACTATTGAAATATCTTGAAAGTAGCCCCAAAAAAGGGTTAAACTAGGGGTGTTAATATTTTACAATCTACATCTTGAAACAATGTGTAGATTGTGCTATTTGTAGTTGGTATTTATTTTAAATTATTGTAGTGATCGAGGGATTTTATTTCAAGAGGTTTTTTTAAATTTCTTTCTATTAGTTCATACACCTCTTATATATATATATATATATATATATATAATAGTAGATGACACTTGTTAATACAGTTTTTTCAAATATTAATTCATTAATTAAAATTTGGGGGAAAACTTTTCACAAAAAAGTGGCAAGATATGCAATATATTTCAAAGGTTCTATTTGGCTTTAAATAAGTGATATTAAATGATTTCATAAAACCGCTGATTGTTATAGGTAATGTGGCATAGGTTATTGGCTTTATTTATATATTAATTGTAATTAGAGACCTATTTAATAAAAAGTAAGTAGAATAATTTTTTTACGTGAGTACTAACTAAATAGTTTTTGTTTATATAATTGTTTACTATTTATTGATGGCTTTTACTATTTTATTTGCTGTTATCTATTTTTTTTACGCGTCCTAATTGTTTTGTACTAATTCTGTGTAGCATATTGTTTCATTCTGGCAGCATGGCTCCATAAAGGTCGTAAAGTGCAAGACGTTTTTACGCAGTGACGAAACAAAGGACCGTATTATCGGGACACGCTGTAGCATCCCGGAAGCGCGCTATTGTTCGGGCATCATTTCTTTCTGCATGATTGATGGACTGGCCTCAATTCGGTCGCTGTATCAGCGGGCTTGAACCGTCTATCAAAGAATTGACCCGGAAAAATTCAATCGTTCTAAATACGCTCCGATAGGCGGTTAATTTTTCACGCTGACTCTTCGGCGATTATGAAATTGAAATCATGCTTAATTGTTGTTACGAAACTGGCGAGGAGGGGAGTCGTGAATAATTGGCGGAGCGATGAACCCGCTGGCGCCTTGGCGCGCAATCAGACGTTCTAGTTAGGAATCTTTGGGTAGTCGGGAACTGACTTTTATAAATCCCTGTCACTTCTACATAATTTGTGTTGATTAGTATTTTATTGTTTTATGTCATATTTATATACGTACGTCAGTGGTTTTGATTGGCATCAGTCCAATTATTCAGAAATGTGGCAACAAAAGTTAAAATCGCCAGATAATGGTCAAGGTTCATAACAGGCTGGACCCGCGAGGCTTAATTTGTGAAAATACAATATTTTATATAAAATATTGAATTTATAAATTATTACTTCAAATTATTATTGTACATTGTTGTCTCATTTACCACAGATATTATATTAACCTTATTTTATCAATCACACATGGCAGGTTATAAAACACACACACACACACACACACACACACACACACACACACACACACACACACACACACACACACACACACACACACACACACACACACACACACACACACACACACACACACACACACACACACACATACGCACGCAGTAATACAATTACTCACACATACACGCGCGTGTTCACATCTCAATCATTACCATACTTCCGCATGGAATTTTCATACAGTCTTTTGAAGATGGTATCATAAGTTTCGAAACGTAAATAAAATATCAAGGGTTGGAACAAACAGTGAGGAATTTATAAGACAAAGCACCCTCTGACCACACTAATATTTTGAAAAAGGTATAGTTTAGTGAAATACTTTTAAAAATATCGTGGTTAGAGGTTGTTTTTTTTTTATTTATTAAAATATAAGAAAATTTATCTAGCTTTGATGATGTTTATTTTATTTGTTGAAATGGAATCTCACAGTTTTATCGAAACAAATGTTTTAGATGTTCGAAACAGTGGGTTTTCACCTTAAATAACCTTTAAATAGGCTCCTCATGAAAAAATATCCCTTTATTTACTTTCCATAGGATATATACTTGTTTCTTTCCTATATTCTCCGATGTATTAATTATATATAAAATTAATTCAATAGCTTTTTGCTGTGTTCAGTTCTTTTCTCGATCACGATGTGTTGTGTTCTTCTTCGCCGTCCATCTCGTCCTTCCCGTTTAAGCTGGCCTTCTCCCTCGGTGAACCACCCAGAGTGCTTTGATACAATAGAAAGCGATTCTTCTATAAGGAAGCATGTCACTTGTCACTTCCAGATGTGCGACTAAGTTAAGAGGGGTTTTCCATTTAACGGGGGGCAGGGGTAGCCTCGATCGGGCAGATTACCGTTATGTTTAGCGAACTTGATGCTTAATATTGTAATTGTATGTAAATAATCGTAATTTCAAATTTACTTTTAAATATCTCTAAATGTTAAAATGAAAAAAAATGTTTAATAAAAATGTTTTAATTTTGTTTCAGATTACACAAGCAACTGTTGTCAGTTTAGTTCAAAGGAATACAAAAACAACGTGAGTATTTACGCATGTCCAGAAAACTGGTCCTATTACATGACCTGTGGTACTATTTTTGGGAATTACGTCCCGAAGGCTTAAAGGGTCGCTTTCCCTTACCTCCCTATCCATCGTAGTGAGGCCCCTACAGTTTACAAAGTCCTTCAGCACCGGTTAGGACTTACCGTTCCTTATTTGGCGGGACGCCTTACCCCTTTCGTGCCCTGTTACTTTCACACACCTCAATTGTTCGAACCCACCCTTACAAGCTCATTTACTCGCTACCCCTAAACCAGCCTCACTTGCTCCTTCGCACTCATCACACATTCCACGGAACTTCCACACCCCATACTCCTCTCTGCTCCTCACGCACGATCTCATTATCTCCTGTGAGGCCCCCCCCTCTTACACTCCCACAACACATGACCGACCGTGTTATTTACAATTGTCTTCCACACCTTTCATTGGCGCCATAGCCTAAGAAGTGCGACTCGTTTTAAACATGCAAATAAATATTAAGCCGTCTCGCACGACGTATTTAACAATGGCACGTTGATGTGCGCTAGGCGTCAAACCATTATATCTCCGAGGAACCGACGTCACGTGTCCTAAGGCCCAGAAGTAATCTTGTTACAGACGTAAGCCAATTCACGCCTTCACACGGGCAGGCTTTTACATCGTAACAAGTAAACTGTTCTACAAGCAGTAAAAATAAATCAAACTTCAAAAATTTTTTAAAAAATTATCTCAACAGAAAATTCAAATTAAAAAAAAAAAAACAATTCCTTGTGTTAGTCGTACTCTCTTGTAATAAAATACTTTTTATTCATCCGCTCAAATTCAAATTAATCTTGTGGTGTAATGAATTAATTTTAGTTTTATATGGGAGAAAACTTTTCACAAAAGAGGCATGGTTTGCAATATAGTTATTTCGACCCATTTGGCTTGAAATAAATGATAACGCATGATTTCAGCTGATTTTATGTTGTAGGTTATGCTGTATAACAGCTGTTTTAACGCATAGGTTATGTTGCTTTATTTATAATAATTGTAATTATTTCATAAAATTCAAATAAAATTTGTCTTTGTTGACCTAAGTATAAGTTGAATTTCAAAAGTTTTTGTTTACATTACTTGTTGAAATTACTTGACCCTTCTTTATGACGGCGGTAGAGAATAGGTATAGGAGGCCATTTATCCGGCTTTGGACACGTAATGCCTAGATTCTCTCTCTATCCTTTATCAGGAAGTTTTATGTTTCTGCTTGAATCCTACCTAAATTCACAATTCTTTCCTTTTCTCCTTGACGATAACAGTCATGCTGGTTGATTGTCATAAAACTTTAATAAATATTAATCTCCTTTTCAGAAATGGTGTTTACATTGTTCAGTTTAACCGCCTGCAAACTTAACCATTTGGCAGTTTCTAAACACACTCGTCATCATCACACGGGACATCTTCTGACCTTTCCATTTTCCTATATAAGCATTTCTTTCATCCCTAGCTGTAGGGAATTCTGTCTCCCTTTTGTTTTTTTCGCTCTTCAAACCTCTCCATATTGCGATGTTAATCTGAAGGTAACCAGTTTCAACCACGCTAAAAAACACGTCTTTAGCATTGCAAGAATGTTTTCAAAAGTATTGTTGCGGAATCCAGTCCTACCCAATGAATTCCCCGGAACGTTACCGGATGACGTCACGGTCCAAAATAAACCCGACTTCCTCCTTGCTCCGCCAGATCGCATCTCGTGATTTCCTTAATTTAAATGCTCGATATTCTGATGTAATTTTAATTGCATATTTTTCGTACACAGCCTCTACTCTCCTAAAACGTATTTCCTCATTCGACGTCTGGGCATCCAGCCATCGGCGACTTGGCAACAGTGCATATTGTTATCATGTCCGGCCTAAGGTTGACCAATCGCATCGCGATGACGTCACGGCTATTTAACCAATCTGTAACGCATGAGTTGCTCTTTGTTCTTGTTCGTAGAGGGATTTTGCTCCGTACATATGTAACGGAAATAACCTATCCCCGGCTTGAAGGCGTTCGTACCGACCTATTTCCGGTCATGAGAATTTGCAACTATTTTACTTGTTCAAAGTATGCGCTTATTTTTAGCGGCTGGTAACGTACATATTTGTCAATCTGTGTGCGGTGTAAATTGTTTAGCTTTATAATCTGGCTTAGAATAATTTGGCTTTTCGTGGCATAAAATAATAATAATTCCATAACACTGAGAAATATTAACGCGCAAACCGCCACATCTGAACGAGAACGCCCGAAACAATTTTGTTTCCTGTCACGCTTAACGTATACTCGGTTGCGTGAACAAGAAAGATCGGGTAAACCAAATTATCAATGGAAAAGAAATCAGGAGGATCGTTTAAATCTAGTTAAAAAAAAGTTAAATGTAGCGACAAACGACTTAAATATAAACAACATAAACTTTGGAAAAAATAATTTGGATCCGCTAAAGGGGATATATTTTTATAACACAACGAAGTTGGTGGATTATAGAAATGAACTTAACCTGTATACATTTTTATAAAAATATAATACTTAAAAAATGTTTTAACGTGTTTTTTTATTCTTTCTTATCACACTCTCCTTAAATCTGTTTCAAATGTTCAATCGTTAATAAAATACTTTTTATTCGTTCACTCAAATTCAAATACAGTTTTTCAAACTTGTAGTGGATGACAATTGATGTTAATACAGTTTTTCATTATTAATTCATTAATTGTATTTAAAATTAATTAATTTTAGTTTTATATAGGAGAAAAACTTTTCACGAAAGAGGCAAAGTATGCAATATAGTTATTTCGACCCACTTGACTTATAATTAGTGAGAACATAAATATAATTTCATAAAACAGCTGATTTTACGTTACAGGTTATGTGGAGAACACCTGTTTTAAAGCATAGGTTATGCATGCCTCTTAACTTATATTAATTTTACTTATTTAACAAAAAGTAACTAAAATAAAATATTTCTTTGTTTTGACCTAAGTAAGAATTGACTTTAAAATATTTCTTTTATTACTTGTTTTAAAATAAGGAAAATTTTTGTGAGGATAAAACTAATATATTATTTTATTTTCATAAAGTGATGTATGTGCGCCACAGTCAAGTGTTTAAATCTTATTTACTGTAAATATTCATTACCATAAATATCTTCATTTATACAACAAAGAGTGCTGAGCGTGATCGAACAGTATATATACTCGGCAGACTCAAACAGACAAAACACGGCGCAATGTAGGCAATTCAACACCAGTGTAATGGAATCATACTGTGGTACGAAAGTAAGCTAAAGAAAAGCGTTTTAAACGACTGGATTAAGATACGACAGGTTCCTGGTGGAAGGCACGAAGCGTTACTTTCTGGAAGGGATCAGAGGATGAGGTGTGAAATGCAGCGAGATGCGTCGGAATCATTTTGATCTAAAATTTAAATAGATAAATTGTTTAACGAAGTGAGTCCCAATTGAATTATCCGTATTGAAGAAAATAACAAAATGTGTATCTGTTTACTACAACTATCAACTGGAAATAATTAACAAGTGTGTAAAACCTAAGTCAATCAAACAATAGATTGAAATTACTTCAATTAAACAATGCCACCGTTTCAATTATGTAAAACTATTGTTAGCGTTATTAAAATATTTAAAACAAAACGGAAATCTATAATTTAAGTAAATTTATGAATAACACACTGAAGAAAAGGGAACTGAGCTATCTTCATCACTGTCCCACCATTGTGTTTAGTGTATTCTTTCGGTGAGTTTTCATGAATTTACTTAAATACGTTTCGTCGACCGTTATGGCACGGTGAAGGGTCATGGCTATGATTTACAGTGAGCAGGCCTATATATACCGTTTATCGCTGACGTAAAGCAGCCTCACTCTGGTGGTATGATGGCCAATACTTGAGAGTAGTCTGCGTGGACAAGGAATCCCATAAAAGCTCTGACTCCACTTGAGCCGTGAGTAATATTGCTCCAATTACTCGGATCCTAAGAATGTGTGTGTGTGTATGTGTGTCGGGTTTGTGTGTGTGTGTGTGTGTGTGTCTCGTATGTGTGTGTGTGTGTGCGTGTGTGTGTGCGCGCGCGTGCGTGTGTAAGAATTTCCATTGTACATGACACATTAGGTGTTGTGATTGTTGTTGGATTGTGGCACCGCAGAGGCTCTCTCATGCGGGAGCAAAACAATACTGAACCATTACCTAAATAATAAAACCGAAACGCAGAGCACCAAAGTGGCGCCAGTAAAGGCGGGCAAAGATCAAGAGAAATACTATGACCAGGCTATGTTCAAATACTGTTGAAAAATTTAAGAAGAACCTCTTGATCGAGTAGTAGGGCCAACATGTACCTGGAACATGCGGTCAGTATGACGCTAAATAAACTAAGATGGTGTCACAATACCTTCGTATTGTAACGAACAGAAGTGGCCTCGAGGAGAGACGTAAAATAAAAACATTTATTGAGAATTAAAAACACTGATAATTATGGGAGAGGGACCAATAAACGTGTCGTTTAACAAAAAAGCCTAAAAGCAAAATGTTTCTTATAAAACACCTGATTACTCCAGGCAAGCGTGCCTTTTCAATAACTACATCCCCACTTTCCCAGATTTGGTAGAACCAATCTAAATAAAATTTTAAGCTCCAAAGTTATCCTCAGAGAAAGGTCACACTCGCGTTTTGAAGCCGGACGCTTAGCGTGAAAAGATAGCGGATCCAAAAATCATCTGGTGTTCCTCACAATAGATGTCTCTATTGTTACATGTTTGAACTGTAGGCTGTTATAAATCAATGTAAACTAAAACTTGTCCACATATTGGGTTAAAATTACTAAGCGTAAAATGTGGTACTGAATTATTTTATTTAGTTATTTTAGAACGTGTTGAAGTGAATCAAAAGTTATAACACATAATCAACCTTTCTCTAATTCTTCACTCCTCCCTGTTGGTTGTTTTTTCTCCATTCTGCAGCTCCCCAGCTTTTACTCACCCATCATTTTGGATTGAGGGGGAAGACTTATATATTATGTCCTCGTCGAGTGTACATTTACAAGCCTTCATCGCTGCAAGAACCTCCAGATAAGACAAATTGTGAAGTTAAAAACAAATACAGAATGCTGCAAAATAAACAGTACTGGTATTGAATCAACTGTAGTCGCCTTCTCTCAGATATAGTCACTCTCGGTCGTTTTAAATGGGACTTCAGAAGATTTTGTTGTTCCCGAAACCTACCTTTTCGTTCAGAATGGTTCCAGCTATGACGCAACCAGCCACACAGCCTTAGACAACATTGCTTTCTTTCAAGAAACTTTTGGCAACCGTCTTATCTCGCTTAGAACAAACTTTCCTTACCCAGCCCACTCCCTCGATCTTACACCACCTGACGCCTACGTCTGGGGAATGATGAAGGAGAAGATTTTCAGTGATGACCCACCAACCACCGTCGTCCAACTACAGGAAAAAATAACCATGTGTATAAACGAGCATGAAACAACCTCTTAACAAAAATGATGGAAAACCTTCAAGAACGGTACGAGAGTTGTCCAAATTGAAACGGAGGCCATATAGAACATGTTTATACCCGAATCTAACCCATTTAGATTATTTTTACCTGTATTTGTTTGTAAAACAGTGTAAATAAGAGAAAATAGAATCTTACAACTGTTCCAATACTGTTTACTTTGGCGCATACGGTATTAATATGCATCACCTCACTCATTACTTTTTCCACGTATACATCGTGAGGAAATCCTTGCCCCTAATATGAGAGGAGTGTTTGTGCACCGGACCCGTGTTTATTTAGTCAAGTTTCTGGAAAATCGAACGCGGGGAGTGGGGAGGAGAGACAATGGTCCGGAAACGTCTCGCGAGGACGTAAAGTATAAAAATAGGCGTCAGCTTCAGCTATTAGCTGTTCTGTGTGTTATGCGAAGTGAAGGCTTGGCAGAGGTATTTACAAGGACATGTGACGTCACTAGCGCTACTGCGGACATTTATAGAACTTCCGGCTTTTGCAGTCTGCCCCGATCCGCGGCTCGCTGTTCTCATCGAGTTAGCATGAAGTTATTCTATTCCAAACAGCTTAAAATTCGAAATGCTTGGAACGTTTGCGTGATTGTACCACGCTGCCAAAACAGAGGTAAATAAATTACTACGCTTTCAGTTACGCGCGCGCGCACACGAGCGCTACCTTTTACAAATAGTGCAACAAGATTATCGCTCCAAATTCTAATTACACAAAAAAAAGTAAAGGGCAATCTATAGTTTTTGTCAACAGTGACTGATGAAATATATTTTACTTATATTTGTTACTATACTAAAGATTTGTTGGTAAATCTTAGATTTTACCGATGTAAAGGAAGGAACATATTTTTCCTGGCATTGGTTAAGTAAAGCGTATTCATCCCTTTAAGTGGGAATAGGGGAACTATATGCGGACCTAAAAATTCCTCACTTCCGATATAATATTCTTTTTATTTTGTTTTTGCCTATGTAGCAAACACTACTTAATGTTATTTATCGCCATATTTTTATAAACCTTTATTTAGATTTCACGATCTATTCTTTTTTTTTTAAAATTATTTCTTATCTACAACCTTACAGATTGTAATATAAACAAAAGTTTTTCAAGTCAATTCCTACTTAGGTCAACAAAGAAAAATTTTATTTTAATTAAGTTTCATTAAATAATTACAATTAATATAAAGAAACATAACCTATGCGTTAAAACAGCTGTTCCTCAAGATAACCTACAATATAAAACCAACTGTTTTATGAAATCATATGTTATAACTAATTTTTAGCCAAACGGGACGAAATAACTATACTGCATACCTTGCTCCTTTTGTGAAAAGTTTTTCTCTCATATAAAATTAATTCATTATTCATTTTGGTTAATGAATTAATATTTGAAAAAAAAACTATTAACATCAAGTGTTATCCACTACAAGTTTTAAAAAATATATTTGAACTTAAGAGGATTAATAAAAAGTATTTTATTAACGATTGAAAATTTGTCTCTGTACATATAAGGAGAATGTTAACTAATTAAACGAATTGGGGAAAACATCTCAAAATGTCTTCCCGTAAATCAGTTATTAAATGCCTCTCTCTCTCTCTCTCTCTCTCACACACACACACACACACACACACACACACACACACACACACACACACACACACACACACACACACACACACACACACACACACACACGCACGCACGCACGCACGCACACGCACAGACACACACACACACAAGCGCGCGCGCTCGTGCTTGTGTGTGTGTAATTACATAATATCATTCAAGAATGCAGTTGACTGGGTCCCGCGTATTTGTAATGTCTAACTTGTCCCGCTTAATTTGTGATAATGATTTCAAGTACTGTATATCGTCATATTTCGAGATTAAAATCGAACCACTGCTTCCTCCCTGGTTAATGTAGCAGTGACTGAGAAACCCAGTAAAAGCACATTAACACCTCCAAGTTCAGGATTAACAGAGCGTTAAAGACGTTGACGCATGCGCAGTAACTGGTGGTTTATGGAACAGCGTAATCGGGTTAGTGCACAGCCTTGTGTGTTTACGAAACCAACGTACCTCAGATGGACACGGTAGAGTCGTTCCACTTCAGGCATCACGCGAGCTGTGATAGTCCATTCATTTCCCCTCCTAGATTACCCTTGTATTTATGAAAATTGCTATTTATGTATAGAAATCTTGTACTGCTGTAATAAATCGTGTGAGTGTGCATGTGTGTGTGTGAGAGAGAGAAAGTGTATGATGGAGAAATAGACAACGTGAGAGAGAGAGAACCAGAGAGAGTGAAAGTTCGTGTGTGTGTGTGTGTGTGTGTGTGTGTGTGTGTATGAGAGAGAGAGAGAGAGAGAGAGAGAGAGAGAGAGAGAGAGAAAGAGAGAGAGAGGAAGAGACAACTAGAGGGAGAATGCCTGGGAGAGACAAAGATTGTGTGTGTGATAGAGTGAGAGGCAGAGACAGAGAAAGCGTGTGCGCGCGCACGTGTGAGAGGAAGATAGTGCGTTTGTATGTATGTATGTATGAGAGTTCGTGTGAGAGACAGAGTGAGAGAGAGATACAGAACTAAAGAGAGTGAGAGTGCCTGGGAGAGATAAAGATTGTGTGTGTGTGTGTGTGTGTGTGTGTGTGACAGAGCGAGAGAAACAGGAAGAGTATGTGCGCGTGCGCTTTTGAGAGGAAAACACTGCGTTTGTATGTATGTGTGTGAGAGAGAGTGCGGGAGAGAGCCAAAGAGCGAGAGTGCGTGGGAGAGAGAGAGTGTGTGTATATGTGTAAAACATTCACTATAAATAGTTTTATGTACTGTATTTGAACATTGACGTCATGTGTGTGTATTTAAAAAATTTTACTCACCATTAGCGATAATTAACAGAATATTTTTCTTGTTTTGATTGTATTTTTAAGTAACACGTGTAAAAAGGAAATCAATCATGGTACAATATTTCTCAAGTATTACTAAAATTCCCAAATTAAGTTAAAATGGTTGATGGGGAACATAGATGTTTTAAAGAATTTAAATTAACTGATTTGAGAAAGAAAATCTAAGTAGGCCTAATATTATTGAAAAAATCTAATAAAGCTAAATATCTGTTGGAATTGGTTTTAGGATTACAAACCAACATAATACATATCTTGGAAATGTACAAGTGATTATTTTTCTGCTCAGTCTTACCCATCTCATTAAGTCTAAATTCATTGAGTGTGGTAAATAGTTTTTAAAACGCTAGGGTTTCATATTTCTTCCAACAATTGATAAGAGAACGTTCATTTAGCACTGGCTGGTTCGATAACATGCAGTAATGGCGCCTATCACATGTTAACTGTAGCGAAGGTCAGACGGAGACGTTAATGTGGCCTTGAGGCTATGTCATCGACCTGTTCCGGTATGACGTCATCACATTTCCTGGTGCGACATCTACGCATGCGCAATAGCCTGTTGCACCCGGAACTTATTCTTTTCATAGGTGAATTCTTTGGTTATAGATAACCTAATTATAACAATTTTAAAAAATATACTTTACGAGTTTGCATTGAGCTAAATAATTGCCTGGGTAATCTCGTTTAAAGTTAACAGCTAAACAAAATTGTTACTGCTTTGTATTTATAACGGAAGAAGTGGGATAAATACAAATAAGAGCAACAGAAGATGTGGGGTGAATACAAATAGGAGCAACAGAAGAAGTGTGGTAAATACAAAAAGGAGCAACAGAAGATGTAGGGTAGATACAAATATGAGCAACAAAAGATGTGGCGTAGATACAAAAAGGAGCAACAGAAGAAGTGGTGTAAATACAAATAGGAGCAGCAGAAGATGTAGGGTAGATACAAATATAAGCAACAAAAGATTTGGGGTAAATACAAATAGGAGCAACAGAAGACGGGGTAAATACAAATAGGAGCAACAGAAGACGTGGGGAAAATACAAATGTGAGCAACAGAAGACGTGGGGTGAATACAAATAGGAGCAACAGAAGACGTGGGGAAAATACAAATGTGAGCAACAGAAGACTGGGTAAATACAAATAGGAGCAACAGAAGACGTGGGGAAAATACAAATGTGAGCAACAGAAGACGTGGGGTGAATACAAATAGGAGCAACAGAAGACGTGGGGTAAATACAAATAGGAGCAACAGAAGACGTGGGGTAAATACAAATAGGAGCAACAGAAGACGTGGGGAAAATACAAATGTGAGCAACAGAAGACGTGGGGTAAATACAAATAGGAGCAACAGAAGACGTGGGGTGAATACAAATACACCGTAGGAGCATTAAGACAGGCTCACTAATTGCTCCTTGTACTGTGATACGGGGATTTACAAAAGGTAAATATTAAGATCTTTAACAAAATGCGAATTTATATAACTACTGTAAACTTTTAATTTTTACGCCCCTCTCCAATTATGGTCAAGATTTACAATATGGACATGGAATTGAAGCTGGTTAGGTGAATTACATCAAGTAATTCTAACTTTAAATAGAAACATTTATATAACATTCTTAATATACTCATCTTTACTTTTGTTAGGAATATTTATATACAGATGAGTATATTTTTCTGCCTTTTCTAAAATTACAAAATTTATCTTTGCTAAAGCGTTTCGGAATAACTCAATTCTCAAATATTAAATAGTACTCTCTTATTACAGTTACTATTAAAGTTTTCCGAAACGCGTCAACAAAAAAAAAAAAAATATTGTAATGTTAGGAAAGACATAAATAATTATTCTTATGTATATTGATATGATATATAAATATATTTCACCCTACATATGATACAATCCTACAGTGATACACTTAATTCGGGCCTTGCACTACATATATCTTGAAAAATTGTTTAAAATGCATAATGTAGGTAAAAATAGTTCTTACAGTAAAACGGGGAAAAAGACTAAGACTTTCATCTGTACTCCAAAGAGGTCAGCACAGAGAACATAACTCAGTAACAAGGGCCAACAAGACTAAACATTCTACACAAAAACAATGACGTAGTTCAGTACACACATTCAGTCAGCCTAACCGCTGGTACATCTAATTGAGGACGCACACCTCTCGTCTGTAGGCGGTTTCAGTGCACTTATCCAATCCATGTCTCCCTTTTATACGCCTCCCCAAGGTACGCGCTCCCCAGTTTGAGAACCCCTGCTCTAGAGGTGGCATGTGCACACGCCAGAGTGATGGGTAGATGCATGTCTTTGGCGCTAGTTAGGAGCACGTCTACTTGAGATAAGCGTCCCTGCCCACGTAAGCTATGATTTTCCCCTACTCCAGAACCAGTATAATTATATGTCCTCTTAGTTCCACCTACTTTTCACTTATCCTTCCTTCTGTACATTTAACACCTCATGTCCCCAACATTGGGTAGGGCAACGTGTAGTAGTATGCTAGCCAGCAGCCGTGACGTCATGACTGTACCTCAGGTTACGAGTTTTGTCACCTCAACCGTAATTATGTTTATAACCTTCATAGCGATATTCAAATAGAATCGACAAAAAACGTTTCAGATTTGTTCGCTGGATTGAATCTTTCTCTATCTACTGTTTTGTTGGACATCTTTGTATCCTAGCTGTGTAATCTTACGAAGCATTTATAACATATAATTAGAGAAGCGTAGATGAATTTAAAAGAAGAGGTTTAGCCCTACTAATGTTCTTAGATGAAGTTTGATTTTTAATTTTCCCAGGAAGAAATTAAAGTGTTTTAATATATATATATATATATATATATATATATATATATATATATATATATATATATTAATATATTAAATATGGTGATATGTTTTCTTGTAATATAGTTAATAAATTGAAAATATTTCAAAAACAAGAAACGTTTAATATATTTATTCAAAGCTTTTCGCCGATAAAATAGTACCAGCATCTTCAGGAAAATAATTATCTAATAAAAAATTGTATTAGATAATTATTTTCCTGAAGATGCTGATACTATTTTATGGGCGAAAAGCTTTGAATAAATATATCCATTCAAAGTTTCTTGTTTTTGAAATATTTTTAATTTATATATATATATATATTCCTGGGAAAATTAAAAATCGAACTTCGGGTTTCATCTAAGAACATTAGTAGGGCTAAACCTCTTCTTTTAAATTCATCTACGCTTCTCTAATATATATTTATATATTTATATTATATATATATATATATATATATATATATTATATATATATATATATATATATATATATATATATATATATATATTATATAATACATATATATATATATATATATATATATATATATATATATATATATATATATATATATAAATATATATATATATAAATATATATATATATATATATATATATATATATATATATTTATTTATTTATACTTTCGGTACAAATCTGGGCGTGGAAATGAGTGATGCCAATCACTGTCAGTTGTTGACATCAAATTAACTTCAACCAGACACGGAATAGAAAAGTATTGACTGCAAGTAATCAAACTGAAATACAATAAACTATGTGTTCGCGGAATAAAAACATTTTGACACACCATTATTGTTAAAGTGACCGGTAAAACTTCAGTATACTTGAACGTTTACGTAATCTATTTGTTGTCGCGTGTAACGTCACCCCTACAAGTAAGTGAGTAGGGATACCGCATTACACTCAGATAAACATTGTGGCATAACGATCATTTTAACGTTTTTAACTTTGAGGAAGTTTAAAATCTTACTGTTGTCATTTTAAAGTGAATATTTCTTTGACGCCTGAAAAAAAGAAAAGGTTTTACGGCGAAATAACTTCGAGCTAGCTTCCCGCTCCAACACATTTGTAGCGTGCATATGCTCTGTACACGTTTTACCTTATTAAATTAAGTGAGAGCAAATGAATACATACAACAGCTAATTTTATGTTATAGGTTATGTTGTATAGCAGCTACAACAGGATGACGTAGGTTATGTTACATTATTTATTTCACATCATTAGGTAAAAATGTTAATATTAAATACTTTTATCAGTTGACTTATCAATAATACACTATAGAATTGCTGTCTTTGCAATTCTCTGTCACTCAAAGTCCGAAATTCTGTTGAATGTACTGTACTTTGCTCCACGCTCTTACATTGTCTACAGTGTTCGGCCTACGTTTGCAAGTTGTGCAAAGGATATTTCACGTTGAGACAGATGCTGTTGCATAGGTTTTACGACGTATGTGTGTATATAAACAGTATTAATTCACTAATACATACACACGAAAACTAACTCACAATCAATATTTATTGCTAAAATTTAATAGTCACAATTTTTATTAGGTTATGTTTAGTCCTTGATTTTTTTACTAAGCAAGTAATATAAACAAGAATTTTAAAGTCAGTTCCTACTTGGATCAACAAAGAAAATTTTATTCTAGTTACTTTTTATTAAACAATTACAATAAATATAAATAAAGTAACATGACCAATGCGTTAAAACATCTGTTTTACTACATAACCTATAACATAAAATCAGCTGTTTTATGAAATCATATTATCATTAATTTTAAGTCAAATGGGATGAATTAACTCTATTGCATACCTTGCCCCTTTAATGAAAAATTTTCTCTCATATAAAACTAAAATAATTAATTAATTTTAATTTATTGAATTAATATTTGAAAAAAACTATAAACTTCAAGTGTCATCCACTACAAGTTTAAACAAATGCATTTGGACTTGAGTGGATGAATAAAAAATATTTCATTAATGATTGAAAATATGATGTATAACTTGCATGGAGTATGAAATAATAGAAGGAATTGAAAAATCTAAACTTTATCGTTATGTTTAACTTGAATTGACGATTTAAATTTACTAATTTATAACTTTGGTAAATATACTGTTAATGTGAATATATAAATGTATTCCTCATATATAGAGTTTTGGTAAATTATATTAGATAACGGTTGACAAACACTGGCGCATTCGTTTTTGTTTTACTTTAAAATATATTGTAAACAGAAGCTATTTTTAGTGTTGCAATATATAAATAGTAATAGACTAAAAAATTCAAGAATATAAATATTGTTTGAAATTTGGAAAATACAAACCTAACCTAAATTTAGAAACACACTTTACACAATAAACTGAAAGTTTCTTTACAAGGCACTATTTTACACTTAATTTCTATATATTAGTAGCTATTGTGTTATATAGTAACAAGGCATCCGGTTAGGTTAGGTCTGGTTATAAAAATAACTTTCTTGTCGCTTACATTCAATTCAGCGACAGGTCGGCTTACATTAGGTGGTTTTGTTTTCAATTCCTTCCATCAGTTCAAATTCTCCTTATATATACAGAACCTTGTACAAATTTAAAGTCGTTAATACCTTTTTATTCATCCATTCAAGTTTAAATACATTTTTTAAACGTGTAGTGGATGACAATTGATGTTAATATAGTTTTTTTCAAATATTGATTCATTATGGAATTAAATGAATCAATTTTAGTTTTTAATGGGAGAAAAACCTTTCACAGAAGGGCCAAGGTATGCAATATGGTTATTTCGTCCCATTTGGGTTAAAATTAGTGATAATATATGATTTCCTAAAACAGCTGATTTTATGTTATAGGTTATGTGGTAGAACAGCTGTTTTAGAGCATATGTTATGTTACTTTATTTATATTAATTGTAATTATTTGATAAAAAGTAACTAAAATAAAAATTTTATTTTTTGACCTGAGTAGGAAGTAATAAGCTTTTTTTTATATTACTTGTTTTATAAACAAACATATCCTAACCTGATATAAATTTGAGAGCATTTTTCTGCTTTTACTAACATCAAAATATTGCTCTTTGTTGACGTGCTCCAGTTTAATGTTTTGATAATGGCGTCAATCCAAAACGCGTCAACGAAAAACAATGTTTTGTTGTTAGGAAAGGCAGATGAATGTACTCAAATCTATACCAATAATACTAACAAAAATAAAGATGATTATATTAAGAAATCCTATTTGGTTTTTTTGAGACTACGTTTTGATATACTTATATATTAGTGTAGTATAACAGTACGGTACTCCCTGAAGAACTCGATGGAGTGCGTTTTAAAAGTGAGGTTATGTTTGATTGGCGATAAATAATGTTCCGTAACATTTAAAACTTTTCCTGTTTAGAACATTTTAAAGTAACATAATTAAACATTATTTTTTATCCATCCTTTGTCAAGTATTGTGTTTTATTAATTATGTTGTATATTTTTCAATTTTTCAATTCCTTGTATTACTTCACTCTCTGTCCCTATTTTATTATAAATATAAAATTTGCAATCGTTATAAAATACTTTTTATTCATCCACTCAAGTTCAAATACATTTTTTTTAAACTTGCAGTTTTTGTGTTGTACATCTTGAGGTTTTTGTATAAATTATACCTTTTTTTTAACTTGGCAAAAAACCACTATTTTTTTAAACTTGTAGTGGATGACAATTGATGTCAATATAGTTTTTTCAAATATTATTTCTGTAATCAAATTTAATGAAATAATGTTAGTTTTATATGAGTAAAACTTTTACAAAAGAGGCTAGGTATACAATATAGTTATTTTGTCCCATTTAGTTTAATATAAGTGATAATATATGATTTCATAAAACAGATGATTTTGTAGGTTATGTGGCTGAACAGCTATTTTAACGCATAGGTTATATTGCTTTATATTAATTGTAATTATTTCAAAAAAATGTAACTAAAATTAAAGTTTGTTAACTAAAGATATTTTGTTTATATTGTTTTCTAATTTCGTTTAATATTTTTTGCACACTCAGGTTGTATAATTCATTCGCATTTTTTATAAACCTTGTTTTGCAAATGTTATTATTTTTCACATAAACGTCCTACCTACGAGCAACTTTGTGTTGACAGAACCGCGCAATGTTTACGCGCTACAGATAACCGGTCAGCTCCAACCCATTACCTCCGACAAAGCTATTAAACTTGTCAAGGTAGCCTAATCGGATGTTTTCCCAATAATAATCAGCGTGTTCGGTTTGGGACACGTTCTCCGTGTCGACCTGCACGCATTCTTTCACGTCACAAGTTTCCGCGCTAGCAGAACGCACGTCTCTACTGTAATCTGCCACTGCCAATGTCATTCGATAAACCTTAACTCAGTCACAGATTCCAGAGCAATCTACAGTTCAGAATTAGCCTTAACAAGTTCGACGTAAGTAAAGTGTGATCTTCAACCGATCGTTACAAGGTTTAAATCAAAGTTACTTTTATTTCAGTATAGATCATGAAAAAAATTTAGTATTTTTGAAGTGTTTCTTCTAAACTTCTTTAAGCGCTTCTAACACTTTTGTTGACGGTAGTAAAACTGAGTTTAGAATACTGCTGTCAAATTCCCTTGAAGGAGGAATTGTTCTGAATATTTCGGAAGTCAATCATGGGGGCTATTGCTAACAGATGTTTTTTGTGTACAGTTAATGGTAATTTTGAGGTTATGTCTAACTCATTTTTAAATGAAAATGCCTGTATATTTGATTACATAATGTGATATTTCATTTTACACAACATTTATTTGTTTTCTTCAATCATAGATTGTTACTTTTCTATTGTACTTTACAAGTAAGTTAAAACACACGTCCAAGGAAAATCCTAATACATTAACGATAAATGTAGTATGCTAATATACTGACTAGTTAATAACTGATTTTATAATGACTTGTTAATTTATAAGAGCTTTTTGTATAAAATTTATAAATGTCTTTGTAAAAATTTTGAATTTACAATAAACAACTGTATGTTTAGTTCTGTAATTTTTTTTATAACAATATGAAATAAGTATCTAACGATAAAATATGCAATAGTTGACAAAACTTATAAATTTTTTTGTGTCTTATCTAATCTCAAAAAATACATTCTAAACAAAAAGGAAATTTTTTTAAACCATAAATGTTAATACACAAAAAATGTAATTCATAAATGTTAGTTGATATTTGAAAAAAATACAAACATTACAGCAATTCATAGTCATAAATACATGTGAAGCTCTATAAACTGAAATTTTCATTAAAAAACAATGCATCATTTTACGTTACATTAAATAATAAAGCTGTTATACAATATAACAACAGAGTATCTAGTTACAATTGTTGGATATAAAATATCGTTTTTTAATCATCATCCAATGAATCAACCAATTAACTTATGATACAAATCATTTTTGATTTACTTATAACCAAAGTTAAACTAACTGTATATGATCTTCCAATTTGTAACATAGGTACATACAAAAAATATGTATGCTATTTCACTACACAATCCACAAGACATCAACAAAAATTTTAATTTCACAACTTGTTTCACTATAACCTGATGTAAGTTGCTACCCAACTGCATAAGCAGGCAACTGCTTTTATTCACCAATTATACTACCTTAGCAAACTAAATCGTGTTTATTTATAACCAAATCTAGCCTATTGGATACTTAAAACCTATGTTTTAATACACCTATTAATGTACTGTAAAATAGAGGAATAGTTTCCGAAAAAACAATTGATAAACAAGTGTGTTTCTAAAATGAGGTCACGTTTCTGTAGTGATAATGTAATTTTAAACACTATTTATGGTTTGTAACATTTAAAGTAACTTTTTTGCTATTTAGAATGTGTTATTAAGTAACATAAGTTAAAAAAAAAAACTGAAGTCTACCAAAGGAAGAAAAATTGATGACTAAACACTGTTGATAGGTAGCAGTAAAATAAATGAATCTTCCGTTTAAAAAAACAGTAGACAAAGATGGAGTTTTGAAGCAAGTAGAGTTTGAAATAGGCATAAATGTACATATTCATGTAAATTTGTCTGCCTTTCCTAAAATTACAATATTTTTTTTGTTGATGCGTTTCGGAATAACACAATTCTTAAAACATTGATAGCATCATTAAATAGAGTACTACTTAATAGAAGTATTATTTAAGTTTTGGAAATAGAGTCATTCCGAAACATGTCGACAAAGGAAAATATTGTAATGTAAGGGAAGACAGAAAATGTACTCAAATATATACAAATATTCCTAACAGTAATGAAGAGTTAATAAAATTAAGATATTAAGAATTCCAGCATAAATTTAATAAAGGATGTGTCACAATACAAGTAGGCACTTGTCTATAATACTGAATTATGCTTCACTTTCCAAATAAACTGATAATAAAAATGTTCTTGTATATCATTCACTATTGTCTGTCAAAATTCAACTTACATCAAGGCTATGAAAGTTTTTTGTATGATTGATTTTGCTATTTTACTCTTATACACAAATTTGCATAGATCTGCCTTGTTTATTGGGAAACTGCTTAAAACGTCAAGATTAACGTGTTAGTTAAGTTATGAGTTCATATAGATTTTACATTGTTCTCATTCACATATAAGGCCATTTATACATCCACTATTATTACATTTATTCTCTTTTATAACTACTACAAAAGTCGTAACAAAACTTTTGTGTCGCAGGTCTTGGAATGAAACTGGTACCAGTTCTGCCACCTTTACAACCTCCAAGCAATATGGAGCGTCTGTCATTCTTCAATCCATCTGAATTGTTCTGGCGCTACCCTCTCAACTTTCATTCACCAGCTCCTGTACACCCACAGATGGACTTCAAAACTCACCTTCCAACAACACTAGGTAACTAAATTAGGCCTAAGCAAAATTATTTCTTCAGTTGATACTTTATTAAGCTTTATATTACATTTTTTTTTGTTAATCAATATTTGCCATTCATGTATTATGCTACGATAATTTAATTAATCACTTTAACAATAGTTTATGACTATCCAAACTTTACATTTTGTATATTTGTTAAAACTTACTAAGACAAAACGTTTTCGATCGCTATGTGGCGATCTTCATCAGTGTCTTCTACTTGGAGATATTGGGTCAAGCATCGATGGTTTTAAAGGCAAGCTTTCGATAGTAACAAAGTATGTATGATTTGTATTCTGTTTGTTCGTTTAATATGTTTGTACTTTGTGTTTTTGTGTGTGTCTGTAAATTTCATGTTCTAGTGTGTTGAGATGTGGTCCATTTTGTTGATGTGTAGGATTTCTAGGTTATGGTAAATGTGTATGTATTTGTATCCTGTTTCTTTTATGTGATTGTAAAATGCTGAGTTGGTGTTTTGTTTGTGTAACATTATCAAATATTGTCTTGTGGTACAAACATTACTTCAATTTGGATAGTGTTTCCTTATCCAATTTCTTTTCTCTTCCTTATCAATGTTGATATTTTTTGATCTTCTCACAGTTTTAGTAACAACTTCTAGAAACTAATGTCTGAGCACATCTATTCTCTAAGCCTTCAATCAGACATTTCCTTCATTGCTAATAGATGATAATGGCTTTAAAAAAATGTCTAATTCAAGAAGAACCCAAAACCAAAATATTTTTATATTTTATTAATTGTGCAATTCTTTTCCAAGACATTTCAAAATGTATTAGTTGTTTTTCTTCACTTAGCTGTAGGGTCCATATTTAGGCCTCAGATTTTTATTCTTCTCTCCTGTATTTTGTTTTCCCAATGGCCTTAGATAATATTTTTGTCTTTTATTAAGGACTATTTTATTACCACCTTTATATTACACCATGTTACTATTTACAGCATATAGATCTATAAAATACTTGGAGGTTTTTCTTCATACACGTGCTTATTTTATTGCTTTGCATTTCTTCTAAATAACGTTGATATTTATTATTTATATATTTTTTTGATCTGCTATTGTTTACAAATTTATTTATTTTCTTAGAATGCTGTTTATAATTTTCTATTAGAAATCCAATTTGAAAACATAAGAACACTATTTTTCTACTAAACGAATTAACAGTTTGCTGAAATTACAAGTGAATTGAATTTATGAAAAAGTTACTGGAATAAATTGTTTTTTTTATTATACTAAGCTTTGTTTATTTGCTTATTAAAAACATTAAAGTAGTGCTAATTGTCATAAACAAATGAATTACACTAATTTGTTTGTTTTCACTGTGACCATTGCCTTGTATTAAGAGTAGTTCTTAAAACAAGTAGAATTGTATGTGTTGGCTAGTGATCATGATGGTATTGGATTAAATTTATGACTAAATTCACAATAAACTCTAAATGAAGCCCCAAAACCACAAATCAAAAAATATTTTAAAAAGTAGAAAATTTTTAATGGTGAAAATTAGGTTGTTATTGATAACGGAAATGAAAAGGATTTTAAATAATAGATAATAGTAATATATGTAGTTGGTTGTGGGATATATGGAGCATGATATACAATACCATGACTACAATCACAGTAGCACTATATATTACAATAAGAATATTGGCGAAAACCCCAACACCACAAAATAATTTAATAAATAACTAATATTACAGTATAGTCTTGAAATTCCGAGTCCCGATATTTCAAGCTTCCTTTAAATTAGAGCATATTTCTAGTTGAGCCTATTTTATCATTTTGAAAGAAAATGATGTTGGGCTTCCAAGAAATGTTTATATCAATATGGTATGCAAAGGAAATGAGTCAGGTTTCCAGGAAATTTTTATATAAATTTATATAAACTTATTTACTACATTTTTAATTACCTATAGTTTTAGGGTTCATTTAAACTGCTATTTTTTTCTAATGCTCAGCAATGTATTTATGTGTAATAAGAGTTTTCAGTAATCCGATAGGGTCTCGGTCCCATCTACCTCGAGTTATTGAGACATAACAGTACATATTACTTCAGATTATGTACATTTTGATGACCATGTGATCGTCATCAGAGGGTATATTACAAAATTATAATCTATAATACCATCGTTTACAGAGGTCAGTCCAGATTTAAATTATTATAATAAGTCTCTCTGATGATGATGACATGGTCTTCGAAATGTACATAATCTCAGGTAACTTATAATAACAGTCATTTTTGTTTAATTTTGGGCTTTTTGCCAATATTTTTATTATGAGGGAGGATGATCCTCAAGTGCGAATTTTTGGGCTGGTTATACTCTCTCATAGCTTATAGCCAAGTGTCTATGGAATAAGAATAGATGGATTATTGGTAGAACTAAGGAAGCGATATGATAATTACCTGTACTAGGGATGGGGGAAACATGTCTTACAAATGCATGGTTGCCTAGCTCTATTAGAGGCAAAAACATGTACCAGATACCCAATGGCATATGTAGAAAAAGACATGAAATATGCCAAAGGAAAATGTAGCATAGAGTAAAGTGTAGCGATGTGTGGTGTCATTAAGTATTGTTTAAAGGCATTGTCCAGGGCCCCAAGAAGAATTATAACTCTTGATAAGAATTAATAGAAGTAGATGAAGACTACAAGACTCAATACAGCCTCCAATTGTTGAATTATAGCTTAGTTGAGTTATACAGGTATAAGTCTCGGAATAAATACTAAAATGTGTGCAAGCTCTATATAATGTTGTTGGTATTGTTTAACGTATTCTCCTTAACGTAAGCTGTTTTATAGTTGTGTATTATAAACGAATATGTTGAAGAAATTTAATAATTGTTCTATTTTTTTTAGCTGGTGATCCCAGGACGTGGTCCAGAGAAGATGTTGTAGATTTTCTCAGGTGGTCGGAATATGAATTTGATTTGCCTCAGTTTGATTTGGATATGTTTCAGATGAATGGTAAGTTTTACCTTTTCAGTGTACGTGTATGATTTTTGGTTGAATAAAAATCTTCAAAGGATGTCTTAGTCTTTTTAAAGCAATATTAATATTTACAAAGGTGAATTAAGCCCATTAAAAACAAATCTTGTTTTATAAATACATAGTTTATAGTTGATAAACAAGTAAAACTGTTGAAAAACAGTATGTGATTTCAAAAGAACGGACATGAATTTATTTAAATAATAACTGTGAATTGGATAGGGGAATAGCCTCTCTGTATTGTCGATGGACACAATTGTGGAAGATTTTGTGTTCATCTCAAATTATTGTTTCTGTAAATGTGTGATATTAAAACAAACTGTTCTGCATAGTTTATAATATTTTATATGACAGATGGATAGAAACAAACGTTTTTAAAAGCTTAAGAGTACACAAACTCGCTGTTATGTTAAAGTCTGTAATGACCATATACAAACATTTGTCAAACCGTGGTTTAATTTAAAGCTTAAAGTTCCAGCTATAATGGTTTATTTTGTTCATTTATTTTAATAATTTGCTTTCTATAAGAACAATTAGTACTGTGTTAAAAACAAAGTTATGTACTGTGTTTCCCTTTAAACTTTTGGACAAATTAAAACTCTTATTATACTAGAGATGACCGATCCAGTGACTTTAAACGAATTGGTAATTTTATTGACACCGCCAGGCTTAGATCGGTGACTTTAGTAAAGGTGACAAGGGATACTGATACTGCTCTGTATGTGCCAATAACAGGCAGCATACCACACTGGTGAAATGATTCCACACGTCACTTTTTTCTTTTTTAGAAGACTCATTTTATTTAATAATAAACTTTCACAAAATTAAGAACAAACTACTGATTGCGAAATTGTGTCTACTCTACACAACACTGTAATTGTCGTGAAACCTGACACAAATTGTCCACTCACACCCGACGTAAATGATTAGAACCAGTGACAAATCAACCACTGACAGCCGTTGTAAAATATCAGTAACTTTTTTCAGTTATCGACTGCGACATTTTGCTCAAGTATAACTAAGATAACCGCCTCTCCCCTTCAGTGACAAATCACAACAGAGGCAACTTCCGATCGATCCATTGTCATTGGAGCTGCCATTTCTATATTTTGTCACTGGTATCACCAGGGAGAAATGAATATTGGTGACAAGTCAATGTGTCAGAATATATTGACCATCCCTATATTATACTCCCTCTCATTGGCTTTTCCCCAAAGAAATTCTATAGATTCATAAATATTACTTCATGATTATTGTTAGTGCAAGCAAAAACATGTGTTTTACCCGGTGATAAAAAAGATTGCTTTCAGATCACAAAGCAATCTGAAAGCTTTTTTTTTTAATAAATATGGTTGATTTGCGAGTCAGGTACAATTTTTTCAATCAGGCAATGTTTTGATAACGACTATGAAATCAATTGCTATACAGTATATACTATAATATATACCACTATAAGTAGTATATGCCATTACTACTTCAGAAGTAGTCATTATACAGCTGATGAGGAACAAGGAGATTCTGTCAACCAGGAAAAAATATATTTATTAGGTTAATATCTATTTCCTGGAAGCCTTATATTATCACTATTTCCTCCTTATGAAATCATTACTCTATCACTTCTTATTAAATACTAATTTTTTAATAATTCTGTTCAGGTAAAGCTTTATGCCTTTTAACAAAAGCTGACCTCGGAGAGAGAAGTCCAGGATCAGGGGATGTCTTGCACAACGTGCTACAAATGCTAATAAGAGACGCATCGTCCAGAGGTTCCGGAACACTACCCAACAGTCCTTTGACGCCTCATTTTCCTCTTACGCCTTCATGGTCTTTTGGCTCAGCGCCAGCAATAGAGTTTCCTACCACTCCAACGATTCCACCCTTAAGTAATTCTGTAACGTTAAGTCCTGCACCATCCGTGGATAGTCAAGCAGGTAGTCCTCGGCATCCAGAACACAATTCAGCAACCGGAACTGCCTATCCTGCCCTTAACAGTAAGTAATTTGCATTTTAAGGATGTGTGTGAGTATGGACGTGTGTGAATGAACGGATGCAGACACCTCTCATATTTTTTTGGTATTTATAGTGATCAGCCAAATTGACTAATGCTTGTAATGAATATGAAAATCATTGTAAATATATGTAAATTAAGTCAAACCCAAAGCTTTCTGATGTGAGACATTACGAAAATACGAGCTCATGTTAGTATATACAAGATCTATCTCTGCTTAGGACCATAAGCAGTACCTACCCATTGCACATCCGTATAGGAAGAACAAAAGTAGGCCTAAGAAAGAGACACAATGCTCCCATGGTACTGGGAGTAGGGAAAATTTATGGTTCATGTGGGAGGGTTGCTTATCTCAAGTTAACCTGTACTATACTGTGATTAAAGAAAAATGTTGAACTCAGTGTGTGGCATTTAATATATTGATTTTAGTATTGGTTGTGTATTTTAAATGTGAATAAGTATTTCTTGTTTACTTTAATTGGGGTACTATAAGGGATGCCAAATTCGCTTTCAGTTTGCAATTAATGAACCTAAAAATAAATTATTTAAATAAATGATGAAAACAAGCTAGTACAAGATCTCATTACTTAATTCACTTTACGAATTCGTTATTTTATCTAAAAAGTATTTTGTAACATGCCTAAATTTTTTTTTAATTTGAAAAATGGATTTAAAATTTTAAAAAACGAAAACAACATTGATCATTAAAATTAAAACCTATTTCATACAAACAACCTATTTCAAAACAAACAATTTACCATTATCTGGTATAGATTTGGGAAAATTTTCCCCCTCTGTTGACACGTAGAATAACTCCATTTTCAAAACTTATATATGTTTTAAAAATAGTCATTCTGTAGATAAATGTACTCAAATATATACGTATAAATCAATTTTTAAAAACTGAAAATGGTATTCAAGTAAAATTAGATGTGTAATTGGTTACTTTATGTTTACAGATTATGGTAGTAGTCAAACAAACAGTGCTAGTTCTGGGAGTAACCAATCTGACTCTGAAGTAGAAGAGCCTCCTCCAAGGCCAACACCAGCACCTACTGCCAACAGCCTAGCCCCTTCTCATCCTCAGAGCCCACCCCCACATTCTCCTTTATCTGCAAAGAGTTTAAGCCATACTTTCTTTCCAACAGAACCCACAGCAGAACCTAATACAAGTAAGTAGTTATTGGCTTAACATTAGTAGTAGCATAAATTATTATTTAGTTGGAGTACTAAGCAAGTATAATAATTATTTCATTTGTGTATTATAATACTATCATTCTCAGATTCCAGTGCAATCTTTCGATTTCAACCCACTCACTTATTTGGACAAGTAGTTTTTGCCGATTGCGAGTGTAAATACTTTGATAAAACTGCCTCACTGCCAAGTAGTTTGTTGTTTTTTTTAACGTATCTTGACTATCTAGTCAATTTTGTCTCTGAACTTTTTCAAAAAGAGAAAATGAAATTACATGGCCATATAGTAACATCGAAGTTTTTTAGAGGAAATGAAACAATGAATCGATGACAGCTGATCATGTATATATATATATATATTTATATTCATTGTTTAATGCTCGATGATATAGTTTTAGAATTTCAATATATATATATATATATATAGTTTTGGTTGGTAAAGATTATTTAGATTTTTTGGACTAGGAGACTGACAGACTTACCTTGGTAAGAGTCCACACTGTAGTCTTGAAATAGAAACACATAAAAGCACTTAAACAATGATATATTTCAACCACACAGTGGTCTTTATCAATCGAAGAGAAAACACAAAAAGAAATATGAGAGAATGAAATAAAATAAATATAAGTTGTAATCACAGATTGTGTAGAGTAGAAATCAGATGACACAGATGCACAGATTAAAGATATATATATATATAAATTGTTTCCATGAGCATATGAGTGATTATAGTTTATATAAGTCTGTCAGAGGAAAAGAGATAAGGTTATTGGGAAAAAAAAGATAAGGTTATTGGGAAAAAAAAAAAAAAAAAAAAAAAAAATTGATTTATCTGATGTTGAGGTTAGGGGATTCTCTGGACTTGGTATACCACTGGTATGATAGTTCCCACCTTCTCAGTTCTGAGGGATTGCAATCAGGGGGGAGTGATTTAATTATTTTTGTGGTATAGCAGTCATCAAAAGTTGTTGAGTCACAACATCGCAACTTTTGATGACTGCTATACCACAAAAATAATTAAATCACTCCCCCCTGATTGCAATCCCTCAGAACTGAGAAGGTGGGAACTATCATACCAGTGGTATACCAAGTCCAGAGAATCCCCTAACCTCAACATCAGATAAATCAATTTTTTTTTTTTTTTTTTTTTTCTCCCAATAACCTTATCTTTTTTTTCCCAATAACCTTATCTCTTTTCCTCTGACAGACTTATATAAACTATAATCACTCATATGCTCATGGAAACAATTTATATATATATATATATATATCTTTAATCTGTGCATCTGTGTCATCTGATTTCTACTCTACACAATCTGTGATTACAACTTATATTTATTTTATTTCATTCTCTCATATTTCTTTTTGTGTTTTCTCTTCGATTGACAAAGACCACTGTGTGGTTGAAATATATCATTGTTTAAGTGCTTTTATGTGTTTCTATTTCAAGACTACAGAGTGGACTCTTACCAAGGTAAGTCTGTCAGTCTCCTAGTCCAAAAAATCTAAATAATCTTTACCAACCAAAACTAACCTAAATATATATATATATTAGTATTGGTTGTGTATTTTAAATGTGAATAAGTATTTCTTGTTTACTTTGATTGGGGTACTATAAGGGATGCCAAATTCGCTTTCAGTTTGCAATTAATGAACCTAAAAATAAATTATTTAAATAAATGATGAAAACAAGCTAGTACAAGATCTCATTACTTAATTCACTTTACGAATTCGTTATTTTATCTAAAAAGTATTTTGTAACATGCCTAAATTTTTTTTAATTTGAAAAATGGATTTAAAATTTTAAAAAACGAAAACAACATTGATCATTAAAATTAAAACCTAATATATATATATATTCAAAATCTGGTCATACCTACCTACCTACCTACCTTATCCTTCCAAGGTCATAATAGCCATACTAGCAGATCGTGTTAAAACTAAAACAAATGTAGAGTTTTTCAAGGTGTAGTATCTCCAATTTTTTAGTCTGAACCGTTGATGCTAAAAAATTCTTTAAGATTTTCCTACAAGTTTTCTTATTAACAGTCTAATTGACCTCTTTGATGTTTTAAAATTCACAAGTCAATATCTTTCTCCTACTTTCTGCTAACATTCATTCTTCAAATTTGAGGATATATTAATATGTTCTTTTAAATTTAGTTTAACTATCTTAAAACCTTGTCTTTGATAATCCAATTAGGGAATGATTATTCTACAGCAAGTTAATTTCTTTATTATTTTAATTGCATTTGTCCAGTTATATGGATTTGAATTCTCTGATAGGTTTATCAAAACAATAGAATTAAAAAATTAGTATTCAAATACCAGTTTTGGTCTTTCTTCATGAAAATAAACGTTAACATTTTTTAAAATTTGACAGAAGCAAATTTTCAAACAGCATAAATTGAATATCTAAAATCTATTGAAATTTACAAAACAGACACAATTTAATCTAACATATTTTTTGTTTTCAGATGGACGTTTGCTATGGGATTTTCTTCAACAATTGCTCAATGATTCAATGCAACGATATACACAGTACATTGCATGGAAGAACAGAGAATTAGGTGTATTTAAAATAGTCGATCCTCCAGGTTTAGCAAAACTGTGGGGCATCCAGAAGAATCACTTGTCGATGAATTATGACAAAATGTCAAGAGCGTTGCGATATTATTATAGAGTCAACATACTACGTAAAGTCCAGGGTGAACGGCATTGTTACCAGTAAGTAAATTATTTTCAGCTTTTGAATTAGCAAAGAAGAATACAAAAGTAGATAACCTAATTAATTTGTCAAAAAGTTTAGCCCTAGCAAAATTCTGACTAAGGAGTTGTTGAAAAAGTCAGATCTGTTTTTGCACCCTATTCAGTACAGCCTACCACATCTACAATTTATTCATACTTCCACAAATGAAATTTGGGTTCAAGTGACATTAGTTTGATACTTTGAAATTACAACTAAAATAATTTTGAATACCAAGAGATTCTGAGATGATAATGTAAGCTTTGCTTAAGCCTTGGGGAATTTCTCTATGAAATTGATCCAAAAAGGTGACACTGAGTCTAACATTACAGTTTTTTATTTACTAAATGAATTCCAGGATTTTCTAGGTAATCTCTTGTAAAATCTTTGCTATGGGTAATTGTTAATTTTTGAAATTTAAGTATTTAATTCAATCCATAATTCAAAAAAATGTTTAAAGACAATAATGTCTATGAGACAATACTTATAAAATTATCTGAACCACCAAGAGAAGCAATACTTTCATTTAATATCAAGTTTCCCACAAAAGTATCAAATATATTGTAAGTCAAATAATATAAAAACAATTTTTTAAAATAAATTCCCTACTGAGATTAACAAACAAAAATTGTATTTTAGTTACCCTAGAGCACTATTTATGACATTATGTGGTAACCATGGCAACAGTTTATGGGTGTACAATCGAGGTTTCGATGACAACCAGGTGGGGAAAATAATTCATATACATCTTTGAAAAATATTTCTAAGAATTGGAAATGGAAAGTTGGTACAGTGCCAAAGCGTTAGACTTCGAACATGAAGATTCTCAGTTCGAGTCCGGCTGGACCCCACAAATTTAATAATTGAATAAATATTTGAAAAAACTGTATTAACATCAATTTCCATTCATTATATGTTAAAAAAATGTGTTTGAACTTGATTGGATGAATAAAAACGTATTTTATTAACGATTGAAAATGTGTTTGAACTTGATTGGATGAATAAAAACGTATTTTATTAACGATTGAAAATTTGTACAAAATATGTTTGAGAAGAGTGTGAATAGAAAGACTTTAAAATAGAAGGGTAGTATTATAATACATCAATTAAGCAACACAAAACAGATTTTATAGACCAGCAAATTTCAATTCTGTTATTAGTTGAGTATTTGTAACTTTTTCCTTCCCGTAGGATAGTAGAATATAAACATTAAGGCTATAAATTGAATATATAAAACAATTTTCTTCTATTCCTAGTTCTGTAGTTTTATTTATGTTGACAAGTTTGAAACATCCTTACTACGGATTTGTTATTGTAAACTATACATAAATCATACATACATAAACCCAGTGCATTTATCAAATTTGGATACTTAATGTTTGTTAGCAATTCGTTATCATAGCAACAGGCAGCCTTTATGGAGTTTGTGTGTTTTATGTGAATTGTCAGAACCTATTAGACATTCGAGCATGATGTGACTTCCTTTGTGTTCCGTTGTAATGTTACATTTGTTGCATTGTTGTTATGTTTGTGTAACGTTACACCCAGATGAATGAATCCGAATTTATTATACAGAAAAAATATCTTGAATCTTTTTAGCCTGTAAAATTACGTAAACCACTGAATACAATAAAACTTTTTTTTATTCCTATATAAATGTGTGTTGAAATATAAATAGAGCTTAAATCATTGATGAAGCTATCTCGTCCCTACAAAAACAACCTTATGGACAAGAGCTTCTTTCATCAATTTTTGTCATTGCTAGAAGAAACTACGTTTTTGTTGTTGTTGAATGTTAGTCTGCTTAACCCTTGTTAATGCGTTTGTTCTCTGTTGTTCACATAAACAAGTTGAACACATTTCTCATGTCGAAAAAATTGTTTTTTTTTAGTGCAACAATTCAGTTGATGCAATCATTTGACGTAATGAATTAACTCAACCTGCTAGATCATGAACAATATAAACCGAACAATTCAAAAATTTGTTTCTATACACTAATTCTAGTGTTAGTCTAAATCATATGTACTAAGTGTCAAATCTAAACTTGCTATGCAAGCATTAATATAACCTCAACCAAGAAATTACTAACATCGAATTTGTGATGTGAGAATATTATTGAAGATATTGAATCTGAAAATAATGAAACATTTACCTGCCCTTTAAGGGACAGATTCCAATTAAAAGAAGTGAAACACATATCATCATATATGCATAATATAAACCAGTACAAAATATACAATATTTCATAATCCACTGTAAGTAATATGAATCTTTGGATAAAATCCAATAAAGGGAGAAAATTATTCCAAATTTCCTGACCCAGTAAACCCATTCTGTATATCAAGGAGTTACTTGTAGTTGTGTCTCTTGTGGTTCATTAGAGCAAACACTGAAAATTTTGACTTAAATAAAGTAAGAACAAACACTCATAAGGTTTTATGAGGATTGGCATGCTAGTTCAGTACAAAGTCTTCAAAAACAGAGCTGTGCCTGCTAACTTTGGTTGACTTCTCGATACTTAAAAGAGAAAACTTTGTATCGAGCGTGGCAAGCTAATCTTTGAGGAAGCTCAATGACATGGATTTTGGTAAAGAGAGAATTGTATTGCACAGTACACATTGTGCTGAAGGCCTATATTAATAAAAATGTAATTTTTCTGTTAACTAAAAGTGTTTACCGATCATATTTTAACAATTTTGAATCTATTCTTTTTAGGTTTCTTCGAAATCCTAGTGAACTCAAGAGTATAAAAAATATTTCATTACTAAGGCAACAGATGAGCAACTCTGCACCGAATCCTTCCGAACCAGTCCAGATTAAATTTGAACCTGTGGACCATCCTGAGGAGGAACTAAGGCCCACAGACCTGAGTATGGGCCAGCATTTTCGTTTGAGTTCTGATTTTGAGTAAGTAAACATTTATAGCATTCATTCAATTATAGGTGTTCAGGTCAGGGGCATATCTTTGAGTATAAATAACTTGATTTAAACTTCGTTGTTGCGATGAATGAGCTTTACAAGAAATTTATCTAGACTATATATTATATGTATTGATATTGTTGTTACTTAAAACTCATCTTTATCAGTTTTCATTTAATTATTTCTTTAAAGTTATTAAAAAATCCTTGACTAATGCTTATCTTTATTGATTTTAGTATTTATTATATTCCATACAAGTGCAACTTCATTTTGTTTATATCTATACATTTAATATAAACATTCTTTTCTTAGAAAACAGATTTTAAAAGTTTCAAAATATTTTCTTTGCCTTGTTATAACTTTAATGTTTTAACATTCTTTATTTCTTAAAGTTCTTTGTTGTAATTATCTTGAATTCAACTATATGTAAGTATTACGTAACTCGGTTTAGTGTCAGCTTTGTAAGTGAAACGATTGTTTTGAAACACGTCAGCAAGTAAATTCTAAAGTATTCACTTAGTTACCCAATAATTACTTGAAGCTTTATTTTTTTTCTCAAACGTTTACAGAAAACATTTTATTAATATATTCCTTTGCTATTACTGTCCTATTTCTATTCTTAAGTTACAATAAAATCTATGGATGGTGAATCATTGGCAGAAGTTGAGCAACGTCTAACTCCTTTTGTATCACTGCTTCCAGTTTTGTACTTGGAGATTGATTGGTTAAATCATATTTGTTGTTCTATCATGCGAGTTTCATTCACTTATGTGATGCAGTAATAAGTACCTTCATCCTTTACTGATACAAATCTTATTTAGTATCATTGGATTATTTTTAGAATCCCATTTTCTCTTAATATTTTGGTTGCAGATCAGACATATAATTTTTTTATCACATACAAATCTCAATGGCCAGTAACCAGTGACAAAAAAACTCATGAATAATGTAATGCCCTCTAGATACTGGCTACACCCATTCATATCTAGAATCATACTATCATAGTGAAAATACAACAAAGCCCACATGCGAGTGGCCACTGACAAGTAAGGTGGTTGGCATTCAGTGTTTTAAGAAATATTATCAGAGTCTTACAAAACAATCCTTTATAATTGTTATAACAATATATATTTATACTGTCTTATGAATAGAGAATACTAATAATTATAAAACTTCTGCCAATGATTTTTCTTCAAATAACTCACTTTTGTGATTTTTTTTATCATTTAGCTTTATTTGTGTTAGTAAATCTGTTTACCAGGTTTCAGTGCAAAACACCTGGTTATTTTGTTTTTAACGCATTTCTTCACCATAATTTTTTAAGTAATGATTTATGTTCCTCTATGTACTATATCCATGATTTTCCAAATATTAACACTATTATGTGTATATGTGTAGTTTTCTTCGCAATGCAAGTGAAATGAAAATCATGAAAAACATCTCGATGCTACAACAGCAGCGTGCTAACTCTTCAAATCATAGCCCAATGGATACAGTGCAGAGTAAAAACGAACCTCAAGAAACATCAGAAGAAGAAAGGAGATCTTCGGAACAACATTATCGGTTAAATATGGACGCTGAATCCCAGCCTCGTGATTTGTCTCCAGGTGGTTCTATGCAAATACAGCTAAACATGAGGACTAGGGAAAATTTTGGACCTGAAGATCTTAGTGTTAACCCACCAGTGCACCTTCAAGCTATCAAAACTGAAAACAGCTCATAGTGTTGGCTGTATAATGTAGTGTTTAAATTGCTCAAGGTGAAATGTGGACACGACGGTGACAATGTCTTGAGTTCCAGTTATGTTTTATTGCCTTTACTGAAACATTCAGTATAATATATAGTAGGATCTATGTCCTGCCTGATTTCATTTTATTGTCAATCTGAAAAGGCTTGTCAATGACTTCTTATTTTTTATATATCACTTGAGAGAAAATTTTTCATTTGTATTGATTTTTGCTCTTGTTTTTGTCTAACAAAGTGGACAGTCAATCAAGTTAAATTGATACAAATAGTTATCAATGACTATATAATAAATTCGAACTCTTGCTACAAAAGTTAACATTTAGCTAGAACACTCAGTTGGTTTTCACTAACTTATACCACTCTCCAGCTTTCTAACTATTTAATTACTACCATATAACTTGCTATCGAGAAAGATGTACTGAGGCATTTTAGAGATTTCTATTTTATGCTTTCCTTTGCCACTTATTGAAGTGGCCTGTTTTAAGAGAAGCATTATGGCAGCTATGTTGAATAAATATTTATGCTTATAGTTTCTTTGTTTTTCAATTTGTTACTATAATTCTTTGTAACAAAATTTTAATCAAATAAGCAGTGCTACGTTAATAGTCAACTATTCAGCATGTGTGCTCTAAGCTATAATTGCTAAACAAGTAAAGTGCTCTCTTCTGTTTTCAGTTGTAAAGATCACAAAATAATGGTAAAAGTTAATTATTGAATAAATTCAAACTTGTCAGAAGTAAAATCATACAATTTAATTTTAGTGGTCATAGGTAAATATTATTTTAAATAATATTTTTGATACTAAATTTTCAAGAGACATTTGCCAATAAATAATTTTACTATCTTTTTATTTTTCATTTTCTCATTTGTTATTACAAGTTTAATTCCAGATTGACAATATAAATGAATGTTTTGTTTAAAACAAAGTATAAAGTTCAGAATAAATATTTTATTGTGACAAAAACTTAAAGATTTGGTATAATAAATGAGCTTTATCAAGATAGAATCTGTTCTGTGATCCACTGTACAATCTTGCCAGAACTTTGTTTATAGAATTATATGGCATTGAACAGTGAAATAAATTTGTCTTTCAAATTTTACAGATGAAAATATATTTTACTGTATATTTAATGAAAGAAACTATATAAAGATGTTATATATTTAATTTTTATTCATTTATTTTTAACAACGATTTCTTCTAGAAATTAAAACGTGCCAATACATTAACCGTGGCAGCTTTACGGTGAACTGTTTTACGTTAGATTAGGTTAAGTTGATGCTGATAGCAGTTGTTTATTTTCCTCTTTATTTAGTATTTATTGTTTTTGTACATTTTGATTTTAAAAAAATGTAAGCTGACAGTTATTTGTACATTCTAATTAAAGCAATGAATTAATTGTGATAACATTTTTTATAGTCTAATGATAAATACGTATTCATTTCAACGCTTGATTGGCATGTTACATTCCACATTTATTTGTATTGTTTGTTGACTTAAAACTTTTGTTGTAATGCTATGTTTCTTTTGTTGTGTATAATAGTTTTAACTCTTTAAGTGACAGTAATAAGCACCATTGTACTAGGGGAGAAATTCAAATAATGTTTCTTCAAACTTTATTTGAAACATTTATGGATAAGAGCTGCAGCATACCATTTTCCACCAGAAAGTAAATTTCTGTCTAGTTAATTGTGGACTTGCTCACTGACGCTTTCTTGTGTACTACCACTTCTGAAAACAGATTACATTTCCAGAATGTTCTATATATGAACAGTTTCTGTATCAGATATCTCTACACATATTTCAAGGTTGTTATTTCATACCGAATCTAATTTATCATTGTATTTAATATCGACCATCTCATGCAAGTCAGTGTTTTGACAGTCCTTATCATGTTTGTAAGAAAGTATATATACTGACTCAATGCACCTCCTGTCTCGCCTATTGCAATCTCTCAAGGCGAAGTACAGTTAAATGGTCCCGACTATAACTAGACATAATTTGCATTTCCAGTACAGCATTAGCTGAGTGTAAACAAAAAAACCTTTCTATCTAAGTAACCCTATACTGTAATATTATTATTTTAGCAGATACGAGTCGGTTTGCATTATCTTAAGTTTATCAGAGATTTTAAATCATCACACTCTGGAGTTTGTTTTTTGGGCAACATAATATGGCACAACATTAATTTTCTAAAAGGGAGTTTCTAAGAATATATTGGGTGCGTGTAGACATGCAAAGTGAAAGTGTAAACTTCTTGTGGCGAGAAATAAGGTTTAAATCATTAAGGCCTTTAAGTTATACAAATGTACATTACGCTATAAAAATCTTTAGTAATTCCATTTCCTTTAGGTATTTTTTATATTGTATATCCTAATCTCCTACAATATTACAATTTCCTGCATAGATCAGAATGAAACATAACCTTATTAAAAAATTACAATTTAAACTTTTACAATGTATCATATTTATACATTTTACTTAATATACTCATCTTCACTTCAGTTAGGAATATTTGTATATATTCGGGTACAATTTCTGCCTTCCCTAACATTACACAATAATTTCAAACGAAGTGAAGTCTGTAAGTGGAAGGGGAGGGGCTAACAGTAATAAAATAATGAGCTCATGGTTTAAGGAAACAGTACTATTGAACTTTTGAGACTGGAGTTATTCCGAAATAAGTCAACAAAGAAAAATAGTGTAATATTAGGAAAGGCAGAAACATTTACTTGAAAATATATATAAATTTTAATTTAAATTGTTAAATAGACCCTAATAAATTAAAATGTAGTATAAGCCTGTACATTTACAAGTCAGTATATTAGAAAATATATTTACCGTTAATATATTAATTTCCATTCATAATGATAATTTTTGTTAATGTAATATTTACCACTAATGATATAATTATCATTAGATATATGTTTTATCTTAATGCTAATGATCAATATAGAAATTAATATAAAATACGGATTATGAAAATTATTTCATACAAATTATGAAATCATATGTTATTACTAATTTAACCAAATATATATTTTTTGAATATATAGATCATAATTCAAAATTATCTATAAATAACCTACAAATAATAACATCTAAGGGATGACTATAACCATTGTTAGCTACTATGATGTTGGTTTTAGAAAATCTTCAGGATTCGTTTATGTTTAAAAATCTGGCAAACACAACTGAAAAGTCCAGCTTATTTTTACAATTTCGCTTTCATTTAAAGAAGTTTTAGTTGTGCCTAAGGAAGTTTACACTTCAACAAATTTGTTTATTCATAAAACAAATTTTATCCCGTTTTTCTAAATTTCAAGCTCTTTAACACGTTCGCTACGGCTGTCTCCGATCGGAGATGGGTCGATCGCCAGTTGGATGCGAGCCGTCTCCAATCAGAGACAGTTAGCATTTTATTCGGATATGTTGTTATCTACCCCAGGGTTGTACAAGAGACTTATTTGGGTGTTGCAGCGTCAAGGTGGCATATGTCAGATGTTTGTTTTAGTTTGGTTAAGATTACCAGCTATTTTTGTGTCAGTAGTGTTAGAGAGATCAGTGCGTGACCCTAGCTGTGTATGACATAGTTCCCGAGATTGAGGGTGTGCCTGAGACTTCTAAGGACTGTTTATTTAATACTAATGATGCAGTAGAGTATATTAGCGACCTTACAAATGAGGCAGCGGAGTCAGTGGTAAGCGACAACGGCCGCCATGTCAGTGACCTGGATCCAGCTAAAGAGGATGCCAATTACGATCGCGATGAACTGTCCGATTCCGATTTGGAAGAGAAATAGATAATCCTCAGTGGACACCACTGTCCTACGAAAGTATGCCTTCTCAACTTTCTGTTTACAAAGAAAAATAAATTTATCACTCCATTCCTGAGAGAAAATCAACCATATGACTAGTTCAGACTACTTCCTGATGACATATTTTTGGAGAATATTGTGAAAGCTACTAATAGTTATGCATGGGATCTGTATGCTAAACCAAATCTCACGCCATTGTCAAGAATAAATAACTGGAAAGAGTTGAAAGTGCCTGGACTGAAAACATTCATAGGCCTACTGATGCATACGCGATCGCAAAAATTTGTATATAATTTCTATTGAATATTTTAAAAGCTAATTTATAGTTTTTATTTCATGAAATAATGTTTATTATTTCAGTGATTATTATTAGTTATTTATTACAGTTACAAATGTGAATTATGTGCATAACATGAAAAATTAAAATACTGATAATCATGGGACGCTTGCAAATTGCTGCCGTCTCCGATCGGAAATAAAATGGCGGACTAGTATTTTTTCCAATTTCAAGGCTCAAAACTAATTTTTATTGTCAATTTTTTTATTTCTAAAGCAAAATTATCAGAATAAAATTTAAAACATTTCTGCACCTTATAATAGAGGCCTTTCGCAGTGAACGTGTTAAATGAATGTTAGCAGGATGTACTTTTTACTGTTTACAACACACATTACAATCTGCAGGCTTAGTGATTTTCAACCTTACGTAAAGAAACAACTCTCACCTCCAAACATTAAATCACCGACAACAATAAGTCAACCCTACATTAGAGTTGACCTGACATAAATCTACAGGTCTGTAGAACTGTTGTCACTTGTAAATACATGATGTCTAAATAATGCTTTAAGTGGTACTACACTGGGTATTCTCCTTATTTATTACCATAATTACCCTTACAACTGAATCGTGGTCTTTCTATCATATTGAGCAGTTATTTTCTTTTGTATTTTCAAAAGCCACAATTTAGTTGTTAAATTGCATCCAGTTTGTTGATGTTATAAAAACGTTCATGCTTGACTGAATCTCTAAGTTTAATGTAAAAGAAGACATCTCCCTCATGATAAACAGATATGCTATGAATTTAAATATGAACTGTCAATGTTTAAGTATGATTAATTTATACGTTATAATGAGGGAAATTGGTTACCACTTCTTAACTCTGTTTTGCCTACTGCTAATACCTTGGTGAAATTTACTCTCATCCATCACATCTGGTCCATCGATATGTTTCTCCATATTTGATTACTCTTCTGTACATAACGGTATACAATGTAAATGTAAGACTAATACCAAAATAATGTTTTTGGCTGAAATTACATAATACAAAGACATATATTTCAAGACGATAGGTTTGTAAATCAGAATAGTCCCATGATTTAAATGAAGATGGATGCTTTTTCTCAGAGGTATAATCAGATATTTAAAAGAAAGGTATCTTTATAGTTAACTATTGTGTAATGGAGATAGTGATTCAAATAGAGTATCTCTAAATGGATAATCAAACTTGAATAACATTCAACTAATTGTCACTTTTGTTTACTATAAATAAATAATACTGGTTTACTTAAAAAAATTTATTTTTCTTTAAGTACAGAAGAAAAACACCAATGTTGTATGACTACTCTCAGTGTGGCCTTTGTTAATAATTCTTTGTCCGTTGAAGAAGTAAAAGCAATGAATAGGTTCAAATTTCCTAATATTTGTGTATCAAGTTCCTGTTCCTAAAATTTCTCTATAATCTACTGAAAATGTTATTAAAAAAAATTTATACCTTATTTTTATTAAAACAGCTGATATGTTAATAGAAAATTATTATTTTTTTAAAAATAGAAGATCGGCTTAGTGAATCTTTCAGATTATACACACAAGTATTTTGTCCACTTTTTAATATAATTGTGAAAGTTAAATCAACTAAAAAAATTATCATTTGTTCAATACAATCGTTTTAACATTATCTGGTTGAGGTTAGGTCATACATCATTTTCACAGATTAATGAAACAATTGACAATGTTCACAGTTTAACAATTGTAAAATCATTTCTGAAAAATCTCAAGTGAGCTTCTTTAACATATCTTAACAAACTATAAAGCTATAATTAAATAATATTTAACTAAGTGAATACATGTAAGTATTATTTAATTATAGTTTAATCAGTGATTCCAAGATGATTACAACAAGCAACTGTATACAGTATTATAAAGATTATACTTTTTGAAAAAATTTGTACCTTATAAAAAAATAACCATCAGCATTAATTATATTTTGATCAGATTATTACAAAATATGTAAAATGCAAAAACTGATTACATTTGACAGTTAGTGGTAGTCAGTTTTTTAACATCACAGTTCAAAAAATGACAATGTACAATATTTTTACTTCTGTAATTAATTTTATATTATACAAAAAGAAGTTAGTACATTATAATGCCTTCATTTTATAAATGTAGATATTTAATAAAATATTGCTCATTTTTTTGAAGATCAGGTTTACTTTTGAGCTTTGTATTCACTAAATGTAGTGAGAAAACATTCAACGAATTGAAACTCTTTTAATTGAATTTATTAACCATTATTTTTACATTAGGAATATATATATATATTTTTGTATTTCCTAAACTGATCTCTTACAATTAAAAAAAAAAGTACACAATTCTTGTTATAAAAAATCCCTTAAGATTTTTGCTTATTTTGTATATATTAGAAGAAGTACTTTATTCAATGTTAAGTACAGTACAGTCTCACTAATCCGGACTTGATGGGACCGGACCCTGTCCGGATCAACGAAAGTCCGGATTAGACGGAAAAAGCCAGACAAATGCATACAATATGTGTTTTAGTCGGGGAAACATTGAAATTGTAGTTTTAGTGAAATTGAGGCCTAATTATAGCTATACAGTACAGTATTTCATAGCTTATTTAGCAAAAAATACTGTAATTGTAACAGAAAAGGTATGACATGAATAAATATCAAAGCATCTTTCTCGTTGAATAAATGTATTCACATAAAGTTATTTACACTATACTGTATAAACGCACAAAGAAACTCAAACAAAAATGAAACTGAAACAAAAATAAACTTTAAAAAACTTAGTGAAAAAAGTCTGTAAGTTCTTTTGTTTTAACGATAAATGGCGTCGTTTCACAGTAAGATCTCGTAGGCGTTTCAAGGTCAGTAGCTCCGCAGTTGACGTATCACTTTGTTTCTCAAAGTAGGCTATCAACCCCTCCAGCATTGCAGCCGCCCCATCATGAGTTGGGCTGACCGGTTCGTCTGTGTAGTCTTCCTCTTCCGAGCTGTCATTTTCTGCGTTTGCAATGCACACAGCGACGATTTCGTCCTCGTTGAGCACTTGATGACCAATGTCATTATCACTGATAATCCACTCGGAAATATCAGTGTCTTTCAACACGGCACAACCCTCCAATTGTTGAAAAATCTGAACAAATTCGGCGCCGTCATTAGTAGGTCTGCAGCCATATAAATGACATCCTTTATAGTAACTTTTTTAAGAATTTCAATAAATTGTGTAGCTGGATCTGCTTCTTGTTGTTACAAAAGCGATAAAATTAACTTTTTTCTATATGGCAGTTTTATCGCCTCTATCACACCCTGGTCCGTCGGCTGAATGAGAGCCGTGACGTTAGGAGAAAGAAATTTAACAAAAATGTCACCATGACGCAATTGTTCTTCATTTGGGTGGCATGGGGCATTATCAATTAGTAAAACCGCTTTTCAAGTGAGTTTTTTCTCTTTTAAAAACTTGTCTGTTGTTGGAACAAAGTTTTCAAAAAACCAGTCCTTAAAAATTTGACTGTTCATCCACGCTGATTTTTGGAACTTGTATTGGGCCGGTAGAACACTTAAATTTACATTTTTAAAAACCCTCGGCTTCCCTATCATCAAAAGTGGAAATTTTAGATCACCAGAAGCATTACTGCAGGACAGCAAAGTCATACGTTCTTTCTTAACTTAATGCCCTTTTGCTACTGAATCTAATTTGGAAGCTAAAGTGTTTTTGGTAACATTTTATAATTTAATCCGGTTTCGTCAGCGTTGAACACCTGACAAGGTTGTAAGTTTTCATCTCTGAGAAACTTGCCAAATTTGTCTTTGAAATTTTCACTGGCATCACTGTCACCTGACAAAATTTCACCACTTATTCCGAGTTGACGGATGCCGTGTCGTTCCTTCCACCGTGATAGCCAATCCACACTGGCATTAAAATTAGGGTCTCCTTTTAACTTTTCATTCAGTTTCAGCGCGATCTTTGCAAATTTACACCCGATAATGGAACACCCTGTCCCGTTGTTGGCAAAACCATACATACAAATCATCATCTAGGGTTTAATTTTTTTTTTTTTTTTTTTTGCTTCTGCCGCCTAAAATGTCTTTACTAACAACTTTTGCACAAAAATCTTCAATTTCCTGTTACTTTTTTCCGATCGGAAACAGTTTGTTTTCCCACGCCTAACTCTTTTGCAATTTTAGTATGCGATTCACCTCCATCAATACGAAACAAAGATTGGAGTTTTTGTTCCAATGTCACTGTCACTGACTTACGTTTAGTCGCCATTTTCACTGAACACTGAACGAGACGTAAATAAAAAACACAGATCAATATTGCACTAGAATTAAATGACAACTAAGCAGATATCTTGCGAGAAGCAGTAACGGTGGCATCCGTCCGACAACCTAACTGACCTGACGCCAGACGGATAGACTGTCTATCCGTTTAGTCAGCGGTCCTTTATCTTTCGTTTATCGCAAGATATCTCTTGATATCACGTGCGTTGTAGTGTTGGGAGATCTAATGTGAATATATTTTTTCAAAGAAGTTTTTCCTACTTTAACAGGCAAAAGAAACAAATAATAGGGTAAATTCATATTTTAATGAATAAACATATTATTTGTCTATTAGAGTAGGAAAACCCCTTTGAAAAATAACAGATATAGTAGTATAAAAGTAAATATTTTTGTGGACGGCAGACTGATTGTGCACTGTAAAATACTATAACTAAACAAAAATTTTGGGCCGTCCGGATTAGCCGGACGTCCGGATCATCGGAGACCGGATTAGCGAGACTGTACTGTAGTCGCTTTTTTCCTTTTAGTTTAACTCCGTTCATGTAAAGGATTTGACAGCAGGAACTGGCAGCTTTTCAACGAAACAAATATTTTGTTAAAATGAGATTGCAATTTATAATAATCAAAGAAGAGATCTCAAGTAAAAAAAATGTATAAATATACAAATTTGTAGAGAACTTGTTGTGTATTTAATGTTTTGTACATACGTATAATTACAAGAGTTATAAATGTGTAGGTATAGTTTTATGTACATAGCACATTAGTGTAATAAGAGTAAGCTTGGGGATGACTTCTCAAATGTATTTTGCAAATAATAAAATTTCAAAATTATTTTGCAACACAATCTTTTATTGCTTTCTTATACTTTCAGATTTTCTGCCCAAACTAAACCTTCATTTCTAAATTCCTATCTTCCTTACCTGTTTTGTATCATCCATTATCTACTCTACTTTAAGAATGGCCGATCCAGTGATTTTAATGGATCAGTGATTTTAGTGACAGCGCCAGGTTTGGATCAGTGACAAGGGATACTGAGACGGCTCTGTATTTGCCAATAACAGGCAAGCATACTACACTGGTGAAATGATTCCCCACCTCGCTTTTTCTTTTATTGGAAGGCTCATTTTATTTAAACATAAACTCATACGAAATTAAGCACAAACTACCAAGTGTGAAATAGCATCTACTGTACACATCACTGTCACTATCTTGTAACGTGACATGATTCGACCACCCATACAAGGCGTCAATGAGTTAAACCAGTGACAGCCGTGGTAAAATATCAGTAACTTTTCAGTTGACAGCGACATTTTGCTTGATCACAACAGAAACAAACCCCCTCTCCTCTTCGGTCAATGACACTGCATGATAATCCACGCCGTAAGCTAAGTGGTAAGAGCAGAGCCAGTGACAAATCAACTAATGACAGCCATTTCATCCAGTGACTGCAACTTTTTGCTTAATCACAACGGAGGCAACTTCCGATCAATCCATTGTCACTGGAACTGGCATTTTCCATATGTTGCCACAGGTACCACCAGCGACAAACGAATATCAGTGATAAGTCAGCATGATAGAAAATAACAACCATCCCTACTCTACTGAAACTCCCTTACTAATCTTTCCTATCACCAATGATTTTAATATTCCGACAAATTTCTCATTTAGTTAACTACATAAACCATACATATCAGATAATTTATTAAAATTTTCACTTATCATAATACTCAGTTTTCTACATTGTGAAATACAAACCTAAACCAGATTAAGATTGTTTTTTTTTTTTTTTTTTTTTAATGAAGCAGATTCACTAGAGAATATTCCCATTGATTATAATAACATAACCCGACATCTAGTGATGTGAGCCAGGAATATTCCCAGTGGGAAGGAAATTTATAAATGGGAATATTTACAGGGAACTTTTCAAAGGCTTAATAAGTTCCCAAAACAAGGGAATTTATGAAATAAACTCATTTAAATGGGGTTTATTTTGTCTTCAAACTGTTTTGGAACCCTAATGATTCTAAATAATCAATAACAAAGCCTAATAATCAAAAATATTGTGACATATCATGGCAAAATCTTTTAATTTAACCGTGATAAAAATTTTGAGATTGGACTCAGTTTCTAGGTTATGTTGCCTTGTGGTCTGAGCAATGAATTGTAGCTTGACCTGTCTTTGGTCTTTTCAATTCTAGCTCATTTTCTTTGAACTGTTCAAATAGTCTCTTTTGTATTGTGTATATGTGTTTAGTGTTTATTGAAATAATGAGTTGGGACTTGTGAGAAAAATAACCAAGAAAAAAGGACCAATTTGGAATTTTTCAATGAAAAGGGAAAAGGGTGTTAGTTGTAAGTATTGTTTGTAAGAATATAAGCATTCAAACACTGTAAACAACAGTGTTTTAAGTTCCATCAGAGATTAAAAACATTGTCTCATCATCTGATAACAAAACCGGAACTGGCAAGAAAGGGGGAAGCATACTTAGGCCAATGACAGTTGATACAAATACCTCTGAGGGAGTAGATTTATGTATAGCTGGCCCTAGTTCGGCTGAAATACCAAACGAGTCTCCACTTTATGTTAATTCGATCATATTCTTTTATTAGTATAAACATGATTGTGATCCACCAAGCAATCATGTGGTATTCAATAACATTTAAAGATGAACACAGCCAGTTTATTGTTAAAATAAACAAGTATAAACATTTTAAAATTAATGTGAATAATTTATATTGTTTAATATAACTCCTTATTATAAATTGATTTATATGTTCATATTATTGGATTAGTTCAGAGATTTTAAAAAAAATATTGGGGTGTCCATTGACAGTTTAAGAGAAAATCATAAGTTCCCAGGAATTTATGAATTTTGGGAATATTCCCTGGGAATTTTCCTCCAAATATAAATTCTTGGGAATTTTACATCACTACCGACAACTAACAAATTGAGAAAAACCATCGTCGTCGTTTCTTTTAAGAAGGATATCTTTACAAAGAAACAAAATAAACATTAGTATCTATAACACTCTGTGGGCGAATTAGTTTCGACTCTTAGTACATGAGACATCACAAAAGTCAGATTCTTTGCAAATGCTTATAACACGATATCTTATATTTACAACTTTCAACTTCTGTATCCTACCGAATATCGAAAAAATTCAAATAGAGTGCTGAATAGCATTGGCATGGTACAAAATAAAACCTAAACCATATTTATTATTTTCGACCATTTACTTTTTATCATCAACAATCCATTATTTGAGCAACGGGCAACCTTTATGGAGTCTGTGTATATGTGTTTGATACAAACTATGTTATACCCAGACAAATCCTTCTAAATTTATCATACAAAAACAAATTCCAAATCTAGGCTGTAGAAAATATATAAACCACTGAACCCCCCTTTTCATCCTTAAATTTATGTAAGATTTTTAATTTAGAGCTTTAAATAAAAAATTTAAAATTCCACATTTAATTAGCCTCTTTAATATGCACCATGCTAAGGCTTGAAATTGTGATTATTTTGAAGAAGAAAGAACTGGCTATTTGAAGTGATATTAATCTTCCTACAAAAAAAAATGATCTCGACCCGTGGAAGAGTATTAACCAAAACAAAGCTTATTTCAGAACTGAACAAAAAAATAACCTCATTAATTTTTTAAAATTGTAACTATAAAGGTCTATTGTAGCTTAGAAGTGGTAAGAAATATTTTGGTAGAACGTGTCTTTCTTTTAATGTTTTGTAAACAAGTAACAAAAAAAAAAAATCAAATAATTTTCTACTTGGGTCATCCAAATAATATTATAGTTACTTTTTATTAAATAATTATGATTAATATAAATAATGTAACATAACCTCTGTGTTAAAACAGCTGTTCTATCATATAATTTATAACATAAAATAAATTATTTTATGAAATCATGTTATAGTTATCATTTATTTTAAGCCAAATGGGACAAAATAACCCCATTGCACTCCTCTTTTGTGAAAAGTTTTTCTCACATATAAAACTAAAATAATTCAATAAATTTAATTAATGAATTGATATTTGAAAAACCTGTATTAACATGACTTGCCATCCACTACAAATTTTAAAAAATGTGTTTGAACATGAGAGGATGAATAAAAAGTATTTTATTAGTGATTGAATATTTGGAGATGATATATATTAGAAGAGTGTGAACTAATAGAAAGAATTGAAAAAAAAACAGATGCCTGTTTGTATAATATAACACATACAATGTTTAAAAAAATAAATATTATCATCATTGTTTTATATCATCATATAATGGAGTAAGGTGCTGTCTTGAAATATGAAAGTAAAATGTTTTACATAAAACAAATAATAACAACTAACTATCATAAATCTGTAGAAAATGTAATTTATTTCATTACTTAAGATAAAAACTGCAAAAATAAATGAATTATATACATGGTTTGTGTATGTCACTATAGGTTATTACTATTTCCATTTCGAAATACATAAATCCAGCAGTAATAAAACACTGAATAATCTGATCTTTCCAATTACTGGAAAAAGATTATATCATCTGCAATGATAGTAGTTACTGATTTTGGATTACCTTTCTCATCATTTACTTCACCATAACTTAGTTTTCCACTAACATATATTCTTTGACCTCTTCTTAAATAGTTATAAATCAAATCTCTTAGAGCAGGTTTAAACACACATACTCTATGCCAATCTGATTTTTGATTCAGTTCACCTTGAAAAAAAAAACATTTCATATTATTTATAAATATAAAAGATTTGTTGATGAATTATTGTAGTATAATATAATTCATAAACAATTGGTTTTTTATTAAAAACTAAAATTTTCTTACATCAATATTTTGAATCTGAAAGTGATTTATTTACCTTTACTAGATTAGATAAACAGCTTCAATTTTAAAAATTAATGAAATAAATACGTTCTGTATCAGCACGCTCAGGAACATGTTTAGTAGTAACTAAATAAATTTGTATTTAAAAAAATAATCATATTTGTTGATTCCATCTTCACGTGAGCTACTAGTTTTCACTAAAACACTTGTAAATATATTACAAACTTGCCTATAGTAGCACTTACTTATATTTGTAGAGGACGGCCGTTCCGGGAGATGTGTCCCATTGTCAACTCAGACCGTAACTGATCTCAAGGTTTTCATAGGCTAGGGTACTAAGTCGGGGGTGGGATATTATGGTGGGGGTGTGGGTGTACTTTATGCATATTAGGAGTTATGATGTCAAAAATTGCATGTGAGAAATAATGTAATTGTGTGTTGAGTATGTGTGTAGGGTGTAGATTGAAATGTCTGTATATTTCGCATCGTTCAGTTGTGTAATGTAGGTCATACAGATCCTCCAAAACACACAATCTAACCAACACACTACGAAAATACAATTACAAAACAGCCTACTCCACACACACAACACTCTCAATAAACAATGTAAACCAAACAACAAAATCAACGACATTTACAACACCACTGGAGTTTACAAACTAACTTGCAGTTCGTGCCCCAGTTTTTACATAGGCCAAACAGGGAGGTCTTTCTACACACACTACCAAGAACATACAAACACACTAACAAATAATAATTATCAATTGAACTTTGCCGATCGCCTCAAGGCCACCAAACATGGCACTAAATAGACATAGCATCCGACCTACAAATTCTTCATAAACAACACAGAAATAACCGACGTTACACAACTGAACAATAAGAAATATACAGACATTTCAAACTACACCCTACACACATACTCAACACACAATTACATTATAACTCATACATACTTTTTGACATCTTAACTTCTAATACGAATAAAGTACACCCACACCCCCACCATAATATCCCCTCCCTTAGCACCCTAACCTACGAAAACCTTGAGGTCAGTTACGGTTTGAGTTGACAATGGAACACATCTCCTGAAACGTCCGTTCTCAACAAATATAAGTAAGTGCTACTATAGATCAGTTTGCAATATATTTACAAGTGTTTTAGTAAAAAAAAAAATATATACATGAATATACTATTATAAAGTATTGTAATACTATATTAGTAAATTAAAATTATGCTATATTAGTAGACAGAATTTCTATGATTGACAGAGGATACATTGTCTTAAATACATCACTTTTTGAGTGTTTTAGTGTATTTAATGATCTTAAAATAATACAAGCAGGACTATTACTAAGGTAATTCTGTCAGTCTCCTTACAAAAAATCTCTTTATAAATTCCTTATCTCTAAAAATCTTATAACAAAATTTTACCAATAGTTAATTATGGTTTAAAATAGCTGTTTTTGAACAAATTTTTTAAAAAACATCTAATCCTTGAAAAATCCCCTGTTCATATTGGGAATTCTCCAGAGTCATAATTTTTTTCACCTTCAATTAAAGGATGTGCACACATATACGCAGGATTGGGAAAACAGGGAAAAAGAATTTCTATTTGTAGAAAAGGACTCTGTTCTTGAAAAAATCAATCAAAAATTAAATTTATATTATTTACCATTAAAGTACTTACCTGAATCATTCTTGAAGTTAGTGTGTGTAGCTAATGAAAATAGAACCACTGGATGTTGTTCACTACCACGCTTCTGTGGTTCAGATCCAACCCTCCCCAAAAGAGTTACGTGATTTATTGCTGAAAAAAAATTCATTTTATAGAAATTTAAACAAAAAATAGATCATGTAAACAACACTTTCCAATATTAAAAAAGAAGGAAAAACATTTATGAATTTTTTAGTTAGAAAAGTATTGGTGAATTGTGCTGACAATCTTTTTGATTACCTTTAAAGTGAAATATACTTAGGATATAACTAGGAATATAAAAGTCTTCTGGTCTAGAAGAATATAACAACTCCTTTGTACTACCTAGACCAGTGGTCGGCAACCCACAGCCTGCAAAATGATTTTGCGAGGCCCTCTCCATTTGTGCTTACAGGTTAGAACACAAGTAGGTTGCTCAATAGCTAGAACCATTATACTAGCCACAACAACAAATGCCTAATAATAAATTACACACGCAATATAAGTGGAAAGTAGTGTCTGTGATGTGCATGCAGGCAAGTTTACCCCTACGGCAATGGTGTCTTATATTAGTAAAAATTTTTAATTTTTTAAATGAACAAGTTTTATTTCAGCACTTTAAAACATTGATCAAGAAACTTGTCTCAGTTAAGTTAGAAAATTGTCAAATTTGTTATCAAGAGGGAAGTAGCCTGTTTTATAAAAATTACTTATAAAATCCATTATCAGCTGTTGGTTAAAGTTACCTTCTGTACTGTATTAAAATAAGTTACATTACCAATCTAAAATTAGGAAATATAATAAAATTCATAGTTATTTTATATTTGTGGCCCTTACAGCCATGCTAGTTTGAACAAGAGGCCCTCAAGTACAAAAAGCTAGCCAACCCCTGACATAAACACTGTGGTAGATCGCTTTGTATGATAAAAAACAAACAGCAAGTTTTAATATTTTAAAATCTAAACAAACGTTTTGCCTAACGTCACTGACAACAAAATCTATTAAGATGTAGGAGTCCTTTAACATCCTGCAAGTGTAGAAAACACATTTAATGCCATTGAAAACAACTCTTTCTATAACATTAATCTTTCTAAGGTCAGACCTTACCCAATTAAACTCTGGCCTAATATATGCCTGATTCAGCTTTTTGTCTAATATGACGAAGTGTATGAACAACCATCTGAATTAACAAAGAATAAATTTGAGAGTCCTACAGTTTGGCTATCTGACAAAAAAAAACACACATAATTTTAATAGCAACAAGCTTCAATTGCCGGTTTTGAAACTAAAACATGCGATGGTATACAGTCACACAGTGCTAAATTAATAGATTCTACTTGGTATAGTCACCAGCATGCCTATTTTATGATAACAGTTTAAAGAATACCTAGACCGCATGATGTCCTAGGCCACTAATACCCTACTATCTTGTGGGACATCCTCAGAAAGAGGTGATATAATTGGAAAACACTGTTAAGGATAAAATGCACTAGCTAAAAGAATATGGACATTATATTAAGTCACTGGCCACATCAAATTTAGAAATCTGAACCTAAATACATTTTTAAGATAGCGATAATTGAGATTACTAATTTTGTATAATATTGTAAATATTTTTTATGATTTAATCTTATAAAATCTTCAACATAGTAGTAGTGGCAAATCTTTTAATTATACTTCGCTTTGGTGCTCTTGTCCAAATTGTGAATCAGTGTTTGGGAGAACTGGTCAAGATTAAACACTAAAAACAATCTGAAAAAAAAAAAAACAACAGAATGTAGGTACTTTCGGCAGCAGTATATCATGAATATTAGCTAAATGATTCAATATGAAATAAGTTGAAATTTTTATATCTGTTCAAATTTTGTTAATAGAAATAATATCAGTTGAATAAATTGTTTAGTTTTAAACTTATACTGTTCACACACTAAAGAACAAGTATTTGAGGATTAAAAAAATTGTGTTAATTTTTTATCACAAGCCTACTTTATTAATCAAACCTATTTTACTTACTTTTTTCAATCACTTGATTAGGTATTGGGTTTACTGCAGCTTTTTCACTCTGGTTTCTTTGTGATATAATAAAAAAAGATGATTGTTTACAGCAATTTTTTAAAGTATTGATAACCTGTAAAATACAGAAGTACTGTGTTTGTAATTTGGTTATTACAAAATGTAGAATGTTTTTAATATGATTTTACTTACAATAAAATAAAATGCTTACACTTTTTCAGAGTGGTCTTATTTTAGAGTGGTACTATATATTTGAGTACAGTTTTCTGCCTTTCCTAACGTTACAATATTCTTCTCTGTTTAAGCATTTTGGAATGACTCCATTCTCAAAACTTGAATTGTACTTAAAGGGAGTACGATTTAAATTTTGAGCATGGAGTTCCTCCGAAACGTGTCAACATAGGAAAATATTGTAATGATAGAGAAGGCAGAAAAATGTACTCAAATATATAGAAATATGGTAATTGTGAGAATTTGCGACAACCTGAGATTAAAATAGAAAATTGTTCAAAAACACATCCTAGGACGATAGGCACAAGAATTTCTTTTTTCCTATTCTACACGGAAAGTTATTTTGTATCAATTTAAAGTTGGGTAAAATATTCAGTGCGAAGTGATACAGTGAACGCCACACTATCTCTATTATACCTTATGTGCATAGATATTTGAGAAACAACGTTTTGGCTTAATTTTTAAAGATTTTGCATACGTATATTTAATTATACCTATAACGTCTCCAGTCAGGATAGATTTGGTTACAATTTTATTCAACATTACTATCTATCTACATTAAAGTATACCTACGAAATATATATCTATATTAAAATATACCTATGAAGTATCCAGTCACGAATGTCACGATAAATTTGGATGTAATTTTCTGCATTGGCAATAAGTCTAAATATATACCAAAATGACAACCCGAATCTGTCCTCATTGGATACTTCCTAGGTATATTTTAATATAGGTATATAGTAATGTTGAATAAAATTATAACCAAATCTATCCTGACTGAATACTTCGTAGGTAGTCTGCCATTACAAACTAACATTTAAAATGTAAAAAAGTATTTTCTGTATTTTCCGCAGACAAAAAGTTGATATTTGTGTTCTTCGTATTGAAATGAGTGATTTTTAAAAAGTCAACCTCATTAAGACTATATTTTTACCATAAACTGTACTCAATTTTTAAAAATATAATAACTCAACTTTTGCTAACCTCTTATAACACATGCTGCATTTACTCAGACATCAACCTTTCTAAAGTGAAAAAGAAGTTATGAGGTTAAGGTTTCCAAACTAATGACGAGCTTCAAGAAAATGCAACAACTCGTTCATTAGTGTTATCATTTTATGAAGAGAGTATTGGAAAGCTTGCCCATAGGCATGACAAATGCCATGATAAAAAGTTGGTAATTATTAATATCAGCGATTACTATATTTTTGATATACTGGTATGCATTTTTTTAAAAAATTGCTTCGAGAGTGAAAACAAGTGATTTCAGTCAATTGAGATGCCCTGAATTCAGATCTGTTTTTAGTTGTTCTCTATCACGTCAATTTTTTTTTAAATCATAAGAATAAATTTTCTCAAATTCATACTTTTATGAAAAAATCTGATGGACTTCCTAGTATTGATCTACAGACTTCATAAACATGCAGTTCTTAGGTAATAAATATTTCTCCACTTTATCTATAGTATAAATACCCCAATTACAGAATAAGATATTGCATCTTCCCTATAATGTTCATTTTACTTGTCCCTTCTTAAGGTCAGTATCAGTTGAGATAGAACAGGGATCAATTTTCAACCCTAATGTTATTGATTGTTTGTTTATCCTTTATCTTTATCTAAGTTAATGTTTATGTTCCTTTGAGAAATTTGGAGGCTCTTTGAATTAGTCTTTATTTTATACTTGTTGTGAAAGGACATCACATTGTTTTGAACTTAGTGATCTTATGTGTTTATTAAGAGTGGAAATCTTTCGTTTTCATTCAGTTGTGTTAACTTTATTTTCAATTGTCACTTTTCTTGCGAACAGTATTTAGTGTTTCCTACAATGTCATGCCGTGGGTGTATTAACAGTGGATTCTTTCTGTTATACATGTGGCAGTTATACCTTTAAAAAACAAAGAAGAAATATTACTAAATTTTACAAGAAAGCTTATCAGGCTTATTTTGGTATTCAGCTTGATGACCAGGACAAGGTATGGGCACCGCATTATGTGTGCAATACTTGTAGTGCAAATATTAATCAGTGGGTGAAAGGTAAATGGAAATCCCGTCGGTATTCCTATGGTGTGGCGCGAACCTCACGATCATGTAAGTGACTGTTACTTTTGTTTGACAAATATTCATGGCATAAATACCAAAAACAAACATTCAGTAAAATATCCTAATTTGAAATCAGCCATTCGACCAATTCCCCATAGTGTTCAAGAATTCCACCCTCCTCCTTAGAATATGGATAGTACAGACTCCTCCGAATCTGAGCCATTGTCAAATCCTGATCCCCCTTTTGAAACAGACGAACATTTGCCCCCTCATTTGCCCGAACATTTCACACAGAGTGAGCTCAGAGACTTAAACCTCCCCAAAATTACTGCAGAACATTTAGGATCACGATTAAAAGAAAAGACTTTACTATCCCCCGGCACAACATTTTCATCATTCAGGCATGGAGAGAGGGAATTCATACCTTTCTTTGCTAAAACAGATAAACTTGTATACTGTAAAAATATAGAAGGTTTATTTATGGCACTTGGTGTTCAATATAATCCTGCTGATTGGAGATTTTTCGTAGATAGTTCATTGAGAAGTCTTATAAGAGTATTGCTTCATAATGGAAATTTACTCCCCTCATTGCCTCTTGCATACTCTGTTGATTTAAAAGAAACTTATAATAACCTTAAACTGATGCTAGATAAAATTGAGTATCGTAAGCATTCCTGGACAGTGTGTGGGGATTTTAAAGTACTGACGATACTTCTTGGCCAACAATCCGGTTTCACTAAGTATCCCTGTTTTCTCTGTGAGTGGGATAGCAGAGCACGATCTGAGCACTGGGAAAGAAAAAACTGGCCCCTAAGAAGGAATCTTGCACCAGGATAAAAAAATGTACTGTCTGAACCCCCAATTTCTAGAGAGAAAGTTCTGTTACCCCCTCTTCATATAAAACTTGGACTTATGAAGCAGTTCGTGACAAGCTTAAGTAATGAAAGCAATATCCATTTGTACCTTCAAACAAAATTTCCAAATAAAAGTGACGCGAAACTGAAACTATTTATTAGGAATATATTGTGGTTGAATTTAATAATAAATACACAAAAACCTCTTAACCACAAACTTTCTTTATTTTACCCTTATGTACATTTCAGTTACAAAGTAACCATCCTCAGAAGGATAACATACAAAGACTTTGAAAGACTCAAAGTCTTTGTATGTTATCCTTCTGAGGATGGTTACTTTGTAACTGAAATGTACATAAGGGTAAAATAAAGAAAGTTTGTAGTTAAGAGGTTTTTGTGTATTTATTATGCGAAACTGAAAGCTGGTGTTTTTGATTGACCACAAATTCGAGAACTTATGAGAGACCGTGCTTTCACTTTCTTGATGAATGAACTCGAAGCTTCTGCATGGTTGGCGTTTAAGAGGGTAACCGAAAATTTTCTTGGGAACAATAAAGCCAAAAATTATAGGGAAATTGATGAGGAATGTTTAGGACATTTCAAGCCTTGGGCTGTAAAATAAGTGTGAAAGTACATTTTATATATAGTCATATCGACAATTTCCCCAAAAATCTGGGTACGGTGAGTGAAGAACAAGGTGAAAGAAACCATGCAAACAAGATACCAGGGAAATTGGAATGAAACAATGATGGCAGATTACTGTTGGTGCCTAAAGAGAAATTCCCCTGACCCCCATAGAAGAATGTCAAAACGGCAAAAGGTCTCAAGTGTGATGTAAACACTAGGTAAGTTTTTTAAATTGCCACTTATAATTATAACATCCTTGTTTATTTATAAAATATATTCCGGTAAACAAATAAACATATATAGAGGTTTAAATTCCATATGTGCAGTAATTGTGTAAATTATTACATTTTTTTAAAAATTACGTAAAAACCTGACGTGATCGAAAAAAACTAAAAACAGATCTGAATTCAGGGCATCGCAATTGACTAAAATCGGTTATTTTCATTCTTGAAGCAAATTTAATGTACACCAGATAATTGTTCAACGAAAAAGGACGATATCCACAAGTAATTTTTTTTTTCTTTGAGGAAAGTTACTTTTTTTAATTAAAAGTAGGGTAAAAAATTCTCAGCGAAGGCATAAGTTGTGAATGGGCTCGGAGTGATACAAATGTTTCGTGATGTCACAGTGCTGCGCATAAGGTTGTACACATCGGATGCGGTACGTCACGCAACCTTATGTGTGTAGATATTTGAGAAACAACGTTTTAGCTTAATTTTTACACACATATTTAAATATATACTTATAAAGTCTCCAGTTAGGATAGATTTGGTTTTAAATTTATACATTACTATATACCTATATTAAAATATACCTAAAAAGTGTCCAGTCAGGTTAGATTTTGTTTTAATTCTGTACATTACCTAAATGGTTCCATTTATAAAATTAGAACCAAATCTATCTGGATACTTCATAGGTATATTTCAATATAGATATATAAAATTCACTATCTTTGGCAGTAACAAAAATAATAGTTATCAATATACCTTAAAGACATGGTTTTGTTACATACAGTTTAGATTGCTAAAACACGAACTACAGTCATTCTCAACTTATGCCTCAGCTGAGAATTTTTTACCTTATTTTTAATTAAAAAAAAGTAACTTTCTTCAAAGAAAAAAAAATTACTTGTGGATATGGTCCTTTTTTGTGGTTTTGAACAATTATAAAAAAATATCGTTGGTGTCCGCGCTTGTAAACATTTACTGCGAACACAATTTACATAAAAACAAAATAACCTAGCTTAACCTGACCTGACTTTGGTGCTTACTAACGCTCCAGCCGGCAAAATGTTTGTTTTCCTGATAGATTTGATCTTGCTGATCACAAATATGAAGTAATTTTTAACGGCAAACACATATTAAACTAAGAAAACCAGGTTAGGTTATTATTTTTATAATGTGTTTGCAGTAAACAAAAATTCAGATTCCTGTTCAGCAAGGTCAAATTGATCAGGAAAAATTATTTTTGAAGCGATAGTCGCTGATCTTAATAACTACCAAAGAGTACTTAAACCTTATTTTGTATGCATCTCTTACTGAAGTTTGAAAAATTATAGAACTGTGTGTTGCAACTGATTTATTTTCACCCAATGCATTTGCCTATGTAGAAAATCCATATAATGAAATGGCCTAATGTATTTAGTTTTATAAAAATGCAAAACTCGCCCTCTGCAGGGTATAAGTAATTTAAGGTTAAAAATTACCTTACTTTTTACCCTAATATTTTCAATATTACTTTTTCAAACTAAATCTAACTATAAGCTCTATAGCTCTTAAATTGAATTTCAACCCATTTTGTTAAACATTATAGTACTCTAGATTATTGAATCTACAATTTAGATTTAAAAACTTAATTTTACATCAGAAAAATTCCAAATGGATGGATAAGATTTGAATTTTATAAAATGAATTCAACTTACGCCTATTTTGCGGCTTAGCATCTTGAAACAATATAATAAATTGAAAGTAAAAAACTATGTTCAACCTTATTTTCTAATAAACCCAACACTATTAAGAAGTAACACTTGTATACCAATTATACACAACAAAATGATTATTTTTTCAAGACTTTCAATTATAACGGAAGACGTAAAATACCATCATACATTCTATTAAAATGCCGGCAAAGTACAAGTACTAGTGTGCAGTGTGCAGTTAGTCACAGAGTATCTTTCTGTTCTATAACGTTTTAAGGGTCGAAATCAACTGTTTTCTAAACATTAAAATTGTTAAACTAAACACTTTTAAATGTTTTAAACTTTGCTTGTTGAGGACGGCCGTTTCGGGAGATGTGTTCCTTTGTCAACTCAGACCGTAACTCAACGTTATAACCTAACCTAACTCAAGTTGAGTTACGGTCTGAGTTGACAAAGGGACAAATCTCCCGAAACGGCCGTCCTCAACAAGCAAAGTTAGTGCTACTATAGGCAAGTTTAAAACATTAAAAGTGTTTAGTGATTACTAGTAGCTCATGCGAAGATGGAATCAACAAATATTAAAATTGTGTATTCAGAATGTCTACGAAATCTTTAATTTGAATTTTTGTGAAAATATTTTTGTAGAAAAATATAATCCAATTGTTTTATAGAACTGTCAAATTAACATATTCAACTATTCTCTAATTAATTAACACTATATGTGCTTATGTAGTGTCAAATAATACTATATAATCAGTCTCGTACAATTTATTAATGTATGGTAGCCCTCATCATTAAAAAAAAACTACCATTTGCAGACCCTGAATACGATTTTTTATACATTAATGCTATTTTAGTTTTCAAGGAATAAGGGCGGATAAATCTTATTTTGTTGGTTATAATATGCTAATAGATAGTGATGTACGTACTTTAAGTCTCGAAGTACTCGAAGTCCGAGCCGTTTGGGTCCCATTGTGAAGTGCTAATGGCTTGATCCGAGCCTATAGCGATAATCGCTGCCGAACAATAACCCGTGTTCTAATTCAATTATATTTTATATTAGAAAAAGGAAAAAGAATTTTCTATTTATTACTATAGGCCCTATGCGGAAAAATTTGTTGGATGACGTAACAGGCTCAATTGAAGGGCTCGTGAGTCAGCAGTCTGTTTTTACAAAAGTCGTGGGGTGTTGTCTATGTTAGCTCCAGTTCAATGTTATTTATTACGATTCATTTATTGTTACAGTTATGATATAAGTGGTTCTAGTTATGGTATGAGTATTTTTAATTATTACATTTGTCTGTTGTGTAATTCATGATAAATAATGAGTGAAATAAGTCAAGTCATATCAGAAAGTGCTTGTTTGATTCATCAGGGCACAAGTCTGATAGAAACATTTTTGTTATTGACATAGACTTGGAAGAAAATCCAGAAAATGATGATAGTTATCTGGTAGTGGAGAGGAGTATAGCCCCGATTTAGACGATAATGTACATAGTGAATCTGATGATATAGACTTAAAAAGAAGACCAAGTTCTTTGTGTACTGATAGGTCTAGGCCTCACGGTAACTTGTTACCAACAACTTCCCAACAAATCTCTGATTCTGAGAATGAAGATGAACCCCCCACATATGTAGCCTCAAATGAACAAACTACCAGATGTAGCCTCAAATGAACCAACTACCAGTACTTAAGATAGTAATTGGGTTAGAATGTATCCTCCAGAACCCTTTGATGTAAAGGATAAATCTATTTACCATACTACATTCACCTGACCAGCCGAAAGGCACTGGAAAAAGATGTTTGACAATTTTTTTGATATGATTTTACTGAATGTGTTCATCTTGTATACAAACTATACAAAGAATCTTCTTTATAGGTTTAATTTTGAAGGCGAAACAGTTGATGCTTTTGAACCTCATCCTGGACCTGGATGTGTTACACAGCATAATTTGATGCGTCGCCCTGGAGAGAATCTTTGCATTTGTGTAGTATTTTTACTCAAAGGAAAAAATCGAAAAGTAGGTTTTGTTGCCCGGTGTACAACCCTGGTGTCCACCCTGAATATTATAAGGAGTTGAAACATTTCTGGAGACCTAAAGGGCGAGGTATCAAAAAGCGTGCAACAAAATCGGATTCCTGTGCATAGGCATGATGTATAAATAAGTATATAGGCCTTTGTGATTCGTTCTTTTTTGTTATAATGTATTTATAAATTTAAATGATAATAATGACCAAGAAAGATATGTCTGCCTGATCACAAATGATCCTAAAATTCTAGTTGGGAAATCTGTCATATTATCTTGAAAAACACTATTTATTTGTGAATATAAACTATTTACGTTATAATTTTCAAATTCAGGACTAAATTGAGCATCTTTTGTATATTTTGGATTTTAAACATTTTACAATGGTGATTCTAAAAATAACTGGAAAAGAAGAAACATTTTCAAGAGAAATTTGGGTTTTCTATTTATTGGCAGATTTTTATGCTTCAATATAATTCGATAAGTTTCTGTTTTACATAATTTTATTCTTTTGGTATTGTAAACGTTTTGGTATACAATATATTATACATCAGAGGTATTTTGTATTTTTTATTTAATTCAACATAAAATCCTCAATGTTAAAACACCAATTACTTTATATAGTTGGTGAAACTGGTTTTGTTACAAATAAATGTTTCTGATATTGGCTAACCTACTCCACTTGTTTTGTTTGTTTGGTTTGTAAATAAATAATTTCATTTAATAAAAGATTTAACCAAACCAAAATTTGAAATTAACAATTGTGTTGATAAATGACAACTTTTTATAAATGTCTATTCTATATTAATTACATAGATTTGTGCACTTGTGATTAATTTTAATTTATTTTATGGTGTAGTTAAACTTTGATACAAATAATGGAATACAGCTAAAACTTTGTGCAATAATAGGTAGAAAAATTCATATGTATTAGTCTAACCTACCATTATGAATTTCAAATACATTTTGTAGACTAACTATTAAAGGTAATTTCGAATTCGTGTGACATTGTATGTGTAATATCTAAACACTTTTTGTAATACTGGAGAAAGATTAATACCAGACAAAAATTCAACTTGTTTTTTCCTTTCTAGGTATATATTACTAAAATATCATTCTAAACAAGGAAAAAGTGATTTTATTTGTCGAAAACAATAAGTACTAGTTACAAGTAACACATTATCATAATGAAAACTTAACCTCACTTTTAAAACATAATTCTTTATGAAACATATTTTTAGGAATAACCACACTAATTGCCGTTATTTTATGCTTACAACTATAGTTGCATTTCATTTCTCTATACTTACATCAAAATATAGATAACAAGTGTTTGTTTAGGATGAATTTGGTTATTGAAAAATAAAACGTAAACTTTATGAAAGTAAAATAAACCATAAGTAGCTTGGGCCCCATTACTATACTTATATGAAAAAAATCATATTTATATGTTGCCCTACAGTAATCAGTAGTGACAAAATTTTGGGATAATTATTTAGTTTAAGCACCCTTAATGTAACGTATATAAAATCACTGATAAACATGTTCTGAAGCTATATTCATAATTATTATTTTTGCTGTTGCCACGGAAGGTTAATTTTATATACCTGTATTGAAATATACCTATGAAGTATCCAGTTAGGACAGATTTGGTTGTAATTTTATACATTTAACCAAACATGTAACCAAATGTACACAAGTAAGGCAAGAACAGAGATAATGTGATGTTACAGGGCAAAAGGTATTACTTCGTGAAAGCGAACGTCTAATTACATGATGTATAACATTACTGTTATACCAAATCTAACCAAATCTGTCATAACTGGCCACTTTATAGGTATATTTCAATAGAGGTATATAGTAATGTACTAAATTACAATAGAGCTGCTAAACTATACAGTACTGTTTTCTCTGTATTTTTTACCCAGGAAATAGGTTTGTTTAATAATATGGTAAAGTCTTGTAGTGACTAATGTCTAATGCATAGATTTGACCTAAACTATATACAGTAATTACTGGTTCTTTTATAGTCTAGAAAAAGTTTCTAAAAAATACATTTTATGCTTGTACTGTATTAAGTACAGTAGTCAGAAATAATTAATTAATAACAATATACTTAAAACTCTACTACCAATAAATTAATGGCTAATTTTCTATAAGGACACTCCTACAAAGTATTTTTACCTCAAGGGAGCCATAGGTTAACTTATTGCCTACCAATAACGAAACTATCTCATCCCTATAGAATGTATTTAGCTGCCATATGGATGTTGGTTTCTCATCTTCGATTTTTGTAATTGTTTCGTGATCTACATCTTTTTTTTGTTGAATGTTTAGTCTTACTGACCCTTGTTAACGTATCATCATCTCCATACTTTAAGCACGTGCAACATGTTTCACGTGTCCAAGCATTTGTTTTGTTTTTAATCCAACACAATTTAGTTACCGCGGTCACTCGATGAAGCAAATTAACTCGTGTTGCTAGATAGCTCTGATCGTGAATAATTTAATCTGCAATGGGATAAAAAACTTGAAGAATCACTGGCCTTCATCTTATGATGCATTGCCAAGGATAATGGAGACCACTCTTTCAATTCAGCAACTGTTTAGTATTTGTAGGATGTATAAATTTTTATTATTACTTTTTAAAATAATACGTAACCTAAATAGATAGTCTGTACCTTATATTAAATAATTAGCTAGTTTGTTTTTATCTGTCTGTAGTTAAGATATTATTTTTCATTGAATTGTATATATTACGAGGGTGATCCACAAAGTAGCCTCCGTTTTGAAATAAAAAATAAACCAGTTGAGATACAAAAATTTTATTATATACATGTTAAAACTACAGCTTTTCTCTACTTTTCTACATATTCACCATACAAATTCAAGCACTTATCATATCTTTTAACAGTTTTTGAAATTCCGTCTTTAAAAAAATCTGCCGCCTGAGAACGTAGCCAGCCTGTCACAGCGTTTTGAAGCTCTTCATCACTCGCAAACCTCTAAGATGCAAGCCACCGCTTTATGTATGGGAAAAGATGGAAATCACTGGGAGCCAAGTCCGGGCTGTAGGGGGGGTGGTCAAAAACGTCCCATTTAAACTTTTCCAAAAGTTTAGTTGCTTTTTGAGCTGTGTAAGGGCGGGCATTGTCATGGACAAACACAACGCCAGATGTCAGAAGACCACAACACTTGTTTTGAATCGCTCGTCGTAGCCATTTTAAGGTTTCACTATAAGCTGCAGCTGTAATGGTCGTACCACGCTCCATAAATTCAACAAGCAAGATGCCCTTAGCATCCCAAAAAAATAGCCATCAATTTTCTCGCTGAAAAGGATTGGCGAGCTTTCTTTGGCTTGCTTGGCGAAGCGGTATGACCCCATTGCATTGACTGTTGTTTTGTTTCGGCATTCACATAGGCTACCCAAGTCTCATCTCCTGTAACAATCCTGTTCAAAAATGTTTCTCTTTCAACGTCATACCGAGTAAGAAAGTCTATGGCAGAACTCATTCTTTTCATTTTGTAATCATCGGTGAGCACTTTTAGAATCCAACGAGCACAAAACTTGTGATAGCCTAGTTTTTCTGTCACTACCTCATGCACAAGACTTCGAGAAATTTCAGGAAAATGATCTGAAAGTTCCGAGATTGTGAAGCGACAGTTCTCGCGAATTTTCTCATCCATTTTGTTCACCAAGTCATCACTGACGAGAGATGGCCTACCACTCCGGTCTTCATCGTGAACGTTCGTTCTTCCATTTTAAAAAAAACGAACCCATTGACGGACTACACCTTCGCTCATAATGTTTGGGCCATACACCACACTCAATTTACGATGAGTTTTAGCTGCTGTGTAACTTTTCGACTACAGAAATCTTATTACACCACGCACTTCACACATGTTTTTACGTTATAACAAAAGAACGCGCGATCGTACGATACTCTTCCTTGCACAGCTAGAAGCATACTGAACGGCTGCGCACATCAACGTGAGAATGGCGCCGCTACCCCCACTACTTATCGCGCCACGCCCAAACGGCGGTTACTTTGTGGACCACCCTCGTATAACAATAGTAACCCTTACTTTTTTTGTTTTAGGTTTTATTACTTTCATCCTCTACCTAGGTTTTAATTGAATAATAGTAACAACTGGAAATCAATTATAAATAAGCTGATCACTACATTTTGTATGTCCAAAATGAATTTTCAGAATGTGTCTTTGTCTCCTTCCATGAGATCACAAACAGACGAACTAACAAGGGAAGATATTCCTCAGGTAAATTGTTTTATAAATTATGTTGCAATTTCTTTTTTTTTAGACAAATTGTATTAAAATATTTCAAATAAAAACATTACTTTTAAACCATACATTATTTGGCAGACAATGATATTAAATAGACACATTCCTTAAAGTAAAATTATAATAATGTTACTTTAATAAATCAATCATTAGCTAACTGCATAATATATTATATTAACAATGATTTCTTATTTTAAAACCTCTTAGCCACATCAAAAAATTTCATGTAAAAAAATTTGGAATTTGTTTGAAGTTTTAAAATTTAGTCAAAATACAGTTTTTTTGGCTAGGTATTATAAAGCTTCAGTAGAACTGAATTACCTGCAGAGTGCAAATGACAGAGCGCAGGAAAACAAATCCTTTTATAGTTTGGACAAACTTTGCTCTTGTTACTAAAGAAGAACCAAGTTAATAACTATGTCCGTCTTTGAGATATTTACTTTAAGCAATAAATTAAATAGTTGAAATACTTTCTTCATTTTTATACCTTTAAATTGCATCTCTCAGTTGAAGTTCTTATTTGATTTTCTCACTTTCCATAACTCTCCACTAAGAAGTTAGGAGAGCACTAAGTAACATTTTAGGCTGTCCAGAACTTTAGCTATTCATTGAAACCTTGCATTAATTTTCCCTTTCATCATAGGGAGGGACATTAATGAGCCTATCTTATTTCTAAATTTGTTCATAATCCTTTCCATAACAGTTTTAGACTATATTAGTCAAATTGACTTGACCACTTTTACAAAATCACTGAAACCAATATCTATAACTCCAACTTACCAATGTTTGTAGTGCATTGATGTTGTTTTTTTTTTAGTTCTGAGTTGAATGGATTAATAGATTGATGGGAAAAATGTATATTATTTTCCTTAGATAGAATATTACACTTGCAGTTTTTGTGTTGTACATCTTGAGGTTTTTACAAACAAGAATATTACAATAATCTAAACATGATTATATCTTTCTATAACCTCTAAGGCAGGAGGTTTTTATTCATCCTGAAAATCTTATTTTATTATATTGTCAAGTAAGACAGTCTTATATTACAGAAATTGTATTCTCTATATGGAGTAAAACTACTTCTAGTACTCTTTTCCTACCCATAAATAACTGCTTTTGTAACTTTGTAATTGAAACCCGAAAGTCATACAGAGTGGAGTTCAAAATTAAAGAATGATAAATAATAAACAGAAAACAATTAAATAGAATTTATTAAAATCTACATACTATTTTAATTTTCTACATAATTACATTTTGTTTCAAACACCTTCACTTTTGTGAATAAGGTTTGCCAAACAATCTGCATATTTAGTTTCTAAGCGGCTATTTTGTTTGGAAATGATAGCCAACATAAGTTTTTTGCCAGGAAAAAAGTTTAAAAAATGAATAAATCAATTTTTACAAGCTTGTGTTTTGTCCATTTTTAAACTAAGATTTTCAATTTTTCATGTTTCTGAAAATGCAAGTCAATTTTTGAGGATTTTAAATAAGAAATAGTAGCCACTGGGTATTGGTTAAGGCTGTAAAAGAGTTGATCTGAGCTCAGGTTTTTTTTTGTAATAGCACACCACATTACAAAGTGTAAAGGAAGTTTTACACCATGATTATGAAATAATGACAATTTAAGTACCATAAAATTAATCAGTACCAAAATACTTTTGATTCCAGAATACCATTGGTTTTGTTTCAATAATTTTGTTGTATATCAATATAATTCATGATACTGCATTTAATGTTGTATTCTCAAAATTGGCAAGAAATCTCTGGTGGTTTTGTCACCATTGATAATATAAAAGAAAAATTATCTCCTTGTGGTTAGTACTTACTTCTTCGTGCAGGCCTCCAGTTTAACTGTAGCCGATGGCCCGATGTCCACGATATATATATATATATATGATGCTATGACCCACAGGTTCTTCTTAACTAGAATATCTTGCAGTTTTGTCACAATTGGTCTGAGGATGTCTCTTTTAGGTAATGGATAAGGGCAGCTCAGCAGGATGTGTTCAATTGTTTCGCTCTCCGCACCATAGAGTGTACACAACAGAGACTCTGTGAAATTAAAACGAAACGGGTACTCCTGTGTCACCAGATGGCTGGTTCTTGCTCTGGCAGCAAAAGATGCTGTTGATTGTGCTACTTTCCTATATTTATCCTCGACTGGTGGTTCTGGTTGGAGCTGGTAAAGGTGTCGACCAGTAGACTCTTTTCCCCAATTTTCACACCAAAGTTTCCTGAAAACCTCCCTGCTTACACTTTTGCAATGTAGCAGGGAGTGTTTGCCTTCATCTGTAGGTCCCAATGTTGAGGCTATTTTCGCAATTTCGTCAGCCTTTTAGTTTCCGGGTACTCCACAATGGGCAGGTACCCATTGAAGGGTTAATTCTTTCCTGCAGTCCACTAGTTCTAGGATGGTTTTTCTTATTTCTGATATTCGAAACGAGTATGAACTTGTAGAATTACTTAACAATGACTAAAGGGCAGCTTTTGAATCCAATAGGATGCATAGTTTTGAATTGCCCTTTAAATGCACACAGCTACTTAGGGCTGCACTTATAGTCAAAAGCTCAGTATTCATGCTGGAATTGGAATTGGCTGGGATGTAAAAACAGTCTCCGCTCGATTCATTATAATAGCCTGCCCCCAATAAGCTCTTCTCCTGGTCGAGCGAGCCATCTGTAAATATTTTTATTTGGCTTTTATATTGAGATTTAATCATGTTATTGTTTTTAATTAGTTGTACATGATCTTTCTTGCTCACCTCATGTGGCAGGTTAAGTGCAATGTTTATCTCGTGCCATCTACTTAGGGGCTCTATATAGTAAGTCGGAATTTTCACAGGGACAAAACAAGGCATTTTGGTGGACAGTTGATTAATTTTATAGCTGAACGACTGCTTTATGTTGGAATCACATGACACCATGTTACTTAATGGGTGGATTGGCGTAAGAGCCTTTATTGGCAATTATTTGGTCCATATTTTTTTATCGATATAGAGTCCAATAGGTTCAACTCCCAATTCAATCTCTATGGCTGCTATAGAGGTGGTTTTGGTGCACCCCAGGCATAACCGGATTGCAGCAGATTGTAGAGTCTGCAGTGTTTTCAGGTGAGACCTTGCCATCGAACCCCACACTTCACATGCATAGGTTGCCTTAGATATCAAGAAAGCAATATAAAACATCTTTAGAGTAGTTGTATCGGCGCCCCTTGTGGTTTGTGTTGATTCATTGTAACACTGTCCTATGAAAGCAGACAACAGGGAACTGTTACCAATATGCAGTTGGGCTCCTATCAGACCAATTGATGCTGTTATGCTAGTGGGAACTATAAATATTACCAAGCTGTTTTTTTATAGGTGATAAGCCATTATTTTATAATATATATAGTTGTACCGCCATATCCGCGGGTATTGGGGTCAAAATTATCACGGATAATAAGGATGAGGTGTGTTATCTGCGGCTAACACACGAATACTATACCTACAGGCATTTACAGTGTACAGTAGTACATGTACATAGATATATGAATTGAATAAGTACACTCTATAGTGTATAATCTTTAAAATATTACACTACAGTACGTAGCTATTGTTATGTACAGTAGGCCTATTGTGATTACTATTTGTACCTACCATCACATAGTGTACAGTACTCCATTCCCTTTGTAACTACTAACAGTAAACGTTTGTTATCAAACGCGATGGCAATTGTTTGACTTTGAAAACTTGTTTAATAGATCTGTATAGAGAGTATGCATGAATATTACTCTTCACAATTTACATGTTAAAAAATCACTTCATACGAAAAGAGTTTCAAGTTGAAGTTGAAAACAAGAAATTTTTAGTCAGAAACATCTTCAGCTGAAAGTGGAAAAGACTTGATGTTAGAAAACAAACGGTCTATTACGTCTAGTGTTGCTGATGATGTTGATTGGACAGATAAATTGATACTTTTTTTTGGTTAATTGTTACTTGAAAAAAATTGGGATAGGGAAATCATTTTTTTAAAATTTTGCTGAAGACTTGCTGAAGAAGCTGCATGGCATCCATAATCGTTCTGGTAACTTTAATTCTGCATTCTGTAACTGGGTCGTAATCTATTATTTTTTCTTTCAAACTTTCTGCAGCAAATAGACTACTGTAACCGCTAGAAGCAGACTAAAGAGATTTCAGAGGAAATCAGTAAATCTGTGGAACCCAATGATTTAACAATTAACAATGAAATGTTGTAGGCTACAGAATGTAAACAATACGGTACTGTATACATAAAAACAAACTGACTTAGAGATGGGTGTTTACGAACAGTTGAACATCAACTATTCTTTGATTCCTACCGTGACAACATACCGCGGGTAATTGAAACTGCGAATACTGATACCGTGGTTACGGAGGCACAACTGAATTGTATTGTCATTATTATATTTTCAGATTTCTGTTTATATAATTTTATATTTGACAGATTCTTAATTTAAATAATTATGATTTTATTATTTTTAATATATAGTCATTAATTCACAGCTTTATAATCGTCTTGAGCAAGTGGCAGCACAAGTTCAAAGGAAATCAATGGCCTCAGGTAAATCAAGTACTATATCACATTTTAGCAACTGGGCAGTCCTAAGGCCTTATATGTCTAGAGATTTTATTGAAGATCCACCAGGAAGTCCAGTTCCTCCGCCATTGCGTGAGTATAACCTGTTGAATTTCGTAGTTAATTCTATTTAATAATTTTTTAAAAGACTGGAATAATTAATCAGTGTTCTATACTTCAGCAAACCTGTATATTTAAAGATTCACTTATTATTATTTTTATTTAATTCAGAAATACTTGTAATATTTGAATATAAAAACTATATTGACTAATTTTGTCTTTGGAAGTACCTTAGACAATACCTTATTTATTCTATTACAGTAGAGCATCGAAAATCCAGTTCAATTGGGACCAGGACCCATCCTGACTATTGATTCATCCGGATTTTCAAATGATCTTAAAATTGCATATAATTGATATTTCATTACCTATAATCTATTTTAATGCTTAGACTATCGTGTGGCTTTGAATTAAACCAGGAAATATTACAAAATAAACATCAGAGGCAAAACACCGTATAATGTACATACTAATATATAGCACAGAAAGCCAAAAAACATACCAGTACAAATTTACTGAGTGAAAAAGTCTTTTTTAATTGTATTTTTGAACAATAGTATATTATATGACAAATTAGCTAAAGATTAAGTATATTATTAAATTTTATTATTTTGCTGATTGATTACAATACACATTATTTGTAAGTAACATACAAATCTAAAAAAATTAAATAATAGTTAAATATACTGTATTTTGCCTTTTAAATTTTATGACCCATTTTCCCAGAGTTGGTTTATCTTATTTTCTTTTATAATTAACGATAACACTTAAATTGGATATGTATTAGACTGGCGTTCTTTACGCCAAGTACAGTGCATGCTGAAACCATGTGCGACGCACCGGATTTTTGACGTCTGAATTCTGACGCTCTTCTGTAGTTTAATTTTATTGTAAAATATGACATTAAAAATGAATTGCAATGCTTTAGATATTGCTAACATTTTAGCAAAACCTGTTGTAGCGTCACATAAACTTATCTAAAATGTTACTTAACCATATACATAAAATAAAAGTACAGTGACCATCTTATGCATCTTACATAATGGTTTCTAAGTAACGTCTTAATACACTTTTATTTGATTTACAGATGCAATCCCTTTTCAGTCACAAGAAAACATTCTTATTGAAGACCTGTTGTCATGTATGGAGGGCTTTCAAGGGAAGTATATTACTGCTCAGCCATTACAAAACAACTACGAGCCTCGAACTTTTGTTGTTTGTGAATCTATTGGTAAATATCTTATGTTCATGCATTTACAAAATTGATATATAAGATATCATTTGATGAAAAGAGGTTGAAATGTTATAGGAAAGGTTATTAAAAAGTAAGATTTCTTGAATTTTATAGTCCTTTACGTTCGGTGAAATTTAATCACTTTTTCATTAGTTTATGACTATCCGAACTTTAACAAATGCAACAAATTCTACATTGGGCAAACAGGTCACAGCTTCAAACAAAGAGTCGTGGAACACAAACAGCACCCCAACTCAGTATTTTACAATCACATAAAAGAAACAGGACACAAATACACAGACATTTACTATGATCTATAAATCTTACACATCAACAAAAAAGGACCACATCTCAACAGACTAGAAAAATATGAAATTTACAAACACACAAAAAAAACAAAGTACAAACATATTAAACGAACAAACCCAATACAAATCACACATACTCTTCATTACTATCGAAAACCTGTCTTAAAAACTGTCACCACTTAACCTAGCACCTCCAAGCAGAAGACACTGATGAAGATCGCCACGGAGCAGTCAAAAAAGTTCTGTCTCAGTAAGTTTTTACAAATTTACAAAATTTAAAGTTCAGATGGTCATAAACTAATGTAAAAGTGATTAATAAAGTAGATTTTTTGGAGCACGACTTTATGAACAAGCATTCAGTATAATCATAATCAAACATATATTTACAAATGTCAAGATGAGTAAAGAAAAACGTTTTGTTTAAGTGTTTACTATACATTGCATTTAATTTTTGCTCAACAAACTTCACAGACATTGAATATGTGTAACTATTGTACATAAAGTATTAAGAAGAATAAGCAGCAAATATATATGTGATTCTATGATAAGAGTGTAGTTTTGTAGTTAAATTGTTGTCACATTCTAATAGAGCATGATAAACAAATTTGAAAAGAAAAAAGTTGATCATTAATCATTAATAAAACTAATAACCCTCTCAACCCCCCCCCCCTTCCTAAAAGAAATTAAAAACAAAAGTATGAGTATATAATTGTACATAACGTAAATATATTGTATAAATCCAATACTGAATAGCATTGCGTTGATACTCTTAACCCTTAGTACGCGGGACATATAAAGGGCAACTAACAGATTACGTGCTATTAGGTAAAAAAACCTTTTTTGTGAAATGTTCAAAGTTCTATTTAATTCCGAGTTCCTAAAGATGTATTTGAACTAAAAAAGTTATTAACTAGTAGTTTTTATAATTTTTTATATTTTTATACATTAATCATTGAAAATTTACATACAGCTGTAAACATATCTGGCTAATTTAACATATCAATAAATCCATTTAAAATAAAATTAAAAAAATTTAAAAAATTAAAATTATTATTCACAAAATCATAAACAATAAATTATTCTTACAGTACAAACAAAGGTCACTCATGTAAACAGTAAACAACTATAGCAAACACAATGCAAACACAAGATAGGACACAGTTGGCAGACGCTGCGTCCTGCCGAAGATTTCCCGTCAGACGCGCATGCATAGACCACGTAATGGCACCTGGTGGCTGAAACAACAGAACGTGGATCAGTAGCACATGGCCGAGAACAATAAACGTAGCAGAGGAGATTATTTACAAAAAAAAAAAATTATCACACATTGTAATGGACTTTAAACAAAGAACTAGGATTTCTACATACAAAATATTGTAAATACAAGATATCCCTTAATACGCTCTAGCAGAGATTTCAGCCTTACGAGAAATCACGTTATACGCGTGCAAAGGGTTAACTTTATGGTGATATGTAAAGTCAGCTGTTACTTTTGACAGTCAGCTGTTACAGCCATGTATGCATTAATTCCTAATAGAAACTTTATTACTTGTACTAGGTAATATTATCTTTGGAGCTTGTCGCAAATACTTTTATTGCTAATAACGATATCAAATTAGCAGATGGTTCAGATATATTTTATAGCTATACAAAATCTAAATCATTATAAAGGGATCATTATCAACACCATCATCATCATTATCACCATCATCATCATCATCATCATCATCATCGCTATCACCATCATCATCATCCACCAATATGTTTGCCCAAAGTTATATGGTGTACTCTCCTTTATTCTAGTCTCCAATGTCTCTTTGTACTTCATCTGTTTTTTTAAATCTCTTCCCTTCGTCTCTATAATAGCCATTGTCAGAGGTCTTGTTCCTCTTTTCTCTCCAGCATCATTCTTGGCATTTATTTTCATAATTTTTTCATCTTCAAACCACTTTACAGGCTTTCCCTCCGATTATAATAATCCTTTACAATGATTAAATCTTTAATCTTTTTTGCCTTATTTCATACCCTATCCCTTTTTGTAAACTTTATTCAATCCCTACTATTAGTTCACACTTGCCCTATATATATTTTTATATCTCTTGCTCAAATTTTCAATTTTTAATAAAATATTTTTTATTCTTCCACTCAAGTTTACATTTTTTTAAACTTGTAGTGGATGACACTTGATGATAATACAGTTTTTTCAAATATTAATTTCTTAATTAAATTTAATGAATTAATTTTAGTTTTATATTGGAGAAAAGGTTTTCGCAAAAGGGGCAAGGTATGAAATTTAGTTATTTTGTCCCATTTAGCCTAAAATAAGTGATAACATATGATTTCATAAAACAACTGATTTTATGTTTAGCTTATGTGATATAACAGCTGCTTTAACACATAGGTTATGTTACTGTATTTATATTAATTGTCAATATTTAATAAAAAGTAATTAAAATACAATTTTTGTTTGTTGACTAAAATAGAGTTTTTCATATTGTTCTACCTAGGAGTTTCATTTCCATTGATCCCAATCTATTAATACACACTGTACTATCCCTGTAGTACTGTCCTTGTCACTTAAGCAATAGTTTATGACTATCCGAACTTTTTTTTTTTAGTAAATTTGTTAAAACTTACTAAGACAGATCGTTTTCGATCGCTATGTGCCGATCTTCATCAGTGTCTTCTAAATTCTTCTAGAAGACACTGATGAAGATCGGCACATAGTGATCGAAAACGTTCTGTCTCAGTAAGTTTTAACAAATTTACTAAAAAAAAAAGTTTGGATAGCCATAAACTATTGTTTAAGTGATTAATAAGATTCACCGAACGTAATGGACTACAAAATTCAAGTGTCCTTGTAGTATTATCCTTGGTTAAAATAATGACTAGAATATTTTTAATTTGATTTACGTATAATGTTATATTGAAAAATAGTTTTTGCAACAAAAATAAAGCATTGTTTTTAATTTGAATACAAAAAAACTGATAAAGTAATATTCAAGAGTTGTCAAAAGACATTACTAATTAGATTTAAATCAAATTAAATTTAAAAAAAAACACTTGTAAATATGTTACACTTGCCTATGGTACCACTTACTTTTGATGCTACTTCGTTATGGTCTGAGTTGATACGAAATGAATGTCCTCAAAAATTATAAAAGTAAGTGCTACTGTAGGCAAGTGTAATATATTTACAAGTGTTTTTAGTTAAACACTAGAAGCTCACGTGAAGATGGAATCAATTAATACAAATTAAATTGTTAAAAATATTTTAATACTTCTATTTAAATGTTTTATCTGTTACAGATTCTTCATTACGCCACCTGGTAATGCAGATTTTACCCCTAGCAACAAACTATTCTATTATAACACGATTCATACAAGAAAAAAGACAAATGGGTTGGGGTAGAGTGAACCAAGCACTGTCAGCTGCTCTCGACACAGTAAGAGATGATTTTGTGGTAAGCAAGCTTATTCATACAGATGTTTTAACTTTGGTAGTGCAAAAAGTGGAAAATCAAGTCAACTACAAAACAATATTTGAACAAGGAATAAAAGTTTAAGTTTTATGTATGAGTTAGAAAAAAATAGCATTAAGTTCAGTTGTGAGGGGGAATTTTACGAAATCGTCAATTTTTCAATTCTTTCTATTAGTTCACGCTCTCCTTATATATGTATCTTGTTGAAATTTTCAATTGTTAATTAAATACTTTTATATTTACCCACTCAAAGTTCAAATATATTTTTTTAAAACTTGTAGTGGATGACACTTGTTAATACAGTTTTTTCAGAAATTAATTCATTAATTAAATTAAATTATTTAATTTTAGTTTTATATGGGAAAAAAAACGTTTCACAAAATTGGCAAGGTATGCAAAATAGTTATTTCTTCCCATTTGGGCTAAAATAAGTAATAACATATGATTTCATAAAACAACTGATTTTATGTTATAGGTTAAGGAGTAGAACAACTGTTTTAACACACAGGTTGTTAGTTTATTTATGTAATTCAATTATTTTATAAAGGTAACTAAAATTAAAATTTTATTTGCCTAGGTAGGAATTGGCTTAAAAATTTTTTTTTATTCAACTTGATAGTTTGGTGTGTGTATAACCAAAGTCAGTATATAAGATTCAAAACATGTACAATTTCTAAGATGATAATAAAAAAAAGTATAACATTGCAAATAAATTTTTCCTTTTTCGTATAGTACCACTGCTTTGGAGAATAGAACAATAAACTATAATGTAACAAGTTAAAGACAGGTCTAAACATCATTATTAAAATAGGCATGTGGCTGATAATAGATATATATTAAGCAACTATTTTAGTTATATGGCTCTTTTAAAGGAGCATTGTAAGTTATCACCTATTATGCATTACCTATACAGCTAATGGAGTAAAGTTATCACCTAATATGCATTACCTATACAGTTAAAGGAGTAAAGTTATCACCTAATATGCATTACCTATACAGTTAAAGGACTAAAGTTATCACCTATTAAGAGTAGTAAATAATTGAGAGTAATAAAATGATTAGGTTAAAGACAAACTTTATGATATAGTGAGAGATCATGTTGTGATTATATGGGGTAGATTTAATATTTCTTTTAGTTATAAAAGTCTGTGTACTCAATGTTCCTCATCCTAGGATAAAAATAAATAAGGATAGGTAAAATTAAGGTAGGATGAAGAAATGGGTGTAACGATCACATGGCACTAAGAACATGGGAATAATAATGTATACAAGAACTTGGCTGTTTTCTCCCCTCTGGGGTTATAAAAGATCTCACTGTTACACATATTTGAAACATTGAGCATTTCCTGTATTGGGCTATGAACATGTGCTTATGATTAAATGAGCAAATTGACATTTATTTGGTACGTTAAGCGCTTATTAGTCATCAAATATTGCATTAGCCAAAAATATTACAAACATTTCCTAGCTTTATTTGGATGGATATTGAGTTATTTTTTTTGATTTTTTGGTAGCAGGTAGAGACCATGTATACTTAAGGGCAGTAATCTTAGTCATATAAGCCACGATTCTCCTTCATTCCTATCAGAAACTGCTTTTAGTTTATTCCTCAACTGTGCCTTTAGTTTAGTGCCCAAATAAGAATCCATAAACAGAAATAATATAGATTTACACCTTTCTTAGATGTTGATTGAGACTCTTAGACACTCTGATAGGGGCATGATTACCTTGAGGGTGTATAACTAAACCATAACTGAATCATAACTCTCCCAATCTCATCGATAAGGAGGTTTTCGTTTATCCTCTCATTGATCTTCTTATCATGAATGAATCTTAGAAATATACATAAACAAGAATCTTACTTGATATATTTACAAGTCGACTTTTGAGAGCTATTAATTACGTGCTCTCATTTTTGAGCTTTGTAGAAGTTTACTAAAACAAGTCCACTGAAAATATATGAAGTAAGATTTTTGTTTAAGTGTAAGTGATAAGTGAATACAAGAAAACAGTTTTGCTATGTCAATTTAAAATTATTGTGTTTAAGTTATTTAATAGTCTTATTGTGATTTTTGTCTTATAACCCCTCCAAAAAACTCAAATTCTTGATATTTTTCATTTTTTTATTGTTGTTTAGGTGTTTGTAGCTCAACTTGAAACGCAACACAGAAGGCAACAACTGAATTTACATAAGATGTGGTTCTATCTGCAGTCATCCCTATCAACGATGCAGACTTTAGCCAATATTGTTACAACTATTAGTAATGTATGTCATTTAAACTTGAAACATATTGATTTCTTGAAACTTTCAGTACGTTCGTCTACTTGCCAGTAAGCTCTGTTATGCCTGCATCGTTTAATTCTTTAACAGTTACACCCACAAAAATTTGCTTCAGAATTTAATTAAAGGTTTATTAGACAGTTCACTTTGTTACTGTCACAAAATGCCTTATTGATATTATTTGTGATTAGTTACTTAGATTGTTTACCTTAGATTTGATTATACCAGACTGAAACAGCCCGAAAACTAGAAAAGTCATCATTTTGTAAAAATGTAGTCTGTTTGCTATCTTGTGATCAAATATAGAAATAAAATAATATTTTTAAATTTCTATTTTATAAATATTTCTCACTTCCAGCATAAAATATTACTTCTAATTTTTAACAAGTAGTTAATTACTAAGAAGTAACAGTTCCTTATAATTTTATTAAATAAAAGTAGTTTTTATTTTTCTGGTCTGAGCTAATGACTGAGAGAAAATTGAGTATTTTTTCCATTTCAGAAAGAAGTTAGTAATTCTCTCCATGGGAAGATAATAATGAAAAGAGAATTGGTGTAATTTATAAATTACCTTTATGGGTATATAATTTCAAGTTTCAGTTATGTGTAAAAAGAAAGTAAATAGTATTTTTATTGACTATAAGCCTTACTACTGAAAATCCTGATTGTTAAAGGAAGCCTTTGATATTTTTAAAATATATCTTATTATATTTAATTTTTTAAAAAATAATTATCACATTTCATATCTTTTAAGTTAACAATAAACGAGATAAGAAATTCAGAACATTTTGTCCTTTTTCAGTCGGTTTATTTAATGTTGTGACCTCTATTGTGTAATATGAAGGTTACTTTGATGTGAAATTTACTCATATCACTTCAAAACATAACTGTATTTTCAATTAAAAAAAAAAATTTTAAACACATTAATTTACTTTATCTAAAACAATAATTTATGTATAATATTTTCAGGCGAGAGGTGCTCAGACGCTGTCTTTACTTCATGAAGAAACACGTCGATGTTTGGCAAGCCCTAAAGCACAGAATCTGTGTATGGAACTAACTAGGGCAGCTGCTGTGCCATATTTTCAGTCTTTACAGCAGTGGCTTCATAAAGGCATTGTCTTTGATCCTTGTGGAGAGGTATTTTAATTGTTTGTAGATAATATGTAAAAAAATTGCAACCAATATATTTTGCTATATTTATTCATTAGGTAAATTGTATTTTTAAAAACAGTTAAATGTTGCTATCCAAATCATGGTAAATACTATTAAAAAAAAAAACACATTCGATATATCAGTATTAAGTAACTTATTTCCACCTGGGATAAAATACAGTCACTGTGGATAAAAATAGAGTCACCCTGGATGAAAATACAGCCAACCTCCGATAATTTGCAGATGGCTAATTCGCTTTACATGCACTATTCACTGTTACTAAAGCTTTTAGTCTCATCACTAAGTTACAAAAGCATTCCTTTCTCATTTAACTAAACCTTATATATATCAACTTGCTGCTTCTAACAATTTCTTGTAATTTCTAGCCACTTCACTTCATAGAAAGTTTTAGACTTTACCAGAACTGTATGGCTATAGTGTCTACACAAGCTTAAAAATGGACCTGTAAACTTCTAAAGTGGTGTGACATAGATCATGAGTGGAACCATGCTCGATACAATATGCATTTATTTCTTAACAAATTACCAATCTACACAACTTACAGCCAATATTATCCAATGATAACTATTATATACGAACCTATTTACCACAGCCACTAGTGCCACAACCTTTTTTGAGCACAAAAAGCAAAATCAGCAGTTTTATCTTTTCAATATACATGCCTTACTGGTTGATTGATTTATAATTATGTTTTGAAACATGAATTATATAAAACGATACAAACGTAATGCTAAACTTGCATTTTAAGCCAACCACAGCCACACATCATGAAATACCTTTCCCCAGTACCAATAAAAGTTTGACCTTTGAGCAAGTGCTATTTCAAAAACTGGAAAAAATGTGATAATACTAATTAAATATAAAGTGTTACAGATTATAAGTAATTTCTGTGTAACAGAGTGAAAACTTTTAACTTACTTTTTGACACATTTTGAAACAATCGTTTTATTGACAAAGCCAACCCATGTCAGCAAGTAAGTTGAAAGTATTCACTTAGTTAAGCAGTTACTAGTTATGATTTATTCAGTTAATCCAAGATGATTACTACACGCAACTTTGTTATAGATTGTTTTAAAAAACTGGTTTTATCAGACAAAGATTTTTTATATATTCATATCTTATATTCAATATCTTAAAAAATTATGATAGGAAATACTTATATCTTGTAAATGTTAAATATATAATGGGATCTCCACACACATATATTATCAACACAAAACTATATTATGCACTTTTTAGTTTTAGCCATACAAATTTTCAATTTTCTTGAGTATTCCAAAAACATTATTTTATGCTTTTTAGACAATATCATGACCTAAACAAAAAGATTTTCAGAATTTATTCAAATACTACAAGATACCTACAAAGTAATAAACTTATTAATTTCTTTGTCAATATAAGCCTGAAATAGATATGTTGAATAAAATTCATGTTTAGGATTAAACATGCATTGTAATAATATTTTAATAATAAACCCAATAACCACAAAATAACTTTATTTATTCACTTGATGTACATTTCAGTTACAAGGTAACCATCTTCAGAAGTACTGAACAAAAAATTAATCAGTAAACTTAGTTTTTTGGAAATTGAAGCTTACAAGTTGCAATTAAAATTAATGGCTGAGATGGATAATGACGAATGGGATGAGTTTGGTAAAAACGTTTACACTGTTAACCAGACTAGATATGAACAAAAAATTGCTACTTTAAACAAAAAGTTCAGATCTTTAGAAATAAAATTAAAGGGAAATGTAGTAGAACAACCTAATTATTCGAGTAAGGAAAGTCTATTGGTTAAAAATGATTCTTCATTGGTTTTAGAAAAAGAAGAATTGGATATTCTTAAAAAAGGATTAAAATTTACGCTGCCAGAGACTAAGAAAAAATTAATGTTAGATATTGTAGCTAATATTGAAAGCCAAATCATTAATTTTAAAGATAATGATAAGAATTTTATCAGAAATGCGTGTAAAATTAAATTAGAAGAAAATTTAGAAAAAAGTAAAAGATTAAACAAAACCAGTAAGGTTAGTTTTAAAAACGAGGTGCAAATAGTGAAAAAATTAAGGGAGAAACCTTGTTAATATTTGAAAGCAGATAAAGGAAATACTATTGTTATTTTAGATAAAGTAGATTATGTTAACAGAGTAGAAGAATTGTTGAAGGAAGGCCCATACAAAAAGTTGAATAGGAATCCTTTAAATAAGTTTATACAAAGAACTAAAGAAGAGATTAAGAACTGCAAATTGATTTTATCAGATAATGAGAAATGGAAATTAATGAATTCTAACCCTACTTTGCCAAGATTATATTGCCTACCAAAAATTCATAAACCTGGAAAAATGATGAGACCCATAGTATCAGGTACAAATTCGCCTAATAATCATGTATCTAAATGGTTGGTTGGACAATTTTCTAAGTTCGATTTCCAAAGAGAAATTTATACTGTGGAAAATAGCATAGAATTTGTAAATAAGATTAAAGAAGTAAAATTGAACAATAATGAAATATTGGTTTCTTTTGATGTCTGCTGGCTATTTCCAAGGATCCCTGTTGATAAGACGATAAAATACCTTAGAGAATTTTTAGATTGTAATAAATTAGAGAAACAGAAAATCAATGAATATATTAAACTTACAGAATGTTGCATGAAACAAAATTATTTTCAATTTAATAATGAATTTTATAGACAATTAGATGGTACAATTAGATTTGAATTTGAACTGAAAAGAGACCTTCCATATATTCCACGTATTTGGATTAGATATGCAGATGATATTTTCGTGGTGTTTAATACCGAAGAATGTCAAGTAGACAAATTTATAGCCCAATTAAATAGTAAGAACCTGGCAATTAAATTAACGTTTGAAATGGAAGAGAGTAACAAGTTAAATTTTTTGGATATTTCTTGTAGGTAAAAAATTGATCTACAGAAAACCAACGAATAATAACAGATATTTACTAAATAGTTCCAACCATTGCTTTCAACAGAAACTAGCAACCTTTAATTCGATGGTGAATAGACTTCTTAAAGTGCCGCTAACAAAATAACGATGTTTTAATGAATTAACAAATATTAAAGATATTGCTAGGTTGAACCATTTTGACATTAAAGTTATTGACAACATATTACGGAAACAAAAAAGAAAACTGTTGGTGAAAGATACCTCAAATTTATTACCGGAAGAAGGAAATAGAAGATACATTAGTTTACCGTATGACATGAATGTTACAAGAGGATTGAACAGTATTTTTAACCAGTTTAATATTACAATCGCGTATAAAAGTTCAAATAATTTAGGAAGTTTGTTAGCAATCCGAAAGATAAAATTCCTATGTTAGAAAAATCAGGTATATATCAAATAAATTGTGAAGATTGTAATCAAATTTATATAGGACAGTCTAGAAGAAAAATTCTCACTAGATTTAAAAAACATATTTCCCATATTAAGTACCTCCGACCAGAAAAATCTAGTGTAGCAGAACAAATAATAGACACAAACCATAGTTTAGATGTCAATAATATTAAGTTAATGAAAAAAGTTAATAACATAAATTTTTTAAATGTTTTTGAAAGTATTTATATATATAAATGTAGACACAATAATTTAATGAATTGTGACAAAGGGCCTATTCCTAATTCAGTTTTATATTCTCTGATTGATTAAATTAAAAATCAGCTGATTTTAAGTGACAATGTTTAAGACAAAATAAGAATTAAATTTATAACCTCAATATTTTTTTGCTATATATGTTATGTTTTAAATTAAATTAATTTTCTCTTCAGTACTTATGAAGATGGTTACCTTGTAACTGAAATATACATCAAGTGAATAAATAAAGTTATTTTGTGGTTATTGGGTTTATTATTTAAAATATTATAACATAGGCCACAGTTGCTCAAGAAATCATTATACATATGCATTGTAATGTTAATTTTCACTAATTGAAATTTTCAAGTTTGCATCTGTTGAAACACACCATATGTATGATTAAACAATATAATTTCTTTCTGTTTTTTATTTTTTTTATTTCATTCTCTCATATTTCTTTTTGTGTTTTCTCTTCGATTGACAAAGACCACTGTGTGGTTGAAATATATCATTGTTTAAGTGCTTTTATGTGTTTCTATTTCAAGACTACAGAGTGGACTCTTACCAAGGTAAGTCTGTCAGTCTCCTAGTCCAAAAAATCTAAATAATCTTTACCTTGGGATAGAAACACATAAAAGCACTTAAACAATGATATATTTTTTTTATTTACCTTGAGGTAAAATTATTGCACTTAATGGTGGATAAAATTACTTACTACAGTACAATAAAAATATTGAAAAGAACCCCAATACCACAAAAATAATCAAAAATAACAAATAAGACAAGTTACTTAAGATTAAACCCTTATGTACATTTCGATGACCATGTCATCATCATCAGAGGGTCTTGTTACAAAACACAATCTAGCACACAAGAAGTTACAAACTAGAATGCTACGAACTATCATTCTAGTTTGTAACTTCTTGTGTGCTAGATTGTGTTTTGTAACAAGACCCTCTGATGATGATGACATGGTCATCGAAATGTACATAAGGGTTTAATCTTAAGTAACTTGTCTTATTTGTTATTTTTGATTATTTTTGTGGTATTGGGGTTCTTTTCAATATTTTTATTGTACTGTAATATATTGTACCACTGTGCTCTTGATATTGTGTAAAATTACTTACAATAGTAATATATTAACTTCATTAAGTCAGTGCAACGGAAAAACAATGGATAACGTAAAATATCAAGAATATATATATATATATATATATATATATATATATATATATATATATATATATATATATATATAGATTATTTGGACTAGGAGACTGACAGACTTACCTTGGTAAGAGTCCACTCTGTAGTCTTGAAATAGAAACACATAAAAGCACTTAAACAATGATATATTTCAACCACACAGTGGTCTTTGTCAATCGAAGAGAAAACACAAAAAGAAATATGAGAGAATGAAATAAAATAGTTGTAATCACAGATTGTGTAGAGTAGAAATCAGATGTCACAGATGCACAGATTAAAGATATATATATTGTTTCCATGAACATATGAGTGATTATAGTTTATATAAGTCTGTCAGGGGAAAAGAGATAAGGCTATTTGGAAAAAAAAATGGATGGATTTATCTGATGTTGAGGTTAGGGGATTCTCTGGACTTGGTATACCACTGGTATGATAGTTCCCACCTTCTCAGTTCTGAGGGATTGCAATCAGGGGGGAGTGATTTAATTATTTTTGTGGTATAGTAGTCATCAAAAGTTGTGATGTTGTGACTCGCAGCATGTTGAGCTGTTGGTCTATCCATATTCATAATTTTAACATCATGTCTGTGGCCATTCATTCTGATATTCAGACCATCCGTGGTCAGGCCTATGTACTGTGCTGAGCAAAGTTTACATTGTAGCTGGTATATGACATTTTTCGATGTACAATTATGATGACCCTGTATTTTGAAGACCATTTTTGTTGTTTGGCTGTTGAAACTATTTGCTGAGGGGTGTATTGGACACGTCTTGCATCTAGGTCTATTACATGGGAAGGAGCCATGAGGAAGTTTGTGTGGTTTCTCTGCATCAGGGTCTGGTAGTTTAGGATGTACTAGGATGTTTTTCAAGTTGGGAGGTTGCTTGTACCAAATTTGCGGTGGATCGGTGAAAAGATTTTTGGTGTGGACGGAAGCTTGAAGAATTTTGAAGCCATCTCTCAATATCTTGTTGAGTTTATGTAGACCAGGATGGTAGTCTGTTATTAAAGACAGTTTATTTTGTTCTGTTTGTGGTTTATGGTGAACCGAGGATTGTGCTGAATGAATTTGGTTTTCAATGAGTTTTTTTTGGGTATCCTCTTCTCTGGAAGGCTGTTGATATCTTTCTATTAAAATCTTCCAATTCCCTATCATTCGGACAGATTCTCTTACCCCTGATTGCTTGACTGTATGGAATGGATCGTTTTATGTTTATTGGGTGGTTGCTGTCGAAATGGAGATATTGTAGGTGGTTTGTAGGTTTGATGTGAATTCCTGTGTTGATATTTCCATTCTGGAGTGTTACCTCTACATCCAAAAAGGTGATGGCTGATGTAGATTTCTCCCAGGTAAATTGAAGTGTGGAGAATTGTGTCAGGCTGTCTAAAAATGTCTCAAGTGTTGAAGCACCCTGTGTCCAAATTAGGAAGATGTCATCTATATATCTATACCAACATAATGGCTTGTGTGTTTGTGTCTTTAGAAAACTTTCTTCCAACAATCCCATGTACAGATTTGCGTACGATGGTGCCATTCTGGTACCCATTGCTGTTCCCTTTATTTGAAGGTAGTTCCTTCCCTCAAACTGAAAGTTGTTCTTCTCGAGGATGAACCTGGTCAGGTTCACAAGAAATGGTGTAGTGGGAGAAGGCTTGCCTGGGCGTTTGTTTAGAAAATTCTCTATTGCAGATAGGCCATGTGCATGAGGGATGTTGGTATAGAGAGAGGTGACATCTATGGTAACCAAAATAGTTACCGGGGGTAGAGGTACAGATATTTGTGAGAGTCGATCTATGAAGTGATTGGTGTCCTGGGTATGTGATGGAAGGTTCTTTACTAAGGGTTGAAGGTGTGAGTCGAGGAAAGCTGAAATTCTTTCCTTTACTGAATTGCAGCCAGCAATTATTGGTCTACCAGGTGGAGGGATTATGTTTTTGTGGATCTTTGGTAATATATAGAATTGAGGAGTAGAGGGGTTTTCATTATATAATAATTTTAAAGATGTTTCCGAAATATTTTGTTCAGGAGCTGTATATTTGAGTAGGTCCGAGAGTAAATTGTTGAATTCTGTAGTAGGGTTATCTGTAAGTATTTTGTATGTTGTGATGTCTGACAGTTGCTTATTTGCTTCTTTCATGTAGTCTTCTTTGTTCATGATGACAGTGGTTGAACTTTTATCTGCTGGAAGAATCATAATATCTTTATTGTTTTTCAACGAAAATATTGCCGCTTTTTCTAATTTGGTAAGGTTAGGTTTAGTCTTCAGATTTTTAGTGAAATTTATATCGGTAATGCTTTGCATGATAAAGTTGATGTAAAGTTCAATGGGGTGATCAGGTGGTAGTGGTGGTGGATCCCAGTTGGAGGGTGGTTTGAATTTTGCAAGACATACGTCTATGTTTGTATCCGTTTTGAACGTTGGTGTCTGAGCTATATAATTTTTTATCCTAAGTTTTCTGGCAAAGCTGAAAACATCTTTTCCTAACTTGAATTGGTCTATTTCCTTAGTTGGTGTGAATGACAGGCCCTTAGAAATTACTTGTAGTTCATGTTCCGAGAGTGTGTGGTTGGAAATATTGTGCACGGCAACTGTTTTTGGTGAAGGGTTATTTCTTATATCGGGACTGTTATTATTATTATTTTTGTTATTTAGCAATAATGATTGGGTTGGCAGTTTAGGGAGTTGTCCACAGGGTACTGGTATCTTGAAGAGAGAACTTAGGCTAGGTTTGTCACAAACAAGAGGTGGTTTGTCGGCAGGTAAAACTGGATTATCATATTTTTTGATTTGGCCAAAAAGATTTATTTCTTGAATGCAGAGTTTTGAAAGTTTATGTATTTTATTCTTTGCAAGATTGTCTTGCAGTATGTATGCTTTATTGAGAGTATCTTCCATTTGTTGTATTAGATATGGAAAATTGGAGGTAATTAATTTGGCAGTTGAGGTTAGTAATTCAGATAATTTGACTTGTTCTTGTTTGTGACACTGTAAGACCAAACGTGTAATTTGGAAAGAGTTGTTTTTGTAAATTGGAGAAATAACAGTTTTGATATACTGGGGCATACCTGACAGTGGTGATTTCATATTTAAACCCTTTGGTGTAATGCCTAGATTTAGGCATGCTTCTAAAAACAGTATATGCATGTTTATTTTTGAGATTTTAAAAGCCAGGTTTTTAAGCTGTTTCAAATACAGCTTAGGAAGATTCATTATATATAAGATAGGAAAGGAGGAAAGAACACATTAAAATTGGGAAGAAATATGAAAATGGAAAGATTAAATATATGTTTATATATTTTTAGGTTAGTTTTGGTTGGTAAAGATTATTTAGATTTTTTGGACTAGGAGACTGACAGACTTACCTTGGTAAGAGTCCACTCTGTAGTCTTGAAATAGAAACACATAAAAGCACTTAAACAATGGATAGACCAACAGCTCAACATGCTGCGAGTCACAACATCACAACTTTTGATGACTGCTATACCACAAAAATAATTAAATCACTCCCCCCTGATTGCAATCCCTCAGAACTGAGAAGGTGGGAACTATCATACCAGTGGTATACCAAGTCCAGAGAATCCCCTAACCTCAACATCAGATAAATCCATTAATTTTTTTTTTTTTTTTTTTTTTTTCCAAATAGCTTTATCTCTTTTCCCCTGACAGACTTATATAAACTATAATCACTCATATGTTCATGGAAACAATATATATATCTTTAATCTGTGCATCTGTGACATCTGATTTCTACCCTACACAATCTGTGATTACAACTATTTTATTTCATTCTCTCATATTTTTTTATGTGTTTTCTCTTCGATTGACAAAGACCACTGTGTGGTTGAAATATATCATTGTTTAAGTGCTTTTATGTGTTTCTATTTCAAGACTACAGAGTGGACTCTTACCAAGGTAAGTCTGACAGTCTCCTAGTCCAAAAAATCTAAATAATCTTTACCAACCAAAACTAACCTAAATATAAATATATATATATATATATATATATATATATATATATATATATATATGTAGCACTTTTTGGACTAGATGGGAGACTGACAGACTTACCTAATGGCAATAGTCCAAAACTGCAATCTCTTGGAAATAAATAAATAAATAGACACATATAAAAAACTTAACAATATATATAAGCAATATAATATCAAGATATTCCTGACATCCATTTCAGCCAATTCAGGCAGTAAAAAGGCGTCAGTCATTTGCGTATCACATCATATGAACGGTGTGAAGAATGCAGAAACAACTCTCTAACTCTCTCTGCGTTTTCGGGTGTAGTGGCAGTCTGCTGACCTCCAGACCCACTTGCATTCACACATCCACTTGCTCTAAATGTGTTTACCCATGTAATAATCAAATTCTGATCAGGTACCGGACCTGAAGGACGAATACGAAACCGAGTACAGAATGCTCGTTGAGTAGCGATAATGGTATGGGCATTAGAAAAGTACAACTCAACGGCAAACGCACGCTCCTCACTTGACCAATGCATAGTTGCAACTGATTAGCCGGGAAACAACACTTCATGACCTTGCGTTTTATATCAAATACTCCCCATTCTTTTTCTACCACATGTGGCTGCTTGGCGCGAAATATAAATCAGGAAGTTTCCGTGACTCACCGTGTACTACTTTGGTTAGTAGTAGCCAATCACCGATGAAGACGGCACCGACTTTGAAACTAGTCTGTATATATTAACAAACTAGTGTTTAGTGAGATTTTGAGTGAATTATTTTAATATTTACCATTGATAATTACTTTGGTAACACTTTCATCAATGGAGTAACTAATTTCTTTTTCTGGTAAGATGCAATATTAAGGTTACTCATAAAATAACAGTTTAGAGATTACAGAAGTAAGACATACTGTTGTCTACACATAGGTCATTAATGGGTAATATAATAAGCCTTTACTATAAAAATCTGACTAATACATTTAAAGCTTTATGACATATATATACACATATAGAAAAACATATCATATCAGTTTTTTTTCTGTGGTTGTTGACCAGTATAATTATTATTGTCTATAATGTTACTTTATGTCTAAGAGGAAAATTATTTAATTTTAATTTCAACATCCAAATAAAGTTTAGTAATATTGGTTTCTTTTTAGTAGTTAGATCACATCACATATTGGATCTTACACACAATATTTCATAAGAGTAGGTATCAAACAACATACAAAACTCACTAGTATGGATAAAGAAATGGAAAAAATAACATTTTTGTTGAAACAGGAGATAGAAAAACAATAATGATCTCATACCCTTAGTGTCTGGGTACAGCAATCAATTGAAACGATGAAGAGTGAGAAGAAGTAGAACAAAAGGATAAGAGAAACCATACATTAATTATGTCCACTAAAATGTTTATAAATGGTTGCTAGTCTATACCACTGTTACACCAGACTGATTAGTTATTTTGTAGATCTACCATACAAATGGAGTGAAAAACATTCCTCAAGAAAGTTCAGTAAGAGAAAAGGACTCGTGGAAGATAAACTATGAACTATATGTACTTTTTTGTAGGTATCGCATTCCAGGCTCCTTTGAGAAGCCATTAGAAAGACAGAAAAAGGAAATTCCCCAAAGAATAAAACAGTTTGTACAGAGCTGCAGAAACCTCTTAGATTCACGGACTACTTGCAGATTTCATGAGGCTGGGCAATAGCGGCTTCTGAAGTATATTGAATAAAATTTTTCAACTTAGTTGCGGGTTACCACTCTTGCAGGTTACCACTTAGTTGCTTCTTCATTCTATTCAATGGTAAGAAGTACATGGTTTATAGTAGTAAAAAAAACTCCAAGTGTCAGCATTTTGTTGAGTTTTTACAACAAAATTCAAATGAAAATAATATATTTATTATAAAGTGCATGTTGTCTGTTCACACATTTTACTTGTGTCTGTGTGTTTCAGTTTATGATTGAAGACAATGTTTCTGTGGAGAAAGACATGAACAAAGTAACTGGTCTCTATTCAGACGAGTATTGGAGTCAAAGGTATAAGATAAAGAAAGATAATGTTCCAGAATTTTTATATTCAGTCCAAGAATACATTCTGCGTACGGGAAAATACTTGAATGTTGTTAGACAATGCAGTGAAAATAGTAAGAACACTTTACAGTAACTTATAATCTAATTTTAAAATTTTCTATTTATAAGCAATATTTCACAAGATACAAAACAGAGGAAATATGTTTAATGTATTTAGTTTTAAAATTTCATAAACAAATACGAGGTCTTTTTAAAAAAATTCTTTATTATTTAAAGAAAATATTTTGCATTTCAAATATCTTTAGCTAGAAAAATCAAGTTTATCAGATCATATAATTGATACAAATCATGAATTGGATTGGAATTATGTTGAATAGTTATAAATAATAGAAGACTGTTAAATGTTTTTTAAAGCATTTACATTGATAAGTATAAGAATAATAATTTAACGGGTAATGACAAAGAGCAATTTCTAATTTACTATCATATACTTTAATTAAATAGTGATAGGTGTAATAATTATTTTGTATAGTATTAAATTTGTATTTGTAGTCTTGCTCCTTTAGAGATTGTCTTCCTTTTTATGTTGGTACATGATTGGTTGAGTCAGTTAGTATGAGGGTAACAGGTAGAAGGGCAAAGCTTTGTTTTTTAAAAACATTTGTAAATTATATAAGTCAGTACCTCTGAAGATGGCTACCTAGTAGTTGAAAGAAAGTGTTGATGCATAGTTAATATATTAATTTTATTGTGATTATTGGGGTATTATTATGTTAAACAATATCCTTTTACTGTCTTGAGTATAATATTTATATGAATTACCTCTAATTCTTGAATTTTGTTGTTCATTACATTTGGTGAAATTTAATTCATCACTTTAACATTAGTTTATTACTATCTGAACTTTAAATTTTGTAAATTTGTAAAAACTTACTGAGATAGAATGTTTTCAATCGCTATGTGGTGACCTTCATAAGTGTCTTCTGCTTGGAGTTGTTAGGTTAGGCAGTAACGGTTACCTCTAATTAAAATTGATTTTCAGGTAATATATCAGAACCACCAATTGAGGAATTGGTGTATACAATGAGAGGCGAACAGTACCTTACGATCATTGATAAAGCTTACCAGTATGCGAGCGCCAAATTACTGGATATCCTCCTCACTAACTATGATATCATAAATAGGATCAAGTAAGTTAAAGCATTACCTAGTTTTAAACATGTTTTAAAACACCAATCTCTTTATTGAACATGTTTTAATAAAACAACAATAACTCTTACTACAAAAACTTAAACATCCCTGATGTACATTTTGCTAACACTGTTAGCATCATCAGAAGGTTACAAACATACAGTATGTTTATAACCTTCTGATGATGCTAACAGTGTTACAGAAATGTACATCAAAGGTGTTTAAATTTTTATAGCAAGCATTATTGTTGTTTAATTATTGTAATTACGCTACTGTGCTCTGTGACTTTGTGGTTTAATTGTATGAGGTGAAATTTTAAATTTCTAAAAAACTGGAAGTTTGATATAAACATTACTGAATTTATTTGTATTGCTAAAAAAAAATATAAACACATAATCATTAAAAAATATACATCAACAAAGGTAATAAACTGATCTAAAATATTTCTCAAAATAACTACTTTTAAAGAATCAATTTTATATTTTTTTGCATTTAAAAAAAGTGTTTTGGGGGTAGTTCTTTCTCATGGACAGATTTCAAATTGCAATATAAAATGGAGCATAATCTCAGTAAAAGGACCGAAAAATTGTTTATTTTACAGAATCAAAGAACATTGCTTTCATGTCTATCAAAAAAATGTCTGACATGAAGCCATAATCAGTTTGCTACATTAATTTGAAGTAAAACAATTTTTTACTAAATCTTCCAAAAACAAGTACATAGGATGGTGGTAAAAACCTTGCCCAATTTAACTTTATTCTAACATACAATATCTGTTGTCTCATCTTCTCATTTGAAGTGAAGATTACTTTCTCACTTTTTTTTGTAGATCGTTGAAGCGTTATTTTTTGATGGAACAAGGTGATTTCATTGTACAATTGTTGGATCTTTGTGAAGAAGAATTAGAAAAGAATATTGAAGACGTGGCTCCAAATCGATTACAAACGTTGTTGGAAGTGGCATTACGGACATCTTGTGGCAAATTTGATCCGTACAAAGAAGATGTTCACCTGACAATATTACGGCAAAATAATACATATCAAATATATAAAATTCAGAGCATTGGTAAAGAGACAGGTAAGCATATTATTTATAAGGTAACAATTAAAACTATAAGAATAAACCAAAATCTTGCATTATTTAAAAAGTAGTGAAGTAAACAAAAAGGCGGCAGGTTTCTTAATATTATAGGATGGATGCCATGAAATTTAAATTAGTATGGATGTTTGTGTATAAGTGTTGGGTGTTTTGTATTTGTCTTGTGTAGCTGGATTTTGGATTTATGTTTCTTATGTCGTTGATGTGTTATAATCTTGTGTTACTGGTTTAGTCATTATCGAAGCTGGGGCAGTTGTTAGATGCACTCAACACAAACACGTTGCATTTAACCATAAGTTACACTGCCTAATCAATATACCCATGCAAGAAAAAAACTATGATAGACTACAATAGAATACATCACTCAACAAAACTGCTACCAACATACTCAAGAATGTTTAACATAAACAACACCATCAAACAGCTGCAACTAATAAGCCATAATAAAGGAATGAGTTGTTATATATAAGTAAGAGAAGGTATTAAATCTTACTAAATATGTTTAGATGACACTGACCTTTGTGTGACATTACCACCTTTGAATTTCCTTGAAGAGCAATTCAACTACGAATTTTGTTTCACTCATCACAAGGAAAGATAACACATTTTATTATGATGGTAGCTTTAAAAAACTCAAGATCATGTCTGTTGCTTGGACTTTCTACTATGAGGTTAATCAAGAGTTAGGTTAGTTTTAAGATTAATTTTTATAGCAGTCTTCTTAGATCCAAGGGTTGCTAGAGAAATAATTGTTCACCTCACACAAAGCTCATGCAAAAAGCCGCTAATGGCAGAAAAGCTATTTAAAGTCAATGGGCATCCGGTGTTGAGAATTTGCAAGGTTGGGCTAAAGCTATATGATTATCCTAATCATTAGTGTATGTTGTTTTACCATGTATTATTTTTGGATTCTTAGGTGCCAGTTTTATTTCTGCAAATTGTCAGGCTATGAAAGGAATATACTACCATAGGCTCTGGTCAATACTCAGTAGGGGAGGCAAGGTGCCATAAAACCTACCCATTACAAAATAGATATATAAAGGCTTCACAGAGTGGAGAATATCAGCTATTGTTTTTGTATAGGAGTTATGATTTAAATAAAACTTTTAGAGAGTTATATCTTACTACTGTTGATATCACTTGGTAACAAACCACTACTTACTTTTATTTTCAGCAGACATGTTTCACTCTAGATCAGTTGTTCAATGCTGTGAGTCACAGATAAGGCTGTTGCTTAGGTGTGTTGTATGAGTGCAAATCTGTGGCTTATTGGTGTTCTGTGGTATATTATTGTTCATAGAGTAGTTGTTAATTATGTACACATAATTACCTCACCACATAATTCTAATACACCAAAGTCTCCAGCAAAGTCTTACACCAGTAATACAACACACCTGAGCAATAGTCTTGTCAATGACTCAGCATTTAACAATGGACTTATCTAGTGTGAAACACATCTGATGAAAAATATCAGTAAGTAGTGGTTTTTTTTTGTCAAGTGATACCAAAAGTAGTAATTTAAAAAAACCTCAAGATGGGCAACCCCAAAACTCCAATTTATAATTTCTTATTTGGCCCAACATCATAATTGCTCCAATGACTGTGACGCTCAGATTAAAATAATTAAAAATTGCATGTTTATAAAACTTTTGTACTCTATGTTTGCAACGAAGCTTATTAAATTTTAGTTTTGGAGTACATGCAAGGGGAGAGTCAGCAAAGCAAGACAGGCCTGGAGGGCTTCGCTTTTCAAATTACATCTAAATGGCCTTTGTCTCTCTTGTTCAATGAGAAAGTTATTGGATGCTACCAGATGTTGTTTCGTCACTTACTCTACTGTAAACATGTCGATAGGAAGTTATGCAGGTATGAATTTTTATTAATTAATTCATTTATTTTCTATTACTGATGTTTATATTTGTTTACTCCTCTAAAATCTAGTAAGATTACTGATTGTAAAAATATTTGATATCATCCTGTTAATTTATCATATAGTATTTGATTTTAACAGACTCTTAAAATTTTAAACTTTTGATGAATTGTAATAAATTACTCATTAGTGACGCAAAAATAATAAATAAGTCTATATACAATATCAAGAGCACAGAGGTACAATATATTACAATAAAAATATTGGAAACAACCCCAATATCACAAAAATAATCAAAATAATTGATATACAAGTTACATAAGATTAAACCCTTATGTACATTTTGATGACTATGTCGTCATCATCAGAGGGTCTTACTACAAAATTACTATGTAGAAAACAATAAGTTAGAAACTAGACTGACCTAGTTTGTAATTACAAAGGCCAGTCTAGTTTGTAACTTATTGTTTACTAGATTGTAATTTTGTAGTAAGACTCTCTGATGATGACGACATGGTCACCGAAACGAACATAAGGCTTTAGTCTTAAGTAACTTTGTATTATCAGTTATTTTTGTTGTATTGGGGTTTGTTTGCAATATTTTTATTGTAAAAAAGTCTATGATATATGTAAATTATTATAGAAACATACATGTACAGTAGAGTCTCTATAATTCGAGATAGGTGGGACCGAGACTCCCTCGGATTACCGAAAACCTCGGATTACACGGAAGTACGTTCCTGTGGGTTAAAAATAGGGGTTTTAATGAACTCTAACGCTATAATTAAATGCACTTAATGAGTTTATAGAAATTCATATGATCATTTCTTTGAATCTCGGCTCATTCCTTTGCATGCCTTATTGATGTAAACAATTCTTGAAAGCCCAACTCATTTTCTTTGCACACCATATTGATATAAACATATCTTGGAAGCTCGACTCATTCCTTAACATACCGTATTGATTTCATTATTTCATAGAAGCTAGACTCATTTTCTTTCAAATAGATAAAAGAGACTCAAATAGAATTAGGCTCGAATTTAACGAAACCTTGAAATATTGGGACTCGGATTTTTGAGACTCTTCTGTATATATTAAATTACATATATAGGTTATTGTGTATGTTAAAAAAAGACTGCTGTTGTGTATGTTTTGAAAAATTAATAGAATTCAGACGGCTAAAATTTCTCTATGCATTAAGAAACTCAAATTTTGATTTTTAAGTTCATTAGACCTCTCTATTTGCCTCTGTTTTATGCTAGCAGGATCTAGTTTATATCTTTTTTGTAAATTTCATTTTATTGGATACGTTCTAGTAAGTTTTAAAACAATTAATATTTTTGTTTTTTTACCTAAAAAATTTCTTTAAAAAAAGTATTTCTGTTTTTCAATGCAGAGTTTGGATTTGCGATAAAGCTGTGAAGATATTACCCCGACAAGCTGCTTCCGGATATCTTAGTGCTTTTTCACTACGTAGCAGGATGCTGTTCTGTGTGCAAAACCTGGAATATTACATGATGGAAGAGGCTATTGAGCCAAATTGGATTCGCTTTACTCAGAGATTGGTAGACGTAAGCTTTTTTGGAATATAGACCAACACTCATACAAATATTTCTCTTAATGTTAGCACATTACAATGCATGATCTATGAAAGAAGCATTTGAAAGAAGGAAGAAAATGAATAATTTCACCACATACAAAAGTCAGAAGTACATTAGAACTAATTATTTTTACAATATTTTTTATTATTTTATATGATATTTCTCGTTGTCCATTATTTTTCTGTTGCAATGACTTTGTAAAGGTATTATTGTTAATTGTACACAAACAATAACACACAAACACAAAAATATATAACACTTACATACCACGACAGCACATCACAAAAAATAGCTTCCTAGTTCCGCAAATTTAAATACACCAGGATAAACATGATAGGGCAGGTGTATATACAATTACATGCAAAAACTGTCCCAGCTTTTACATAGGACAAACAGGGAGAACATTTACCACAAGATACAAAGAACACGTAAAACAGATAAGAAAGACACAACCCAAATCAAATTTCGGCATACACCAAGACACAACACAAACAGCTACACAAAACACCCAACACAATTTCACAAACATCCATACTAAAATAAATATTGTTCACATATTGAACCATAGTAAAAAAACTAACCACTACAGAAAAATTTAAAATATTAAAACATCACAACACAAACCCCATATCTCAACGACCATACAACTTTGAACTTAATACCCTTATTCCATTATACAGTAAACAACCCACTTAACCTAAACTCCCTCCACATTCATAAATCATACACTTGTAACCTTGAGCGATCACCAGCAGTAGTAAGTCGGCTTCGTCAATGAAAAGATTGTTTCGAAGTGTGTCAGCAAGCAAGTTCAAAGGTTTTCACTCAGTTATGTAATAATTACTTGAATATAATTTTTCTATTTTCATCTAATCTAAAAAATAATTCAAACAAGAAGTATAGAAAAAATTTGTAAATCACTTGAGTGAAAAATGTCTACGTTGTTCTTCAAAAATGATGGTAATTTGTATTTAGTTTTTTCTCAAGCGATAAAGATTTATCAGATTTGCTCAAGTATATATATATTTTACTCTACTATATATATTATAACATAATTTTTAAAGAGACACAATACAATATATTTATGTTTTACTATTTAATAAATTGAATTTTTTATTTAAGACAAATAAAACTACTCAGGAACAATTCATTAACATTTATTATCATTTCATCTCGACATTAAACAATACACACAAAACAAAATTTTACAACTTAACAATTTTTAACAAAATATACTAACTCTTTTTTCTTTTAATTTTAGAGTTACACAATTTTAATACCCTTGGCTAGTTTAAGATCTCTTGATATCTCGGGGTTATAGCATGGGCTATATTTTTAGAAATTCTTAGGTTAATTAAATAAATTTTGAACAAACAATATTAAATTTTGAAAATGCAAAAAGGCTAAACTATTTGAACTGGATTATTTCTTACTATTAATTAACTACAAGATATCCTAATATACAAATTTAAACTTCTCTATTATCTTAAAAGTCCACTAAAGTTATTTTTATAGCGCTAATAACTTATCAAATATCGAAATTTCAGTTAGCTTACGTAAGATTCCGTTCTCTCCAAATTTGACTTTTTACACACTTAAATTCGTTTTATTTATTTCACTTTATATTAACACAGTATGACATTTTGTAATTCACTTCTCCTTAATTTAAGTTGGCCAATCTTCTTAACAAAACGGTATAATTTAGACGAACTCTTTCCAAATAAATAGAATTTTGACTGCCCAGCAAGGTCTGCTTCCTCTCGTAGCGTCACCCACGCTAGAATGCTCTAACTACGCGTCCTTTTTACTTTTAGCACCGTTAACGAAAAAAATATGGCCGCCTCCTCCAAAAAACACATGTTGCCTGTAATCTAGTTTGTTTTCTTTTTCTTCACTAGAATCGATTGTCACACTGACCTACTTTCTTGCTTTCACATCTGTGTTACAGCTGACATACCAACAAGTTTGTTTTCACCAGTTTTTATTTCGTTAAACTTTGGTTGAAACTTACTGTTTCAATTTTCCTATTCTTAACAAATCTTCCAGTGTTTATTTTATTAATATTATTAGTGTGTGAAGTGTCTTTGTGTTTTACTTTTATAAATATTTCGAAATGTGTGTGTTTTGACTGGATTCAAAGAACATAACCTTCAATTTTCTTTTGTTTACAAACGTGTTCACTTTCTCCTTCAAGTAATTTCTTAGGCCCTATGTTATTACAGTTTACAAATTTGTTTACACATAACTATTATTAGATTATCTAGTTTTAATTTATGTGTTAGGTTATTTGATATAACAAATTTCCTAATACATTTCCAGTTCAAAAACCTTGTTTACAATTCTATGCTTTTACCTAAATTTAGTTTTCATTTAACCTAACCAATCTTTTAATGAATTTCTTTTTTAAATTTTGAGTGAGCTATTTCTAATATATTCTTCCAATTCTTAAATAATATTATATAGCCCATTCTATAAATGTTACAATATATATATATATATATATATATATATATATATATATATATATATATATATATATATATATATATTAAATATATTAAATATGGTGATATGTTTTCTTGTAATATAGTTAATAAATTAAAAATATTTCAAAAACAAGAATACTTTTAATGAATATATTTATTCAAAGCTTTTCGCCGATAAAATAGTATCAGCATCTTCAGGAAAATAATTATCTAATAAAATATTTTTACAAAATTAAATCATATGTACTACAAAGAATCATATGTTTATAAGTATTGCAGTTTATGTAAATTTTTCTATAACATCAATGACTTTATAAATAGTTTGGTGCCTTGATCTCACTTGAATTTGTTCATCAATTAATTTGTCTTTAACTTTATGCTTATAAATTTCCAATGTTTCAAATATATTCATTTTTAATCCTTTATTTAATTCTTTTATTAATTTCATATTTTCTATTTCCAGAAACTCATGTCCATTATTAATACAAGGCGTAGCTAAATTTGATTTGTATATGTTAGGTTTGTTATAAGCGTTTAAATGTTCTTTGTATCTTTCTTTTAATTTCTTTTTTGTTTGTCCTACATATAATTTATTACAAGTTTGACATTTTATATTATATACTTTTTAAAATTAAAAATTTAATAAACAATAACAAAAATCAAAATAATATGCACGAAAGAAATGGAGTATTTCAACAAATGCTCAGACAACCCTTACCCCACTACACCTTTCATTCAATTTGAGGGAAAGAATTACTTGAAAATAAAAGGAACAGCAATGGGTACTAGGATGGCCCCGTCATACGCAAACCTGTACATGGGTAATATCGAAGCAGAATTCCTAAAAACTCGAACACACCAACCATTATGTTGGTACAGATATATAAGACGATATCTTCATAATTTGGATACAGGGAATCTCAACTGGAAAGTTTTTTGAAGGGCTTATCACTATTCTCTACACTTCAATTCACCTGGGAGAAATCTACAGCAACAATCACCTTCTTAGATGTAGATGTAACAATCCGAGATGGGAATATTCATACAGGTGTCCACATCAAACCAACAAACCATCTACAATACCTATATTTCAATAGCAACCATTCTATGAATATAAAAAGGTCCATACCATACAGTCAGGCAATCAGGGGCAAGAGAATTTGTTCCAGTGATATAGCATTGGAGGACTTTAATAGAAAGACCCTACAAGCTTTCCAAAAAATAGGATATCCTAAACAACTTGTTGAGGATCAAATCCGCTTAGCTCAATCATCTGATGAACCCAGACCACCTATGGAAGACAACAAACTGTCTTTAGTTACAGATTACCATCCAGGCCTAACGAAGCTGAACAAAATATTAAAGGATGACTTCTTCAAGCTTCCATCCACAACAAAGGTCTTTTCTCATATGCACCACCTATGTGGTTCAGACAACCTTTTAATTTGAAACTTCCTCATGGCTCCTTTCCGTGCAATAGACCTAGATGCAAGACATGTCCAATACACATCCCAACAAAATGTTTCCATAGCCTAGCAACCAATGTGGACTTCAAGATTCAGGGACATCGTACTTGTAGATCCAGAAATGTAATATACCAGTTGCAATGTAAATTTTGCCCGGCACAGCACATAGGTCTTACCACAGATGGTCTGAGCATCAAAATGAATGGCCACAGATATGACGTTGGAACCATGAACATAAATGGACAGGCCAGCCGCTCAACACGCTGCTAGTCACAACATCATATCTTTCAATGATTGTTGTACCACCAAAATAATTAAGGCCCTACCCCCTGATTGCAATCCTTCAGAATTGAGAAGATGGGAGTTATCATACCAGTGGTACACCAAATCTAGAGAGCCTCCTAACCTCAACATCAGATAAAACTCCTTTTACATTCCTCTAAACTTATATCATTTTTAACAACTCCATTTACCTTCCTTCTGACAGACTATTAATATCTAGTTTCAAGTAATCAATATTTACACAAATCACATATAGCACTTTGTCATAAAATATAAATCTGTGACATTTGCATATTTATACACATCTGTGGTTCACTTCAGTCTTTTGTTTTTCTCTTTTTTGATTGATGAAAATCATTTTTGATCGAAATATTTCAATAGCGTGTTAAGTTTTTATATGTGTTTATTTCCAAGAGATTGCAGTTTTGGACTATTGTCATTAGGTAAGTCTGTCAGTCTCTTATCTAGTCCAAAATTTCACACACACAAACACACACACACACACACACACACACACACACACACACACACACACACACACACACACACACACACACACACACACACACACACACACACACACACACACACACACACACACACACACACACACACACACACACACACACACACACACACACACACACACACACACACACACACACACACACACACACACACACACACACACACACACACACACACACACACACACACACACACACACACACACACACACACACACACACACACACACACACACACACACGCGCGCGAGCACACGCGAGCACACGCGAGCACACGCGAGCACACGCGAGCACACCTATACGTGTTTGTGGACACTTGGCCGGACGCAAATACTACACGCCTCTTGTGGGTACTCTTAGATTCAGTGAAGTAATCAACGTGAAATTTTGGATGTAGTTGTTAAATATTGTAATTAACAAATGCACAACTTCTTCGTTTATGTAATTTGAAATTTACATTCACGTGAAATAGATTCATTCCGAGGACGCAGTCTCGGCGTGCACACTCACTTGTGCATGGTTTGTTGTGAGGATTTTACCTGACTATTATCGAACAGAGTCATCATTTTCGTAAGTGCTTAACCCATCGGTGTTTATGTCTGTGACCATAAGAAGTCAAGATAATGTCTAGTAAGCCCGATAACAAGTTGGGCTATATTAGTTCCATCTGCAAGACTTATAGATGAGGCCAAAGTAGGTTACATTTGTGTGATCAATTTAAACGGATAGGCGTATGACATTAAATGCTTTTAGTTTCTGACACAATAAAGTTACGCAATATATGCCATTAAATATATTTTTTCTTTACTTCTAAACACAAAGAGCTATAAAACTGTATTGAAATTATTTTTATAAAAATGAAAACAATTACTATTTTTATCTGTTAAACCAGCATCCACGTAGAAAATAATATAGATTATTTTGTAGCAGAAATATCTAAAATCCTAAATGTAAATGAAAGGCGTGTTAACATTAGCTGAACTTAATTTAGTGTTTTATTAAAATAATAATATCTGAACTTATATACTAGTCAATTGAGGAAAGTGTGACAATAAAAGTTCTTGATTGAATGTTATTTCTTGAAGTTTACTTGGATATACAATATTTTTGGCTTTCCTATCTGGCGCTAACACAAATAAATCGGAAGGTTTTCCTACGCATGAGCAAGCCACATACACCTGTTAATGTGAGAAGCATGGATTTTCAAAATTAGGTCCAAATAATTTTATTTTGATGAATTAGGTACCAAAATTTGGAATGAATTCGTTGAAATGTCTTAGGATAGGATAAAATAGAAAACCTTATTGTATACTACTTCGGTACTTTAAAAATACGCGTTGAAAACAATTATGTCGTCGGGAAGAAGTTTTGCTAAAAAATAGCGCCATTTTATACGTTAATATTTTTCTGCTAAGATTAGTTAGTTTAGGGATCACATTTGGGTACAGAATGTACTCAACATTTTACCAAACTTGTATGGCGATTGGATCAATGGTTTAGTAACGCATAAGGTTCATACATACAAACATAAAAACATTAAAAAAAAAACACAAAAAAATGTATATATATAAATATATATATATATATATATATATATATATTTATATATATATTTATATATATATATATACTGTATATAGAAGAAAAAGACCGATACGTTTATTGGGTTAAATTTTTTTTTTCCTGAATCTAATTGGCTTGCGGGTTTCACGTCGCCCCTGTTCCCCCTTGGATACCACCCCCTGATATTTACTACGCTAAAAACCTTTCCAGGAATTTACTTAACACTTTCCCAAAGTTTCATGGCAATCGGATCAGAGGTTTAGTAACGCATTAGGCTCATGCATACATACACGCATACATACATTTATATAAATATAGAGATTATTTAAGTAACGGTAGTATGGATACACAAGTAAAAATTAGACTTTTGAAAGGCTGTACAATGAACCATAATAAGCCTCTGGGGCGAGGCACTATGGATGGATCTCCACCAAACGTTAAGGGAAAAATCCTGGAAATATGTTAAACAATTCTTCCAAATGTCATTAGCTCCTGTTCAGCCGTAGAGCCGTCCTTAAGATAAATACATACATACGTCGGTTTTTGAACCATCCTAAGCCTCTGGGTCGAGGTTTTGTGGATGGGTCTGCACCAAACCTCATACGAACCATTCTGGAAATATGTGAAACAATCTCTCCATTTTTTTAATAATCTCTGTTCAGCAGATTATACGTCCATAACATACTTACATACACACATACAAACATAAGTCGGTTTTAAACCATCCTACGGCTCTAGAGTGGACCACTAAATCTACATAAAATTCACACAAGCCATGTTAGGAATATTTTAAGCAATCCCTTCAAATTTCATTAACTTCTGTTCAGTGGTTTAGACGTCCATAAGATACATACTCACATACATACATCGGTTTTGAACAGTCCTAAGAGCCGCCGCACACGGGTCAACGCTGGAAGTCGTCGACTCGAGAAAAATCACGTTCATCTCTCCTCTCACTCAACCTCCTACGTCGGGGCATTGGGGTCCGCAGACAGGGCGTTTTGTGGTCGTCAAAAACCGAGCAGTTCCTCGTCTCGTGCGATCGGTAGTGCACGGGATTTATGGAGAGAATGGCGCGATTCTACGTCATGGAGGTAATTATAATGTCATTTTCTTCCTTCTTTTTTTGTGCTTTATTAATTTTTACCGATTTTTGTAATTATCGGTAAATGTTATGTTCGTTGATTGTAGTACTCGGGTACTTCGATGCAAACCGGCACAAACGGATACCAACTGAAGTCGACCAATGTGCGGATGGCAGACACCCGAGCCGCAGAATCGCACAAGACGAGAGTCAATAATCCACCAGTGTGCGGAGGCTCTAAGCCTCTGGGGCGAAACCCTGTGGATGGATCTGCACCATACTTCACACGAATCATTCTGGGAATATTTAAATAATCCCTCAATATTTCAGTAACTTTATGTTAGTGGTTTAGGCGTGCATAAGATACATACATAATTACACACATACATTTTTTTTGAACTATCCTAAGCGGCTCTGGATAGATCTACACCATATTTCACAGGAACCATCCTGGGTGTATGTTAAACAATATCTGGAATTTTCAATAACTTCAATAAAAATTCAGTGGTTTGAAATATAATTATTTAGATGATTGATTTGCTTTTCTTATTGCAAAACTTTCGGGAGCAGCAACGTGCGCTCGGTAATGGTATATATATATATATATATATATATATATATATATATATATATATATATATATATATATATATATATATATCACTTCCACTATATGTACTTAAAGAATAATCTTACTTGGTATTCATGCGAGTTAACTTTCAAAGATTGATAGAAGATTGACAATGAAGATACTATCAATCTTTAAAAATCAACTCGAATAAATACTAAGAAAGACATATATATATATATATATATAACTTTGAAACACTGTTTTCTTGTATTCACTTATCACTTTCACTATATGTACTTAGACAAGAAACTTACTTGTTATGTATGCGAGTTGACTTTCAAAGATTGATAGTATCTTCATTGTCAATCTTCTATCAATCTTTGAAAGTTAACTCGCATGAATACCAGGTAAGATTCTTCTTTAAGTACATAGAGTGGAAGTGATATATATATATCATCTAAATAATTATATTTCATTTACTGCAATGGTAGAGGATAGACAACGTTTTTCTTCATTTTATTAGGCGTATAAACATATAAATTTCAGGTGTCCCGACACGTTAGAACACAACATATAATCTATCCATGGTAAAAGCTCGAATGTTCCAAATTTAGTCCAATAAGGGTCAATGATTGTTCTTGTGTCTTGTTTATCGATATCGCACATGAAAGTCGCAAAGGAAATTGTAGTTGTTTGTAATCAGTAGGCAAATCTGTTGAAATCATCGGTACTCATGGGATTAAGACCATCTCTCCTTTGAACTTGCCACCTCTGATTTCTGCTAGGATTGTGTTGGGTGTCAGTTTTTTCTGCTTATACTGGCTACGTTGGACAGCTATGGTGGAATGAAATTTCGCAGGAATAATATCGGCGATCCTACGTTTAGCATCAATAAGTGTGATAGCAGTAATTTTACATAGAATTTAGCAATATCAAAGAGTTTAAAATAATTATTATTGTATTTTTATTTTTACATAGTGTTTGTAATTTATTAAATTAATTTAAGTGACGCTAGTATAGATATACATTTTAACATAAGAATTATTGAAGGCTGTACACTGAACCATCCTGTGGATGGATTTACACCAAACCTCACACAAACCATTCTGAGAGTATGTTAAACAATCCTTCCAAATTTCATTAACTACTGCTCAGCAGTTTAAGCGTTCATAAGATATTACATACACACATATATACATACATCACTTATGAAAAATCCCAAGCTTGTGGGGCAGACCCTGTTGATGGATCTACACCAAAATTCACACGCACCATTCTAAGAGTATGTTAAATAAACCCTTTAAATTTCATCAACTTCTGTACAGGGGTTTAGTCGTTCATAAGATATATCCATATATGCATCAGTTTTTGAATCATTCTAAGCCTCTAGGGCAGAGCCCTGAGGATGGATCTACACCAAAATGCACATGACCCATTCTACGAATATGTTAAATAATCCCTTTAAATTTCATCACCTTCTGTATAGGGGTTTAGGCGTTCTTAAGATATATCCATATATACATCAGTTTTTGAACCATCCTAAGCCTCTAGGGCAGAGACCTGTGGATGGATCTACACCAAAATGCACATGACCCATCCTACGAATATGTTAAATAATCCCTTTAAATTTCGGTAACTTCAGTTCAGCGGTTTAGGCGTCAATAGCATACATACAACACACATACTTATATACAACGGTTTTTGAACCCCCCTAGGCCTCTGGGGCGGAGCACTGAAGATGGATCTACAACAAACTCAACACGAACAATCCTGGTAATATGTTAAACAATTAAATTAAACGAATAACGCAGAAGTAAATCTTCGGTGTCATTTTGATAGTGCAATAATACATCTTGTTTTTCAAGAATAGGATGGGAGTATGGAGAGTTTTCCATAATCTAAAGTTGCAATACTATTGTACTCTGGGGTTAGTATGTTGCAATATCCAATAGAAATGAATAGTATATTGTTACAATATCGTATCATTGCATTCATGTTACCATTTAATGTGCCCAGCATGTGTCTACTAAGTGTTAATTTCTATGCTTACATTAAAGAGATAAATAGACAAAAATATAGGAAATCAGAGGCTGAAGTAAATAATAGAAACAAATAATGTTTTCATCTATATATAAATATTTCAACATTGGGAGAAATTGGTTATATTCAAAAGTCATAGAAAATATATATAACTATTTTCCTTTACTTGAGAGAAAAGTACATTATATCGAACAAAACTATTGGTGTTGTTTTATTATAAATACAACCTTTCCAAATCTTTCGGAGGGTTATTAAATACCCACTGCCCTTAGTAATTCACGTTTAACCTACGAATCGGAAGAAAGAGACGAAAATGCTTGAGTGCAGGAAGCTAGATCTGCGTCATGCGCAATGAGAATACTTTTAATATAGTGATCATCGCCCGTAGATTATATTGTGGACACTTTTATACCAACATTGGGCTGTGGGGCCACAAAATGCCGTGATCAGGTTGAGGCTTTCACCTTGGAGAGGTTTAGACTTTAGTTTATTTAAAACAATTCGCTTGATATGGTATCATAAACAATATTGTATGATATTGTATGAACCTTACGTTCAATGTAAAATTAATTGATACTAACTATAAAAAATTGTGTTAATTGATGAAAAATCAGTTAATAAAACAAATACACAAATAAAAAAATTGAAAAACCTAAAAAACAGTCAAAACCTTTTGCATCTTCTTTTACACTAACAATAAGATCGACATCGCTAGTTTTTACCAGTAATCTGTATACATAGTAAAACAGGGAGCTTTTTTATGGCGATTTTTTTAACTGCTTCTTCAGCCACTTCCTCATTTTTATTTGTAGCTATTAGAAAAAATGGAACATAATTAATAAAAAATGAAAACCAACAGAAAGATTTAATACAATAATAAGAGAAAATGTTTGAAATTGACTTATATCCTCTTTGACTAATATATACTCCGTCGCACATTTGACGCTGTAAATTTCCGATTTCTCACAAGCTGATTTCTTGGCCTTTTTTTAATGAGCAAGTTTAAGAGCATTGCTAAAGAGACAAAGAAATTTCTTCCTCAGGTTTGGACCCTGTATGTCGACGATGTATTTGGAACTTAATTGATTCTTTCCCTTGATAAATTTACCACAGAAGTACACGTGCGGAATAGTATTGCCTGTGTATTGATGATACAAAAAATACTAATGTAAAATAGATAACTCTCGTGAGTAAGGAGTTTGGAGTTCTGTAGATTAGAAAATATTTATTGTTTGAGTTTTAAATGTATTATTTGGTTTGTTTTATAGTTGTACGATACGAAGCCTACACACAATTTATATTGACGTAGCTTTATGAAATTTGTTGGTAGTAGCCTATCACTGATGAAAACGTCGTCAAAACTAGTCGATATGTTTTTTACTAAACTAGTGTGTATGAAGATTTAGAGTGAAATAAGTTCTCACTCTAGAGCTAAGCTCTAATTAACCTAATTTTAGGACACATATAATTAAAAATAAATTAATGTTATTAATTCAACATTTATGTTGTATGTAACACGTATGTTGTCAAAATATGTGTAGGTCTACTGATAAACCATAGCTATTGGGCCCCTTGCGAGTATGTGTTGCCTTTTGAGCATATCATCACAAACAGAAACCAAATTTTTAGTTCTATTGGGCTATTTTCCAATACCCCGCACACAACCGCCGTCGGTTGTGATCATTATCTTATTTTCAAATCTATACATTTTACTCGTATTGACCTTTCTTTCTCAGAAGAAATTACCTAAATTTTATAAGATTTACACATTAACATATAGTGATAGATAAACAATTTGTATAAAACATATTTTTCTATAAAGAGGAAGACTGTTTCGGGAAATGCGTTTCTTTGTCATCTCAAACCGTACAAACGTCTTGTGTTTATTAAACCATAAGATGGAAGTAGGGATAAGTTTACATATATATTAATAATGTAAAATGGATGGTTAGTATGTTACAATATACAATATTCAGTTATCGTATATTTTTACAATATTTTAACATTGCATATTGTTTACACATGTATAAATATATGTACACATATATGGTCACTAAAATCTAATACATACAGGTTTAGTCTAAAACATTTACTGCAATAAATTAATACTTAATGTTTATTTGTATACACTAAACATATAAATAAACAAATATAGTAGCGGCTCAACATGAATATAGAAGCAAATCCTTTCCAAGATAGGTTTGCAGATATACATGTATATGTAAGTGATAAGACATGATCTGCAGAATTGCTGTGTCTGTCTTGCCTTTATCTTGGAACCACTAGGCAACGTTTGTTTACACATGTCTATCTGATATGACAAGATAACTGTCACACTCGGACATTCCTTCTTTGGTCAGGAGTACAAGCTATATACTGGTATTAAGGAAAAATGAGACTTAAATGTGAATTTTGAAGTTATTTGCCCGGCAGGTATCCGGCTTCTGTTAGATAAGAATTTAGCAGTCGAGAAGTAGCCTACATTTTGTACAATTTATATGTTTACGATTATGTTGAATTTATTGTAAGATGTTTTCCATCCAGAAATTATTAATAAAAGTTTCACAAATGTTTTCTTTTAACTAAAATTAAACAATTATATCTTGGAATTTTCTAAATTTTTTTTCCTAATTTATTATTTCACTACAGATATTTACTTCCTGTTACTCTCAAATGCTATTTCTAATCGGGAATTACAAAATCTTTAATACTTATAATTACATCTAAAATTTCCAGTTTTATCATTTTTACCAACCGTAAATTTCTTCTTACAATTCTCTGTAGAATTGAAATTCTATTTCTCCCATCAATTACGACTTATTATAAAAACCAAAACTTTTAAATTAAAAAGGAACGAAATTGTGTAGCTCGTGTACAATGAATAATTATTTTGCAATAGTAAAGTTTAGTTTACTTTTAACATTATCAAATAAAAGCAAATAAAGCACATATACTAGATTTACAAATTAATCATTTATTTACTCAAACGAGTTACAATGACAAAGTCATCATCATCAGTGAGTGTTGCTACTACAAACTCTAACTTACAACTTGTAATATCTTACTGTTATTAAAAAATCAAACTAATTTTTAATTCATTTCCGTGTTTGGGTCAGCGCTCTTAACGTCTATTTATAACGTTTTTAGTTCAGAATAATGACCTCTCCTTCAATATATACACGAAGCCAGGCTACATTTATTTCTCACTACAATTTAGTTTAGTTCCCAAAATGTGTGTCACGTTTCGGAATTTGTGGCCGTTGACATTCAGACCTTTGTTCGTACGTTTCAAGTAGCCCGGCATAAATAATAGATAAAGGATTGTGTACATGAATATTCTTAATCACGTTTTAAATTTTTTTTAAAACACACATATTTGGGATTACATTGTGAATAAAACCACAAATTTATTTATAAATAGATTAATCATGTTCCATACAGTAAAATATGTTTTCAAGTTTATGAAGTTTTGTTTCTAAACAGATGTTTATTATTTCCAGTAATGGAAAGAAAAGAACCAAGTTATATCACCTTTCAAAACATTTCAGTTAGCCTTAATGCAAAAATATATATGCAAAGTAATATAAAAACAAAATTTTGTCTGAAAAATATAGGCCTAATTATAGCTTGCATGCAATGATTACAAATCAACCCTAAAATTGTAAACTATAATTACAAAAAATTCAAAAATAATATAATAATGATATACTACGTGGTAAAAATGTTTGTAACTGGCTAAGACAATTATCTTTAACATAAAAAATGTAACTAAATAAAAGATATTAAGCCCAAATAATTAAATATATTCAGAGAAGTGTTCAGTGATATATAATAAATATATGTTAAAACAATTATTCTGGTATTTGTGATTTTATAAAGAATAAACTGAATAGACTCTTTGGCAATACGATTTGTGGCTTTATAACAACTAATTAGTGTAAAGATATTGCATCGGCTATGTGTCTGAAGTCGTCACAAGACACTCTCCACAAGAAGTGTGCCATACAAAAAATCCCCTAAACGTACCACGAACAAGCAGTGTGTGTAAATTCCAGTTTTTGGTTGGTAAAGATTATTTAAATTTTTTGGACTAGGAAAGTGACAGACTTACCTCGGTATTAGTCCACTCTGTAGTCTTGAAATAGAAACATATAAAGGCACTTAACCAATGAAATATTTCAACCCCATAGTGGTCTTTGTCAATCAATGTTATGTGTTTCTATATCAAGACTACAGAGTGGACTATTACCAAGGTAAGTCTGTCAGTCTCCTAGTTAAAAATATCCCTCTCTCTCTCTCTCTCTCTCTCTCTCTCTCTCTCTCTCTCTCTATATATATATATATATATATATATATATATATATATATATATATATATATATATATATGTTAAAACACTGAACTAATTTCTAGTTTCTTCAACTTATGTTATGATATTCCCTATATTAGCAGAGATAAGCTTTATAAGCCAAAATTCTTTATTATGCAGGTAAAAAACATAGATGATCTTCTTACTGAGCATTGGAACTTCTTGGAGCAGTGCATGAAAGACTGTATGTTTTACAACCATAAACTGATACGAACTATCAAGAAGATTTTAGCAACGTGTATAGAATTCTGTGATTTTATCCAGGTAAAATATGTTCCGTTAGCCAAGTATGACATTTTGTTGCATAGTGTTTTACCCACTTTGTACCTTAAATTTTCTCACTCATTGCTTTCTCTTATTGACAATCTGGATGTAAATATTCTTCAAGGAATCAATGAACCTGTATTCAATTATAGTTCCTAATAAGTAGCAAACTAAAAAATTATGCTAATTTTAATATCTTTATATTAAAGCCTTTGATAAATACTATTTTTATAAGAAGCTCATTCATTTAAAGTAATAAGTAGTTAATTTATTTACTACATTTATTTTTGTTATTTACAACATCACTGTTTTCTGTAGTGAGTCATATAAAAATTAATTATCCCATTGAACAGTAACAACACATCTGTCATTTTCTAGCGAAACAAGCACCTACAGTAACGACATGACTATTGCGTTTTTATATTTAGTATAAAGAATTGTTAATGTAAATATTTATATCTATTAATTTTGTTAGCAAATTACTTTGCACCTTTCTGTAATTTTTGAAAGGAAATTTTCGTAGTTCTAATCACATTAGATAGATTTCAGAAGGTTGTGTAAGTAATATTTAGCACTACTGGGTGGGTCCTGCTAGCTCCTGCCAAACTTTAAGGGTAGTGTTCCTTCTTCACCGCTGTCAGTTTGGTTATTTCACGACTACCAGCAATACAGAATTATTGTTATCTTTCTGTGAATAATACATAGCTTTATATTTTAGGGCAAGATTTACAAAATTTCTTCATTTTTCTATCGGTTACTATTTTAAAATAGGGGTTTTTTAAAACAACGTTTGTGCTTTATAAGAAAGTTGTTAAATGAAATTTTTCTTACAAAATGTTATAATTTCTGATCTAACACAAAACTATCAATATAATTATAAAAGTTATTTAACAAATCTTTTGAAAAATTTACTTTTCGGGGCATGTTTAGATCGTTAAAAAGTTACTGCCCTAAGTGTTAACAATAATACCCTCAACTAACAGTCTATTAAAAATAATAATTAATTTAAGTAATTATGACAATACAAAGATTATTAATATTTTCTATGAGATGGTCTTTAACAAATTATTGAAGTTTATATTGATTTATTTCATTTCGTATAGTTTAAATATGTAAAAAAAATAATTGTTCAAAAATAAAATGAAGTAAATCATTTCTATAACTGTAAAACGTCATTCATATAATAATTTTAATATATATCAAATTTATATTAACAAAAACCTATTTAATTTTAAAAATAAAGTTGTAACTTTAAATAATATGACAAAGGAGTGAAATAGTGTAATGTTATTGGCTTGCTTGTTTATTTCTATTGAATAGTTCTATTAGGTTTGCTTCTTGGTGTGGAGGAAGATGTATGAATGAACATCAAGACAAGTAACTATCAACTACCCACTAACCTACAAGGCGTAGTGAAACGTTTTATTACTTCTTTGTCATAAAATAACACAGTAATACAGTAATAGTGAGCACAATGCAACTAACATTTACTGGTTAGCCAGTGATATCATCTTATCCTTTTATCCGTCTTCCACTGTCCATTCAGGTGCAAGAAACAGTAACTCAAAGAATACAAACTGGAGTAATAAAAATATATGTTGACTAGAAAATAAAAAAATAGAATGGAAGCATAGCAAACTAGAATTAGAAGAAATAGTCTAAGAATAAATTTTAAATGGCAATTTTTTTATAAATATACTTCTAGTCATTCTCTCAAATTTTCTTTTTAAATTTAATTTTAACATAAAATATGACATTGATAAACACATTTGTTTGATAAAAATACTGAAAATAATTAATCACTGAATAGAAAAAAACACCATTTCTGCATTATTCTTTGATAAATACTGTTTTCTGAAATAGCTGCCACAATATTTTATGGTGGTTCACCCAAATAATTAACTATATAATACAAATCACTAAAATCCCTCATAATACATGTTTAAGGATTTGGTTCAGATGGGTAAACAAAAGTATGTAATATAGCAACAAAAACATGCTTTAGGATAAAACTTCACAGTTAACCACAACTACAATTGTCTTGCGCTATTGACGCTACAAACAAAAATGTTCTTACTACAATGTTAGACAAATCTTTGTTTTCTAAGATGAATGTAGCAGATCTAGCATTCAGACTATTATGCTACACTAAGCAAAGCTTACAGAAATTTCTTATCAAATATGATGAGCTCATATTTATGATATAAACAGAATTTAACTGGTTTTAAAAAAGATGTGCAGTGTAATTTTTATTCTTTTAGAACATATTTTGAGCATTAAGTTTTCTTACATTCTTCCATGTACTTGACATTATTTCAAAATTTTTGGTTTCCCTGTGCCTATATAAAATTTGTGTTTTATTTTTTGGTATTATATCAACCACACATCTCTAGGGAAGTTAGTTTGATATAAATTATCAGCCTAGTTCAACCAAAGGTGGAATGTATATAAACCAACATTACGAAATAAAAATATAATTATTAAATGACAAAATAAAGAAAATCACAATATTATTATTAGTGGCTTGTTGACTGTGTCAACCAAAACCTAACGATGTCGGTGAAAAGTGTGTAGAACTTCTTCGGCTGACCGCCACATGTATTCTGCGCAAGATGATCAAATTTTTCTAAAATGACCCATCACTACAAAACACTTCTACCACACAGCAAAATATTCTACGGAACAGGAATATCAGTTGTAGTAAAGGATGACAAGATGCACTGTCTAAAAAGGCGCATCTAAGAAGAGGGATCACAAAAATACTTGACGACGAGAAAGGAAGGTCTGTTCATATTTGATCTAAACAAAATCGTCGGGAGTTACCATCTCTTCAGCATATACATTCCACCTTTGTTTCCTATAAGTGTGTGGGCGGTATAATACCAAAGTATCTATTTTTCACAAGCGTAGCTTATATTTTATTATTGCACTGAGTGTCAATTGTAATTCACTTGTTTATTGTAAGAATTGAAAATCTTGACTAAGAAGGATAAGAATTTAACTTGATTCTGTGTTAGCAATGCATGCCAGACTAACTAGCCTGTGCTATTGTTTCACTGCTGCACTCTGTTAGCGCATGCAGAAATACTTTATGGACGCTGAACTCACGTCTATGATCAGCCATGGTGCAGAAGATAACCCAGGTTTTGAAACAGAGGTGATGATAATTTATTTCTTGCTGTTCTATCTGGCTTTGGAGCTTTATTTTGTTTTATTTACCATGCATTTAAGTTTCTTTTCTTTTTAGTTTAATTGGCTTTTGTTTGAAGCTATAAAAATTGTTTGCTTTTGTTTACTGGGATTTTTGTTACAGGTAGTTTTTTTTAAGTCAGTTTAAGTTTGTTCTTATGGTGTTTTGTAGTTACGAGGGTGGTACACAAAGTAGCTGCCGTTTGGGCGTGGCGCGATAAGTAGTGGGGGTAGCGGCGCCATTCTCACATCCGTGTATGCAGCCGTTCAGTACGCTTCTAGCTGTGCAAGGGAGAGCATCGTGCGATCGCGTGTTCTTTTGTTATAACATAAAAACATGAGATAGAAAATCCCGCCAAGTGTGAAGTGTGTGGTGTAATAAGATTTCTGTGGTCGAAACGTTACACAGCAGCTGAAATTCATTGTGAATTGAATGCGGTGTATGGCCCAAACATTATGAGCGAAGGTGTAGTCCGTCAATGGGTTTGTTTTTTTAAAAATGGAAGAACAAACGTTCACGATGAAAACCGGAGTGGTAGGCCATCTCTTGTCGGTGATGACTTGGTGAACAAAGTGGATGAGAAAATTCGCGAGAACCGTCGCTTCACAATCTCGGAACTTTCAGATCATTTTCCTGAAATTTCTCAAAGTCTTGTGGATGTGATAGTGACAGAAAAACTAGGCTATCACAAGTTTTGTGCTCGTTGGATTCCAAAAGTGCTCACCTATGATCACAAAATGAAAAGGATGAGTTCTGCCATAGACTTTCTTACTCGGTATAACATTGAAGGAGAAACATTTTTGAACAGGATCGTTACAGGAGATGAGACTTGGGTAGCCTATGTGAATGCCAAAACAAAACAACAGTAAATGCAATGGGGTCATATCACTTCGCCAAGCAAGCCAAAGAAAGCTCGCCAATCTTTTTCAGCAAGAAAATTGATGGCTACAGTTTTTGGGATGCTAAGGGCATCTTGCTCGTTGAATTTATGGAGCGGGGTACGACCATTATAGCTGCAGCTTATTGTGAAACCTTAAAACTGCCTTGGCTCTCAGTAATTTCCATCTTTTCCCGTACATGAAGCGGTGGCTTGCATCTCAGAGGTTTGTGAGTGATGAAGAGCTTCAAAACGCTGTGACAGGTTGGCTACGTTCTCAGGCGGCAGATTTTTTTAAAGACGGAATTTCAAAAACTGTTGAAAGATATGATAAGTGCTTGAATTTGTAGAAAAGTAGAGAAAAGCTGTAGTTTTAACATGTATATAATAAAATTTTTGTATCTCAACTGGTGTTTTTTTTTATTTAAAAACAGAGGTTACTTTGTGGACGACCCTCATATTTTATTTGCAGTTTTCTTTAAGGAAATCATGATTTTCTCCATTAGTATGAAACAGTTTTCCTATGCCAGAATGTTGGATCCCATTTTTCAGTACTCAGTATCCTAGTCTATGCCTTTTATACATTTTGTATCAACAATATTTTCTTTATTTGCAGTACTCTTGACAAGTTTTTAATTTAATAGTAATAAACATCCCATATCTGTATCCATACAAAAATCCTGTTTTATATCCCTTGAAGCACAACTGTTCAATAATAGGCAGTAAGTTCTGATTAGAATTCCTATCAGATACTTCATAAAGTTTAAATAAAATCTTTAAAGGCTTTTGAAATAAACAGTCTTTTTAAACTTCTGAACAATTAATCACAAAAGATACCTACATTTTCAAACTTACAGAAGTATATTTTAATAAATGTTGTATTCATAAAATTCTTTCCTTGCAATAATGATTAGAGCCATATAGCAAGATAAACAAAGAGAAAAAAACTGAATTAAAAAAAAATGTCCAAGAATGAAAGTACTTACAAACCCACAAAACAACATTAATGAAACTAACCAATTACATGAACATTTCTTAGTCATGGTCTTATAAATTGTAATTATAGAATTATGTGTCTAATTTATAAAGAAATGATAATCTGAAATAACAAATCCTTAGTTTTATTTTTTACCATTATATAGACTGACTAATTTAAGACACAGAATATTATCTCATCTCAGATTCAAGAGAAAACAAGCCAATTTTATCCTTTAAAAAGCAGTACATCATTTCTGATCGAGATTTGTGTTCAAAATTACCCTTGAAATTAAGAAGAAACAATGTTAAAAGAATCATTTTATTTTTCAAGTTCATAATTGTTGTTAACTGGGTAAGTTAAGTTGTAAAATTAACTATAATGGCACTATTATATGCTTCTATAAATGACCATATTCTTGGAAGATATAGAAACTATATCTTCTTAGCATCCTACCCAACTGCAATATATTTACTTCCAAGAGCTTTTTTGTCCATAGTTTTATGTCTGAGAGCATTTTAATCTTGTACATAGTTACAGGACTTGAGAAAGCCTTTTGTGAAATATATTATTTAATATACAGGGTGATAACTGAACAATTTATGTTTTTGACTCGCATAGTACATGGAAAATATCAATTGTTGAAACTCGTATGAGGTGTCCCTATGGAGAGGAGAGTATGCAATTTCAGTTATAGCCATGATGTAGACTACTAGTCAACCCTTGATCAGAAAGTCTCTTTAGTGTATAAGTGTTGGAGCCTGTGTGCCGTATTCAAAATAATTTTTTTTAAATAGTTTCGTGGATCATTTTTTTGAAATATCTAAATCTTGAGAAATATATGCTGTTATTAATAATTAAAAATGTATGCATAATTTTGTTAGTAAAATATTTTTTATAATACATTTCTTTTGTTACAAGTAAACATTGCGCCTGAAGGGGGGATACAACACTGCTACTGGACTGAGTAAACATTGCACGTTGAAAATATGTGAACTACTACTGTGGTGATACTATTTCCCTTTTTGGCCGCAATGTTTACTCAGTCTGCTAGTACTTGTATTGTAAACTATTCAAACATTTTTCTTATGATTTTTCTCTGTGTCCCAAAAAATGAATTTATACTTATTTATTGGTATATTTATGTAGTTTTATGAACTTTTTAAAATTTTGTTGGTTAAAATTCCTATTTCAAACCATAAATATTCATATCTCCTTCAATTCATAAGCCTCACTTTCAAGCAGACTGTACTATAAGTTATGTCACACACTTTCGACTTGGTAGATATATTTTCTATCATGGTCAGAGATAGGTGTCTGTAACTGCTAGGTAGAATAAATATAGAACTAAGGAATAGACATCATGCGTACTTGATATTGAAAGTGAGGGAGAACATAACTTGTGTGGGCAAGACATTTACCTGAATTCTATAGCTGTTATGAAATGTGTCTATTACATTAAAATTTGTATTGATCACAAAAAATGTGAAAAAAATGACTTGGTTTCATAGGATTTGAAAAATTAAATAGTAACTCACTTTTTCAGTATTCAAATAGTTTCACTTAATATAAAATTTTACAATATTTAGGCATCATAAAGATTAATCATGTTCTACAACTGGGTTAGAACAATTTGGAGAGAAAAACTGTCAAAAAATTTCTATTTTCTAAAATATTTATACAGTCATATTTGTGATTAAGAGATATAACTGATTTGTTGTACGAACATTATAGCTCAGACCAAACTTTAAATTGCTCGCAAGTCTTAAATTTTATCGTTTCAGCAAGTATGCAGGAGACCTTGTTTTATGATGAAACTAGGTAATATCCTAAATTGAGAATATAAGTGTTTTACGATAATACTTGAGTTTTACTGTTAGGCGACAGTAGCTGTGGTGTTAACTTTATAACCATTAATACTTAACAATTTAAAATATTCTTTTACTTTGCAGTTATGTGAAGACATGTATGGGCAAGATATTACAGGACAAAATCAAAGCTTTGAACAGAACATTGCTCGTTTAGATGCAACATTTAAAGATCAACTTGTCATTCTTCTTCGTTCAATTACTTACTTAGGGCGTGATGAAAGCGTGGAAAAGCTTTGCAATATACTTTACAGGTAATTGTTTGATATGTTGCTATTAGCAAATAAAGAGTCCCTAATCACTATGCAAAAGTTCCATATTTAATAAATTTAACAAACAATTGTTTTACCTTCTTCATAATTACATAAAATGAGTTCTCTGCAGTACTAATTTAATGGTGATCAATGTACTATTTTATAAATGTATAATGTGAATTTCAAGAGGAAACTACAAACAAAATTTAGGCATAAATGTAACAATGACATTTGTTTATTGAACTCATTCACTTTGTCTATGTGCTATTTCAAGCTGAAAAGAGATTTTCCAGGAGGGGAAACACATATTCTCCCATGAACTTGCACAACTAGTGAGTATATCTTCACTTACTCAGGTGAAAAATCAACTTGTCAGAAACAAATTATCAATATATTTGAATGCAAACATAGCCATGAAAATGGTACTGATTACTGAACAATATGTATGTTTGTAAAATATTTGTTTTTCCGTTAAAGACGTCCTTTGTGAATGCTATCTGTATTTTAATTTATTAATCACAAACCATGTTGTTACTAACATTACACCAGGCGCGTATCTAAGGGGGGGAGGGGCAATGGGGCGATCGCCCCTCCTTAACCCTCAAGCACTTTGGGTTAAAAATCGACAATATATTATTAAATTAGGACTTTCTATTAAATTAGACTTTTACTTAAGTTAATTCATCTTTTATTGTAAATAAAAAATAAAATTTTAATTTTCAATTTGAAAATGTGACACATTTCCTCGGCATATGCTCGTAAACGTCTAAACGTTTTAACAACAGATAGCGCTAGTGAAGCCTAGTCTCGAACATATGATTTTCAATACGTAATTTTGCAAGCGTAATACTCACAGTTGAGTCCGGAATTGTTCGTGTTGGAAGAATAACTACTTATATTAATTAATAAACCATTTTTATAATAATAGCTTATTATGAAATTATTAATATTCTCTAGCCATAAGTGTTATCAAAACTGGAATAATTATTTATTAAAAAGTCTAATCTTTATCACGTTACCGATTTCTAATGCAAGCGTAAAAAGAACTTTTTCTGTTCTATCTTTTTATATACACGCACGCGCGTGCGTGCGCACACACACACACATATTATATATATATATATATATGAAGTTAATATATTATATATTATATATATATTAATATATATATATATATATATATATATATATATATATATATATATATATATATATATATATATATATAAAATGCATCGATCCCCCCCCGCCCAAAGCAAGTCGCTGGATACGCGCCTGCATTACACTTATTAAAAGCTTTTCATTTTGTTCACCTAATTTATCCACAATTTTCACCTATAATCTCCATCACAATTTCCATTTTTGTTTTTTTCTAAATTTTCATATTGCAGTGCTCAGAGATTAGTTTGTTCATTATGTTTTCATCTTGTACTACCATTACTGAAAACAATAACTATTAGCAAATTGTATAAACATTCTTTCCGTTTATCAGTAATATCATCCCTCCTTCCTTATTCTCAAAATAATTCTTTTTTCTAAATTATCAAAGCAGTTTAAAATACACCCTTGCTATTTGCGGGGTCGGTATTGACGGTTGGCAAAATTACACGATATCCCGCTAATATGTCTCGTATTTTTTAAAAAAGAGACAAGAAACACAGTACAGTGACTGTCCAGGTTGTAGGATGTGTTCCCGCTTTATTTCTTTTATACAGTACTGTAATTACTTATCTCAAAGAAATCTGATTATTCTTCAAACATCCTTTATACTGTACATTACTAAGTCTACTACTCAAAAGATAAGCATTCCTTATTTATAACAAGTAGCGTTATCGTCACTGACAAACAACAATGAGTCAATCCGGTGCCTTTATCCAACTCTATACATAAGTTTAGCAGAACTTTTGTTTACTTACTGTTAATTTAATAGTTTTCGAAATCCCCAAACATCAAAAATCTTATCCAGCGGCTGTAAGTAACTCGGATTTTATTTTTCCCATCAGTTATTAAACAGGTGTCGCATTTGATTGTTGTGTCTGCTTTGGAAACGTTGAATCTACTTTTGGGAGTGTTTAATTCTGATTGAAGGAAAATATAAATAAACAATAAAAATATGTATGTAATTTTGTAGTACGTAAATATACCATACTGTATTATTAGTATACAGTATAGCTGTAATTAATGTTAACATTTTTCATGTGGATCCTAACCCTCCCCTTGCCATAAACAGTTGGTTTCAGTATTTGCGGTAATTTCAGGGAACGTAACCCTCGTGAATAATGAAGGATTACTGTATCACTATTTTGAAACAAACTGTGGTGAATTTAAAATAAATAACACAAAAACCTTCGAACTATAATAATTTTAATATTAACCTTATGTAGAATTTAGTTGTAAAGCAACCGCTCTGAAGCAAAAGAATTGAATAGATGAGTTAAGAGACAACATTTATTTCTTCTAATATTCTGACTCTGCCTCATTTGTTATAAGGAATAATTAATTTTTTGTTCAATTCACGGCAATTTCTTTCTGTGTCAGTATTGACACCGGATTTTCATATAAATAGGAAAATGACAGACAGCCTATATTATTAATTTAAATAAATAAATCCTCTATACCACAAATAATTTTTTCATTTATTCAACACCTTATATACATTTCGATTGGACAATAATCATCCTCAGAGGTAATTTACAAAATAAACTACCAAAATAAAGTAGGATCATCCAATTACCTCTGAGGACTGGATAAGATTGACTGCAAAATGTACATACTGTGTACATAAATAAAACAATGCCACAGTTGATTTATCTAGTGAACCTATATTATGTTTGTAGAGAGGATTTTAACAACTACTACAGTGAATACTTGGACGATTACGCAAGACTACCCAGTGAGATAGATGTAGCTACCGGCTGATACAAGAGTATTATTCCTTAATGTATTTAAATATTTTATTAAATAAATTTTATTATAAAAAGATAACATATTATATTAACAAATTAGGATCCTGTTTATTGAAATTGTATGTATTGCTAGAAATATATGTTATTTAACTACATACTTTTATTTCTTTATCCAATGTCCAATCTTAGCATCTCTTGTCATTCAATACCAATTATTGCTCGTAATAGTATTCTACGAGATATGAAGAGATAATTGAATCTTTAAAACTGGTTTTATGAGTATGAACTTTTAGATAGTCATGATCAAAATGAGGTGAACATAAAATGAATATTGGTTAAACATTATATGAAATCTCTTATTTAGGAGACTATTTAAGGATTGGAGAATAGTGAGACACTAGTTCTTTTCTACTACCTTTATTGACTAATTCCTGCCCAAAAAGGTTTAAATCTATTCAATGCCATAGTTTTTTACAAGTGTGATAAGAATGATATGTTTACATATTGGGAAGGTGAAGGACATTTCCCACAAAGTTACTTATTTTGTTGGACTTAGTAATTAGAAATAAACATTACAATCAATGCATTAACATAGAACAATAGTTTACAAGGAAGGACTTGTATGCTCACACCCTTTTATGACATTTGTTTTTTCTGTACCCTGGTTACGTTATGTACAGGTCAAATTTTATAAGCTGGCACTTGGCTCTTAAGTAGAAATTATGTATTTGTCGCTATAAAACATCAGGCTCTGTCGTCATCCCTCATTGGGGCCATAAATCACGGTCTACCCGTCCCAACCCTTAAACAATTTTATTAGCATGCTTCCCTGAAGCAGTATTTAGATTTTTTATGTTCACTATACATTAAAAAGTAATACTAAGTAACAAAATAATCAGTCAACCCTATGAGTGACAGGAAGTCCTAGGGTTGATGTTTTTGAAAATGACTTGCAGCACTTTCCCCCTCCCTTCGTCCTAGACCTCTCACCAAGGCCCGCAGCCCCCAAGTCCCAGCTTATAAAATTTTACCTATAGCTGACTTTTTTAACTCAATTGGAGGTATGATTTATCTATTGTTGGATAGTTGATTTCACTCAGAAGCCACTTTTTTTAGTAATCATTCAGATTTATCAACTGTGATCTTTCTCACCTTTACTTGGGAATTGCCAAAAATATTATCACCCAATTAAGCAGGAAGATTTCCTGAAAGCTAATAAACTATAAACAAATATTCATCATTTTAAACTGAGGAGGGTAATTAGTGTATAACTCCAGATATCTGGAGCACCTTATAAATAGTTGTAACCAAACATAACTAATCTAATGGGCACTCAGCAAGCATATTTTAGAATGTATAAATAACTAAACACTTTGCAATCCTGTGGAGAAAAATAGTCCATTGGTTGTTTTGTTATATTACCAAAAGGGGTTAGCACACTGCTAACCTTATTGATTTTTTAAAATTTTTCAAAAGTATTTGTTTGTATTAAGAGTCTATTCTGCTCCATGCCATCAAACTTATCACAGTTTTTTCATCTGTTTATAGTAGAATGTATTTAGTTTTTCATTTTTCTTCCTATAGTGTTGCAATAATATATTTACGTCAGAACATTTTAGTCTAACTGGATTGGCTAAATTAGACTGAGTACAACAGTCAAGCGATTAAAGTGAATGATGACACAGATGAAAGGCAAAATAATTTCCATGAAGTTATCGAAGAATATGAAAGTGAAGAAGAACTGGGATATGAAGAAGGCAACCGGAACTAACTAAAAGTCTTACTGATGCGTTAGATGATAACAATCTCGACAATTCTCAAGTTTAAGTGGGAATGACGACATTTATTTCCTAAGAGAATGGTGGATTGAAGAAACCTTTATATAGGCTTTGGTGTTTGAGTTGGAGAAATAAACTATTCAGCAATGCATAAATCAGGAAACAATTGCTAGTAAAATAAGGGACATGAAAGAACCCTTCTGAAAATAGAGGAAGAGATTACTATACCACCACCACAAGGAGCTAAAAAAGAATGTTACAGAAGTACCAGGAATAAAATTACTTAGAAAATATGTCACAATGGATGTGTCTTGATCATGTCGTAAATGGATGTGAGGAATCAAGTGCTTCCTTGTGAACCATCTATTGATGGATGTTTTATTTGGTATAATCATACGTACATATTTTTATATATCTGTTTATTTTTATACCACTATATAAACTTGTCTTACTCTAATTTATCTTAAATATAAAATAAATAATTTTTCTTGGAACAAACAAAATCGTTTTTTATTCAACTACTTATTTACCTGAATTATGGTTGGTTGTTAATACAGAAATTCTTTTCTTTAATTAAAGGTTTTTTATGTAATTTATATTAAAAATTTTATTGTAGAGTGAACTCATATATATTTAAAAGTATTTGACTTATTCACTAAATGTATATGATAGAAAAATAAGCGAATCACTTGTGAAAGAGGGGTAACCACCTTTATTATGGGACCATGTTTTTAAATAGAGGTGTCAGAGATATTTATTGTATTTCATTAGAGACGAATGTTTTTAAAAACAGATACTTTTGGCATTTTAAAATTTGAAAACATCTGCTTCATAATCTGGTTGATAAATAAAGTTAAGGTTAAATAAGTTAAAACCAAATTTTTTTTTAAAGTAATAACTTCTTTGCATGGTGAAGAAAAATGAGATTAAAACATTGCTCCTTCATCACGCTATTTCTGAAATGCATAATTTACAGGATATACCTTACAACATATGATTTCATGTAACAGCTGTTTAGTATTATAGGTTATGTTGTAGAACAGCCATTTTACATGTAGATTATTATAATTAGTATTGATCAGTTAATAAATATATTAATTTATTCAAATTTTGATAATTCCTAATAAAAATAATACAATATAACAATAATAGTTTATGTATTTTTAATTCAATTTTTGAAAGATAAACATTTTAGGCCTGCCTTTTATTTTTTAAAGAACTGATTTGAATTGTTAAAAATATTTGTATTCAGTAAACATCTAATAAATGTTTTTTGTTGCCCACATTATTTTATTATTAACTACAGTAAATATTAATCTTTAAAAAACATTCCTCAAATAAAGATTAAGAAATTGAATGAAAAATGAAAAAAATTCATATTTTTGGCGATTTTTGTAAAACTATTTCATTATCATTTCTTGTAGAACTCCCCTGAGTGCCAGAAACCAAAATTTTTTTTCTTGGAATTGGAAACAAAGTCTTGGAACTAGGCCAAATTAATAATAATAATATCTCCTTTTCAAATCATTAACTTGATTTAGGAGAGACAGGGCAGAGTAGCCTTACTTGAGCCATACAGTATTAACCCTTAGTGCTCGGATTTTTTTAACATGCTTTACTTCCCCACTTGTAATTAAATTGAGACAAATTCCTCACCTGCAAGTTGCATTATTGTTTATGGAAAACCTTGTTTTCTCTTACATGATTTTAGTAAACTAAGCTATTTTTATTCACTAATACTATACTTTACATGATTTTATTATCTTATTTTTAGTTTTGCAGAGTATGATATCTTTGAAAACAGTCTTCCGGATGAAGTCCTGGTTTTCTGCCGCATGTTTTGTAGTGAAAAACTGTTTCCCTTATACCTTCTTTTATCTTCCTGTTACTGCAAACTGCACAATCCTTAGAACTACCTTTATCATTGGAAAAAATTAAATGTAATTTTCCATTCAGTCTTTCTTCTTGGTCAGTAGTGGATGGCGGACCCTTACTATACAGGTTATTCCTGATATCACCAATGCGTTCCCTCACCAAGTTTTGGTGAAACTATTTTTGTTTAAAAGGATTTTCATTTCCTTTTTTTTTGTTATTATAGATAATAAAACTGTTTACTACAGCTACATCTAATAGTCAGAAAAAGATTTTCCTCCACCATTTATTTGTTCGTCTCATAAAACCGGTTCATTATATTGAACAGCTAAATATATACCACCTATAAACTGGTTATATTTACAAATACCTGTTGGTTTAATTATTTTGTTTATGAAACTGAACTACATTCTAATAAATCAGGATCAAGTAAAAGATTAGGAATTTCAGAATCACTAATTGCACGTAAAGCCACGACAAATTACGAGTAAACAAATAACCTGCAAAACTGTAACCTACTTGCAGATTACAACGTAGCGGCAAATTAGATTTTGTGATGACTCACATATTCCTAGACATTTTCAACTTAGTTCACATTATTGTCAATATAGTGTAGCACCAAACAGTAAAAGATTGAATGTCGTGGGCTTCGCCGCAGACGAGTTATAGGCATTTCAAAATCGTGTCAGGTGACGTCCGACATACCAGTAAACTGCAACATACGCTTGGCGAGGCTGCCCCGACAGTCGAGTGCTAAGGGTTAAAGAAGGTGATGTGACCAGCAATATGCTTCTACTCCCCATTATTATCCTAGGTATTCATTTTTACAGCCTGAATCATCCTGGGGGCTGAAAAAAACATAAATTCTTTGGCGCTAACAGACATTGAACCCTAAATGTGTAAGTTAGTATTTCAGCACTTTACCCACTGACCATTCAGACTTACACCTACCCTTTGGGAGGTTGCAATTTTTGCTAACTGCAGGATAATATTTTAATGTTGATGCAATAGATAATTTTTCTTAATTTTTAATCTTTAACAAATCTTTGGTACTGTGTTATTTTAACTTTCAAGTTAGAAATAGTCAGGAAAGTAAAATAATGAACTGTTATATCGCACACATTTTTTCACTTATGTTTGTTTTGCCTTACATGTTTTTCGATTTTTTATACTGATTTAAAAGTTTAAACTTCCTTTTTTAAATGATTTATTAGCTATAATGTCCTTATATAATGCCGCCTCTATTTAGTTTTAAATGTTTGATATTTAGTAGCTAAAATTAAAGTTGGAAACAAATAAGTAAATTATAAATTTTTGAAATGCATTCTATAATAAAGTAAACTCTCGATTATCCGTGGGCGGATTAACCGGTTTGCGGATTATCCTGGGTCTGCCATTGTTTTACAAATATCCAATTTTTATTCCAATCAGATTCATTTGTTTAAATTTCCAAACGGTGAATTACGACGTAAATACATATAAGGCTTAATAGCAGTTAAGATGAAGGGAATAGATATGTAAATATGTACGTACTAATTTTTACATTGAAAGGGAAGCATCCTGATGTGGGATAGCGAAATAAAAGGGGCGAGCAGACTACTGTATATAAGAAACAATGACAAAATGCTTGGACGCCCGAAAACCTAACGTGTATCATAAGATTGTAAACAAATGTCAGCTAATTTCGGCTATAAATAGTCTAAGACATGACATATGCATTATCCATGTCTGTCATATACATTATCGATCTTTATGGCTTTGTGACACAAGTGGACACTGTGCAACAAAATGGTTCTCAAGAAACTTAGATCGCACATTAAAGCTAAATCAATGCTCACAAAAAACAGACGAAAGTGACAGACATTTTTCTTAAAAAGTGAAAGTATTATGTGTAAAGGAAATCACATATGTACATACATACTTACTTTTGACATATACTTATGTACGTATTGTAAATAGCTAGACATAAAAAAGTACATGTTGTAATCCGTCAACGAACGAATACATCGATATTTTAAATTATTTTCTGTATTTATTTTGTCCTCTGAAGATTATTTGTGAATTGCATTAACCGGAGAACTTATGGTATAATAATGGATCGTTTTGTGTATTCTTTGTTCATAACGGATTATCCGGGGAATTCGTTATCTGGTGTTGCCGGGCCACCCTATTCCACGGATAATCGGGAGTTTACTGTATATTGAAAAGAAGAGAGGTTTGGGAGTTGAGAGATATTATGTGACATAAAAATAAGTTACTTGATTGTTATGCTGATCTAAAATGATTGTTAAGAAGGAACTTTAGTAACATTTACATTTGTGGTGAAGGAACTTAATAGCGGGAGTATTGTAAGTTGTCTCTCGCATTGCTTTCTGATGCTAATGAATGGATAGAAACAAATTACACGATCCTTTCCCACAAGTGGTATTTGATATTGGTTAAACAGTTAAAATCAAGGTGTATAGGCCTGAGTAAAAACAAAAACTTGTAAGCACATTGTTTTTATTAAAATAAAACTGTACAAAACATATAAAATATTTTTATAATTAAAAAATAGTATATAGAAGATATAACACAACATATTTAAAGATTGTTCTACTTCAGTAAACATAGTAACAAAGCAATACTGACAGTTTATAATCAAATGAAATATAAGATTATTACATTGCAATAAAATGTTATCAGTCTCCGATTTGTTTTAAAAGCTGAAAACAAAGTTAATTTTTTACTAGAACTAAGAAATTATAATTATATACATGATTAATAACAAACATAGTAATGACAAACCTGTTTTATTCAGACAAACATTTTTACTTTCTTGTTGCAGAAATATTAGCTTTATGTTCAAAACTGAAACAAAATTACTTTTCTTTCAAATTGGATTAATTCAAACCTTTTTTTATAAAGAAAGTCTTACATTTCTTGTAATAACTATTGTGCCCCTAATACTAATGAAATAAATTGTATTTTAGTAAAACTAATTATGTGGAAATTATTTATATTTACCAATAAAATACAAATAGGATCTTATACAGGAAACAAAAAAGTGGACGAAATAGCAAAATATTCATCTCGGATGAAGCCGGCAAATCTAAACAAACATTCTTCAACCCACTGTTAAAGAGTCGCAAACAAGATTTTCCAGAACATATGGAAACAACGATGGGAGAAAGAATCAAGTGGTCACTACCTATTTAAATTTCAACCCGAGCCAGCCACGGACGACAAATTTGGTCGGCTTCTCCACCATATTCAATTTGTCTGAATCCCCTCTCTGCACTCTATGCAACGAGGATGAGGAGACAGTTGAACATATCCTGTTCAACTGTACTTATCCCATTATCTCAAGAGACATCCTGAGAGTTGAGTTCGAAAAATGGCAAGATATTCTTCTCAAGAAAAAAAATTGGCCAGTAGCAGAATCGATTTATCGTGGATATTGGGCTATCGGCTACTTCTAGAGCTGGACACCTGTATGAAGAATTAAGTAAGGATCCTATACCCATCTTAGTTACATATTCTGCTTTTGAACTAAAGGACTGAACTGGTTTAGGATAACGTGAAAACGTTTAAAAGGTAATGGTAGAAGTAAGATTTTTAAACAACAATCAATTATTTTAAAAAATTTAAACAATATTTTTAAAAAAATGTTTAACCAAATATATTAATTACACATTTAAATAAATATAGGTTATAACCAAACCATTCTATTTGTAGTTAAAGTAGACATGCAAAGTTTCAACTCAAACACATTGAATGTGGATATCAATGACAGATGGTTGACATATAATACACCAAGTACACAAATTTAACAAGATTTGTAGCATTTTAACAGGAACCCTACATCCCATCAGCGCGATATCAACCCACTCGTGCTTTGTTTTGTCTTAATAAGATGCCTATTGTTAATATCTGAAATTCATATTTTAAAAAAACTCAACTTTGTATGTTCTTTCACATTTAATTTTAAGTGATTTTGTCCATATTACAGTAACTAATAATTTCATATAATAAATAAAAGAATTACTATTACTATCAAAAAATTACATTCCTAATTTGCTAAACTTAGTTGGTGCTGTAATGTGACTACAGATCCAAGGGTAAAGAATACCAGTAGCTAATCGTTAGATTATGCACATTATGCAACACATGTGGTTTCGTGCATGCAGGTAGGTTTGACTGTCCATGCGTGTGACTGATTCATTCAGTAAATTGTTCAAGAGATTAATATATACTTGTTATTGTAGTTGGTTTCAAGCTATAGTGTTTTGTAATTCTTTGAGTTATCTTTAATGTAGAGCAGTATTTTTTAATGTATTATTAATATTTTATTATATTGATGTATTTGTGTGTACAAACAGTATTTTTATTGATATAATACATGTACTAGAGTTGAAGTGCCATGGGATGAGAGGACCTGATCACTTGCTGGTTACATAGATTATGACAAATATAAGAAACAAAAAACTACTATTACTACTACTATTTTGTAAACCACTGGTATTTGTATAAAACGTTTTTATTATGGATATTATAAACAGTCAGACAAGTGTTGAACTACTGACGTGCAGGAAACCTGACAATCTTTTTATATATCATGGTTTATCACATCAATTAATTACCAACATTATACATGGAACACCTTCATGAATAACTAAACTTCTACTATATATATATATATATATATATATATATATATATATATATATATATATATATATATATATATATATATATATTATATTAAATATGGTGATATGTTTTCTTGTAATATAGTTAATAATTTTAAAATATTTCAAAAACAAGAATACTTTTAATGAATATATTTATTCAAAGCTTTTCGCCGATAAAATAGTATCAGCATCTTCAGGAAAATAATTATCTAAATCATATGTACTACAAAGAATCATATGTTTATTACATTTAAACGCTTATATCAAACCAAACATATACAAATCCAATTTAGCTACGCATTGTATATGGACATGAGTTTCCAGAAATAGAAAATATGAAATTAATAAAAGAATTAAAAAAAGGATTAAAAATGAATATATTTGAAACATTGGAAATTTATAAGCATAAAGTTAAAGACAAGTTAATTGATGAACAAATTCAAGTGAGATCAAGGCACCAAACTATTTATAAAGTCATTGATGTTATAGAAAAATTTACACAAAGTGCAATACTTATAAACATATGATTCTTTGTAGTACATATGATTTAATTTTGTAAAAGTATTTTATTAGATAATTATTTTCCTGAAGATACTGATACTATTTTATCGGCAAAAAGCTTTGAATAAATATATTCATTAAAAGTATTCTTGTTTTTGAAATATTTTAAATTTATTATATATATATATATATATATATATATATACATACATATATATATATATATATATATATATATATATATATATATATATATATATATATATATATATGTATATATACACAAATTGGCAAGTAAAAAAAAATATTTCAGCTCCTGGGGAAGATTTTAAAAATGTATATTACTTTCTTTTTACTAGTTTCAATTATTTTTCTTAGTATGGTTATCTTTACTTCTGTTAGGAATATTCCTATAGATTTGAGTACATTTTTCTGCTTTCCTTAACATCAAACTATTTTTCTTTGTTGACGTGTTTTGGGACAATTCCATTCTCAAAACTTTAAACTGTACACTAATTTACACTTTTGGTATCACTTGCAAAAAAAGTGTAATATATAAGAAAATCTCGATGTACAAAAACTGCAAGTACTCTGAAGTTTTTAGTACTAAAAAGAGTACTGTTTAAAGTTTTGAGAATGGAGTTAATCCGAAACGTGTCAATCAAGAAAAATAATTTAAAGTTAGGAAAGGCAGAAAAATTAATTCAAATCTATTCAGTTATTAAAATTTGCGATAAAAATATCTCTTCTGTGTATTTATTTTTTTTATTAGTTATTAAATAAAGAATGGGTTTTTAGAAAGTATGAGCATTTGATTTACGTAATATTTTTGATGAATGTTAGAAAATTTCCCACCATGGGTAACAGCAATAAAATCTTAGGGCTACAGTCAAAGAGTTATATGTATGAGTTTAAGAGCACGAGCAAGTGCCAGTTTTACTTACTACCAAACACCCTCTTGACCACTGGTGTCAGGTTGACCAATATTTGTAGAAGCAATTCTTTCAGTTTATTCTTGTAGGTGGCCGTCTTCATCCTGTTCACAGAAAAGACTTGATACAGAGCAACTAAATAAACATCTCTGTACCCAGAAGATACTGTATTACTCTCTCACTTTAAAGCATCTATGGAAAGCTGACTAGTCAACAGATTAAGCAATTTGTTTTAGTTGTAGAAGCAACCTATTGTCACTTGACATACATCCAGTGGTAAACAGATCTGAGTGTAAGCTGCATGCACAGTGTGGTTGAGGAAGGTTGAGCTGCCATTTCCTATCCATCTGTAGTGATTCGGTTCAGCAGTAGAAAAAACAATGTGCCATAAAACAGTAAATGTAAGACTGGACGGGGAAAACTTTTGATCATCACTTGGGAAACAGTGTAAGGGAACATGTATTCAATGTAAGGGCTTTACTTCCAGCTGCTTCTCAAGGAGGGAATTAATTTACAAATTAATTCTCTAGAATACAATAAATTCAAGGTTATTGAAACATGAAACAAGGTTATGCAAAATAAAAGCACTTCCCTACCGCTTTAAAAAATATGGTAGCACAGTTACTTGTCTGTGGTATGTTACAAAGAGACGTTTGTTATTAGTTTTGCATAAATTTGTAAACAAATAAGAGCTGTTAAAGTTGTTATTGTTTGGTTTGTCTTTATATGATCATTGGTTGTCAATATCTGAATCTGATGTTTGGATCAAAGGCAATTCATTTTTAGCTAATAGTTTTAAAATTTTTTCCATCATTTTTTGTGTTTTATCTGAAGATGTTTTCAAAGAATGAAGCGTGTCTTTGTAATTGTCCAACCTCTTTCCATACTCTAATAACAGTTTATCTCGGTCTTCATCCGATATTTTGTATGATTTGTTTTCTTCTGCCTTCTTTGCTAGTATTTCCTTAGCTGTTTTAACAATGTTGGGGCACATATAGTTGGCTGTGCAGGCTTCTACACAGTTTACATCAACATCTAATTCCTGACGCTTTCTATAATGACCTGAGCTCAAAGCTTCAACCTTGTTTTCTTGGTTTGGTAAAACACGTATTTCGCATTCAGCTGGTAGATCTGTAAACAGGCTTATCTTTTTTGAAAAAATGCGTAAACATTTGAATTGTGTAGAGTAACAATCAATGTCAGGAAAACAACAACACAAAGATCTTAACTTTTCAATGAAACCTCTGTATGGAGTTGGATCTCCAAGAGCCATAGTTTCAACATAGGAAACAAGTTTAACTCTTGATACATAACCAACTAATTCTGCATCGGCTTTTATTGCTTGAGTATCACTGACTGCAAGACCATTGAGTAGGTTAAACAGGACTATTGCAATGAGGAACACAAATAAGACAAACAGTATATGGCTTACTCCTGGTTGAGCAACAAACGGAATTGAACCGGCATCGAATTCTCCAGTTAACATAACAACAGTTTTAAAAACAGACATTGCAGGATCAAGAAAAAAATTGTCATCTTCATTTTGTGTATCTCGGAATAACGTATAAAAGCTCAAAGCAAATGCTACGATTAAGATGGAATACCAAGCTAGAAATTTTAGAAAGTTCCAAGAAACTGTTTTCAACATTTCTATATTTGTTGACAGTGATGGATGGCGGCCAATTAGTAGAATCAACTCAGACCAAGACAAAAGAATAGCTATAGCTGATATCTGATGACGAATCTTTGCACAGTTGTTACAAAATAGTATTGCTATTGTGACACTGATTATTCCTATTTCTAACCAGTTTTCAGGACTTATCAAGTATTTGATTGGCGATATTGTTAGTTGAAATAGTTCACGGATGATAAGTGCAAATAAAAACGTAATCACAAGTATTCTTAAAAGTTCAGAGAAGGAACTGTTTCCATTCGTTTCGGATATTGCTTCTCGTGTTACACGTGATGCGTTTGTAGAAAGTTCTTCATTTGAAACTGGTGCTCCATAAATTCCTAGAATGTATCCAGTTAGCAGTGCCCAAAACATAACATAAAAAGTTAAATTGACATAGAAAAACCGTCGAATACGGTACCACTTCAAATGAAGAAAACTTGTTAAAACTGGATGTTTAAGCAATGGACGTAAATCTGATGATTGACACATATAAAGTAAAGGATCAGTTTCAGAAATAACCATGTCATCTTCTAAATCTATCTCTGATGTGTTTGCGTCTAATTGTAGTGTAACTTGAGATGAACTCAGTGATTTTGGTAATACTTTTGGTGGGGCTAAAAAATTGTATCGAAATATGATTTCATAATTATCTTCTCTTGGAAGTCTGTCATTTGTTGTTAAACATTCGTCCAAATACATTTCCATTATCTTAGGATTAACATCTGCCAGTGCAGGTTCTCCGAAAGCATTGCGTATCCCAACGTAAGCTCCATTACGCAAGAGAAGAAGAATAACATCTCGGTTGCCTAGATTACCAGCATAGTGAAGCGCAGTGTTTCCTTTGAAATCACCCAAATTGATGTTTAGTTTGTTTCTTGGTACATTAAGTAATAATAGTTCCAAACATTTGAAATGATCTTGTTCTTCGTTACTCATACCTAGAACTGTTGATGATTCTATAGATCCTTTAATAACAGCATGTAAAACAGTTTCACCATCGGCAGGATGAAATTTTGTTTTATCATTGTTTAGCAACAAGCGTACAATGTTGTAATAGCCTCTCCTACAAGCAAGTATTATAGGAGTAGCACTGTTTGAAGGAAGGGTTAGATTAGGGTCAGCTCCAAGTTTCAACAGTATGTCTACTTCTTTTTTAAGACCAAAGCTACAAGAGTATTGCAACAATGTATGTAGACCATCATTAGAATCAAGTAATTCCTTGTGACGCATGATTGCCTGAAGAAATGATTCAAATTCTTGGCGCTGTAACAAAGAGAAAAGATCTCCAGCTGTAAGTACACCATTTTCTTTCCTTTGATTTGATTCTGGTAATTTTGATTCCAGGTCTGGAAAGTTTTCCAAAATCATGTCACGACCTGATTTTCCGTTTACTGTTTTTATTTGATCAAGCTCTATGTTACCTACATGGATTAACAATTCAATGGCTTTTTTATTTTTCTGTGTTGCGGCAATGTGAACAACTGATTGTCCTTTTCTGTTAGGTATATTGGCATTAATGTTTTTATGCTGCAACAATTTTTGTAAGAATTCAGTATCTTCAAGTTTAGCAGCATAGTGTAATGGCGTACTTCCAGTGTTATCAAGAACATTCGGGTCAGTGCGAGAATCTTTTAAAAGTATGTCTAAGGTTTGACTGTTTTTATTTTCAAGAACAAAATGTAGCGGTGCTTTCTTGCGGAAAGAATTGACTTTGTTTGGATCAGCTTTAGCTTCCAGAAGCGCCTTAGTGTACTGACTGCTATTCTGAGCTTGGCAAGTTATGTCTAGTAACGTACCGTAGTGAGGGTTGTCAAACCAATGATCAGGATCTATGTATGAATCTTTGACACCTGATTTCAATATGTTCTTGAATGTAATGATATCTCTATCCTGGAAGGCTATGTACAGCTGAGAGTGAGGATCAGGAGAGCAGAGGCTGCCTGTCCGATTTAGTTTATTCTCAGTGAGTTCCATTGCTTGGCTCATTATCTGAAAACAAAATAATGCAATTAAACATTGCCTAAGAAATTAAAATGTTACTATAAAAAACGTCCAGAACCTATAAGGGCACAAGTAAAATTATTTATTTGCGGTTGAACACTGTGATATTCAGTAGTGTAATGGCTTCTACTTGCTACCTCAGCTGATGAAATATCTGAGTGGAAAGTCATTTTGGAGAGAAATAAAAAAAAACTATGGAATGACAATAAAAAAAAAATTTGTTTTAATAGTTATAAAGTAAAAACTCTTAATATACTCATCTTCACTTCTGTTAGGAATATTTCTATATATTTGAGTACCTTTTTCTGCCTTAAAAGAGTACTATTTAAGTTTTGAAAATGGAGTAATTCCGAAACATGTCAACAAACGAAAATATTGTATTGTTAGAGAAGTTAGAAAAAGACACTCATAAAGTAATTTTAAAAATAAAATTTTACTCCCCGTTTATGAATCAATTTAACTATTTATAACAACCTAAACACAAATTCAGAAAATAAATTTTACTTGTTCAAATGCATTTCATTGTCAATTTCATCATTATCAGTCATAAAAATTCTAATAGAAGTTTTGGAGATAGGATATTTTCCCATCTTTGATATTTTCCTTTTATGGTGTAAAATGTCTGAATGTGTGATTATCTAACTCCACTACAGTCTCATTCTTCTCTTATTAGGTAGATTGTTACATCCATTTCTTTGACAATTGACCATGGATGTCAACAGCTCAGAGAGTCAAATGTCTTTTTAGCATACAGGTATTGTTATATTTTCTTTATTCCTCAATTAATTGTCCAAGTACTTTTATTGATATCACTTGGCAAAAATTAAAAAAACACTTCTTACATGTAAACTTTTTACTTCCCGAGCTTCTACATAGTTCTAACAATGAGAAACTTTACCACATGTTATAAGGAACACATAAAAGACATAAGAATCACAACTACTCTATGAACAATAATACACCATGGAACACCAATACAGCATAGACTCATAATGACAAAACACACCTGAGAAACAGTCTTACCCGTGACTCACAGCATTGAACAATCTAGTGCAAAACCCGTCTGCTGGAAAATATCTGTAAGTATTGGTTTTTTTTATATGTGATATCAAGAGAAATAATTTTAAAAACTTCAAGATGCACAACACAAAAACTGGAAGTTTTAATTGTTTAAGGTTAAAGATGCGTGCCTTGTTCCTCTGCTACCTTGAAATACATCTTGTGGTACTACAATTATAATTATATCAGTATTTGTAATTTTATGTTGGGTTTCATTCTCAATAAGATTTTTCTATTGATATTAAAACATTGGTTCTAATTTTTGAGTTTATTAGTGGACAGTTTTCTTGGTCAAGTATAAAAAAAATTACATAGTAAACAACCAACTTCACCTCACTACTACACTCATAAATCTTATGCTGACAACCATTTATAGCTTGCACGACACCACCAGTAGAGGCTTGCTTCATAAAAGGAATGATTGTTTAGAAAGGTGTCAGCAAGTAAGCTCTTGAGTGTCACTTAGTTACATATTATTTAATTATTTAAAAAAATGTTAAATTTCTAGGCGATTGCGATGTGTTGCTATAATTTCTTTATCAAATCTAGTCGTATTTTTAGACCTTTTGTTCTTAATACTTTGTATATATGGTATCTGATCACCTACAATAGCCTATAGGTAAAGCACAGCTTCTTGCAATTCATTTGCCACGCCATTTAATTAAAGTTCTTTTTGTTTATTAACTCATGATGTATATAAAGTATTAGATTAAGAACTGGTATTAAGGTATGCTAAGGACATTATCTTGTAACTATTAACCTTATAGTTTATTCAGTTTCCATATAGTCAATTTATTTTGGCAGGCATTTCTTTTTTTTTATTAACCTTTACAATTGTTTCAACAGTATTATTTTATAATTAAATAATTTGTTACTACGTGAACACTTACAAGCTTAATTGCTGGTGTGTTTTGAAACAATCGTTCCTTTTACAAAACTAAGCCTCTACTAATAGGCTTAGCTTCATAAAAGGAACAATTGTTTCGAAACTTTTGAGAGCAAGTAAGCTCTCAAGTATTCACTTAGTTACGAATTATTTAATTATATTTCAATTAGTGAATTCAAGATGATTGCAACAAGCAACAGTATTAATTTATTACTAAGAACTCCATAGAACCCTTCTGTCACTTTAAACTGCCTCACAGCCAAACAGTATTTTAAATATTTAAAGTGTTTCAGCATTTATCCATTATCTAGGGTCTCTTTTACAGACATACTGTACTTAGATGTTTGCCCAGTTACATATAGTATCATAACTTTATGAAGGGTTTTGATAAAATATGATTTCAACATCTGAAATAGATTCAGTAAACAGTAAGTTCTTGCAGTTTTTGTGTTGTACATCTTGAGGTTTTTATAGAAACCTCATTTGATTGTAATTGCACTTGCAACAAACAAGTGTAATTAGTAAGATCTTGTAAGCTTTCATTGAACCTTTATTCATAAATCATGGCTTTAGTAGCTTGAGTTTAAAGTTGTGTGTCTACTAATCACCATATGTATATTTTCCTCAGCCTGATGTACAACTAACAATGCTACAAGGAAATACTCTTCTAAACTTACACAATCAAAACATGAAGTACAGGAAGACTGTAAACATTCAGGCCTCAGATTGTATAATTAGAATGTATGATGTGAGTGCTAAATCATGTTCTTCAGTGCTTTATTTATACAGAAAAACTTAATTTTTTAATCCTCTTACAATAAAAATATTGGCAAAATCACCAAAACCTAAAGAGTTCAATCTTAGGTAACTTGTAATATTAGTTATTTTTGTGGTATTGAGGTTTTTACCAATATTGTTATTATAATATATTATACCAGTATGCTTTTGATATTACTGGATATATTTATCCTATATTTTTAGCACCTCAAAAACATTCACATAAAATATAGAAATGTATGATAAATGTTCTCAGTAAAATCTTTGCCTTCAGTGGTGCCTAAAGAAATATCCTTTTTTACTATAAGCCATAACAACTGTACAACCAATTTTTATCTCAACCTATCTGTATTGGAAACATTTAAAACTCTTACTATGTAGTAATCGCCCTATTTTAGGACAACATGTAATAAAAAAGAAAACGTTCATTGTATTTAGTGTGAACAAAAATTACAGTTTATAAATAAAATTTAAGCATGACTTGTGAATTGGAATAAGTACTATAACTAGGACACAAATACTCACAATAAATTATTTTATTATTCATAAAGCATATCAACAACAAAGTCATCTTCAGTGAAAACTTGTTACTACTTAAAACCTAGTAGTAAAATCATTTATATTAGTATTACAAGTTATTAATTGAATAAGAAATACAGAATCCAATAGAAAAGTATTGGTCCTAGCAGTTTTATAAGCTATTATTATTTTATTTTTTCAGATACAAGCCACACATTTAAATTGATTAACTTTCAGTCAATTCTTTACAAAATAGAATTTTTCATTTTTTTCCTTTCCTGCTATTAGTTCATAGTCTCCCTATCTATATATGTCTTGTTCATATTTTCAATTTCTTATAAAATACTTTCATTTATCCAATCAAGTTCAAATACATTTGTTTAAACTTGTAGTGGATGACACTTCATGTTAATACAGTTTTTTCAAATATTAATGCAATAATTATGTTTAAAAGAGTCAATGTCTTCAAGTTAGATTCAAACTGTATGAGCACTCAGCTCCTGGATTTCAAACACGCAGTACAGTGCAAATTCAAGATAAAGACATCAACTTTTTAAATAAAAACAATGAATTAATATTTGAAAAAACTGTATTGACATCAGTGTCAAGTTGTTTGAAAAAAAGTGTCACACAAGTTTAAAAAAAATGTATTTGAACATGAGTAAATGAATAAAAAGTATTTTATTAGTGGTTGAAAATTTGAACTGTACATATACTATTCATATATATATATATATATATATATATATATATATATATATATATATGAAAGTAGTATATATATAAGTATATATAAAATGGTAGTGGTTTAACAATAATTATTTAATAAAAAGTAACTAGAATAAAATATTCTTCGTTGACCTAAGTAGAAAATGACTTTAAAATTTTGTTTATATTACTTAATATTATATTAGATTACTTCTTGAAATTTAAGTTGTATAAGATTGAAACAAATTTAATATCATACACATTATTATCTAAATAACTAAAACGTGTTTTTAAAATACCAGTTTTAATGGAATTGTAATTAGCGTTTGATAACGAGCATAATTCGTGTTTTAGTAGTCAGCATAGAGCTCATCTAAACTGTAAAAGATTGTGAGTCATATACCGTGGTATTTGCATAAAAAGCAAGAGTTATTAGTTATCAGTGCCTGGGGCGGATGTTTTTATTTTTAATTATTAATTACAAATAGATTATAATTCTTAATTATTAGTTGATTTTAAGTATGTCTTTTTGCCACATTTATTTAACACTACATTGATCTCTTAGAAAAATAATTTTAATGAAAGAGCCATAAGGAAATTGTTTTTGTAACTTTAAAATACATAGACTTTCTTAGTGTGTAGTGAAATTATATAAAGAATAATTAAATAAAATATATCACAATATTTATTACATTACATGGGACTTTCACATTTTCCTAAATAAGCATTATGAAGCTTATCCAGAATACATCTGTCAGTAAGTAGTTGTCTATAGAATGAGGGTTGCAAATAAAAAAAATTAAGGGAGGGAGGAGAAGTAGAATGATCAAATGCAGGACACGCAAATGTTTTAGTTATTACTCAGTTTCTTCTATTAGCTAACACTCTCCTTATATATATATATATCTTGTACAAATTTTCAATCTTTATTTAAATATATTTTTATTTATCCAATCTTGTTCAAATGCATTTTTGTAACCTGTAGCAGTTGACAGTTGATGTTAATACAGTTTTTAAAAATATTTATTTAATAATAATATTATAAGAATTTGGGGGGGGGACTAGGCCTGATTTGAACTGAGTATCTTCATATTCAAAGTCTAGCGCTTTTGGCACTGACCCAACTTTCCTATAGCTAGAAATGTATTTCTCAAAGAAGTGTAACAATTTTTCTTTTGCTCCCATTTTGTTGTTGTCAAAACCTTCATTGTACAACCTTAAATTGTTGCCATGGTTACCGTACAATATTATAAATAATGCTCAAGGAAAAAAAATGAATGAAAAGAATAAAATAAACAATCAAATTGGATTAACGAACTTTGCTTCACAAACGGACAATGAGAAAGGAAGCGAAAAAAAGCTACATCACAATGCAAGCGAGAAAAAAAGCTATAAATAGTAACATACAAAAATATTAGTCCAACACCATATACAGAAGGGTAAATGGAAAATTGTAAGGAAATTCGCTTTATATTTTGCCACTTAATATTGTTGTTCTGAAATATGTATAAAAAACATATTTATATTAGTTGTAATTATAAAATAAGAAGAAACTAAAATAAAATTTTTCTTTGTTGACTTTAAAAAAGTTGGAATTGACATAAACATTTAAAAAAAATGTTATTTGTTTTAGTGTAATCCTGATTTACTTATAAAACAACAGATTAGCTCATATTCAAATCACATACTTTTGTATATGGAAGGAATGTTGACGAGAGAAGAATTTAGGTTTAGCAAGAGAAAAGCAACATCGCCTATTCATCTGGTCTGCTCCCAATATCTTTACAAGCAATAAAGTTTATTCACCAATAACAGGTTTATGTTACAGTAAACACTCAGGAATATAAGAAACATTGAGACCATGATATGAGAGGAATTTAAAAATTATAAGAAATGTAGTACAAAAGTTTTTTACACTGATATTCAACATTTACTTACAATATTTATTCAACAACTATTTTGGATAAAAATAAGAATGGGAGAGTTCACGAAGTTTGTTGATGAAGCAGCATTGTTTGCATAAAGTGAAAGAATTTAACAACTATGCTAGAAAATCTATGTTAGTACAATGGATTGAAATTAAAGACAAAAATAAAATGACCAAGATTATTAGAAAGATGAAATAAAATTATATGAGTAATCACTTTTACATTAGTTTATGACTATCCAAACTTTAATTTTGTAAAAACTTACTGAGGCAGAACATTTTCGATCGCTCCGTGGCAATCTTCATCAGTATCTAAATTTTCTGCTTGGAGTTGTTAGGTTAAGCAGTGACGGTTTTAAAGGCAGGTTTTCGATAGCATCAAAGAGTATGTTCAAATTATATGAGAGATAGTATTAGATAGATTAGTATTAGTATTATACATTAGATTAGTATTAGTATTATCAGATTGGTATTAGATAGATTATAAAGAGATAGTATCAAATCATATATTCAAATTATGGATGAACATGTAAAAATGTTCAAAAACCTAGAGTTGTGCAGTTAGTGTATTAAGTTAATTTTTGCCTACTAAGTAAAAATATCATACTGGATAATATACTAGTCATAGTAAATACGTACATACTAGAGACCAAGATTCACTTTGGCACATTAAACAATATAGTTCATCACAAAAATAACACAAGGAATTAAATTTGAACTGTCACCAACCTTAAATAGTTAAATACAACAAACAAGTATTATTTAAGCTGGTTTGTGAGTTGAGATAATTAATAAATGATTGTACACAAACTTACAATTATAAAAACTATTCTCATAGGCATTTCAATGACTCATCACTTCATCATCAATAATATCACTACTTAATCACTTCTGAAACATCAGGTTGTACAAAATGAATAGAAAAATCTGAAGTAAATAATTATTTAAATCCTTGCTGTTTCAGCCACACAGTATATAAGACATTTTCTCTTTAAAAAATTATTTTAAAATTCTTTCTATTAGCTCACACCTTATATATATCTTGTACAATTTGTCAATAGTTTATAAAATACTTATATATGTTCAATCAAGTTCAATACATACTTTTTTAAACCTATAGTTGATGACAATTGATGATAATACAGTTTTTTCAAATATGTAATCAATAATTAAACTATTATTTGGGGTTTAAGACAGATTCAAACTGAGTATTATGCTCAAAGTCTAGCGCTTTGGCAATGTGCCAATTTTCCCATTTCTGGAAATCTATTTCTCATTGATGTTTATGAATTTTTCTTTTACCCCCATCGAATTGTTGTTAAAACCTCCATTCCACAGCCTTAAATAGTTGCCATGGTTACCATACATAATGCTCTATGATTAAAAACGAATGAAAAGAATAAAATAAATAAACAAACTGAATTAATTAACGGTATTGAACCTTGCTTCACAAATGGACAATGCAAAAGGAAGAAGAAAATAAACTACAACACAATCCAAGATTAATCACTTAAACAATAGTTTATGACTAACTAGAATTTAAATTTAGTAAATTTGTTAAAATTTACTGAGACAGAACATTTTTGATCGCTATGTGCCGATCTTCATCAGTGTCTTCTTCAATACAATCCAAGAGACGGAAAAAAGCGTATAAATAGTAATAAACAAAAATAATAGTCCAACACCATACATAGAAATAAAAATGGATATTAGCAAGGAAATTTGCTTTCTACTTTGCTACTTAATATTGTTATTTAGACATATGTGTATACATATTTATATTAATTGTAATTATAAAATAACAAGAATTTAAAATTAGATTTATGTAGGAATTGTCTTTGTAAAAAATATTTTATATTACTTGTTTCTTTTATACAAATAATAGAACTTTTTTAGAAAATTAAACTTTGAATAGAGAAGGTTTAATTTAAATATTGGTTATTTGGAAGAGGTTGCATAGCAGTGTTTGTTAATAGGATGATTCATTCATACGAATATGGTTGTCATTGGTTATAGTAGACAAACACTTAAGCAAGTATTGCCTGGAGAAGGATGACTATGCCAAGTTCTAAGGCTCCACAGCCTGATTGTATATTTATAAGTCTTAACATTGATATACTTGAAAGAACAGTGGTGATTGATAAGAACCCAGCCTGTATTTAACAAAAACTAAATCCAGACAATTTCTATTTCTTGAGTGCGGTTGTGTGGTAATAATATTTTCATAATTTTAATATCGTCTAAATTCAGTATTTCCTAAAAGAAATGCAAGGAATGCTAGCTGTTCTTTGTACGACCAATCTGCCTTTCTAATCATGACAGTCCTCCCTCAGTCACAGACAGTAATTTTGAATTTAATACTCTACTTATTATTATTACCATTAATTTTATTCAAAGTGTCAAAAGTTTTAATGCACTTTTAGAATATAAGGAAGTATACCATGGATTAATGAAGAAAATATTAAGATTTTTCAATAGCATTGTAAAGGTTTTTCTTGGATTTGAGCTACTTTCTTAGATAAATTACCTCCAACATTTTGTTGTTTTCAAATCATTTTTTTAACTAAATAAATAAAACCCACTAACCAAATACAATAATCTTTATTTTACTGCAATTACTTTATGTACATTTTGATTACATGATAATCATCTTCAGAAGTAGCCTACTATTTAATTTTAATTAAGATTCCACTTATTTATTTATTAAGATTCACCAGAGATTAACAAATTTAACAAAAATTATATTGAGAGAGTAAAAGAGGGATCTTTTAGAGTCATCTTATAACCATAATAACAATATATTTTCCTCTTAATATACACTAAGCTAGCAAAGGTCTATCAATCATCTTCTATCATATATTTAAAATAATATACTTGCGCAACTCCGCCAATAAAGGCTTTCCTTCGTAAAAGGAACAATTAATTCGAAATGTGTAAACAAGTAACCACTATATATATATATACTTACACTTTTTAAAAAACCCAAAAACAGGATATATATATATATATATATATATATATATATATATATTCTTGATATTTTACGTTATCCATTGTTTTTCCGTTGCACTGACTTTTGAAGTTAATATATTACTATTGTAAGTAATTTTATCCACCATTAAGTGCAATTTTTGCATAGTATATATACATATGTATTCGCATATATATACATATATACTATATATAAATATCGACCTTGTTAAGTATTATTGAATTATACTTAAATATATTTATTAATTACTATATTTGAACAAAAACCTTTAATTATGCTCCAGCAACCATGGCATAAGGCATAGCTATATGATTAGAACTCACATAATGTATTGAAAAATCTGGATGGGAAGATTCAGATAAAAGAGAGGTTCTTCAATCAGAGATGCTGGTGATTGTAGAGAAAAATTGTAACTACAATTTGTACAGACATCTGGAATGTATATAGGAAATGTTTATTTAAAGAAAATCTCTATTATAAACAAGCATGGACCCAGGCAAACTTTTTTTTCGCCCAAGGGTTTTTGATTTTTTAATTTTATATTATGTTTTTGGTCATGGGAAATTGATTGGCATATCGAATTTCGGATAAATTCAGGATTCCACCCCAATGGCTCCTAGAGTTCCCATCTTATCCTTATGGAATTAGGCACAAGCCCTGACTAACTTTTTTTTCGCCCAAGCATTTTAATTTTTTTAATGTTTTGGGGGTTTTTTCACCACGAGAAATCGAGTGGCACCGATCTCAAACTTGGGAAAATTTGTGATTCCGCCTCAGTGGCTTATAAAGTTTCTATTCCGAACAAACTTTTTTTTCTCAAGGATTTTTTAATTTTTTGGGTGGATTTTCGGCTGCGGGAAATTGATTGGCACCTGCATCAAACTTGGAAAAAATCAGGATTCCGCCCCTACCTCGGACAAACTTTTTTTTCGTTTAAGTATTTTTGATTTTTTTGGGTTCTTGCCCGTGAAAATCGATTGTCACTGGTCCTTGGGAAAGTTCGGAATTTCGCCCCAGTGGATCATAGAGTTACCATGTTATCCTTATGGAACTCTATTTTTACCGCCATGCAATCCCACTCACACCAGCAACGAATTATGAAAAGAAGTTCTGAACAATCGCTCTAATGCTCTTTCAATTCCAACAGACAACCAAAACATAAGGAAGTAAACATGTACGATATGATAAATTGTGTCTTAAAATGTGTTTATTTTGTGTATATAAAATGTGTATATGTTATGTATAAATACATAAATTTTTGTATTTTACTTAATAACTTACTATAAATTTTCTGCCTCCTCCGGGCAAAGATCGGTTTCCCGTACTAGGTTTTAATAATTACATAACAATAGCCAAGAAGAGTTTATAAACATAACATTTGCTATTTCATATTTGGTTCATTAATGTGGCAAAACCCCTGCATGAATTGTTAATCACAAAATTTATCAAAACAGGATATTGTTGGCAAAGTAAATGCAGTTTAATGAATTAAAGGATGACTGTATTTAACAAATTAAAGACAACAGTTTATAGCAGAAACAGTTTATCAGTTGTACAACAAAATTTACTAAAACACAATAACTTATAAAAAACATGTAAATATCACTTATTTTTGAAGTTATATAATCTTTTATGTATATATTAATGTGTAGAAGATGTATTAGTGGCTCAAGTTCAATAGAAAAAACAATCTAAAGAGATTTAATGAAGTTTAAATCAAAGTTTTCTTGTTATATATTTATTGAACACAACATATAACAAGAATGATTTCTTGAATTTTATAGTCCATTACGTTTGGTGAAACTTATTAATCACTTAAACAATAGTTTATGCCTATCCGAACTTTAAATTTACTAAATTTAAAGTTCGGATAGTCAAAAACTATTGTTTAAGTGATTAATAAGAATGATTTATTTCTTTACAGTTGTTTGAAGCTCTTCGACACTTATATTATCTTGAATTTTGTAGTCCATTATGTTCGGTGAATCTTATTTAATCACTTTAACATGTTAAAGTGATTAATTATATTATTGTATTGCCACCATTAAAACTATCACACCGTTCGCCTCTGATAGTTTAAGTGTAATATTTTTTGATAATTACCTATAATATAAATATAGATGGGGGAAAGCATGACACAACTGTGATTAAAATAAAACATTCTTGTTAATGAAATACTGCATTCAATAATAAAATTAAATATGGAAAAAATTGCTTTTTAAATTATAACAAATTAGAAATATATAGATGATAATTCGCAACCATCAAAAAATACCAAATAGTTAAATGATTTAAGTAATTTAACTGTATAATTAAAGCTAAAATGTGTATTCTGGTCATTGAAAAATACATCAGTGAAATTAATGTACACCAATAAAACAAATTCAGGAGCCTCTTTCTACTACGAGATCAAGGATTTCTGATGGGCTGAATTCGAAAGGGAATGTGTAATTACAATGTTATTCCGAGTTTAACTGCTTTTAAATGACAGAGTTGAATGAAGCTAGCTTAAATAACCTGTTCTGGAAGCATGAGTCATCAATGAAATTGTAGAGATATGGAGGCTGAAGGGAGGGGAAGGGACTTGATGTAGTTGCTAGATGCAGGCCTAACAGTCAAGCATCACTGAACATTCATAATCACCTGTTGTTGGTAAACAGATGTCAGACTGTCACCAATTTTCTATAGGCTATGGGTAGTTCTGGGAGAGTTGGTGCTTTAAAAACCTGTTGCTTTTCATCTATTCTACATTTAAATATCTAAGCCTTATATTTAATTCGTAATTGTTTCATTAAACCTGGAAATACTTGTAATGTTTTACAATAATTCTGAGTAATGTACTGAACTAGTATGAAATTAGTTTCATTAAGTCTTATATTTAGTTAAGTATTTAAATTATAAAACGTGCTAAAATTGAAACAACAAATATTTTGGATGTTTTAATTATTTTTGTTAGTAAATTTGACAACCTTTTGTCTTAATTGTTTTTATAATGTTTAGTTTCATCCAGCTTCAACTGCATGCAGTGGTGGATCCAGGAGAATATTTTGGGGAGGGCTGTTGAGTGGGGGGCGAGGATAAGGGGTCTTCTCCACTCCAAAAATATTTAGGAAATATGGTAGCCATAGTGTAAAATCTGAGGGTCTTTTATCTAAGGGAAATAGGCCTACTCTGTGACATTTACACAATCATTAATTAGCTTCATTTGCCATAAACTAAAACTTAGATAATTATGGGTTTGTAAATATATTATACTAATTAATAAATAGATTTAAATCAGTTATGTACGTAAACAACAATAATGGCATTTTATTTTACATTTATGTTATCTTGTAGTTTACAAATTTTCAATTTTCCATGTTTTGACGGGCTGGAGCCCCTAAGTCGCCTTACATCCACCACTGTCTGCAAGTAATATTTAAGTACTTAACACTTTTAAATGTTTTAAACTTGCCTATAGTAGCACTTACTTTGCTTGTTGAGGACGGCCGTTTTGGGAGATGTGTCCCTTTGTCAACTCAGACCGTAACTCAGACCAGTTACGGTCTGAGTTGACAAAGGGACACATCTCCCAAAACGGCTGTCCTCAACAAGCAAAGTAAGTGCTACTATAGGCAAGTTTAAAACATTTAAAAGTGTTTAGTGCTTACTAGTAGCTCACGCGAAGATGGAATCAACAAATGTTAATATTTAAGCTTAACCATAAACCAAATTTCATTTTAGATTTTTGCTGGAAGTGGTTACATACATTTTGAGCTTATTTTTGAGTCATGAACTTGTATATTTTCATTTATTATTCCAATTTTAGACATTTCCCCTTTTCATTTTTCCTTTTCTTTAAAAAAAAATCATATACTATTAGACTTTTTTAGCTATCAAATAACCAAAGTTAGCTTTTTTTGACTTATCCGTATTAGGTGACTATAAAAGCAAACCTCTAGCACAACAAGTTTTTTCCTAACACCATGATTATGATGTCATTGATTTTTATAACCATGATAGTCTTTGATAAAAACTGAGGCTTTTGTTGATGTTAGCTTTAGGTTGTCTTTCAGACTCTTAATAGGAGCTTCCTGCTGGATGACTGTGGAATGTTCTAACTTAAATTTGTAAAAGAACATTTGTTCTCAATGCTATTGGTCAACTGATCTGTGATTTTTATATTGTTGATCAACATGATACTGGTATTAAAAGTTTCTTTGTCACCAATATAAATTTATTAAGATATTTAAATTTATCTAATGTTTGGATAAATCATTTCACTTTTTGAAGTCTAATTTTCCTTACATTGTACCAAAATGTAAACTTAATTTGTGAGCAAAGGTCACAATTAAAAAACTAAAAACACCAAGTCTTCTGATTAACAGATCATATTGACTGTAAGTTGGTGTTATTTATTAGTCAATTATTTCTTAGTGTTAATTAAAATTTGATTTTATTATAAATTTGATAATTGCTTACATGTGTCTTGAGCAAGTTAATATCAGCCATACTTGGGAGTCGGAAGAAGTAAAATTATCTGCATAGGTAACTTAGTCACGTCTTGTTTCGCACACTTACTAATACAGTTGATTCTGACCTTGTTCTTATAACCTTTTTCACTAAATGGGTTGTAAAATTTATCGATGACTCTCAAATAATTATTTAATTTGAGAATGAATATGAGAAAGTTACTCTATTTTTTTAAAATTCCTTCTATTAGCTCACACTCTATACAGTATATATCTTGTACAAATCTTCAATCGTTAATAAAAAACGTTTTTAATAATACAATCAAGTTCAAAAACATTTTTTTAAATCTATAATTATTGACAATTAATGGTAATACAAATTTTTCAAATATTTATTCAATAATTAAATTATAAAATTTGTGAGGTCCAGCCGTATTTGAACTGAGAATCTTCATCTTTGAAATCTAGCAAGCCTTGGCACTGCACCAACTTTCCAATACCTAGAAATATTTTGGTCAAAGATGTATATAAATTTTTCCCCCCATCTGATTATCATCGAAACCTCCATTGTACAAATCTTAAACTGTTGCCATGGTTAACACACAATATCATAAATAGTGCTCTAGGATAACAAAAATATTTTTTTTCATTTTCAACTTCAGTGGAAAATTGCTTACAAATTTTTTTTATATGATTTGTTTCTTCTAAAGCAAGAATTAGTTCAACTAAGAACATTGTTAGAATGTTTTAAATGTTTTAGAGTTTTACTTTTATATATAAAAAAGACTTAATTCTGGAAAGTTCCTCCCATACTATATAGCTAGTAATAACATTAGTATACAAAAAAATGGAAAATTCAGGTTAGATATATAGACAAATGCTTACAGCTCAGAATAAAGAAGCCAAACACAATAAAAGCGCCTAATCTTGTAAGTCCAATTTGATGACAATACTTCTTTCAATACACTCTGATAAGATTATACCATTGTATAATATTTAGGGCACTGACAACTTTAAATAGAGTTTTGCATGCTCTAAGAAATTATTAACTGATCACACTAGTTTTAAGGCAGTTTTTTTTTATATAAAAGGATTGTGATTATTTCCTACTTGTGTGTATTGTTGTGTGTGTGGGGGGAGGGGTGTTTTATGTGTACTTACGCACTTGCATGCATGTGTGTGTGTGTTTTGTATGAGTGTGTGTGGGGGTGTTGTGTTTGTGTATATGTGCGCTCGTGTGCTTGTGTGTGTGTGTATATGTGCGCTCGTGTGCTTGTGTGTATGTGTGTGTGTGTGTGTGTGTGTCGGTGCATACGCATGTGTGTGTGTGGGGGGGGGTGTTGTATGTGTGTGTGTAAAGGCATGTGTGTGCGTGTGCATGTGTGTGGGGGGTGTTGTATGTGTGTGTGTATAAAGGCATGTGTGTGCGTGTGCATGTGTGTGTGTGTGTATCTGTGTACAGTCTATTGAACATTAGAACATACATTTTTAGTATCATTCTGATCGCTGTATAAAAAGAAAATTAGCTTAATAATTATCCAGATAAAATACCCAACTAGGTTAATTCTTGTTTTATTAAAATTTTTTCAATAATTGTCATAAGAACTAGTGGAATTTTGTAGTGCATTAGGTTCAGTGAAACTTAATCAATCACTTTTATACTAGTTTCATGACTATCTGAACTTTAATTTTATAAATTTGTAAAACCTTACTGAATAAACCCCATGGAGACACTGATGAAGTCGCCACGCAGCGATTGAAAACATTCTGTCTCAGTAAGTTTTTACAAATTTACAAAATTAAAATTCGGATAGTTATAAACTAGTGTAAAAGTGATTTGAATAATAATTAGATTATTTCTAAATGTTTAAACCTTGTAATAGCTTAAAAGAAATTAATAAAATATTTATGAACTGTATTAATAAAAATTTAATTGGTTTGCAGCTTATTTCAAGTTTTTCACATTCTAGTAAGTTTGCAAGCCTATTTTGTCTTATTCTGTGTACAAATGTAAGAAAAATCCTTTAGTTTTATTTATAATCATACAAATATCAACAATATAGGTTTATTTTAATTTTTAAACTAAATTAAGTTATAAAGAAAGTTATTTTATAATTTCTAATCTTCATCCCTTTAGACTTCTATTCACATAAAATGAATTTTATGTTTACTTATTACAAACAGCTTTTTAAATTAGCTACTTTTCACAACATTCCACATTATTGTTCTACCCAATTTTGAAAATCTCGTTTTTTTAAAATATTAGTTGGCTGATGCCTTTAGTGACTAGACAAATATTTAGTTGTATACAGAACTATTTTTAATTCTTTATTTTAGGAGTTTGTTTTTTTAATTTTTTTCGCATACTGTGAATTAAATAGGAAAGGTGCTTACCATAAATCTGTTCTCATATGGAGTTCTTTAAAATATTACCTTTTATACAGATTTACAAAATGTTTTTGTCTAGGCACAAAGGTTTTAAAAAATAAGCAAGGTCGGGTCAGTAAAAATATTTCTTTATCACAGTCATTTCAGGCTTGAAATAAACCTTTGATCAGCTTTGAAAAGCATTAATATAACCAAGTCAGTCATATGATAAAGGACTTTCTATGTTGCAAACTTCAATGTTTGCTTGCTATACAAATAATGAGTTGTACACTACATAGACTGTTTATAAACTGATAAAGGCTAGGTGAGAACAGAACTAATTCCATTAGCTATGGGACCCAAGTAGTGCAAGCTTGTTCTCATGCTACAACTAAGCCACATACTCTATTGTTTATCAACAAATTGCTTTTGAAGGAAAATGCCCACAAATTTTTATTAATTCATAAACCTTTACAAATAAAACAACATATAAACATAAATGAACTCACTGTTTCAAAGTCAGGTAGTATTATAAATATAAACAAATAAACATTTTTTTTTGTAAAAAAACAAAATAAACGCATAACTATGTACATTACACTATGTAACTATGTTAACATAAATAAATAACTATGTTAATATAGTTCACAAAACTATAATTTTATTTCATATTATATAAAAAAGATGGCAACACAAAAAAATATTAAAATATTAGCATCAAAAACGAAAATAAATTAACACTGTAGCATTTTTAAGTATAACAAAATAAAGGTAAAAAACATATGAAGAAACTAAAGTATGTAAATATTTAGACAAGTAAATTGTTTTAACAATGTTTCGGTGATATAAAAAAGTAATGGCACAGACCTTTAGAGCCATCTTTGACATAATATGATGACATTCAGTTCAGTGAACAGTATCCACGGACAGACAACTTAACATATGTAGAAGGATAGGATTAACACCCCCTATGAATTTCAAAGATGTTAAAATCCTATTAGTGAATGTATGCATGAAGTGCCTTTAATGTAGACACTAGACTGTGAGTAAATATGTTTGTGTTGTTTACCCGGGGTACTATGAGAGTGACCAAATCATCAATACGTGCATTAAAGCTCCTGCAAAATCTCTTAACTAACAACTAATATAAAATTTTTTTAAAAGTCAATTCCTAATTAAATTAACAAAGAAAATTTTATTTTAGTTTCTTTTTATTTTAAAATTACAATTAATAAAAATATCTATATCCATATGTCAGAATAACAAAATATTAGGTGGCAAAATAGAAAGCGAATGTCCTTGCAATTTTCCATTTTCTTTCCTATGTATGGTGTTGGACTTTTATTTTTGTTTGTTACTATTTATACGCTTTTTCTCATCGCTTGCATTGTGTCGTGGTTTCTTTTTGCTTTCCTTTCGCATTGTCCGTTTGTGAAACAAGGTTTGAACGTTAATCTAGTTTATTGTTTATTTTATTCTTTTCATTAATTTCTAATCATAGAGCATTATTTACGATATTGTGTGGTAACCATGGCAACAATTTAGGGTTATACAATGAAAGTTTTTGATATAGATCTTTGAGAAGTTCATTTCTAGCAATGGAAAGTTGGCTTAGTGCCAAAAAGCTCTAGGCTTGGAACATGAAGATACTCAGTTCGAATATGACCTAAACCTACCAATTCTTAAATTGAATTATTGAATAAATATTTGGAAAAACCGTATTACCATCAATTGTCATCCACTATAGGTTTAAAAAATGTATTTGAACTTGATTGGATCAATAAAAATGTATCTTATTAACTACTGAAAATTTGTACAAGATATATATCAGGAGAGTGTAAGCTAATAGAAGGAACTTTAAAATAATACAAAAATTACAGATATCGGAAACTTTTTCATGATTTTTTTACTGTCCAAGATCATAATTTTTAGTAAACAATGTATTGAAGTAGAACAGAGCATGTAAAATTTAACAAGGCTTATCTATAAAGATAGGCTACTGATATTTTAAGATATCAACTAATTATTTCCTTCATTGATATTTCTTTACTGATTATTAAATTTGAATATTTACATTTTTTTTGCTTCCATCTTGAACTTGTACCACTAATATACTTATTAACATAAAAAAATGCACCCTGGATTTATGTATGGACACTTTGGGCAGTGGCCTAGTGCATCTACCGATTTTATACTCCAACCAACATTAGATCCCAACTTCAAACTTGGGACAAGTAAATTTATATATTAGTATAAAAAAATTTATTCACATCAGAAACTTATATTAGGCATATAAATTATAAAGCTTATATTATAATAATAAATTAAAGAATATAATATTAATATTTTGTAATCCTTGGGAAATTATTTTTTCTATTCTATATAGGAGGGTAAGTCAAATATTATCTGCAATGTACTTGTACAGTTTTATTGTAATCAAATAGGAAACTTATATGCCCGTTATTTATCGACATAGTTCCCTTGCTTTTCAACGCACTTGGTCTATCCTTGTACAAACCTCCTGACGCCCTTAAAGGTTTTCGGTTAAGCTGAGAGCACAGCTACTTTCAAATTTAACTAAACTGCAGATAATAATTGACTTACCCTCGTATAGGTAAAACTTTATAGACTGGCTCTTGGGGGCTGCGGGCTTTGGCGAGAGACCGAGGACGAGGGGTGGTTGGAGCACAGAGCACTTAATACAAAGCTCTGTATATTAAGTGCTCTGTGGGTTGGAGCTGCTCCCAGGTCATTTTCAAAAACATCAACCCTCGGACCACCGCTGACTCATAGGGTTCACTCATTACTTTGTTAGATCTATTTATTAATACTTTATCTGTATATTAAAAATAGCAATATAAATAGTGTGTTTACGGAATCGTGCTAATAGGTTTGTCTAAGCGTTGAGATTGTAGGCCGCGATTTACGGCCCCGATTAGGGTTGACGACAGTGCCTGATGTTTTATAAATGACGAATACACAATTTCTAAGTGACAGAAAAGTGCCAGCTTATAAAATTTGACTTGTATATGGTTAATTAAACACATTCATATACAAGAATACTGTATTTTATTTTATTTTTTAGATTTATTTCTAACTGAATCTTTTCGCTGAGGAATATTACCGCCATTTTCAAAACTTATTTATATAGTTCTGTGTCTATATCAGGACTGTTCATATAATTTTACTAAGTTTATAGTAATAGCAAAATGCGAGTGCCCCTAAACGCCAGGTAGTCTCACTTACCCAAAGGCAGAGGATTAGGACAAGCCGTATTTCCTCCGGGGGAGCTCTGTTTATTAGTCCCCTAGTAGTGCTTCCTTGATCAAACACAAGTTTTTAAATTTGATAATACACCTCAGAAAATTTAGCATTAAATAATTCTGCACATTATTACAAGAAAATTGATACCAAACAATGTACGATTTATTGTCACTGTTCATGAGGGGATGACATGAAATAAAAACACTGTAAAACCTCTAAAGGGAAACACTGTACTCAATACGTTAAAGTAACTAATAACTACTAACGTAAACCATGGCTTGTTTTGTACCATTTGTCTTGTAATTTCAATTAGAATCAATATTTATTAACTATTTTTAGTTAAAATTGCAACTTTAAAAGTTAGAAGATACCACTAAATGACCAATGGAGTGGAAATACGGCCGGTCTTAGATCTGTCCTAATCCTCTGCGCTTATAAGGGTGAGTGTGTGTGTATGTGAGAGAAACTGACCTGTCGTCTAAGGGCAATCGCATTTTGATATTGCTATAGAAAATGGGATATGATTATTTTATCTATCGGATTAAATAAACATTAATAAACACTATAAATTTTTAAATGTTTAAAAAGATAAAATTGAAAAATATAAACTTAATATTACATATATTATTTAATATATAAATATATTTAAATATGATAATATTTTAAATATAAGTTATTTAATATACTTATTTAGTTTTATATATTATACTAGGTAATATCGTATTACGTTATTATTATTATATAAATTTATATCTTTTAGAATGGAGTAGGCCCTATAAGATAAAATACACAACTTATACGGTTTATAACAGTGGCGCGCCCAAGGGAGGGGCCAAGGAGCCCGGGCTATCCCTAGCATGAGAAAAATGAAAATTTATAAATAAATTAAAATTGACAAGAAAAATATTATATGTTTAACTGCAATTTAGGTGTAGAGTAATACGAAAGACAATAGATAATAACATTTGGCCTACTTGTAAATTGAATTCTCAGAGTCAGTATTTCCTCTAGTGAACGGACTGTAATAGCCTATATTTACTCTAATCGCACCATCCTCCGTTGGATATAATACATGCTTTTATTACTTTTGTTTGTATCATAAGTATCCTGTTTTAAGAGCCTAATTAAGTAGCCTTAAAATGTTAGCAATTTTTAAATGTATCATTAATTTTAAAAAAATCTAACATTTCGCTTTGCGGTAAAATACGCAGTTTTTCAGTTGGCCCCTTAATGTATAACAAAATAAGCATTGAAGTTACTTGACAGTTGATAATTTATGGGAAAATATTAAAACTGTCGAAAAATAATAAATAACCTACTTTACCATGACGTAAAAACACAGATTTAGTCTCAATTTGAGTCTTTTTTATGCTGGTTATGCTTAAAGCATAAGTTTTAGAGTGGTAACAATTCAATATTTTCTACGAGGGTGAACAAACCGAAGTCCCCCCCCCCGACCCCGTTGTAGTTTTGGACCCCCTTGACAAAATCCTGGGTGCGCCCCTGGTTTATAATATTTTAATATATAAACACTTGCCTTTAGTAACACTATTTGTATAAACAAGTAGGCCTACTTCTGCTTCTGTAGACGTCTTTGTCAACTCTGACCATAACACGAACTAGTAACTCAAGTTGAAAATGGAAAGAGATAATGGAAATAATGCCATAGTAATGTGTTTAAAAATAACTAGAGAGAACAAAGACAGCAATAGATATCTAGAAAATGTTATCCAGTTCATATTTAAATGAATGGTGTCTAAAGATAAAGTGAGCAAGGTGTAGACGAGTCATACTTGTGTGTATGTAATGCAACACTTGCTTGCTGTTATAGGAATGTGTAACTAAATAGCATGGTCAGCTCTGTAAGTATGTGACAATATTCCCCTTCTTCAAAGGCTATAAATTTTATCTTTGTAGTCTTTACAAATTATATTACTTGAAAATTAAAACTTACGAGCCAGCAGAAATAGTAATTTTAATAATATATTAAAAAACAAATAATATAAAAAAACATTCGGTTCTAGGACTCGGACGAGTCCTGACAGAAATGATAACAAAATAGAGCGAATAGTTTCGCAAAAGTTTCAACGAAATATGAATGTATACATTTTTCATTCAATTTTTACATCATTATTTGAGGACTGTATTTAATAAAGACTAATATGTACTGTAGTTAGTAGTAAAATTAAACATATGTCATTAATAATTAAAAAAAAATACTTTTGTTAAATGTTTACTAAATAGATATTTTTTTAACAATTCAAATCAGTTCTTTAAAAAGTATAAGACGGCCCTAAAAATGTTTTCCTTTAGCCAATTGGATTACAATACATAACTTATTATTATCGTTATATTGAATTATTTGTGTTGAGATTTATCACATTTATTAACTGATAAAAACTGTTAAGTAATAATCTACACGTAAAACTCATATTAACTGATCCCAAAAGGCGAAGCAATGTAATTGGCCTGCAGCACCTCCCATTCCACTAACAACTGTCATCATTGTGAATCGTTGAAACATTGTGAAACCTGGCACTTCAGGTTTTGGGTTGAATGAAAATACAAAACCACTAGTTTTTATCTTTAATAGATCTGGAGGTTTTCTAAAAAAATTTAGCTACCTATAAATATATATATATAAAAATTTATATATATATAATTTTTTTTTTGTAATGGGGTGGAGTTAATTTTATTATTTTAGAGAAAAGTAGTAATTTTGGTATTTGTCAATTGGAAACATAATATATTTTTCACATTATGTTATAATAAAATTACTTAATTTAATTTCCGAGTAAAGTATGTAAGTACTTATTTGATTTGAAGATCCTAATTACCAAAGTAATTTATAAAATACCTACCCTGTCAGCTAAATATTAATAATTCTACCAAATGATATAGTTGCAATCATAAACATTTGATGTTTACGTACAAGTACATATTATAATATTTTGGCGTGAATTAAACGCTCCAATATTTAACTATAATAATATAAACATTTCATTTATTTGAGGGTCATGTAATTTATTTTGTCTGAGGCCGAAATCATTTTGTCTAAAGGCTCTACGAATTTGACAGTTGTTGTTGGTGGAGTGGGAGGAGTTACAGACCAATCAAAAGACAGTGTTTGCATTACATTGCTTTGCCTTCTGGGATCAGTTAATATGCATGTAAAACGGCTGTTCTACAATATAACCTCTAACACAAAATCAGATGTTACATGAAATCATATGTTGTAAAATAATTTCAGAAATAGCGTAACGCGAAAGCAATGATTTAATCTTATATTTTGTTAATAGCGTGTAAAGAAGTTATCACTTCAAAAAATTAAGTCAATTCCTACTTAGCTCAACAAAGAAAAATATTAATTTAGTTAATTTTTATTAAATAATTACAATTAATATAAATATGTATATACATATAACAGAATCACAATATTAAGTTGCTAAATAGAAAGCGAAATTAATTATTAATATTAATTAATTAAATTTAATTAATATTTGAAAAACTGTATTAACAACTAGTGTCATCGCCTACAAGTTTAAAACACTATTTGATCTTGAGCGGATGAATAAAAACTATTTTATTAACGATTGAAAATTTGAACAAGATATATGAATAAACTAAAAACACTTGTTCATATATTACACTTGCCTATAGTACCATTTACTTTTATTATTGTACAGGACGGCCGTTTCGGGAGATGTGTCCCATTGTCAAGACATACTCTACAACCAATTACATTATACGCTTTTTTATACATATGCAATCATACAATTATACGCTTTATGCAATTATAGATACGCTGTTTTATATCATAACCCCCAATACCCAGTAAGATACACTTACCCTAATATCCCACCCTATCCTACAACAACCAAGATGTCAGTTACAGTCTGAGTTGACAATGGGACACATCTCCTGAAACGGCCGTCCTCAACAGTCATAAAAGTAAGTACTACTGTGTGCAAGTGTAACATATGTACAGGCGTTTTCAGCTAAAAACTAGTAGCTGAATATGGAATCAATTAACATATAAATAAATATAAATATAAGGAGAGTATGATCTCATAGTAGGAATTGAATGAAGCTAACAATTCAATCAATATTAATAGTTGTGTAAAATTTATAACAAATAATTAAATGAGTAAAAATGTATAAATAGTATTCAATAAATACATTTTATTTACAGTTCTGAGTGTGCGTGAGAGTACCAATTGTATATATTTATTTCTATAAGCATTCGTGTTTACACAGATACATATGTGATCAGATGTGTTAGAACTTATGTTTATTGATAATTCTATATACATCCGTCTTTTCGCCATACTATTTATATCTACGAAATGAACACAATTTACGGTAAATAAATAAAGTCGCCAGTCAGCGGTGTTACCGGGGGAGGGGAGGCACGTGCCTCCCCACCATTTACAGTCGAATCACTTTGTGAAAAATCGGGGTGTTGATGTGCAGTGCCAAGAGGCACCAGTGCGCATGCGCGTTAGGGCGATAGCTCTGAGCGACACTTCAGTTGGTCGTGAAAGCAGTCGGTGGTGGATTTATACCACCTTTCCAAAAAAATTGGCTGGTGTTATGTTTTGGTTTAGGTTTTATGTTATCTTTTATGTTTTATTGTGCACGTGTTTTTAGTTTCTTTAAGAAATGGTGCAACAGGGTAGTAACCGGGTTTTTCCTCTTGACGTCCATAAATGAGTCAACTCAGCCGAAAGTATGTAGTCAGGCTACTTAGAACTTTCTCTTCATCCTTCCTCTAGCACGTGGCCAATCCCCACCCCTCACCCCCACATGCCTGCGCGAGGTGATTTTTGTCCAAGTGATTCAACTGTAATTTTAGCAGAAAAATATTAACCCATAGAACAAATTTATTTTACTCCACCAATACTAGGGAGCAAAAGATTATTAAAATAGCTCATTTTTACAAAATTTATTTAATAGCCTACTATTATTTAGTAAAACAGCTTCCCGACGACCCAATTGTGTAATTTTAAACCCCAAAATAGCACAAAATATAATTTCTAGAGATAAAAATGTTCAAAGTTTCCCTAAGGGAATTCCACCTCCATCACAACCCCGGGCCGTGCCCCCCTACAATACATCGTCCTGCTTACGCCCCTGTTATGAATGATGGCCATCAGGACAGTGATCATTCTCCACGATTTCACTCCGGGTGACAGTATTGCTGCCAGTGTGTCCGCGTTGCTGACGGATGCTGTTTTTGTAGTCTTAGCTTCGCGGCTTCCGCTACGGGGTTATCACACAGTGCCGTCACCCGTACTGAGTGGGATAACCGCAAAGAAAGAGGAACATAACAAAAAGTAGGCGGGGAAGAGAGGGGAACGGAACGTCAGGGGAAAACAGCTTATAATCGAGCGGTTTTCTTCGCCTAAGAGAGACCTAAATATTAGAAAATACAAAGTAAATACAAGATATGGAGAAACTATAGCATTTTCTTAATAATAAAACTGTAATAATGTCTAGAAAATAACAAATAACTGACATTAAGGTCCTATTTCAGTTATAATCCAACTGTTGCATTTTTAGAGTGTGATGATGCGAGTAGATGAAGGTAGATGCGAGTACAGATGACAATGGTGTAGACGAGAATAAGATCCGAAAAAATAAAATAAAACAGAAAGACAACAAACGTAAAATACAATTAGTCTTATCTTCTTAGAATTATTGCTAATTTAATTAAGTAAATTCTTGAATAAATAATATAAACTGCATAAATAATATAAAATGAAGCCTAGGATCGGACAAAAACGGAAGACATTTTGAAACAGTAAACAATTATAAAACATAATGAATAATATTGTAAACAGTAAATGTACAACTTAGTGTCTGTTGCTTACTAATTTAGATGGAAATAATTTTAATTATTTGATAATGTTTATTACTCATTATATTTGCACGAAAGTATTTTTTCTTCTAGTGTTAAGGGTATCAAAAAAAAAACTCAAGACTAAAAACATAAATATAAAGCAAAACGAACAAATGAAAAGGCAGATGTCAGAATAGAAAAAAATACAAAAAATTAATACTAAGAAACAAAAAAAAACTAAAATTTTAATAATAAATATACAAATAGGTAAAAAGAAATGGGTTTAATTAACAAACGTTAATTCGTACAATATATTTACACATTAGTGCCGTGAGAAATCCCTTCTAGATAGGTACTAACATTCTGCGGAACTGAGAGCTAATTTATACCCCAAAGCAAAAATTTTTATATTTAAATACAAATTTACGTCAGACTAACCTTAAAAATTAAAAAAAAATGAATGAATAAAATTTGTCCTTAATATAAAGAAAACTAAATATTAAATTTAAAATAATCTGAATTTTTTACTTAAAAAAAATAAAACCTCTTTACCACAAATAAAACTTTTTATTTAAACACTTATGCACATTTCAAATGCGAAACAATCATCTTTAGAAGAGATTATTTTAAAAAACAAGTAATATAAACAAACATTTTTTAAAGTAAATTTCTACTTAGATAAAAAAAAATTATTTCGGTTACTTTTTATTAAATAATTACAATTAATACGAACAAAGTAACATACCCTATGCGTTAAAACAGATGTTCTATTACATAACCTATAACGTAAAATCAGCCGTTTTGTGAAATCATATTTTATCACTTATTTTAAGCCTAATTTTGGGGCGAAAAAACTGCATACCTCAGTCTTTTGTGAAACGTTTTCATCCCATATAAAGCTAAAATTTAATTAATGAATTAATATTTGATAAAACTGCATTAACATCAAGTGTCATCCACTACAAATAAAAATAATGTATTTGAACTCGAGTGGATTGATAAAAAGTAATTTTAACGATTGAAAGTTTGTACAAGATATAGGCTATATAGCAAAAGTGTGACCTAATAGAAGAAATTGATTAACAGTTATTTTTGAAATCATCTTCTCTGATGAACTTACAATCGAAATGTTCATAAGGGTTTAAATATAAAGTTTTGTTTGTAGGTTTTATTTATATCTGAATTGTTTATTTGAAATAATCGTTATTAAGAAATATGCCTAAGCTAATCCGAACTTTCTATAATATTAATAACAAATGTTCATTGTAAATCTATTAAAATTCTATAATCAAACAGTAAATATTTGCAGAAGATGCCTAATTAGACAAGTTCTATATTAGATTTTCCTAGTTAAAACCTATTTTGCTAGAAATAGAATTTTAATTACTGAAGAAAATATATTTGACTCTAAAACAAAACCTTATTTTAATGCCCAACAATAGATGAAGTTACATGCATTGTCTTTGTTACTTTTCACATTTATTATCTCTTTTCTTGGTCTCTTATATATTTGGTTTTCTTTGTTACTTTTCTTATTAATTATGTCTTTTTGTCTCTTCTGTGTTTAATTCTGTCCGTTTTCTCTTCGTCTCGTAAACGATGATTTATCAGCTCCTTTTGCAGCGGACATTAATTCCGAATAAGGGCTTATAATTTCAGTTCTTTCTCCGCCTGTCAGGAACAAAACCCTCTTGTGCACTTGGTCCAGTTCCTTGAGCCACCTATTCTTCAAGTCTGTTATCATATTGTTTCAGAAATATTACTAACATTCTGTTGACGTTATCTCCGTTTTTTTTCTATGTTTTGAGGCTATCAGTCAGTATAAATATTATCTAAAGTTAGAAATAAGTAAGGGCAAAGAGCTCCCTGGTATGAGGTGGGGAAGGATGAAGTCCACATGTTGGATAGCGCGGTTGAGACGCTGTGTGTACAAGGTCGAGGAAGGACCGATGGAGGAAAGGTAAGACTTTCCTTTCCTCCCACGACTTCATTGTATCGCCTTCATGGTTCTGGGCCCTATGGTTTCCTCCTTGACTCGAACTTACGAATCAAGTAATACTGAGCACCGACTCCGACACCTATACTCGGCGGACACTCTGACCGAGGGCAATCAGACCACAAAGCGCTCTTACGTCTTCGGCAGAACAACTCACAACAGCATACCTGATCAGAATTTGTCAAGACTTGACCAATCCCACTCATGTAACATGCTACAGTTCTGTTGTATCACAAAATGGGTTTTTTGTTTTATATCAACGGTAAAGTTTTTAAGAAAGCTCAAGATTTATTATTATTTAGGCCTATTTATAGTTATGTTGTTATTTATTATTAAGTTTATTTTTTTATTCTAATTATTTATTATTGTTTCTTGCATTATATCTCTTTTTTTAATCCATTTTAGAATGTTTAGTCTTGTTTTTAATTATTTATTTTAATAACTTTATCTTATTCACATTTGAATCACCAACTGCAGAAAGTTCATAAAATAATTATGAACAAGTAATGAAAATAAACATTTTTTAAAGTAAATTCCTACCTAGGTCCAAAAAAAATTGGTATTTATTATGATCAGCGACTACCGCTCCGATCGACGAAATTTCTTCCCCCGATCAATTTTACCTTGCTGAACACGAATCTGAAGTTATTTTTAACGGCAAACATATATTAACCTAACAAAAACTAACCTAACCTAGGTGTATAGCTTAGTGATATCTTTCCGCAACTAAACTTGAAGTCGTCTGTGAACTTCACTGTATTACCGCCCATTTAAACAGCTTGTCTTCGTCGGGAGCACGTTGTACGAACATAAAGTCTCAATTACCCGCTTTTCATCGAATAAACATGCTTCAAAAATAATGTGTGGCAAGATCCGCAGTCCATCGTTCATCGTTACACACACTAAATACGCGCTTGTCTGTTGAAAAGTCACACGGAATCTGTCGTCCAATCGGAAAGAATTTTGCAGATCACGTGATTTAGGTTGCCGCTAAAAATGACTCAGATTCGCGCATTTTCACTTCAAAAGTCACGTGGCAATTGTCAGCCAATCAGAAAGCTTCTTGCGGGTTACGTGGCCTAGGTTTGCAGCTAAGATTTGTGCATTTTTCACGAGAATAAAACATTTTCGCGCGATCCAGCGTTAGTAAGCACCAAGGTCAGGTTAGTTTAGTTTATTTTATGTAAATATATGTTTGCCGTTAAAACTAACTTCAGATTCGTGTTCAGCATGGTCAAATTGATTAGGAAAAAATTTCGCTGATCGGAGCGATAGTCGCTGATCTTAATAATTACCCAAAAAAATATATTTTAATTACTTTTTATTAAATAATTATAATTAATATAAACAAAGTAATATAACCTATTCGTTAAGAAAGCGGTTCTACCACATAACCTATAACATAAAATGAGCTGTTTTATGAAATCCATATATCTACAGGCAGAGACTCTTTAAGGGCTTAACCACCGCCAAAGAGATGATATTTCTTTTTATTTTTTATCTACTGTATAAATTACTTCAAATAAACAAGTTTTGTGACAAATGCCAATTTAATTTTAAAAGGAAGAATTCAATTATAACTTCAAGATAGTTGTCATACAAAATAAGTTGAGAGTAAACGGAGGGCAGTTAATGAATGCAATCTCCGTAAAAGGCAATGTAGATAAGTTCGTTTGACAATAACAGTAAATTTGAGATATAAATATTACCGAAATGGCCTGGTTATGGCTTATAATCATGAAAAAATCAGATGAAGATGTTCGGTTAAAAGAACTATCAAAGAAGTCTCCTAAACGCAGTATTTTTTTCTAGAAATGTATTTGTAAAAATAAAAATATATATATTACTTCTATGATCCCGTAGGGCTTTAAACTGATTTCCTTTACAGATGCTTAAATTTAATGTTTACTGAGTAGCCTACTCTTTAAAAAGTTAAAAAAATTAATTAATTTAATTTGTCAACTTGTGTATAAATTTCAGCTTGTGTATAAAATGGCACAAACTGGAATTTTTCAAAATTGTTGCCTCGTGTATAACTTGAATTAGATCTCAGCTCCCCCTCCCCCGGAATGTACCAATCATTACCTACCCCCTTCAGAAAGAAATCTGGCTGCGTTACTGTGTATACAGAAATAATAAAATTGTGTTGTGTGTTGTTAGACTGGGATACCGCGAGGGATGCCAAACCCCTCTTAGCTAGTCCGCACCACACGCACACGCACGCACGCACACACACACACACACATTTCGTTTAAATGCGTGTATAAGACTCGATTTACGATATATTTATATTATGAACACTTGAAAAGGTTTTGTTGAATCTGCACTGCAATAGAACTCGATCGAGAGTTGCCAACACATCACAGTGTGTAGGCCGATAGAAGGCCTATGCTTTAAGTACGCCTTGCCGATGCAATGCTAATTTGTTGTGCAGGCTGTTGTGTGAAACGAGTCACATATTGTTGGCGCAGGTACGTGACGCAGAACGTTTTTCACGATCCGTCGTTCCACAGTGATGACTCATTTACACGGCATTATAAGGAGAAACTAATTTAGAAAAAAAAAACTATATATATATATATATATATATATATAGGCTCTCTCTCTCTCTCTCTCTCTCTCTCTCTCTCTATATATATATATATATATATATATATATATATATATATATATATATATATATATATATATATATATATACATACATACATACATTCTTATATATTGAAAATTCCATTTTTAGTTTTCTTACGTTCCAAATATCGATGTTCATAAAATACTTAGCGACGAGCGAACGTTTCGCAAGGTTGTGAAATAATGACCTGGAGGCAGTGGCGTAGCCAGGACGATGTTTAGGAGGGGTTACGTCCCAGGAGGTCAGGGGGTGGAATTTTGAACATTTTAAGCTCTAGAAATCATATTTTATGCTATTTTGGCACTTAAAATTATACTATAGTTGGATCGTCGGGAAGCTGTTTTGGTAAAAACCTAACGCTGTTTTATAGGTTAATATTTTCTGCTAAAATTATTTGGTTTGTCAAGGGGGCTCAGGGGCACGTCCCTGCTGCACAGACTCGGTCCTGTGAGTTCGAATGGACGCAACTTTGGCAATTCTTTCTTAGACTGTTGCAATATCAAAGACAAATTGACTTATCCAGGACTCAAATAGAGACTACGTTTTTAGAAAGAGTAATAGTTTAGCAATATTTTATTTATGCATTTACAAAATGACCAGTAACCGTCTCAAGACACAAACAAAGCTGTTTACCCGAGTGAAGTATTTCGTTACAAATGTGAGTGTCGTCGATGAAAACTAGGTTATCGATAAACAACTACCGTTTGTAACGTTTCGACCAGAAATCGACCCTTGTTCTTAAGCCGATAGTGTGTAAGACGCGCCTAAGAAACTTTTCATTTTAAAAATATGAATAAAAATACGTGACTCGTTATCATTACATTAAATTAATTGAAATGAAATTTATTGAAATAATAATTATTATAAATTACGCTCGTTTATATTAACTTGACAAAGAACCACTACTTACTGATTTACTCAGTAGACTCGTTTGGAACTAGGTCGGCGCATTATTCAATGCTGTGAATTACTGACAAGACGGCTGCTCAGGTGTGTTGTGTTGGTATGAGTCTGTGGTGTATTTCTTTTCTGTGGTGTGTTATTGTTCATAGAGTAGATGTTAATTATGTGCTCAAATATAGTGTATGATTGGGAGTGTGTTTTGTCATTTAGAATGTGTTGTGGATAGTATTTATGGTGTTTATATATCTCATAGTTTTCTACTGTGTTAATTTGATGTAGTGCAGGATTTTTAGATTGGTGTCTATGTCAGTCTGTGAATGTAGTGTATTTTGTATGTGTATGGCGAAATTTGATTTGAGTTGTGTCTTTCTTATCTGTTTTACGTGTTCGTTGTATCTTATGTTAAATGTTCTCCCTATTTGTCCTATGTAAAAGCTGGGACCGTTGATGCATGTAAGCTTGTACGAGTATAAGCCTGTCCTGTCGTGTTTATCCTGGTGTGTTTTTTAACTGTGTAAGTGTTTTTTAATTGTGTTGCATGTTCTGAATGCTACTTTATATTTAAGTTTGCGGAACGAGGAAGCTATTTTTGTGCTGTGTTGTCATGATATGTAAGTGTTATGTATTTGTGTGTTATTGTTTTTTGCGCATTATGTTGTTTATCAAGGTGTGTTTGTATCCGTTTTTTTTGGCTATGTGTTTTATTGTGCTTAGTTCGTTTATTTTGTATTCATCGCTTATGGGTATGTTGATTAATCTGTGTATCAGATTAGTTTTGTAGCACAAAAACTGCAAGTAATAATCATTATATTTATCAACTGATCTAAAATATCGAATAGCAGCAATATAACTTAATAATGTGCGATAAATAAAGTAACATAAACTAAATCTATCTTGTCATAAATCGTCCTAGATCATTTAGATAAATCTATCCCAAATCATAACCTAAAAAATCTTGTTACCACTTAATTTAAGTTTAAAAATAGTTGTATAGAGGAGATATAGCCTATATACAACTAGATAGTTGTGTTAGAGGATGACACCAAGTCGAGGATTTATCCCCGTCTTTTTTCTGTTCAGACGGCTGAAACACATAAGTATTATATATTAATCCTATTGTAAACATTACTTGTTCTAACGTCATATGATCGATTGTGTATTTACATTCTACGAATAAAGAGTCATTGACCTTTAAATCTGTGCGGACATTGCATTGATATGCAGTAGTTCTATATCCTACAGAACATGACGATTGTAACGGGAACGTATGTGAAGAGGTTTGGGGGGACTATACAGCTTAACTAATTCGTTTTTGTGAGTCCAGATCATACAGCTTACTTAACAGTGAGCAGGGCCTAGTGACGACGCTGACAGTGTAGCTGCATGCCTTGGTTTCTACTTAGGCCAACAAAAAAAACTTTAAATTTAGTTTCTTTTTATTTTATAATTATAATCATATACATATTTATTATTATATGTATTAATATACATATTTATATTAATATATAAATATGTATATACATATGTCAGAATAACAATATTAAGTGGACAAAATATAAAGCCAATTTCCTTGCAATTTTCATTTCCTTTCTATGTATGGTATTGTACTATCATTTTAGTTTGTTACTATTTATAAGCTTTGTTTTCGTCGCTTGCATTGTTTTGTAGTTTCTTTTCGTTTTCCTTTCGCATTGTCCGTTTGGGAAGCAAAGTTCGATTCCGTTAATCCAGTTTGTTTGTTTATTTTATTATTTGTATTAATTTTTAATCCTAACATTATTTATGCTATTGTGTGGTAACCATAGCAACAATTTAAATTTGTACAATAGACGTTTTAACGACAAACAGATGGAGGCAAAAGAAAAATTCATATACATCTTTGCGAAATAGATTACTAAATATGGGAAAGTTGGCGTAGTGTCAAAGCGCGCTAGAAGATACTCACTTCAAATCCTACTTAACCCCCCCCCCCAAATTTATATAATTTAATTATTGAATAAATATTTGGAAAAACTGTATTAACATCAATTGTCATCCACTATAGGTTGAAAAAAACTATTTCAAGTTGATTGGATGAATAAAAACGTATTTTTATTAACAATTGAAAATTTATACAAGAAATAAATAAATAAATATATAAAACTTAACTTTTGTCATAATTATAATTTATTTTTAATGTTATTTATTTACCTTACCTATTTAATGTCCCACCTTCAGGTTTATAAAGAAGTAAATCTTATAAATTTTTAAACATTATTTGCATTTATTTTCTTCAATTATCTCTACACATTATTCCAAATTTATATTAATATTTTGCAGTGACAGGATTGATATCTTGACTAAATTTACAATGATAAAAGGTGGACTTCTGAGGCTTTAGATTTCTAATAGAATAACATAGAAAAAAACAGTATTAAAATTTTATTCTTGCTCTCGGGTCGCTATTACGGGAACTTTGCTTCTTAAATTAGAAATGGGGAAACTAGATTAAATTTTATAAATGGTAATGAAATTAAATTTTGTTCTGAACTAAAATATAGATGTCTGTTGGCTACACTTATATTCAAATAATACTTATTGTTCTGAAGAGTCCCTGGAATCCTGGCCTTGGTTACCTTCTGCACTTACACTTGTCACACAAAAAAAACTTACTTTATATTTCTAAAAAAAAACTTTTACGTCCCACTTTTTAAAATTTACTTATAAGAAACTCTTTACTTAATTTTTCAATTTATTCTTTTTACAACACTCCCATCCTTGTCCCCACCAATCCGTCTGCCTTCTCTCCGAGTTCCCTTCAAAAACTTCAACTTCTCCCGATCATTTAGTTTTTATGATCTCTCCCTAATCTCTCCCTCTACCAATGTGTTCTTTGTAAGTTCCCACAGTTTCCATCTAACTGCAGCGGCCAGAATGTCCGATGCAAAGAATCTGGGTAATTGTACAGAATACCAGAATCAAACCTAACCGGGTTAAATAATTGACTAAATTTATATATAAAAATTTTAAAACATTATAATAATAATAATATTAAAACTAGGGTAAATAATAGTAAAATGAAGAAAATTAGAAATAACTTTAGACTTAAAAAACATAAATTATAAGCAATAAGAAAAATTATCACTTCAAAGTGGATAGCCTAAATTATGTAAACCAAAAAAAGACGGTAATTGTGTAGTATAACAAACTAGGCCTAGATGCCGGCTATTAAAATAATTGTACTTAAAAATAATCAGGAATAAAGAATGTAAATTAAGATGTGAGGAAAGTAAATTAGGCCTAGCTAGGGAAAATAGTATTTATGTAAAAGTAAAGATTAAATGTTAAAGTGTAATAGCCTAAGAAATTAGGTTATAATAGAAGAAGTCATATTTGATTTCGGAAAAATCCGCTTAGGGCATTGATTATAAATCTTGTCACTACGAAACGAAAGCGCTACAGTCGAACTTTGGATTAAGAATGTTAAAAAGTTAATTAAATTAAATGAGAAGAAATAAAGTCAAATATGTTATTAAATAAAAGGTAAAAATGCAAAGGACACATCAGAATACAGAAACGCCTTTTATAAAAAGGGAAACTAATCTTAGTTCAGAATTTCCGAACAAACAAAGTCAATTGCCATGGCAACGGCTTTCTGATTGGTCAAAAGTTGAAAAATGGATACTGGGACGTGGGAAGTTTGAAATTGGAGAAGTGGGCCTCACAAAAGAACGCTATCCAAGATCAGAATGCATTAGGCTCTCAAAGCGAGCAGACGTGTTGTTGTACCATGCGACCAAGACAAGAAAAAATGTGCTAAAAACAGAGTAAAAAGTGCTACGATGTGATCAGGGGAAGGAAGATATATATGAGCAAGGGCTCATATATACCCAGAACAAAATTTCGACCACCAAAATGCAAAATTAAAGAAAATAAGAAGATTGACCGAAATTATGGAGAGACGCCTACCTACCAAGACCCTTGAAGCTGTAACAGGACCGACAGATGACAACATTAATGAAGATAAAAAGATTTCTACAGTACAAGGTTATATAATCAATTTAATTATTCTTTTTTAAATAACATTTTACTTCAAATTATATTAACTTAATTTCAAAATTAAATAAGATGGGAATAACCTAAGGGACTGATTAGTCAACTCTCTTAGGTTACCCAAATTTAAGTAATAAAGATTCAAAATTGACTTTCCATTCCCATCGCTGTGGGAATGTATGGATTAAGTATAAAGATGTATATCTTATATGGCTTTTTCTAAGTGAATTTCTAATGAATAACTTCCAAAGAAGTTAATTGTTCAAGGCCTAGCCTAAAGGCATTACATAGTAATATTAAGTGTTTGAAAAAGAATCAGATTTTAAAATATGTTAAATTTAACTCTACTAATCAAAATTATATACAAAATTAATTATGGTAACTTTGATAATTTAAATTATATGTAAAATTAATGATAATAAGAAAATTTAAAAACAGAAGGAGATAATAATGTTTAGTTAAATGGCAAGTTGTATGAAATTTTGAAAAAATAATTAGTCAAGAAAATCCTGTGAAATTAAATAAAAACAATAATAATTAATTTGAACCTTGGAACAAATAAATAAAAATGTATATTTTCCAATTAGCTGTGTTTTCATTCTAGATAAGATAAGTTCACTAGGTATCCAGGTATAGTCTTTAAATCACAAGTGTCTCTCAAAGATTCCACTACCCGAAAAGGAGCTTGAACAGGGCTTATCGGAGGCTAATTGGTTTTATCAAAAATTCAGGGGTTGGTTCCTCTGAGAGGTTTATTCCTTGAGGCACAGGTCTATGAAATTAGGTTCGTAGTCAATGGATAAACCATTACTTTCTTACTGACTTAGCAATTGAGGAAGAGAAATAAACAACGGCAAAGGTTATAAAAAGTAAGTCGGTAAGAAAAGTATGGCGCCCAACGTTTGAGGCTCGATGCTTACATTGTAACATCGGGTCAACATCAAATAGAGACAGATTTAAATCGACTAAGGAGCCTAGTGAAACAAAATTAATTAAATAGAATTCAATTAAAATTTTAAAAAATAATAGGAATCATAAAATGAAAACCAAAGAAGTTCTTTAAATTAAATAAGAGTTAATTATAATAAAAATGAAATTAAAAAGAACTTAGAATAAATTATAATAATTAAAAGGAAATAATTAAGTAAAATAAAATTCAGTAGGTGTCGGTAGGGCATAATATAAATAATAATGTTAGTTATTAATGAAATTAAATAGAATACATAGGCGTTAGATAGACAAGGTCAAGGGAACACTGAACCGGATCACATCGAGCACAATTCTAAATGAATATTTAATTAAATACTCAGTATATAGTAAAAATATAGAAGTAGGAGAAGTTAGTAAGGGAATAAAAGGATAGTTAAATACGAGACTTTAAGATGGCGACAAGACAGAGAAAAGACACAGAACCATCTGAAATGATGGAGTTTTTTAAAAAAATGATGGAGGAACAAAAACAGGAAAGATTAAAAGAGAAGAAGGAACAAAAACAGGAAAGATTAAAAGAGAAGAAGGAACAAAAACAGGAAAGATTAAAAGAGAAGGAGGAACAGAAACAAGGGAGAATAAAGGAACAAGAAGAATTAGTAAAAATGATAGAGGAACAAAGAAAGAAAGAAAGAGAGGAGGAAAAAGTAGAAAGAAAGAAAGAAAGAGAGGAGGATAAACAAGAAATTAAGAATCTTTGGGAAATCATGAATAAGAGGATAGAGGAAATAAATGAAGGAATTACAAGAAAGAATGAGGAAATGGGAAATAAAATCCAAGAAACTATAGAAAAGATGTATAACTTAGAGGTAACAGTCAGTGAAAATAAACAGACTGTAGAAACAGTTAAGGGAGAAGTCAAAAAAGTAGAAAGAAGGGTACAAGTAGTTGAGAATAAGATAAAGAATATGGGAGAAGGGATAAATATAGCTACCTTGTTTAAATCAAGGATGTTTGAGATGGGTGATAATGGAGACAAAAGCAAGAAGGAATTCTACGGTAGGGAAGATGAAGACCCTATTGATTTCATTAAACACCTAGAAGGTATAATGTCCGAAATTGATCCTGACATGGAGGAAGGACAAAAAAGGAAAATAATGGAGAGACATCTTAAAGGACCAGCACAAGAATGGTGGTTGGCCATGAATATGGAGGAGGAAAATTATGATGAAGTTAAGGAGAGATTCTTTAGCCACTTTTGGGGATCTCATGCACAAGAGAGAATTCGAGGAAGAATCGAAAATGGAAAATATGAATACCATCGAGGCACAAACAACATGGTAAATTATTTCTTAAAAATGGTGAACACGGCGAGACACCTAACCCCGCCATACAATCAGGCGGAGTTAATTATGAAGATTATGAAGCATTATGGGAACAGAATGTATATAGGATGTTCCGGGATGGCGGCTACCGACATAGAGGAGGCGGTAAAATACATCCGAAGGAACATGGAGCAGGAGGCTACCAGGAACCGGACTCAGCCTAGGACTGAGGAACGGGAACCTGAAAGGAGAGGGTTTACACACCAAACGAGAAACCCCGGATACAAGGGAAATTGGAGGCAAGAGCCTTACCCGGTAGAAGGGAGAGGAAACTGGAGACAGGGGCCCTACCAAAGAGAGGGACCAAGAAATAGGCCGCAAAATCAGTGGCAACAACAAAGGCCAGAGTACAGGCCACAAAACCAAAAGGAAGAAGGCCCACAGACAAAAGAAAAGAGACCACAAAATCCAGGGCCAAGTGGTCAATCAAAAAACTAAATGAGAGGATCCCTAATGGTAGGAAGGAAAAGAGGAGACAACCATTAGAGATCCAACAACAAACAAAATATAGGAAATATTACCCGGAGAAACAGGGAACAGTAAATAAAGGAAAGGCGGAAGACCTAAAGAACAAAAATAAAAAAACAATACAACAGGAAAATAACAATGAAGTACACCAAAATCAAGAGCGTAGAGTTGGTGGACTATCTCTTGATATTCGTGCTGAATTGTTAGAAGAGGACAAGGAGATTGGCGAAGGTAACCAGAAGAAAGAAACATGCCCTGTAATTGACTGTGAGGTAGAAGGGCACTCTATAGAGGTAGAGATTGACACGGGTGCAGACGTGTCAGTCATTCAAGAAAAGGCTTACAACAACCTCAAGTTGCATGGGCTTAAGTTCCTGGAACTACCCATCAACAATGTGGGAGTTGTAACAGCCATTAAGACTGCACAAATAAAGGTTACCCGGCAATGCTTAATTCCCTTAACAATTAAAGGCATAAAAGTGGACTGCATCTTCATAGTGGTCTCCAAACTTCGGTCGGAGATGATTATGGGGTGCAACACACTGTATGACCTAAAGGCACGGATAAACATGGATAGACGCTTTGTGACATTCGAAATAGAAGGGGAAATGGTGTACCAGGACTTTAAAAGTAAAATACAAAAGATAGAGGAAAATGAAGAAGTCCGAAAAATATGCAAGATAACCCAGGAAAAAGAAGATGCATCAACAATAGGGCATCAAAGCAAAAAGGAGGGGTTAATGCGACAGTGCGAGAAGCAGGGGCACTGCCGAATGAATGAAGGAGGAAATGGACAAGAAACAAGTAAAGGGGAAATCTTAAATATAACGAACGAATATCAAAGAAAAATAAAAAATGAAACAGAGGAAAAATTAAACAAAAACAAAAAATTAAAAAACAAAAATGAAAATATAATAAATAAGGAAATAAATTTAAGACCTGAGGGAGTCAAAACAGGAGATAAAGAAACAAAGGACATGGAAAGAAAAGCTGCAGCTGAGATTAAGAGCAAACCAAAATATAAACAAGGTAAGGCCGAAATAGTGCCAAAAAGGGGAAATAATGTGAGTGGAAAAATAATAAATAAGAAAATAAATATAAATAAAAGTATAAACGTCGCGTCGAAACAATTAAAAGGGGGGAACAACGAGGTTAAAATGAATAACCAACCAGTAGCTCGGAAGCCCATGACTAAGACTTTAGATTCTGGAGAGATAACCCAAAGGAAAGAAATTGAAATTAAAGAAAGAAAAAAGAAAAACCCATTTACTAGTTCAAGAGTTCGAAAGTCAATTAAAATGAGAGCCAATCCAAATACGAGAAGAACCTTCATTTCATTACAATTCAAAAACAGAAAAATAAAAGGTAGATTTAAGGAGAATAAGGGAAAGTTAAGAAATTGGAAAAGGAGAAAGAAGAAAAAGAAAGATAAAGCTGGACGGATAATAACAAAAAATTTTGAAGAATAAAGGATAATAAGGCAAGGTAAATAAAAAATGATCCATCAGTGACATAGGGAGTAACGGTTAAGTAATAAAAATAAAAATGTAAAATAAATCTAAGTAGTAGATTAAAGCAGTAACATAATCCAAATACATAGGACAAATAATATAAAATCAGTATTAAATGTGAAAGAAAAAGCCATATGTTAAATGAACGGGATTCATTGAATTTATTAAAGTAAAGGTTGTGTTAAACAACAATGAATGTGTAAAATAAGGATTACAATATACAATATTGTATAGTTAATATAAACTTGAAATAAGATTAAATAAAAAAGAATGTGACTAAGGACAGGAGTAATAAATGAGTAAATAGCATGTGAAGTGACTAATGTGACAATGATATATATGAGTGAAAGGGACAGGAGAGTAAATTGTGAACTTTAGTAAAATTAATTAAGTTATGAAAATGAATAGGAATAGTAGATTAATGAAAGGAATATGAAAATTTTAATATAAACTAGTGTAAGTGTTAATGTTACTTTTCACAAATATGTTATTAATTATGTTTATCTGTTTCAAGGAAGAGAAGAACCAAAATTTTCATATATTTAAAAAGGGGGGAATTTTGCAGCGGCCAGAATGTCCGATGCAAAGAATCTGGGTAATTGTACAGAATACCAGAATCAAACCTAACCGGGTTAAATAATTGACTAAATTTATATATAAAAATTTTAAAACATTATAATAATAATAATATTAAAACTAGGGTAAATAATAGTAAAATGAAGAAAATTAGAAATAACTTTAGACTTAAAAAACATAAATTATAAGCAATAAGAAAAATTATCACTTCAAAGTGGATAGCCTAAATTATGTAAACCAAAAAAAGACGGTAATTGTGTAGTATAACAAACTAGGCCTAGATGCCGGCTATTAAAATAATTGTACTTAAAAATAATCAGGAATAAAGAATGTAAATTAAGATGTGAGGAAAGTAAATTAGGCCTAGCTAGGGAAAATAGTATTTATGTAAAAGTAAAGATTAAATGTTAAAGTGTAATAGCCTAAGAAATTAGGTTATAATAGAAGAAGTCATATTTGATTTCGGAAAAATCCGCTTAGGGCATTGATTATAAATCTTGTCACTACGAAACGAAAGCGCTACAGTCGAACTTTGGATTAAGAATGTTAAAAAGTTAATTAAATTAAATGAGAAGAAATAAAGTCAAATATGTTATTAAATAAAAGGTAAAAATGCAAAGGACACATCAGAATACAGAAACGCCTTTTATAAAAAGGGAAACTAATCTTAGTTCAGAATTTCCGAACAAACAAAGTCAATTGCCATGGCAACGGCTTTCTGATTGGTCAAAAGTTGAAAAATGGATACTGGGACGTGGGAAGTTTGAAATTGGAGAAGTGGGCCTCACAAAAGAACGCTATCCAAGATCAGAATGCATTAGGCTCTCAAAGCGAGCAGACGTGTTGTTGTACCATGCGATCAAGACAAGAAAAAATGTGCTAAAAACAGAGTAAAAAGTGCTACGATGTGATCAGGGGAAGGAAGATATATATGAGCAAGGGCTCATATATACCCAGAACAAAATTTCGACCACCAAAATGCAAAATTAAAGAAAATAAGAAGATTGACCGAAATTATGGAGAGACGCCTACCTACCAAGACCCTTGAAGCTGTAACAGGACCGACAGATGACAACATTAATGAAGATAAAAAGATTTCTACAGTACAAGGTTATATAATCAATTTAATTATTCTTTTTTAAATAACATTTTACTTCAAATTATATTAACTTAATTTCAAAATTAAATAAGATGGGAATAACCTAAGGGACTGATTAGTCAACTCTCTTAGGTTACCCAAATTTAAGTAATAAAGATTCAAAATTGACTTTCCATTCCCATCGCTGTGGGAATGTATGGATTAAGTATAAAGATGTATATCTTATATGGCTTTTTCTAAGTGAATTTCAAATGAATAACTTCCAAAGAAGTTAATTGTTCAAGGCCTAGCCTAAAGGCATTACATAGTAATATTAAGTGTTTGAAAAAGAATCAGATTTTAAAATATGTTAAATTTAACTCTACTAATCAAAATTATATACAAAATTAATTATGGTAACTTTGATAATTTAAATTATATGTAAAATTAATGATAATAAGAAAATTTAAAAACAGAAGGAGATAATAATGTTTAGTTAAATGGCAAGTTGTATGAAATTTTGAAAAAATAATTAGTCAAGAAAATCCTGTGAAATTAAATAAAAACAATAATAATTAATTTGAACCTTGGAACAAATAAATAAAAATGTATATTTTCCAATTAGCTGTGTTTTCATTCTAGATAAGATAAGTTCACTAGGTATCCAGGTATAGTCTTTAAATCACAAGTGTCTCTCAAAGATTCCACTACCCGAAAAGGAGCTTGAACAGGGCTTATCGGAGGCTAATTGGTTTTATCAAAAATTCAGGGGTTGGTTCCTCTGAGAGGTTTATTCCTTGAGGCACAGGTCTATGAAATTAGGTTCGTAGTCAATGGATAAACCATTACTTTCTTACTGACTTAGCAATTGAGGAAGAGAAATAAACAACGGCAAAGGTTATAAAAAGTAAGTCGGTAAGATAACGGTACAGGGTTATTTTCCCAGGCTATATCGGTCGCTGTATTTTCCCGTCTTAACCACTTTGGACCCTCTCTATTGTCTATTGTTGCCGCAAGCAGCTTATAGCTTTCCTGGAAAAGGATAATGACATGGTACCTGCTTTGTCGGCACTATTTGTGTCTTTCCTGGCTTCATCCTACAGAAAATGATTTTAGCAACTAACTGAAATTTTTCTAAAGCCTCATACTTTATGTTATAATATATATATATATATATATATATATATATATATATTTATATATATATATATATATATATATATATATATATATATATATTTATATATATATATATATATATATATATATATATACTGTATATATAACCCTATATATTATAACGAAATTCATTAGGTTAAGAAAACTGTTAGTAAAATATTGAACTTGTGGGATATACCTAGCTAGCGCTTAGTCTATTGTCACATCCATCAGCCGAAATAAGTTACTGCACACACCTGCAAGTCATAAATATTAAAATAATTCGAAAAGGGTTCATTGTAAGTAAACCAAGGCGTGCCTCGTTCACTGGAGAGAAACTTTACCTAGAGATCGATGGACCAGGGAGATTTATGGCTAGGAATCCCTAAGAATGCAGAAAATCAAGTACAGAAAAACACCTGCACCTTAGGAAGTTCGACAAATTCCCACTAAGCCAAAAGAAAGTGATGGAAGCGTCAATTTTCATAGGCTAGTCACAGTTTGAGCGCCATAAGGGAGCCATTTAAATTTGAAAAGGGGATGAAACCCATACGGATACGATCCAAGGGACACAGGGACAAGTCAGTCAATTTTCAGTACTCAAAAGGGTCAAGTTGTAGGACTCGAAGAGTCAAAATTCAGGACTCGAGGGAGAAATATGTTCAGTTTTAGTAAGAAACGTTAAATTCAATCAAAGTAACGTCGCAATGTAAAGTATCAAGTGAGATTAATAAGGGAGATTATTAATTAGAAAGTGAAGTAAAAGAGGGCGATTAAAGTGTAATAAGTGAGATTACGGGAGTCGGGGACCGTCAATAAGAGTTCAGTACAACAGAAAGAAACGGAGCATATAGTTGTAAATTCGGAAATTATTATAATGCAAATGTTACTTAAAATGAATGAACAAATGGCAGAAATAAAGGAACAAAATACACAAATAAATGCAGCTAATGCAGAAATAAAAGCCAACCTTCAGGATCAAACAACACAAATAACTAAAGAAATGTGTAAATTAAATGATCAAATAAATAAAAACCATCAAGACTTAATTAAAGTAAAACGTAAATTTGCTGATCAAAATGATGAAGGCGATCAAAATGTAAAGGAAGTAGTAAAAGGGAGGGAGATAAGAAGTGTATCAATTATCCAATAACTACACTGATGGTGAAAGGAATGTTTATGATAAATTATTACCACCATTACCAGAGTCGGCTCCTATTACAGGGACAAATGATTCGGAACAGGGGAGCAGAGCAAGTGCTACGATGCAGGTTGACTCTTCGGAAATTACGCAAGTTTTACATGTACCAACGGATGAAAGGGTTGATCATAATGACGGCTTGAGAGAAAAAGAATCAGTAAGAACATGTCAGAGTATTATGAAGGACAGTGTTCTAAAAGCTAAAGGGAAAAGGCAAAACGTTCAAACTCAGGAAAAGGGATTTTGGGAAAGTCTGAAGATAGTTTAAAAGAAATGAAAAAAGAAGCATTAAAAAAAAATTCAGTTCCACGTAGTGATGTAAAATGCCTGGGCGTTTATAAGTCGGGGCAAATGCCCAATATAAATGCCCGGGCAAATGCCCAAAACCCATAAATGCCCAGGCATTTTGGGCATTTATCTCTTTTAAAAACATATTCGTAATGCAACGATTATAAATAATGTTTTAGCCATTGTATGCACATAGATGCATTCTATATACTTATCCATACACAAATAGATATGTATACAGGTAAATATATATGTATACATATGTAATATACAAAATTGTTGAATTTATATTGAGAGAATTTTTATTAAGTAGAAGGTAGGCCTAGGCCTAATATTTTTTATTGCCTCTAAACTGTATTTTTGACGCACATGAAAGTTGATTGTGAAATCGGGGGAAAAATCCATTCAACACATCTTTATAATTCTTCAATGAGTTTGATATTTTAATGAAAGATAAGTAATACTGAAACTGGATACATAATGAACGCTATTATATTAACTGTGTAACAAATGAGGTTACATATATTTAAATATGGAATTAAATAATAAATGGCTGTATTGTGTTCTTGGGTGTCTTAATCACTTTTTTCTGTATCCTCTTCATCACTTTTTTCTGATGAACTTTCAATTAGCTCTGGCTCAGATTCATCTGACAGTTCTGATTCTGAATCTTCCTCTAGGCCTATAATACGTCCTTGACTGGGTGTTGGGGTTTCTTCTTCTTGTTCTGGATTACTCTGATGAGTCTCATTAGTTGTTTTGTCGGGCTTACGCTTAGATGGTCTATTCATCAGCTTCCAATTGTAGGCTATATAAGTCAACTTAGTAGCCCTCTCAGATGTAAGTCTGTTCCTTTTTTTACTATGAATCCAGCCAAAAGTGCTGAAGGTCCGCTCTGTGGCAGCAGATGTAACAGGTGCCCCAAGAATTTTTACTGCAACTTCTTCCAGTGCACAAGTACCCCTCAAACCTCGCCACCACAATAAAGGAGTTACAAGGTAAACATTGTCTTCTTTAACCCCAACTCCTTCCCACACAAATTGTCTGGACCAAATTCCCTGTTTGTCCCTGTAGTCGGCCACGTTTTCTCTAACTTGTATAGCATTCAATCCTGTGTTTCTTGCTGTGTCGCAAATAAAGCTTATTGCTTCCAGCATGTCAACAGGCTCGAGATCACTACCTTGCACAGCTGGGTCAAGCAGGTTCGCCGCAAGGTGTAAAGATGATACACCAAATATTTACAAGTTACTCCTTTCCCTTTCAAATTAAAAAAGTTCCAAATAGGTCCCTTTTTTTAACCATTTTGTAATGATTTAATCTAACCCTTAAAAATATAAATAGTACAAATAAGTGAGGTTATCTCAGACTCAATCACTCACAGACATTTCTACTTCACAACTAACTGGGCTCAGGGCTGAGCTGCTGGTGCTAGAATGCCTCACCAATCTCAAGGCCACACCCAACCTACCCCCACTCCAAGGTCACAGCACAATGGCTGCCCAGGACCCAGACCCTCCCCCACCACTCAAAAAACACTATTCACACCAAAATCAAACTCCTACTGCAGTCCTAACTCAATACTTCAATGTTTTATTCAAACTAGATATACATAATTCCCATTAAGTGTTATTGAGAACAACAGCACAGGATGATTAAATTGTTATTAGCAATATTTAAGTTAGGTATTATTTTTTTTATTTTTTTGAACAATAATAATTTTTTATTATATATAATCATATACACATCAACAAATAAACAAATTTAGGCATTATTTGTTTATCCATGAAATTTACCTTTAATTAATAGTTTATACTATGTTTTAGAAGCACAAGTAACAATCAAAAATAGTAAAAAGTAAAAAAACACACTTTTTCATAAATGCCCAGATATTGGGCGCTTGAAACTGCTTTGGGCAAATGCCCGGGCAAATGCCCATTTATAAATGTCCTGCCCACTGGGCATTTGCCCGGCCCACATCTATAGTTCCACGTATCAATAAAGCTAAGAAAAAGATAATTGTGACTGGAACAAAAGAGAGTATTGGTGCTATGTATCAGGCAGTAATTAAAATGTGTACTACGGTATTGATAGAAGTTGTCAAAACACAAGACAAGTATGAAATTATTCAACATGGCAGTGAAATTGCAGAAATCTTAAAAAAGATGGGTGTAAGAGTTGAAGTGCCACATCGTTTGTTCACTGCTACAAAATTGCAAAGACCTCCGGATAAATAAAGCCAACTCTTTAAAGTAACAAACATTAAGAACCTTTAAACTTTATAAATTCTTTAAAAAGTAATAATTCATTCAAATATAATTTATCAAACCAAGTGCAGTAACTTATACACGCCCTTAGATAGCTAAAGGAAAGTAAAATTAGAATTGTTTAAAATTAATAGTCAAATAAGAGTCTTGATGCCTATCGGCAAATATTAGAGTTAACGAATATTAGCAATATTAACAATAGTAGTAAAACGAATTATATGAACTACCTAGAAATGCAATATTGATCTCAGGATAAAATAAATCTGTTATTATAAAGGCAAGTAGCTGGGTTATTAATTTAATTTCCTAAGAGTCAAAATATCCTGTAGACAATCATAAGTGAAGCTACGTTATAATATATATATCAGGAGAGTGTGAGCTAATAGAAGGAATTTAACAATAACAAAAAGACACTAAAACTATTACATTAGGAGTAATATAACATAATTGTTACATTGTAATCTCGTGGAACTGGCACCTTAAACATGGCATCTTAAAGGTTTTCTATAAAACAAATAAGATGTAGGTTATATTTCATAAATAATACACAAACACCTCTAACTACAGATATTTTGAACTACCAAAAAATAAAAATATATGTGGTTTGAGTTTTTTGTATTATTTATTAATATTCATCCACAGTAAATTACTCCAAATAATTGGGTTATATTTTATTTATAGACGTTATCGCATACACACGCGCGCTCACGCGTTTCTATACGTGTAAAAACTTGCTAATAGTAGGCCTTGTAGGGTACTTGAATTTAATTTTAAATAAGAATGGATATTCCTCTTTCTCAACTCAGGTAGCACCTCTAGTTGTGGGACTAAGGAACCTGTGGCCGAAGATGGCAAGAGGATACATTTCCCGAAACGACTGTCCTCATTTAAAACCAAAGTATGTACTACAGGCGAGTATAACACATTACCAAATAAATGTTGAAGTGTTTAAGTGCAGCTTTAAATTGAAAATGGAAACCAACAATACATTTAAATTCTGGTTTACTTGCAAATTGGTCTGTTAAATTTAATAAATATCTTGATTTTTCTATTTCACGTTTGTTTATGTTTATTTACCAAACATTATATCTGTTAATATATTGAAGTGGAGAATTTAAGTGCTATGAATTTGCTATACATTTTTTCGAAGTATTTAAAGTTTAACAAAAATTAATTTTAAACGTGAACACGTTGGGCAGTATTTAACCGTGACAATATAGAGAACTAAGGGCCTGGCCCATAAGAACATATTTTTTTATTTTCAAAACTGGTTTTTCAGTAATTCCAATTTTTCTTTTCCAATATAAGCCTACATATTTTAATTTTAAAATTATCTCCTAATTTGTAAATAGGCTAACTAATATTATACAGCCAACATATGGTAGGTCTGAAATTTAAATAAGATTCAACCGGAAATTGATTGTCTCTGGTTGACTTATCGCCTTGCTGCCGGTAAAGCAGAAATATTTTCTGCAAAGGGTTTAGTAACATTATACGGGAGATGTTTGGGGGAGCTAATTTATAACCACTAATGCAGAAATTTGAAACTTAAATGATATTTTACGCCATTCCTAGAGTTAAAAATTAAACACAAGTTGAGAAAATGATAGAATTAAATTTTCGTTACTTTAAACACATTCCGAATTTAAAGGCTATTCAATTTAAATATACTGTATGTATAAGCGGTAGGCCTATTTATTTAAGTATTCAGGTTAAAGACATGCATTAAATATTTAACTTACAAGATTTATCTGAGAGTACTTTAAAAACTTGCAAAGTATTTTTTTCTACCGCGATTCTCTCATGGATATAAGCCACAGTTAGTTCATTAAGGTGCTCTTCCAAGTTTTATTTCTCAAATACCCGGTCATGGCCAAACCCAGTTGCACACTTTACAGTCTTGTAGACATTCTATACGCATATTCACTCTCAAGTCCAGGACTACTATCAGTTCTTTTTATTTATCTAGTAATATAAACAAAAAATGTTTTAAGTAAATTCCTACTTAGGCCATTAAAGAAATATTTTATTTTAGTTACTTTTTATTAAATAATTACAATTAATATAAATAAAGTATCATAACCTAGGCGTTAAAACAGCAGTTCTACCACATAACCTATAGCATAAAAACTGTTATACGAAATCATATGTTATCGTTTATTTTGAGCCAATTGGAACGAAATAACTATATTGCACACCTTGCCTCTTTAGTGAAAAGTTTTTCAGGCTATATAAAACTGAAAATAATTCATTAAATTTAATTAATGAATTAATATTTCAAAAAACTGTATTCACATCAAGTGTCATCCACTACAAGCTTAAAAAAATATATTTCAACTTGAGGCATGAATAAAAAGCATTCTATTAACGATTGAAAATTTGAACAAGTTATTTATAGGGAAAGTGTGAACTAATAGAAGGAATTGAAAAACTATCTTAATACACTAAAGCATTACAGTCTCTATAATCCAGCCTTCCGCCTATCCGGCCCCTCCAATAATCCGGCGTTTTCGATAAGGACGGAAAATATAAACATAACTTATATTTTTCGCTAGATGTCGACGTCGGTGACCGAGTGGCATTCACCCCGCCTAGTTCTACTTGTGGAGCTTGTGATATAGCTCACGATTTCGAGCTGTATGTTGTTGCAGTAGTTATGTACAATGACTGTTACTAGAGTCCAAGTGAACAATGTCGTTGCAGTGTAAATAGAAACATAAATATTTAACTTTAGTTTAAAAAAAAGAGATTTTGGACAGACTGAATAAAGGAGAGAGATTGGTTAGACCTGCTAAAGAACATCACCGTTCACGACCTCGGAAAGAACGGTGAGAAAATTAAATCTTCCTTGAAGACACATGATGGAGTAAAAACTGAAAGAAGAAGACATAGCCTGAGCCTCTTCAGATAGCCTACTATCGCACACTGCTGCCGTCGATAGAAGAAAACTGTTTCATCAAGTGATATTTTAGTGTGGAAACGACTGAAAAACGAAGTTTTAAAAGTGTCATTTCAAGCGAAAAAGTAGAAGAAAATAGAAAACATTTTAAAGCCTTCTGAGCAAAGCGAACAATGTAAGTTTAAATGACTTTTAAAAACTGTAGGGTATGTTTTAATTTTTGTTTTTACCGTTGATAAAGTAACCTTTTATTGTAAAGTACAGACCAGTACATTCTTTTTATCATTTAAAGTACAGTAAATGAGTATTTCCTATGTTTTATTAATTCACATCAATATTTTACAATGTACAGTGTGATTTTAATGGACTATCCAGTAATCCGGCAGTATTCCAGCCCTATATCTGCCGGATTAGTGAGAGGCTATTATATGCCCACGGAAGGGGGTGCATCTCACCATGCTGCAAGAAACGCGGGAGTTGTTACCTATAACACTGCCACCAATAGAACCTACACAACCCTACTAAATTTAAATCGATATTATTAATCAAGATGTTCCCAAGATGGGCTCTTTCTAGTGAAAACCGTTTTTCACGTTTCAGGTGATCATAGCCAAATTGAAAACTTTTTTATTTTTACAGTTTGGAATACTGAAGTATTTGCTACTGTATACATTTTATCGTGTATTTTATCTGCACCGTATGAGTAATTGTTTTAATTAGGCGTACACTCACAAAATGTTGTTAAATAAAAACACAGTTGATGTTTAAGTCAAAGAAATCGATTTATTAGGAATTTGGCAACGTTTCGACTACTAAATTGTAGTTCTCATTCAGGCCTATAAGTATAATAGACAGAATTAACAACTACGTTATAAAAATTCACAACAAAATTAACACAATGTTAAAACGTCATGTTTTTGATTTTATGTTAATTTTTTTGTGAATTTTTATAACGTAGTTGTTAATTCTGTCTATTATACTTATAGGCCTGAATGAGGACGACAATTTAGTCGTCGAAACGTTGCCAATTTCTTAATAAATAGATTTCTTTGACTCAAGCATCAACCGTGTTTTTATTTAAGTAATTGTTTTAGTTTTATTAGAGTCAACAAGTTTCCCATAAAGAATATTTCGAGCTGGCTTGTGAGTTAAGGTTATAAAAACAACAAATAAGAGTATACACGACTCACAATTATAAAACAATCTCAAACGCGATTCAATGACATTATATCATCATCAGCGATTTTATCACAAACATATAACTTTAATTAAAGAAATGGAACATAACCTATAATATTTTAAAATACTATAGGTTATGTTCCATTTCTTTAATTAAAGTTTGGCTATATGTGATAAACTCGCTGATGATGACATAATGTCATTGAAACGCGCTTGAGATTAAAGTTTTAAAATTATAAGTTATATACATTTCTTGTGTTTATAAGTTGCCTATTGTTTACTAATATATTTTTATTAAAACAGCAGAAAAATTTACACGATTCGCTTACGTCTGTAATCTGAGCTACTAAAGGAAGGATTTTGTAGTTATTCCTGTATGTAACTGTTAATGTGTTCATTTGATCGTAATGAATAACGACTCGATGCCATAATTATTCAAGTAAATCTATTTAGACATAATGCTTTCGATCGAACAGTAGCCCAGGTAGAAATTCCTTCTGGGAGGGTTCCGTTATGGCATTCCGGAGGGGTGACAGAGCTAATTCCAACCCCAACCAAAATTAAATGCCATTTCAACCTATTCTAAAACTTAAAATTGCCATAAGTTGACACAAAATTAGTGAATTAAATTTGTCTTAGTTTAAATAATCACAAATTTTAAGAGTACTCCGCCAATTAAGGTGTTCTTGAATTTTGAGAACGACCGCCCCGGCGAAGTCTTAGAAACAAACTGAATATTTTTTTTATAAAGAACAATTCTATAAGACTTTTTGAAAGTTCTTTAACAACTTTATCCTTTGTTAGAGCAATTTTCTTATGGTTATAAGCCATCGTTAGCCTATTTAGGCCATTGACTAGTTATGGAATATAACCGTACGAAAATTGGTGTAACAGATTTAGAAGTTCTTAAAGGAGAGCGCTTCGTAAATATTATTCTCAAGCATTGTACGCGTATTTTTAAAAGCAACTCTAACCTATTGCCAACTTGTTTTTTAAGAGAACTATCTTGAAATTATAGTATTTAAATCCAATTATGAAAGTTTTAAATTAATGTTCAATTTGTTACAAAACGCTCCAATATAAAACTAAGAGAGACACGGATGCAAAACCCTTTATGCGATTTAAAAAACTGTTTCAGTAACTTTTTCATAATTTCTTTAAATTATAAGTTAGGCCAGTGGTTAATTTTATTTTCAAGTTCAAACGTAAAGTTTTTTCCGACCGTTACTCGTCAGGGCAACGTAATCAACGAGTAACGATATTTATACCGATAGTAAATTTACAGCTTGGAGAACGTATAAATAGAATAAATTGATAGAACCCCTATTCAGACAAAATGTTCTGGAACATATGATGAAGGTCAGTAATTGGCAGTGGCAGATTAAGAAAAATATTTTGAGAGGACAGGGGGGAGGTAAAGGGCCCACAACGGGAAAATATTTAGGAAATATGGTAGTTATAGTGTAAACTCTGAGGGCCTTCTATCTGAGGGAAATAGTTATAGGCCTACTCTGTATGATTACACAATCATTAATTAGCCTAATTCACAATATATTTACTTTACAAAACGCACAATTACATTATGGGTGGGTATTTGAGTGGGTATTTATAAATGATTATAGTGATTTAATATAGCTTTGTAAATTTATTCTACTAATTAATAAATGGATATTAAGGACGAACTCAAACATCGGAATTGCATTTTATCTTATATTTATAGTTTAAAAATTTTCACTTTTTCGTATTTTTAGGGGAAACTTGATTTCCAAAACCCGCCTTAAATCTGCCAATGCTTAGTAGGTAGAAAATGCTTTGTTTCAACAGGCGTTTTTATAAATTTTCTCTAATTAGACTTTAATATGATTTCATAAGTTTACTAAATTTAAATTTAAAATTTCGCCAAAAGACTAGACAACAGTTCCTGGAGATTGGCCAAAGTATAATACTAGTGTCAAAGTTTATTATTTTGTTACGTCAAAGGTTAGAGGAACAAAATTCTACAATCTTGTAGTATATAATATGTTCAGCCCACGATTTTTGGAAGGGGGCAAAAAGGACGTTCCCCTTCCCCAATAATAAATGCAAGTAATTTTTTTAAATTTTGCTCTATTGAGTTTTTATGAAAAGTAGACCTATAAGATAATATTTACCAAAGTATCACTCCACATATTACTATATCAAACATATTTTTCAGGGGAATGAAAACCTAGCTGGGGTTTTTTGCACCCCAAAATTGTTTTGTGAAATCTGCCTCCTGTTAATTAGTGTTTTAAGCATTGAAAATTAAATGCTATAATTTTAAAACTGCAAAGTTCAACATGGGCATTTTATTTGTAATGGATTATGCATGGAATGATAAATAGCTGACCCTTTATAAAAATTTGTCAATCTACACAAAATTAAACTGTTTATAGTTGTAAAAATTATTGATCAATTCAAGCAGCTTGCCTAGCTCTTGATATGAGAACCACTGAATTTACTACATTGGATCACAATCATTTCTAAAGAAGTCTGCTACAATATTGGATTAAATTACTTAATTTTTACTATCTTATTTATCCCTGCACATATATTTTACTACATTTATATGGTGTTAAACAACCTAATTACGAATAATTAAATAAAACTTCATAAAGTAATATAATATTTCTATTCAATTAAAATTATTTTTATTATATGTAACCATGTTTTTTACTCATGGCCAAATTTTTAATTCAATTTTAATTTATTATTTTTAATAGAGTTTCACCAAGAACAAATATTCTTTACAGTAACTAGCCTAAATATTACTTTAAAAATAACCTTCTTCAAAACATTAAATTAGTCAATCTTATAGGAAGAAATTGACTATATATTTGTCCATAAATGTAAAAATAGGTTTTTGTATAAATAAATTTATAACTAAATTATTAGTATTATAATAAAATATTATTCTTAACAAAATTACATCACTTTTCACAAATTTATTTTATTAAATTATGTTATGACAGAAATAATTGCAGTGTTTTAAAACTACTTACGTTACTAGTTTATCCAATGATAAATTGAAGAGGAACTGCAGATGGTTTAATCACAACACATTGCAAGAAGTTAAAACAGTTTTAATGCTGAGCTAACACTGTGTCAACTTTCTCATGATGAGGTGATTGTAGCACTGCCTGAGGATAATGTGGGCAGACAAATGTGCAGTGTTGCCTTGCTAATAAGAAAATTCCCAGCTCAGTAAATTCAACAGTTGGCATTCTATCCAACAATGCTAATTGTGAAAGTAAATACAAATCGGTACGTTTGTAATGTTTTTTTTATATATGTATAGGTTTATAGATTTCTGTTTGACATGTGGGAAGAATTTAGAATTATATGAAGTAATATTTGGAATTTACTTTCAACATAAAAGATTTGTTTGACACACAATTGTTTTATAAATATGAAAAAACTAGTCTCTTATATTTATAATTACAATATTTTAAATGAAACATTATTTGTCAGTAAAAACTTCAATAGAAATATCCAAGTGTTTAATTTTCTATGAATATTGTACCAGATAAGAACATATAACCATTAATAATAGTTTTCATTAATTGTATTGCTAGTGTATATAAAATAATTATATATATATATATATATATATATATATATATATATATTAAAACAACACAGGTTATTCAAATACAAGAATATTTATTATATTAAAATAATAAATATTCTTGTATTTGAATAACCTGTGTTGTTTTAAATTATTAAACAAGAAAACGTATTTTATATATATATATATATATATATATATATATATATATATATATACATATTAAATATTGTGATATGTTTTCTTGTAATATTAATAAATGAAAAATATTTAAAAAACAAGAATACTTCTAATACATATATTATTCAAAGCTTTCCGCCAATAAAACAGTACCAGCATCTTCAGGAAAAATAATTATGTAACAAAATATTTTTACAAAAAAAAAAATGTTTTTGTAAAAATATTTTGTTACATAATTATTTTTCCTGAAGATGCTGGTACTGTTTTATCGGCGAAAAGCTTTGAATAAAATAATATGTATTAAAAGTATTCTTGTTTTTGAGATATTTTTCATTAATTATATATATATATATATATATACATATAAATGAATGTTTGTATATATGTATGTATGCGCCTTATGCATTACTAAACCACTGATCCGATGGTTATGAAACTTTAAGAAATTGTTGAGTACATTACTGGAAAGGTTTTTGGTATACTAAGTCTCAAGGGCATACTCAGGGAGCATGTGACTCCCTCCCTAAACCAGTTAATTTAGGAAGAACATATAACCATTAATAATGGTACACATTAGCATAATAGTATTGATAGTGTATTTACAATAATTTTCTTCTATAAAAATATTATTTATACTGGTAAAAATACTAATGAATAGCACAAGATAATTAATACTTCTAATAATTAATTTATGTTAACGTTTCTACTATGATATCAGAAAATAACTTTTTCATATTGCCCTTATCAAGACACTAAAAATAACATTATATGCATTAATTGTCTTGTGCTATTCATTAGTATTTCTACCATTATATTTCATTACAAAACTTTAGTATCATATCATTAAAATTATAATTTATTAATTTTTTTAATAATACTATTTTTGAGCTGTATTTGAAATAATAAATATATTTTATTTAAAACATAAGACCTCTAATTTACTTTCATTTTTATTTTTAAATTTCTTCTATTAGCTCACACTCTCCTTATATATGTCTTTTACAATTTCTCAGTTGTTAATAAAATACATCTGTATTTACCCAATAACATTTAAATACATTTTTTGTAACTGGTAGTGGATGACAATTATATTAACACTGTTTTTTTCATAAATTAAATTAAAAAAATTTGTGGGATTTGTACTGAGTATCTTTATGTTCAAAATCTACTATTTTTGGCATTGAGCCAACTTCCCCATAGGTAGAAACCTATTTCTCAATGAAGTATATGAATTTTTTTCTTGCTCCCATCTGGCGGTTATCGAAACCACTACTGTACAACCTTACAATTTTGTCATGGTTACCTCATAATATCATAAATAATGCTCTAGGATTAGAAATGAATGAAAAGAATAAAAAAAACCAAACTGGATTAAAGGTATCGAACCTCGCTTCACAAACTGACAATCGAAATGAAAGTGAAACGAAGCAACAACACAATGCACAAGCGACAAAAAAAGGAAGAAAGCGTATAAATAATAGCAAACAAAAATAATAGTCTAACACCATACGTAGAAAGGAAAATTGCAAGGAAACTCACTTTCTATTTTGCCACTTAGCATTGTTATTCTGACATATGTATATAAATATTTATATTAATTGTAATTACAAAATAAAACGAAACTAATATAAAATTTTTCTTGTTTGATTTAAGTAGGTAATGACTTAACAAAAAAATTATATGATTTGTTCAGAGTAAACCTTTGTTTTACAGACTACATTGAATAACTGAGATAGTAATAAAATATTTTTGTCTCTTTGATGCTAAATTCTCAAAATAAAAAGTTATCACACCATAGTTATAATTTTATTGGATATTTTTGTGTTGGAAATACAGATCAAATTTATTATAAGATGTACCAATGTAAAACAATGTACACAAAATTCAAAGAATGTTTATAAAAAAGCTTCTATCTAATACAGATATCACTTTCTCTGATTTTTCCTTTCAATAAAATCTTAAATTTATTTTCACTGTGTATTTTTCTACTCCAAGAAATAAATTTGTTTAATTAAAAATATTAGGTTGAAATACATTTTTTAGTTCTGAAAAAAATGCAACTGTGTGATTTATTAGATTATAGGGTGTTATTCAATAACTGAAATATTTTGACAGTGTACTAAAATGGTATTGGTGGCTAGCCTGGTGGGATTCAAGGTCACAGATGTGCACAATAATTGTTTAGCCATGACTAGAATGAGGATTGTTGATTGTTAGACTTGTCTTTAATGAATTTAAATTTTTAGTTTAAATTAAGACGTTTATAATTCTAAATAGTTTATTTATTTATTTAATACCTTTATTCAATGTATTTTTATAGGAATATTTCCATATGTAACAAAAAATAGTATTGTTTTGTATTAATGCAAATATATTTTCTTTCTAGTTTTACTAAATTTAGAATAATTTAACAACTAATTTTTTTTATAATTACTAATTCTTAAAAAAAACTTTAAAAAATCAAGGAAATATCTGAACAAATTCTGACAATATTCTAGAGACAAAGTTTTTTTTCCGAAATTGACAAAAGATACTTGTCAAACTCAGCTCAATAACTTAAGTGTAGCTGTTAAATACTTTAAACCCCTCTCTTCAGTCACTTGCATCACTTAATTATTATTACTGGTATTTGTTTACATTTTAATTTTATACCTATACACATGCTTGTAGAAGCATTTACTTTAGGTTTAAATAACACAGCCTGAGATGTATTCCATTATCCACTTGGGCCCTAAATTACTTTACTTTATCCAACGCCCATCCGTGGCTGTTCTGCCATTCAACATCGAGCCTCCCAATATAGACTGACTATATTCTGCGGTGTTGACTGTAGTTGGGGACATGGGAAAAGATGTTCTCCTACTTGGGACAAGGGGCAGGTGTCTTCATCTGCTAGGCCGATTCTATGTAGATGGGCTTGAGCCCTAAATTAAAATTTGGGACAAATTTTTTGAAACTGCTGCCCTCATTTAGATAAAAAATAAATGGTACTACATGCAAGTGTTCAATATAGTTAAAGTGTATAAATTACTTTTTCAAAAAAGTATAATTATTTTCATTTGAAATATAAAGCATATCTCTCCATCTTTCACAAAAGCAATTCGTTGTTAATATGTTTAGATATTATATATAACATTAAGTATTTATTTATTTCACAACAGGGATAAATAATACAGATATTTTTTCATGGTAATTTGTTAAAAGTAATTACTGAAAAAAGTGTTTAAGCTTAATTTATATAGAAGTTTCATTGTATATTTTTATAAATGTATTATTTTACATTTTAATTATATATACTATGGGAGAAAAAAGATATATAGAGGTAAATGTTTCTGGAAACAAATTTTTAGTAAGTGTATATACAGAACCATAAAACATTTAAAACAAGGGATTATTAATTTAATCACATATCCACCATTGTTGTTGATGAAAGATATAAAAACGAAAGATGTAGTTAATGCTTTTGTTTACACATTGTTGTCATGGCAACAAAGTGGTGAACTCTGGAATACCATTCAGTCTAATCTACGATCACCATTTAACTCTTCATTTCCTTTTAACTGATATCAATTACCCTAACATGCAATTGTTTTTGTGCTGCTAGGCATCTGGTTACTGTAATGTTTTAGTCACTCTGTTGATGTTTGTTGTTCTAAATAGAAATTATTATATGACGAATAAGTTACATGTATTTTGTTGTCCATTATAATGAGCAAAATATTTTTGTTTGAACTAACTAAAATAACAAGTTGCTGAACTTTTGATAATAGTAAATTTATTAAGAACACAATGCTCTAAATTATTAGTCTCTATACAATACCGATGGAGATCACTGAAAAGGATGAAAAATGTTATGTCTCAGAAATTTTTTCATAAATTTACTCTAAGAATATGTTCAGCAAATATTAATTTTATAAAGTTCAAGCATTATTTTTTTTTAAAGTTTTACATAGTTATATGTATATAATCAGGGAAGAATAAACAAAGGAAGAGCAGTAACATGAATCTTAAACTCTCTTCTCTGGCAAAAGACAATCAAGAAAGAAACACATTTATACAAGTACTGTTCTGAGTTACGCTCTATGGATCAAATGTTATCTAAGCTACTAATAACAAATTAATGACGATGGAAATGGACTATTTAAGATGAAGCTGCAGTAAATCCAACATGAAATGGACAGAAATGAACAAATTTGTAATGAAATGGAGAGGGAAATATAAGAGAGAAGATAAGAAGAGAGATATTAGCATGGTTTAGACAAGTAAAGTGGATGACAGAAGACTGGCCCCGAAAGGTACTAAAGTGGATTCCCCCTGAGAAATGAAAGAGAGGACGGCCAATCGAGAGGTTGTCATATATATGTATTCTACAACAATGGTTTATTATTGTGAGAGGTAATAATTTATTAATGCTAATGGTATTTATAGATTAAAACACACTTTTATTGCTTTAAAATGGTCTAAGAACTACGTAATTATAATTTTAAATGTCTGCTACTTGTAAAGTCCCGACACATAGTCTCAACATTTAAAGCTAACACAAAAATACTCTCACATAACCACATACAACACAGCCACAAAAATTAGCACTATTCAATAATCTTGAAATTTAGTTCCACACAGTGCAGATACTTATTGGCGACATTTACAGCCAATACCTTGTCTCTCAATTACGTTTCAAATGAAAATGGTAATTATAAATATACAATAAGTAGGCTAACACTTAAACATTATTACCCACTACTCTTTAATGTAGACACAAATATCTAAAAAAATCACTGAAATAACAAAAAAATATTCATAAACCTGACTATAAAAACTTCCATAAACACGATTATTTTTGTAAAATTTGTGACGTTATATTAATTTGGTATAAAGGATTAAACGTACAGCATCATCAATACAGCACTGATCTCTAATGGTAATAGAAGGAAGCTGTTACTTAGTATAACATGTTCAAAACTTTTCTTAAGAGCTATGGGAATTTTACAAATAGTATTTTGTAAATTTTACAAATAAGAAGTGATCTAGGATTAAAAGTCCAGGATGATCATTTTCTTTTCGCCGTGTTTTGTCTATGTAATTTATCCTGCTAATTAATTTTCTTACTTCAACTACCAATTCAAAGGATGCAAACAGTATAAGTGAGTCGTGGTAGATGTCGACATCCATGTAAATCAAATGCACTGTAACATACAGGGAGACGAACACAACGGGTAGGTCAAGGTGGAGGTACAGCACGATGCTTCCTCCATCCATGTTTACATCGATGCTTTTTGAAAACAAACTGATTTAATTTTACATGGATGTTCACCAGGATGCCTAGCACGCTGCTTCACTCTGATTGGTTTGTGTAAGGTCGTCCACCCCTTCCATGCCACATCACACCGTGCGAGGGAAATTTGACTGTCAACATCGGTAATGTGGTACCACTTAAGTTTAGTATTTGCACTATTTTAGTATTTAGTAAGTGTAATATTTTCAAATAGATAAGTGAATGTCTCAGTTATCCTAATATAGGAATAGAATCGTTCAGGGTCATATTTTAGTTCACTAAAAAAAATAATAACAAATGAATTTTACTTCATTTGGTTACTGATTTTAATTTCCTTACTAACATTACATTTAATAACATTTCACTATAATAAATAGGATTAAAAAAAAATTATTTTGTAACAATATATCGATTGGTTTTAACGATAACCTTTACATATCGATATTCACTATAGTTTAATTAATAACATTGGATATATATATTATCTTTACTATGTCCCAGCCTTAGAGGTAATGTTGTGTGTTGTACTTGACTTTTTGAAGCTATTTTACTGGTAATTTTCGATTGCGCACAATTTTTTCATTGTGGGACTTGTTATTTACTAGGCTATGTATTATTCGTCTTCTGCTTGTGTGATAGTTTTAATGTCTTGTTTGTTTATATTTATATTTGAGTGAGATATGTCTGTAACAAATGTTATTGGCAATAATTCACACTTCAAGTTATCACTTGTCGATACGATATTGCTTAAATTATACTGTGAGAGTAGTGAAGCATTATTATAGAGCGACTTCCTTATAATATATATATTGTAAATTAGGTTATGTAATAATAACCATAACAGCGGCCTGAGCTTGACTAAGCATCGCAGGTGACATCCTTGCTATATGCTGTCGACATCGACCGCGACCCACTTGTTCTGTTCGCACCTAAAGGCATTTGAATTATTCAACACTTAGTATGTTTTTGTTTTCATTATTTCTTTCATTTGATTAACTTCTACTTCTACTCTATTATCTTTTAATAACTATTTATTATATACATATACATATGTGTATGTGTATGTATGTAGTACATAAATTTTTGTAGTACCTTATTACATACATTCTACTTCTATCTGTAATAAATGTGATGTAGACACAAAAAATATATCTCCTAGACAGCAAGCGTTTGTAATTGTAGATACACTTTTAATATTATACCTATTAATAACAAAAGTCAATCATTTGTAAAAAAGACACTTAATGTTCAAAAATATCTGTTAATTTGTTTTGTATAAATGGTCAAAATAAAAAATGGAGGTGTATTTAAATTTTCAAAGCCAGGCTTCAATGTGTCTGTTTAAATCTAAAACTGATGCAAAACAGATGGCTTTGATTGTTTACATACTCTTGCCTGGGGTTCAAGTGTTCCTTTAACATGTGTGTAAACATTTAATGAATATTCTAAAAGTGGTTAGCTAATGATTCATTTGAAGAATACTAGAGATTGTTTGTGGTTTGAACAGATCATTTTATAAATGTTTGCATGTAGAAGGGTGGCTTATCTGAATTACATCTACTCTTACTAGATTTATATAAGGGATGGATTATTTGAGCATGTATTACATTAATCTATGACCATTAAGGTTCAAATTATGAAAATAATGACAAATAAAGCCTATAAGAGGAATATTTTATTGTGCACTTTTGGAAAAGAACCAAGGAAAATGGTAGTAAAGTGATTTCTTCAAATATTTATACATTGAGTATAATATTTATGATGGAATCTGAACATCAATAGAGTGAAAAATTCATGAAAATATTTGAAATGTAAATTTGTAAATGACTGAAAAACATTTAATTTTATATAAAAATTAAAATAAAGGGTTTGTCAAAAAAATTAATTAATTTTTAAAAATAATTTTTAGTAAAAATGTCTAAAATTTGTTAAAACTTTACAAATGAACTCTCTTTAAAATGGTTACAGGCAAAGAACAGGAAATGAAAAAAAATCAAAAGATATGTGAAATATATATTTAGAAACAAAGCAGATAATATTGTTTTGGAGAAGAACCAAAGATTTTTTGTTTATTTGTAACAAATTATTAAGACTAACAAATACATTTAAAGTTAAACTAAACAAAAATAAAATATATATACATTTACGAGAATATCCAAAGAGAGTAAACTAAAATTCAATTATTAAAACAAAATTATTTTACAAGATTTACCATTAATACTTTTCTTGAAAGTTGGAGTGAAATTTATTGTCAATAGGTAAAATTAAGCTAAGCAAGTACTAGGGTGGCATGGCATAGATGGAAGGTGGTATTGGCAATTTAAAAAAATGAATGTCCTTGAATCAAATGTGTATGCGCTCACTTAACCAGGCAGGGTTTCCAAACCATCTGTCGTTTTAAAAAGTCGGAGAGGAAGAACTTCAGGATATTTCCGAAAGGATGACTCATCGGCATAAACATGAACACTTGTCCATAACTCATGAATATTTTCTACTATTTCATTCTGTGTACAGGTTTTAAAATTGTACTAAACCTATAAAACTATACATGTTGTTTATACAAAAAATAGTATGTTTATACACATATAAAAAAAAAGTGTAAAAATTCATCAGCTCAAATAAAACTATTTATATCACAGACACACAGAAAGCAAATGTGCGGATAATGGGAGTTCCCGTCTAGTAGGCCCAATCCTCCTTTAAAATTCCTATCCTAGTGCGCACTTAGCTTTAGGGTATGGAAATAAATCACCTGTTTTAGGACAGGGGAATCCAAAGTATGGCCCACAGGCCAAATCCGGCAAATTTAGCAAGAGTATGCTCGCTTAGGGTGGGTACTCAGTGACTGGTCTAGATCTAGAAATTATAAATACCAGAAGGAAAATTAAAACGATGTTGGTCCTTGGAACTCACTGAAGTAATCCGTATGACTCCAAAGCTGAAAAGTTTGGAAACCCCTGATCTAGGACATAAAAAAGACTCATCACTGAAGTACTCCTACTTTTAATCAGGGGCATTGTAAAGTTTTTACCATTTTCTTTTATAGACAGATGAAAATAAAAGGTAAGTGAAATAAAAGTAGGTGAAAAAGAGGGGACAGAATGGTCTCTGGTATGGGGAGTGCAAAAATACAGCTAATGTAGGCAAGAAGACAAGACTTCCTACTGGAGTTAATAAAAGGAATCTAATGAGGTAAGATTTAAGTTAACGGAAGTTGTACCTAATCATGCCTCACACTTTCAAAGCCGTCAAATTTTTGAGGTAGAATGATGCCCAAGCTTATAGCACTTACAGGCTTATGAATGTTGATGGATAAGTGCAGTTTAACTAGAGGTAACATAAGCCTCTCCTGGACATTGTGTAGTTGGACAATACAAACTACTTTTGGTGTCATTTGGCACTACTTATTAATATTTTCCAGCAGATTCGTTTTGCACTAGATCAGTGAATTGTTCAATGTTGTGAGTCACGATCAAGAATACACGTACTCTTTACTAGAGTGGAGAGTACACTTTCTATAGTTTAATTTTGTGTATAAATTTTTCTCTTAATAAATGCGATGGAAGAATGAAAAAAAATAACAAATTTGTTTGTATTTAAAAAGTACTGTTATTGAATTTTTAAATAAGGCATTGATGTTTATGTATTGGAAAGTTCAATCATGCGTCCACTTTAATAAATTGAGCAGAACATTGTATTTTTCCTTCAATAATCCATGTTTGTGAAATATTAAGTGGTTATAAGTTCAAATGATAGGTTGTCTGGAAAGCTGTCACTCAAAATACAGATATTCAGGCTGAATAATTTACCACCTCTGAATTAACAAAATTAAACCTTACCAGTAGCCTTTATTGATTTATCTGTCATTCGAATGTGATATAGTATTTGTCTTGTTCTCCATTTCATTTTGTAAAACATTAAGGTTTAAACAATAAACCTGTATAAAAAGATACCTTTGTAAAACTTTTCTTTTCATTAAAGTAATAATTTTTGGTTCTATGAAACTTGAACTCTTAACTTGCTTATTTAAAAACATTAACTTCCATAATAAATAAGGGTCATTACCAAAAAGAGACCAGAAGATCAGTAATGGTACCTATTAATTCAATAAAAACATTACAACTTGCCTATAGTAGCACTTACTTAAATTTGTTGAGGACGGCCGTTTTGGGAGAAGGCCAGTTTACATAGGCCAGACAGTGAGGTCATTTTACACACGCTACCAAGAACACATAATAGCCCTAACAAAGAAAAACACCCAATTAAAACTTTGCCGAACATCTCATATCGACAAACTATGACTACTCAAACAAAACATCCAACTAACAAATTCTTCATAAACAAAACAAAAGTAACCAATGATACATAACTGAAAAATCAAACATTTCACACCATACCATACACACATATCAACACCCAATTACATTATAACTCACATACTCTTTTCGACATCATAACTCCTAATACTCACCAAAATACACCCACATACCCAACCTAACCTACAAAAACTTTGAAATCAGTTAAGGTCTGAGTTGATAATGGGACACATCTCTCGAAACGCCTGTCCTCATCAAATATAAGTAAGTGCTACTATAGGCAAGTTCTAACGAGTTTACAAGTGTTTTAGTGAAAACAAGTACTTCACATGAAAATGGAATCAAATATTAATTCAAATTATACAGTTCATAACTGAAACTGCATGTTTTCAATTCAAATGAGCCAATGATGAGTTAGTTCACTGACGTATTCCAATGGTTTAGTACGCTTATAAGAAATGCAATGCATTTCTTTTTTTCTTGGACGCTTTATCCATCTTTATACTGTATACCTCACTACCAACACTAAAATCCACATTACACTCTTATCTTCTTTTTATTATGAAAATATTTGTTTACTAAACCAGCATTTATGATATTCTGCAACACATTAAATTGCTATAAAAAAACATTGCCTCGTTTCAATATAATTTGATTACCAACATTTCAATTAATTTGCTAGTTCTAATTAGCATATTTCATGTTATGGCATATATTGTTATCCATGGCAGGGAAAGGACAGGCCATTCAAAATATGTTTGCTTTGAGTGGAAATGGATACGATTGATAGATAAGAAGTATTTTAGCTAAAACACTTGTAAATATTGTACAACTTGCCTATAGTAGCACTTACTTATATTTGTTGAGGACGGCAGTTTTGGGAGATGTGTCAGATTGTCAACTCAGACTAACGTTGCTGTCTGAGTTGACAATGACATCTCCAGAAACGGCCATCCTCAACATATATAGGTTAAGTGCTACTATAGGCAAGTTGCAAAATATTTACAAGTGTTTTTATTGAAAACTAGTAGTTCACGTAAAGAGGGAATCAACAAATAAGTATTTTAGATCATATCAGATATAATATTTTATAGCGCTTTCAGCGTCAACTCAGCAAATTTTATGTTAAACAATAGCAACCAAAATTAGTAAACATTTCTTAATAGCATTTTAGAGCTAAACTTTTTTTTTGCATCACTATTAAGGAACAAGCATTGGATTAATTTCCCAACCATACCAAAGCAGATGAGTAGATGCATTAAATTTATTTGCAGTTAAAGCTGAAGTTTGGATATATCCACATACAATTTTTCCTTTTGTGAATTATATAATACAACTTCGTTTAACTAGACCAAATAAGATGAAAATACAGATAATTATCTAAGAAAAAGAAATAGGGTAATAAGAACACATTCTGATTAAGAAATAATTTTTACAAATCATTTGTCTACGTCCTTAATGGTGTATAACATATGATCACTCAACCACTTAGACAGTGAAAAGTTCAGCTGAAGGAGCTGACACACATCCAGGCAGAGAGTGACAACACGTAACTCTGTAAGTCTCCCATCTGCTAATGATTTGTGGATTACAGATGGCGAGTAAACCTCATGTTCCTATAGTCAAAATAAATAAACTAGATGGAAAGCATTTAAGGTTTGTTTTATTACTTTAATAGTATAAACTTGGCTGTTGAGTATTTGCTAAGACATAGGTTTACACCTGTTTAACAATATAGTACTCTTTTATGGAGTACATTTTCCAAAATTTTGATGAAGATGAAATTGATATTATCATCTGAATTTATCAGAAGACATTGTTTTGCATTTACCAAAGTGGATTATGTTCAAGGTAAGTATTTGAATGCTTCTTTAAATAAAATACCTTTCATTTTTTTTTTTTTTTTAATGACTAAATATTAATGTCATTCCTTCTATTGGTTCACACTCTACCTATATATAAACCTTATTCAATAAACATTTTTTTAACTTGTAGTTGATGAAATTTGATGTTAATACAGTTTTTCAAATATTAATTCATTAAATATATTTGAGTAGTTTTCTGTCTTTCGTATGTTACTCAAATATATAGAAATATTCCTAAAAGAAATAAATATGAGTATATTAAGAATTTTAATTAATTAATTGAGATCCCATTTTGCCACTTAATATTCAGATTCTGTCTTATGTATAGTTTATATTATTGTATAAATTGTAAAAAGTTAATAAAAAAAGTAACTAAAATAAATTTTTTTTTAAACGTAAGTAGGAATTGGCTTTAAAGTTTTTGTTTAAATTACTTGTTTTATTAATATTGTATGATATTTATATTAATAATTACACTCAATGAAAATATAAGATTAACTCTATGTATGCAGCTTTACACAATGCTAATTTTGTACCAAGGAATTTTTATCATATTAATCTGAGAAAACGTCTGCTCTTATCAGGTGGTTTGAAGGATGGCCCGCTTACATTTTTTTTACAGCAGTGAAAATTTATTTCTAATGAAAAATGAATATTTAGCTCTTTTAGAGCTTTTAAAAAACCAAATTTGTTCATTTGAGGTACTTTGCTTAATCCTTCTTCTATTCAATTGTTCATCACTCGGTTATTTTTAGTTCATATTTAAATTAATTTACTGAAATAAAGATAAACCACTCAGCACTAATAATAATAATGAAGTTTTGGTGAGAAATATTATTTCATGCAATGATGGCATAAACATAGTATTTGTTTTACAAACTAATGAAACAAAAGAGAGATTATAACAATATTTGGCCTTGCATTTTTATTCTCCTCAAGACAGCACTAGACCTCAAATATATCGTTTCATAAACTATGAAACTCTATGGATCATAATTCCTGTACTGAGTGACAAAACAAATATTTGTTATTTCAATTTCACTTCTTCACTACACACAATACTCTACAGAGGGAAAAGCTTTTGGAATTGTTATGAACATAAACTCCCTCATTATATATGTAAATGGTGCATGACAGCCAGAAAGAATTTTTAATAAGACAGAGAATGTGGGGTATGGGATGATTTATGTCTGGAATGTGGCTACATGACTTTCACATTTTGCTGATTCAAAAACTTTCTAAAATTAAAATTTGTAATATTTACAGAAACTGAACACACAACTAGAACTTTTAAATATAAACTTTCCCAAAATTATTAGTGCAAACTATCAAAATTAGAATGATATTTCTAGAAGGCTAGTATGTCATATTTGTATACATAGTTTTGTAAACCACTTACTAAGACTTTGTTTTTTCATTTTTTCTGCTTTTCCATTCATTTATATAGATTTTTAAAAATTTCTTTTGAAAATTTTGTGCTTGTTTTTATTGCAAGCAATTCTTGAAAACCATGTTATTGGGTTTTTTTTTTTAAAATTAAGTGGAGTTTACAATAATAGCATTTCTATAGCAATTAAAAAAAAAAATGTTCCAGTGGCAAAAAAATTACCTCCCAAGAGGCAAAATTTTTAAAAAATATTTTAAAGTGATTTATCCTTAATTTCGTTTTATTTTATGAATAAAATTATGATAATTAAAAATAAATTGAATCCTTAGGAAAATATTCTAGTTTTTGATTAACTCGAAATATTGAGGTTTAATTGAGCAAGGGTCATCACCGGTCAACTTTGATATAAAGAGGTTGCTTATATTTAAAACAGATATCACTGCTTAAAGTTAATACAAAATACACCGAATCGGATAAATTATATATATTTTTTATTGAGTTAGTCATTAAAAAATATTACATTATCAATTGGATTTAAATTGAGAAATATTTGAATTTAATATTAATTTGTGAACTATATCAAACTACATATGACAAACCATATAAGCACAAGATACATTAAAAAAAGTACATAAAATATTAATATAGACACCAAATTAAAGTTGTCTCACTTAAAGCCAGACAATAAATATACATTCTTTTAAAATTTTACAATAAAAAAATATAAAAAGACAACACTATGAAATATAAAAATTTAACACAAAGCTTTTTTAACTACATTAACGCCGGGACCGGTTAGAATAACAAATTGGCGGGTGTCAAGCATTTGATAAAGGTCCTTCTGTCCTGCTTGAAGGGTTAATATATATCAAACATTTGTGCACTGAAAACTACTGCACGTTTTAAGAATAATAATCAACTATAATAGTCAAATGTTTTAAAAGTGAACCTCCCACGTACCAAATGTTACGAAGATAAGCCTGAAAAGCCTAGATATCTTCAATAAAAGAACAAACATTATTATAGCATTCATTCACAAAAACAACCAAAATATGTGATGAAACAAAATGTTAATCACAAACACTTATGGCTGATTCAATAAACTAAAAAAATATGAAAGTTGCTTGATGTAATCATCTTGAATTCACTGATTAAACTAATTTAAAAAATACTTAACTAAGTGAATACATAATTGCTTACTTGCTGACACGTTTCAAAACATTCGTTCCTTTTACGAAGCTAAAAAAAATATATAATATGTGTAGCTGATCGTACAGAGTGTAGCGCAGAGATCCTTTTTATACCGTCCAGTCTCCAAATATGTATTCCCACAAGTCTTCACCCAGTGTGTAATCGATTTTCGATGAGGTACACGACTTTTAGACACGATATTAAATTGTCTTATGAATGTATGGTAGGTAACAATGATCAAGTGCCTATTGGAAAAGTATGTTGCCACACGTTTCTCTCTCTAGTACATTACGTCCCCATTATTGAACTAATCATGCGTAAACATTAGACTCTGCCTTTTCAAATGGACATGTCGCTACTCTCCACTGATCAATGGCAGCTATGTGGTGTTTGTTTCAAATAAAGAAATTCTTGCGCCTCACCCTGTACATGCTTTATAGTTCAGCTTAAGTTTTTTTTTTTTATAGTAGCCTGCTATTTCAAATCTGTAAATAATTTTAAAGTTTAATTTTGTATTGTTATAGTAATTGATCTTTGTTCCGAATCCTGGTTTTTCGTATTTCAATCACTTAAACTGAAGCTATTTTGGCACACATTTTTAGTTCACATCTAGCTTTTATTAATGAGAGGTAATTCTTACTCTAAACATATTGTCTGATACTTTTTACAATACAAATGACACTTAATGATTATTTATTTGTTAAGAGTTTAAATAATATACAGAAAAGTCTTGATCATTTGAGGTAGATGGGACCGAGACTTCCTCTGATTACATGGAAGTATGTCCCTGTGCATTAGAAAAAAAAAACTTTATATGAACATTTCTTGGAAGCCCGATTCACTTCCTTTGCAAACCGTATGGCTATAAATATTTACTACTAATTTTAAACTACTTAACTAAGTGAATACGTAATTGCTTACTTGCTGACGCGTTTCGAAACAATGAATGATTGTTAAGTAGTTAGTTAAGTAGTTTAATCAGTGAATTCAAGAGGATTACATCAAGAAGCTTCTATAAATATTTCTTGGAAGCTCAACTCATTTTGTTTGCATACCGTATTGGTATAAACCTTTCTTGGAAGCCCGACTATCATTTTCTTTCAAATAGATAAAATAGGCTCAAATAGAAATAGGCTCGAATCGTACGGAAACTCGAAATATCCGGAAATATTAGTTTCTTATTGTGATGTTAATTTAAGAAACATGGAAGATTTTAAATACTGGAACAAATAGAATGCAGAACAATAAAAATAAAAACATCAAGTACAAAACACTTTTTTTTATTTTGTGAATAATACATATATTTAGAATAATCTAGTAATATATTATATAACACTTAAATACTTTAAGCTGTTCTAACATCCTAGAGGGAAATGTATACTCTTTCCATCAAAAAGTGAGATCTTGAGATGACGCCTTAATTTATACTTGATGTTTGTTTTCAAAAAGGTTTAACGGTAGTAATTACAATGCAATATCTTTCTCCCTAAATAAAACATTTACATGCAAATTTCACAAAATGAATATTTCTTTGAAATTTTCAAACATATTGGATATAAAATTATAACTAATGTAATTCACCTAGTTTCTGTAAAAAATGTAATCTAAATTTTGTTCCAAAATTATTTTGTAGTTAGTACTTTAACTTGCTAGAAACTCCTACAAAGCCATATTTTTGTAATCTTAGAGTAAGTCGGTTGCTAACACAGACGTGGAAAAGACAATCATTTCATCATTAATTTGTACATAGTAAATAAAACCTATCACTCAACTATCTGTCAAAAACTTTGGATACCTTAAGCAATATTTACAAAATGTAATATTCTGAGGTTACAGTAAATTTTAGTTGCAGATAATTTTCATAGGGTAGATACAAACTGAAAAAGCAATATATAAAGTTTGATAACAAAAAATTTGTTTGACTACTCAAGAAACTACCAATGGAATTAACTAAAGTTCAATAAATTTGTATTCTAACTGATGATTTTGGCATGTACAGAGTAGCCAAAGCATCTATTCTCTGTACATAGACCAAAACATGTTTATTTCTCCATTGCAAGACCATGTTGTAGTGAAAATATTGTCTAAGTATCTGCCTACTTAGGAAATAACTCAAATATATCTGTAATGACGCTTTTTGACTACTACGGCCATGTAAACTGGATATACTTTCAATAAATGGTTCAATTTTACAGCCAGAAAGAGTACCAGGTATTCAGGATAATTTAAAAAAATATTTTCAAGAACAGGGTAGGTAAAATTTGAAAAATCATAACAGATGTAATTTTTTCCTTGCCAGTCAAAACAATTTTTTTCAACAGAAGTCACATTTACAGTAGATCTAGATTTTACCATTTAGTGTAAAAACCAATTAAAAAAAAATTAAATACATTTGGTCTCCCACCCAAGGAAACTGTTACATATTAACACATGTGGCTAAATAAAAATATTTAAAACCAAATACGTTCTCAAACAGTTCTAAAATATTAATGTTAGAACACCAATTAAATACAATTATTAACATTAACAAATATATTTTACAAACTAATATTAAATTACCATTTCAAAGTGCTCATTAAGATATGGAAAAGTCAAAGTGAATAACACAAGTTTATTATATAGAAGAAATAAACCTTAAATACTCATTATAACTCGTACTTAAATGGTCACACTGAAAACAATTTCATTGGATTTTTTAAATGTTCAAAAGCATTTTTTTAATGTTGCAAATTTTATGTTCTAGGAACTATGGTGGTGGAGTGTGTTAATTACTTTGCCACAGTACTGAATAAAATGTTGACAGTTGTATTCCGTAATTTAAAATAAAGAATAAGAGGCAAGTCCTAACTTTGACAATAAAATGAGTGACAGATTGAACAGCAATAAAAATTCCCAAGATTCAGCATTTGTGTCTATTTTGGCTGCTTTCTTGACAAAAAAATTAAATTCGATATTTGAAGGTTTCAAATATCTTTGTAATTTATCACAGAAAAATTAAAAAGAGCAGATGCTGAATCGAAAGTGAAAATGAAATACAAGGAAAGTTTAACCGAGATCCATAACTAAAGTCGATGCAATGTCTGTAGGATACCTTAAGTGTGAAGATAACAACTTGCTTAACAAAAAAAATTTATGCAAGACTATTGTATTAAAAAAATATGTAAAACGTTTATAAAAAAAGTAATATAAAAGACTAAAAGTTAAAATAAATTTAATATGATCTCAATAGTTAATTATTAATTTACTTTATTACAATCAATTATAGATAAATATATTAGACAATCTTTAATAGCTAAACTAATTATTAGTTTTAAAACATTGCTCTATATTTTAATCCTAAATTGGAATTCTCTTCAAGAGTTGAAAATTTATTTGTAATATTATTCATCAAACAACACATAAACTCACATATGGAACAACAATATATTTAATTTCTAAAACTTATTGAATGGTAATTTTGTGACAATGAACTGTAGGACCCTGTTTATTTTGTAGTATTGTACAATGATAAACATTTATTATAACAAGAAGTCTAGAATACATTACATAGGATTAAGGAACAGATAATAGATTAGCAAAAGTAATACTTGATATATATAGGTAATAGGTCTATAACTGATGCGGAGATTCAAAGGAAGTTATTGTATTAAATATAATCAACAAATGATAATACAAATATATCTCAAATAAAGATATTTTTTTTCTTGGCAGCGCTTGTGTAAGCGTTCTGATAAAGTTTTTTTAGAAAGGATTGCTTGTACTCAACTGACAATAGTTGAAAATGCAGTAAACATTATTCACTATGGTACTCATAAGTACAAACTAGTAAAAGGAAAGCAATAACTTTAGCAATAGCCAAAATACAATCAGAAACAAGAGAATTTAATAGCATACTTTAATATAAGAAAAGAAAGTAAGGATATGGAAAATCTTAGTTGATGGCCTCTTGAGTAATTAGAGCAGAATAGTAGAAATTCAATAATAGAAGCTTGTTGCAAACCAAGGCCACGGAGAAGGTGTTACTTACAGACTAGAAGAGATGCAGCGGCAAAAGCAATAATTTTTAATGATGTGGAATGAATTTAGACACAATAGAAATAATGCTAGTTAGAAAACCAATCTCATAGATATTTACAATAGATAAGAAACAAAAATAGCTAAAAAAAGATTTGGAACAATTATCGAGCTGAAAAATATGAGGACTGAAGATTGCCATGAGAGGTGATATGAAACGCAGTGACAATCTTAGAAAAAGTGTGAAAAGTCTTACCATATTCTATTGATAACTAAATGCTTTTATATGCATCTGTTATTAGAAAAGGTAATTCAGGGCGAGTATTTAAAGGTATCTTTAAATTTGAACAAGACTGTACCAAAACAAATGAAATTTTATCCTAAAAACTTTTTTTCTGAATTTTCTACTAAAATTTTCAACAAAGCCCTTAGATATTCCAATTTAATGAAATTTTAGGTTTTCTTGAATCTGATATACACTCTTATTAAAATTAGTTTTCAAAATCTTAATACAAACAAAATATCTAATAATAAATTTCAGTCAGTAAACACTCAACAGGATGCTTCAAGACAGTAATTCACCAGGAGTTCATTCTTTAACTAAAAATTAGCTTAAAGTTCCTATAAAAATAGTTCTGGGAAAGCTTTTTAGAAAGTTGGTACAAAATTGTAGTAAGATTCAGTTCTAGTAAAATTAACATATATAAATTGGATGTTTTATATTTTACAAAATAAAAAAAAAAAAATTAAAGGCAGACAATAATGCTCACTATAACATGACAAGCTTTCCCAGACACATGAATACATTTTCAAAATTATTTTTTATTGAAAAAGTAGATTTAAACTCTTACAAGTCATACAATTTTGATTCAACATAATAACAATTTCAGATAAAATTATAATTATCACAAAAATTATCCAAAAACTGAATAAAAAAAGGACCATTGATCTATAACTTCTAAGCCTTCTTTGAACACCTTATTCAGTTTTCATGTCAGAACATTCAGAGAAATGTTCAGAATTCTTCCTTCAGGCAAGTATTTAAACATTCTGTCAAACATTAAAACCAAAATATTATTTAAAATTCTGATAATATAAAAAATAGAAATTACTCTATACAACTACAAATCTATACAACTAAAAATGAAATCTTTTGTTTTTTCTCATAATTGTCGCATTTACAAGATTTATCTTGCCTTTCTGGAAATGATAGCTTATAAAATATTTTACCTCTACAAAAATTGAAGGTTATTCTGTGAGGTCCAAAATTTCTATTTCTGGTTCATTGGTGTTTAATACTTCCTAAAACATTAAGAACATACCTTAGTAAAACACTGAGAAAGAGACAGTTGATGAGAACACTTAAAATTATTTAAAAAATACCAGTTAACTAGTGTGTGCATATATATGTGTAGTTATTATTATTACTTGTAAATAATTTTTTCCATCACTAAGTGCAATAATTTTACTTTATGTGATAAGGCACTTGACCATCGTCGAATCACTGAACTAATTTTCTCTATTTTCTGGTGTGGATGTTCGGTCCGTGATGTCGGCATTGTTGACGTCATACATATTTCTTCTTGAGCCATGTGTATAATGTTTTTTAATACAACGTCATCTACATATGTTGTCTGTAGGTTCATTAAATTCTTGTGTATGTTTTTATAAATGTGGTATTTTTCTAGTGAGTTTAGTTCTATTGGGTTATTATTTATTTCAAGTATAGTTAGGTTATTTTCGTAATTTGTTATTTCATGTTTATGTGATATTAGGTGTGCTGCAACATTTGATGCTTTTGTATTTTTCTTTTTGAATGCTCTGTAATGTTCTTCAAATTTTATTGTAAATGATCTGGTTGTTTTTCTTATGTAAAATGTTTTGCAGTCGTTATATGTTATTTTGTAAATTCCTGATAGTTTATGTTTTTCTGTATTTGTTTTGTGATTTGTGTTATTAAGATATTTGATTATTTTTATGTTTGGTTTGTATGTTGGAGTGTAGTATTCTTTGCTGTATATATTTGTTAATTTTTTATTTTGTTATTGGTGTATTTATATTTTAATTAGATTTTTAATTTTTATTATATTTGTGTTCAGGTTGTAGTGTTGTGTTGAGGTTGGGTTTTTTTTTGTAAATGTATTGTATACAATAAATAATAAATACAATAAATTTACAAAAAAACCTAACCTAAACACAACACTACAACCTGAACATAAAAATAATAACAATAAAAAAATCTACTTAAAATATAAATACACCAATAACAAATAGAAAAATTAGCAAATATATACAACAAATACTACACTTCCACATACAAACCAAACAACAAAATAATAAAATATCCACCAAGAATAATTTCTGTATAATAACACAAACCACAAAACAAATACAGAAAAACATAACCTATCAGGAATTTACAAAATTACATGCAACGACGGCAACACATTTTACATAGGAAAACGACCATATCATTTAAAATAAGATTTGAAGAACATTACAGAGCATTCAAAAATAAAAATACAAAAGTATCAAATGTTGCAGCACAACTGATATCACATAAACAATTTAATGAACCTACAGACAACATATGCAGACGACGTACTATTCAAAAACATTATACACGCAACTCAAGAGAAAATGCGTGTAACGTCAACAAATACAAACATCGGACCGAACATCCACACCAGAAAAATAGAGAAAAATTAAGCAGTGATTCGACAATGGTCAAGTGACCGAAAGGTGCCTCATTACACAAGGTAAAATTATTCCACTTAGTGGTGGACAAAAGTATTTATAATAGCATTAAGACAGAATGTATAATTTATAATATATTAACTTCACACACACACACACACACACACACACACACACACACACACACACACACACACACACACACACATATATATATATATATATATATATATATATATATATATATATATATATATATATATATATTTAGGTTAGTTTTGGTTGGTAAAGATTATTTAGATTTTTTGGACTAGGAGACTGACAGACTTACCTTGGTAAGAGTCCACTCTGTAGTCTTGAAATAGAAACACATAAAAGCACTTAAACAATGATATATTTCAACCACACAGTGGTCTTTGTCAATCAAAGAGAAAACACAAAAAGAAATATGAGAGAATGAAATAAAATAATTATTTCAAGACTACAGAGTGGACTCTTACCAAGGTAAGTCTGTCAGTCTCCTAGTCCAAAAAATCTATATATATATATATATGATTTATATGTGTATTATAACATGTATTATGGATGGATCTATTAGATTCAATTATAACATGATCAGTACTAAAGTCTACTGCATAAAATGGGACAGGCGGCAAAAAATACAGCATTGCTACATGTGCGAGAGCCGAGTCACAGACAGGCGATAGAACAACACCCAGACGCTCGAACTAGCATACACAGTTCGCTCAGGGTTGCCAATTAGTGCTCAGGAGTAAGCAACTTCTGAAAATACTTTATACGACCGGTTCCATACGCGGCAACAGCGATAAAGCCCCCTGCCCGATTTCGCGCAGTGAAATTTACAATGTTTTAAACCCTAGAACTGGACATTAGAAAATCGTCAAGTGCCACGACAATTTAAAAAAAAAATCATAAGTGTACCTTGAACATATCTTCGGTCAAATGCCTTTTTTCTTTTGAGCAAAAAAGTAGTACATTTTTGTTAATTTTAATTGTTTATAACTCATAAACCGTAAGACTTAATTATTAATGTTTAGTGTATTAAATGTTCACTGATTCATTCAAAACAAAATATTAAAAAGTTATATAAAAAAAAACTGAAAGTATGTACAAGTCTTGCCTTTGTAATGGTTTTGTGGAATATTAAAAAAAAATCATAATAAATATACCTTAAGCATAAAACTAATTGTATGTAAATCATTTTCTTCATTATGAATATCATAATGTAATCAAATGTGGTACATACCTTTATCAGAAATGTGTTTTTTCAATCTTTACAAAAACTTGTTTTTCTATATTTCAAGTGTTTATTGCTCATTTACCATACGATTTACACAAAAATGTTACTGTGATAAAAATGTTCACTGTTTTCAGGAATTGTAAACACCCATGTACGCATACATGAACACGTACGTATACACACACACACACTTCAATGCTGGCTGCTTCATGTACAGTCTTAGACTGACGCCACAATTGCCCTGGAGGGACACAAGTACACACGTGTTCATTTATGGCTACAAAGGAAAAATACAGCTGTCAGAAAGATATAGAACTGGATTTGTATACCCAAGTCTAAGTAAATGATTTATAAACAAGTCACTCAGACAATTCTTATTGTTGCTCAGGCTTAATCAATTATAATTAATGACCCTTAAGAGACGATTATCTCACCTTAACTGAGCGACAAATACCTGGAAATGAAGGTGTTAGCTAGTTCTAGGGTTAAATCTACTGAATAGACATAAAAAGATTATGTAGCCATAATATAAACTTTAGTTTTGTATAAGAAGAGTATTAAAAAACTGACTATAACATTGGGGAATAATATTAGCATAGAAAGGTCAAAGTTGCATAAACAAGCTTTACTGACTTCAGTTAGCACAAGAAATGTAAAGAGATTGAAACTTTAGTTTTCAAAAACAAAGGATTCATACACGTGAAATTGTAAAAATTATTTTTAATCAATACCTTAGTATTCGTTGTTCCTTCTGTAGCAGGCACTTCTTCAGGAAGTATGTCCTGGAAACAATACATAAACAATTACTGAAAAATAATCTGTCTAAACCTCTTTAATTTTTTATATTTATTTTGTTATGATTTGTTAGCTTTAACCCTTTGCTTTTGGAGCGGAATTTAATGGTATTCCTTTAGGGTTGTATAACTATTAAAACCTGTAATTCACGGTTTTGGACAGTATTTTGCTGTTGCTTTTCTCCCAGGTTGAGTGACTATATAATTGGACAATACAAAATTCCATGATCAATTGCATGGCCATATTAGTATTCAAGTAGTAATTCTGTATTAATAACATATTACAAGTGTTAAAAAGTAATTTTATTCTCTCTGTAAAATACGCCATTCTATCAGAAGGCTGTTAAAACTATAATACTAGCACACTTTTCCTTTCACTCCATTTGCATTCATGTGTATTCTTCACTTATGCTATAAACCTATTTATCTTGACAATAAACACTTTTGTTTAGCTATAGCAGTCATGTTTTGAATTTATTGGTTAATAATGTAAATATTTAATAGTGTTTATTCTTGTCAATTTTGCATATTTATTTATGCAGTAGATTACAGATAATCAGGCCATTTCCATACTGGAATGATTTTATAATTTTAAACAAGGTTATGTAAATAAAGAGTACTTTACTAAACACCTAGTAAACTCAAATTTTGTTAGCTTTATATATGTTAACCAGGAGTATGTTCTGAACACGACAATGTTTATTTCTGGAGGCAGAATCTACAGTGCTGAATTACCTCACCTAGTAGCAAGTTATGGAGACTTTGTATTTTTCCTGTTTCCAACGTATGCCTTATTGTAAAATGTAATATGCATTTATTTGCAACAAGTAAACTAAAAATTGTTTATACCACCTTTGTGTTTTTACTATCTCAGGGGTAATATGATATTTGGTATCAAAAACTTTCATAACAATATAAATAAAATTAATTTAGTAAATTCCTACTTAATAAAAATATTATAATTACTTTTCACTAAATAATTACAGTCAATAAAAAATAAAATAACATAACCTATGCGTTAAAACAGTTGTTTTATCATATAACCTATAACATAAAATCATCTGTTTTATGAACTCATACGTTATCACTCATTTTAAGCCAAATGAAACAGAGTAACTATATAGCATAGCTTGTCCCTTTAGAAAACAGTTTTGTCATAAAATTAGTTAATTAAATTTAATTAATTAATAAATATTTGAAAAAAACTATTTCAACATCAATTGGCCACATCAAACATCCACTGTAAGTTTAAAAAATATGTATTTGAACTTTTAGATTAATAATAAGTATTTTATTAACGATTGAAAATTTGAAAAAGATATATATATATATATATATATATATATATATATATATATATATATATATATATATATGAAGTTAATATATTACTATTGTAAGTCATTTTTACTTACAAAATTACTTACAATAGTAATATATTAACTTCATAAAGTCAGTGCAACGGAAAAACAATGGATAACGTAAAATATCAAGAATATATATATATTAGGGATGGGCCGATTCCGATTCTCGATTCTAGGTGGTATCGAGGAATTGTCGATACTCGATTCTTCATCATAAAAGTGTCGATTCCGATTCCTATTTTGTTAACTATTAAGATATGTATGTGGAGTAATTTATTGGAAAAATAATTAATTACCAACTATATCTTATTTATGTATAGGTTGATTTGAATGAATTAAATGATTAAAGTAAACGAAAATATAACGAAAATATTATTATTTATGAAGCAACAGCAATCAAGATCGTAACCATTTCTGGTCGTTTGACATCGCTCGTCTCTCTCTCTCACTAGAGCGGGTTCGATACTCTCTCTCTCTCCCCCCCACGTGTCTTACTGCCACTGATTTATAGATGTCAGAACAAAACACAAAAAAGTACAGTAAAAACTCGATTAACCGTGGCCATGATGGTTGAGCGAATAGACGGATAACAGAAACACCGTATTATTCCTCCGAAACTTAACCTCAATAAATTATATTATAGACAGATATCACTCTCACGGTAATGTAATATATTTCGGAGCGAAAAGAAAATAAACACGATTGTAACAGCAAATGAAACTATTTATTACATAATAAACAGATCCGCACAGTAGCTAAAAATGTAGCAAAATAATGTACAGTAATATAAACTTACAGGTGAAATAGTTCGTGTAGTTTAACAAACAAAGCGAACGCGTCACTGTTCCTTAATACTTTAGCTACCGGCCATAATATCGCGTTTTCATAGAGAATTGCCAAAATATTTTAAGCTCATTTTTAAATCATGTGTTCTTATACTTTGTTCCCCTATCATATCTAAGTATGAATATACGTTTCTCATCATAATATTTATAAAAATACGTGTCGGACCAACTGGCCCAACATAATTTTTTTCCTACCGCAAATGAAACTTAAATAAACTCCGTCGGACCAATTTACCCGACATTGTTTTTGATTTAATTAAATTTTATTACCTGTGCAACACTGTTTTGATATTTTTTCTGTTTTGTGTTAGCAAGAAACAACAAAACCATAATTTCATGTCCCGGCTACCCAAATAATAAACTGACTGGTGATAAAAGTGTTTTTGCGCCTATCACTAAGACACGTAAACGTGTCACATGTGATTGATTTGTGAGTTTATAAATATTTTGAATATAGGACTAAAGTGTAATATATTCTCTCTCTGATAAGTAATGCTTTAGGTCCAGTAAATACTATCCAAGATTCATATTAAGTAAAAGTTTTAACACCAAATAATTTACTTGTTAAGGAATTTACGTTATAATTTATTTCCTAGTAAGGATGAGTTTATCTAAGTGTATCAATGTTTGTACTTAACTTTCACAAAGTCCGTTTTTAAGGATTATTTTACAACTAAATATTTAGTCAATATTTCCGACTTACTTTTAAGGTTTTGTGAAATTTTGAAAACAGTAGTGAAAATCATTACAATACGTTATAACAAATATGTGTGTCGGCCCGTAACTACGGACAAAAAGCTCTTAGATTAACATCATGTTTTTAATCCTGTCGGCGTTTATCTATCAAACAAAAACCATCGTAAATACATCTGTAAGTAGTGTGAAGCTTGTTGTTAATTACTGTGCCTTAATTTTTCCAAAAGTAGCAACTCCAGCTGAGTAGTACTAATAAACATAAAGCGTTAAGAGTCCCGACGGTATTCGGTTCAGGGTACTGGCCGTCACGTCAATTCGATGACGGTTAACAGAAACTGGCGGTGGAAAACCACTTAATATATCAAATATGAAAAAGCACTTAAACAACATTCATTTTGCCCAAATTTATCAACAAAAAGATCTATACTTGAAGAAACTTTATCCTCAGACACAGGACCTACAAGTGATAGTCGGTTAAAAATCAACTGGGATTGAGTAATAAATACAAAATAGGCCTGAATCAGTTGCGCTTGTTCTAGACACCTGCAGAAAAAAAGGTCCCACCAGATGTGGAGAAGGTATGCCCCACTAATCCAGAGTGTTGGGGAAGAAGGTACCCCAGGGGAATTGACAGTAGAAGAAGAAGTAAACAATTGTCTGGGGGAACCATTAGCCAGTCCAGATTGTGATGTTGGGAAGTATTTGGCAGTACAAAGTGCCAAATACCCTCATTTAAATGCAATGGCAATAAAATACCTGTCTGCCCACTCGCGACAGTGTTTTCTGAAAAACCTTTCTCAACTTCAGGAGCTATATGTGACTAGCGATGAAACTAACTTCACCCACAACGTTTTCAAATGCTTGTGTTTTTGAACAGAAATGTACATTACCTGCCAGACTTTTAAATATTAAAAACTATCCTATTTGTATTAATTTTTTACTTTTTATGTTGTTCGTTTGTTTTTAATTTTTGTTTTGTTTGGGAGACAATGTAAATAGGCTTAGGTATTTTTTAACCATCATAAAATAAGTAAAGTTAACATTTTTAACTTTAAAATATGTTATTACTTTAATCTGATATGTTTTTATGTTTAAAAAAATTCCTATTGATAAATCAAGGTTGAAGGTTTTGTGTAGCCTATTACATTAAAACAGAACTTTTATAAGGTTTTGCCATATGACCAAGATGTTAACTAAATTAATTATTAGAGAACTAGAATGTAAGATAATATAACTTGAAAGAATCGAGAATCGTACCGAAAATTTTAGAATCGGAATCGAAAATTTTAGGAATCGGCCCATCCCTAATATATATATATATATAATATAGTGATATGTTTTCTTGTAATATAGTTAATAAATTAAAAATATTTCAAAACAAGAATACTTTTAATGAATATATTTATTCAAAGCTTTTCGCCGATAAAATAGTATCAGCATCTTCAGGAAAATAATTATCTAATAAAATATATTTACAAAATTAAATCATAAGACATAAATTACTTGTAGTTCATGTTCCAACCCCAAACTGCCAACCCAATCATTATTGCTAAATAACAAAAATAATAATAAAAACAGTCCCGATATAAGAAATAACCCTTCACCAAAAACAGTTGCCGTGCACAATATTTCCAACCACACACTCTCGGAACATGAACTACAAGTAATTTCTAAAGGCCTGTCATTCACACCAGCTAAGGAAATAGACCAATTCAAGTTAGAAAAAGATGTTTTCAGCTTTGCCAGAAAACTTAGGACAAAAAATTATATAGCTCAGACACCAACTTTCAAAACGGATACAAACATAGACGTATGTCTTGCAAAATTCAAACCACCCTCCAACTGGGATTCACCACCTGATCACCCCATTGAACTTTACATCAACTTTATCATGCAAAGCATCACCGATATAAATTTCACTAAAAATCTGAAGACTAAACCTAACCTTACCAAATTAGAAAAAGCGGCAATATTTTCGTTAAAAACAATAAAGATATTATGATTCTTCCAGCAGATAAAGGTTCAACCACTGTCATTATGAATAAAGAAGACTACATCAAACAAGCAAATAAGCAACTGTCAGACATCACAACATACAAAATACTTACAGATAACCCTACTACAAAATTCAATAATTTACTCTCGGACCTACTCAAATATACAGCTCCTGAACAAAATATTTTGGAAACATCTCTAAAATTATTATATAATGAAAACCCCTCTACCCCTCAATTCTATATATTACCAAAGATCCACAAAAACATAATCCCTCCACCTGGTAGACCAATAATTGCTGGCTGCAATTCAGTAACGGAAAGAATTTCAGCTTTCCTCGACTCACACCTTCAACCCTTAGTAAAGAACCTTCCATCACATACCCAGGACACCAATCATTTCACAGATCGACTTTCACATATATCTGTACCTCTACCCCCGGTAACTATTTTGGTCACCATAGATGTCACCTCTCTCTATACCAACATCCCTCATTCACACGGCCTATCTGCAATAGAGAATTTTCTAAACAAACGCCCAGGCAAGCCTTCTCCCACTACACCTTTCCTTTTGAACCTGACCAGGTTCATCCTCGAGAAGAACAACTTTCAGTTTGAGGAAAGGAACTACCTTCAAATAAAGGGAACAGCAATGGGCACTAGAAAGGCACCATCGTACGCAAATCTGTACATGGGATTGTTGGAAGAAAGTTTTCTAAAGACACAAACACACCAGCCATTATGTTGGTATAGATATATAGATGACATCTTCCTAATTTGGAAACAGGGTGCTTCAACACTTGAAGCATTTTTAGACAGCCTGACACAATTCTCCACACTTCAATTTACCTGGGAGAAATCTACATCAGCCATCACCTTTTTGGATGTAGAGGTAACACTCCAGAATGGAAATATCAACACAGGAATTCACATCAAACCGACAAACCACCTACAATATCTCCATTTCGACAGCAACCACCCAATAAACATAAAACGATCCATTCCATACAGTCAAGCAATCAGGGGCAAGAGAATCTGTTCGAATGATAGGGAATTGGAACATTTTAATGGAAAGATATCAACAGCCTTCCAGAGAAGAGGATACCCAAAAAGACTCATTGAAAACCAAATTCATTCGGCACAATCCTCGGTCCACCATAAACCACAAACAGAACAAAATAAACTGTCTTTAATAACAGACTACCATCCTGGTCTACATAAACTCAACAAGATATTGAGAGATGGCTTCAAAATTCTTTAAGCTTCCGTCCACACCAAAAATCTTTTCACCGATCCACCGCAAATTTGGTACAAGCAACCTCACAACTTGAAAAACATCCTAGTACATCCTCAACTACCAGACCCTGATGCAGAGAAACCACACAAACTTTCTCATGGCTCCTTCCCATGCAATAGACCTAGATGCAAGACGTGTCCAATACACCCCTCAGCAAATAGTTTCAACAGCCAAACAACAAAAATGGTCTTCAAAATACAGGGTCATCATAATTGCACATCGAAAAATGTCATATACCAGCTACAATGTAAACTTTGCTCAGCACAGTACATAGGCCTGACCACGGATGGTCTGAATATCAGAATGAATGGCCACAGACATGATGTTAAAATTATGAATATGGATAGGCCATGACATTGGTTAGGCCAACAGCACTGTTAAACATTTTTATTAAAAGTGTAAGTAACAATGTAAAGTTATACAATGGAGGTTTTTCATATAGATCTTTGAGAAGTTGATTTGGAAAGTTCGATCAGTGCCAAAAAGTGCTAGACTTTGAACACGAAGATACTCAGTTCGGATCCAACCTTGATCCCCAAATTTGTATAATTTAATTACTGATTAAATATTTGAAGAAAACTATGTTAACATTAATTGTCATCCACTTTAGGTTAAAGAAAATGTATTTTAACTTGATTGTATTTTATTTACAATTGAAAATTTGTACAATATATATATATTCTTGATATTTTACGTTATCCATTGTTTTTCCGTTGCACTGACTTTTATGAAGTTAATATATTACTATTGTAAGTAATTTTATCCACCATTAAGTGCAGTGATTTTACCTTGAGTGATGAGACGCCTTTCGGTCACTTGACCATTGTCGAAAGAGTGATTCGACAATGGTCAAGTGACCGAAAGGTGCCTCATCCTCAAGGTAAAATTATTGCACTTAATGGTGGACAAAATTACTTACAATAGTAATATATTAACTTCATATATATATATATATATATATATATATATATATATATATATATATATTATAACATAAAGTACAAGGCTTTAGAGTAAATTCAGTTAGTTGCTAAAATAATTATCTGTAGGATTAGCAAAGAAAGACACAAATAGTTTTGTAAAGTGCCGACAAAGCATGTACCATCCATAATCCTTTTCTGGGAAAGCTATAAGCTGAGTGCGGCAATAGAGAGGGTCCAAGTGGTTAAGACGAGAAAATACAGCGATCGATATAGCCTGGGAAAATAACCGTGTTCCGTTAGATGGCTAATTGTGGAAACGATGGGAACTTACAAAGAACACATTGGTAGTGGGTGAGATTAGAGATTTCAATCAAAACTAAATGATCGGGACACGGAGAAGTTTTTGAAGGGAACTCGAGAAGAAGGCAGCCGGATTGGTGGGGACAAGGATGGGAGTGTTGTAAAAAGAGTGTGGGAGTGTGAAATAAGAGTATTTTATAAGTAAATTTTAAAAAGTGTGACGTAAAAGATTTTTTTAGAAATATAAAGTAAGTTTTTTTGTGTGTCAAGTGTATGTGCAGAAGGTAACCAAGGCCAAGATTCCAGGGACTCTTCAGAACAATAAGTATTATTTGAATATAAGTGTAGCCAACAGACATCTATATTTTAGTTCAGAACAAATTTAATTTCATTACCATTATAAAAATTAATCTAGTTTCACCATTTCTAATTTAAGAAGCAAAGTTCCCGTATTAGCGACCCGAGAGCAACTACAAAATTTTAATACTGAATTTATTATCTTTGTTATGTTATTTATTACAATTCTAAAGCCTGAAAGTCTACCTTTATAATTGTAATGTTAGTTAAGATATCAATCCTGTCACTGCTAAATATTTAATATAAATTTGGTATAATGTGTAAAGAATAAATGCAAGTGATATTTAAAAATTATAAGAGTGTTAATTCTTTATAAACCTGAAGGTGTGACATTGGATAAATAACATTAAAAATAAATTATAATTATAACAAAAGTTAAGTCATAATATATATATATATATATATATATATATATGAAGTTAATATATTACTATTTTTGAGTAATTTTATCCACCGTTAAGTGCAATAATTTTACCTTGAGTGATGAGGCACCTTTCGGTCTTTGACCATTGTCGAATCACTGATTGTTCTCTGCTGTGGATGCTACGTCCGTGAAGCCGGTGTTTGTTGAAGTTACGCGCACTATTTCTTGATCTGTGTGTATGAGGTTTCTGTATAGTATGTCTTCTGTATATGTTGTTTGTAAATTCATTAAGTTGTTGTGTATGTTTTTATAAATGTGGTATTTTTCTAGTGAGTTTAGTTCTATTGGGTTGTTATTTATTTCCAGTATGGTTAGGTTATTTTCGTAATTTGTAATTTCGTGTTTATGGGAAATTAGGTGTGCTGCAACATTTGATACTTTAGAATTTTTATTTTTGAATGCTCTATAATGTTCTTCAAATCTTATTTTAAATGTTCTGGATGTTTTTCCTATGTAAAAAGCGTTACAGTTGTTGCATGTGATTTTGTAGATTCCTGATAGGTTATGTTTTTCTGAATTTGTTATGTGGTTTTTGTTACTAAGATATTTTATTATTTTGTTGTTTGGTTTGTAAGTTGGAATGTAGTATTCTTTGTTGTATATATTTGTTATTTTTTCTATTTTGTTATTGGTATATTTATATTTTAGGTAGATTTTTTTATTTTTATTGTTTTCGTGTTCCGGTTGTAGTGTTGTGTTGAGGTTAGGTTTTTTTGTGAATTTATTGTATATATTTTTTATAATGTGTTTGTTGTATCCATTTTCTATTGCTATTTTTGTAATGTTATCTAATTCTTCATTTAATTTTTGTTTGTTATCCTGTGTGTATTTTATTGCTTTATTTATCATGTTACTGTAAGTGTTAATTTTGTGTGTCCAGGGGTGGTTAGATTTGTAGTGTATTGTGGTGTTGTTGGAAGTAGGTTTCCTGTATACTGTAGTTTCTATTTTATTATCATTTATATTTAAAGTAATGTCGAGGAAGTTGATTGTTCTATTTGTTTCTGTTTCAACGGTGAATTGTATGTTTTCGTTGTATGTATTTAGTTTGTTTAATATTATGACGTGTTCGTTGTGAATGGTAGGTTGGTATATTACAAGTATATCGTCTACATATCTTGTCCATAGTGAGATATTGTGTGTGTTTATTATAGGTTTAATTATTATTTGTTCAAAGTGTTGTAAATATATTTCTGACATGACAGATGAGATGGGTGAACCCATGGGGAGTCCTGTTGTTTGTTTATAATATTTATTGTTAAATTGGAAGTGGTAAATTGTCACTCACCGTAACACCCTAAACTATAACAATAAATTAAAATACCACACAAGATTATACCCATTTAAACCATGCGCACCCGTATTATCAGGGATACCTAAAATCCATAAACCAAACACACCATTTAGACCACTAATAAATTTCACAACAGCACCATCTTACATAATCGCAAAAATTCTAGACAAAATCCTAAGGTCTAAAATACACATCAACAACACATACAATATAAAAAATGGATACGAATTAATTAATAAAATAAAAACGATAAAAACAAACAGCAACACAAAAATAATAAGTTATGACATAACTAACATGTACCCTAGTATCCCAATAGAAGAAACCATAGAAATAATAAAAAACAAACTGATACACAATAACGAAAAAAGAAACATAATAGATAGTATCATTACACTAACCAAACACATATGTAACCAAAATTACTTCCAATTTAACAATAAATATTATAAACAAACAACAGGACTCCCCATGGGTTCACCCATCTCATCTGTCATGTCAGAAATATATTTACAACACTTTGAACAAATAATAATTAAACCTATAATAAACACACACAATATCTCACTATGGACAAGATATGTAGACGATATACTTGTAATATACCAACCTACCATTCACAACGAACACGTCATAATATTAAACAAACTAAATACATACAACGAAAACATACAATTCACCGTTGAAACAGAAACAAATAGAACAATCAACTTCCTCGACATTACTTTAAATATAAATGATAATAAAATAGAAACTACAGTATACAGGAAACCTACTTCCAACAACACCACAATACACTACAAATCTAACCACCCCTGGACACACAAAATTAACACTTACAGTAACATGATAAATAAAGCAATAAAATACACACAGGATAACAAACAAAAATTAAATGAAGAATTAGATAACATTACAAAAATAGCAATAGAAAATGGATACAACAAACACATTATAAAAAATATATACAATAAATTCACAAAAAAACCTAACCTCAACACAACACTACAACCGGAACACGAAAACAATAAAAATAAAAAAATCTACCTAAAATATAAATATACTAATAACAAAATAGAAAAAATAACAAATATATACAACAAAGAATACTACATTCCAACTTACAAACCAAACAACAAAATAATAAAATATCTTAGTAACAAAAACCACATAACAAATTCAGAAAAACATAACCTATCAGGAATCTACAAAATCACATGCAACAACTGTAACGCTTTTTACATAGGAAAAACATCCAGAACATTTAAAATAAGATTTGAAGAACATTATAGAGCATTCAAAAATAAAAATTCTAAAGTATCAAATGTTGCAGCACACCTAATTTCCCATAAACACGAAATTACAAATTACGAAAATAACCTAACCATACTGGAAATAAATAACAACCCAATAGAACTAAACTCACTAGAAAAATACCACATTTATAAAAACATACACAACAACTTAATGAATTTACAAACAACATATACAGAAGACATACTATACAGAAACCTCATACACACAGATCAAGAAATAGTGCGCGTAACTTCAACAAACACCGGCTTCACGGACGTAGCATCCACAGCAGAGAACAATCAGTGATTCGACAATGGTCAAAGACCGAAAGGTGCCTCATCACTCAAGGTAAAATTATTGCACTTAACGGTGGATAAAATTACTCAAAAATAGTAATATATTAACTTCATAAAGTCAGTGCAACGGAAAAACAATGGATAATATTAAATATCAAGAATATATATATATATATATATATATATATTTTTTTTTTTTTTTTTTAAAGAAACTTAGGCTATTCAAATACAAGAATATTTATTAATTTATATTCAAACACTGTTTTGTTTTCTCTTTCTTGACTGAAGAAGATCATGTTGATCGAAATATTTCAAATAAAAGTGTATTAAGTGTTTTACATGTGTTTTATATGTGCTTATTTCCAAGAGATTGCAGTTTTGGACTATTGCCTTTAGGTAAGTCTGTCAGTCTCCTATCAAGTCCAAAAAATTCCTATATATATATATATATATATATATATATATATATATATATATATATATATATATATATGAAGTTAATATATTACTATGTGAGTAATTTTATCCACCATTAAGTGCAATAATTTTACCTTGAGTGATGAGGCACCTTTCGGTCGTTGACCATTGTCGAATCACTGATTTTTCTCTGCTCGATTCGACAATGGTCAACGACAGAAAGGTGCCTCATCACTCAAGGTAAAATTATTGCACTTAATGGTGGATAAAATTACTCACATAGTAATATATTAACTTCATAAAGTCAGTGCAACGGAAAAACAATGGATAATTTAAATATCAAGAATATATATATATATATATATATATATATATATATATATGAAGTTAATATATTACTATTGTAAGTAATTTTATCCACCATTAAGAGCAATGATTTCACCTTGTGTGATGAGGCGCCTTTCGATCAGTGATTCGACAATGGTCAAGTGACCGAAAGCTGCCTCATCACATAAATTATTGCACTTGTGGCGGAAAAAATTACTTACAAGTAATAATAATGACTTCAAATATACATATTAAATATGGTGATGTTTTTTTTTGTAATGTAGTTAATAATTTAAAAAATGTCAAAAACAAGAATAGTTTTAATACATATATTATTCAAAGCTTTTGCCGATAAAACAAGTATCAGTATCTTCAGAAAAAACAATTAAACATAACATAAACTAGTAGCATATAAACTAGCATATAACAAAAAAATCAAATAAATATAAAATATTCAGAAATAAGGAGCAAAACTGTTATTGTTTTAAAGAAATTCTACGTTTGTGAAACATATTTTATTAGGTTTAATTAAAAATTTTGTATTTACATACCATAGGTGTATCTGGTACTTTATCTTCATTGGGCTCAGAAGTGTCCTAAAAATAGTAATGTTTTAAAAAAATGTTAAACAACACATTTTTTTATTACGGTTTCAATTAATACATTTTCATCAATTATTATAGAAAAATGTTCATTAATACCTTATTATTATTATTTTAGAAAAAAATTATTTTGTGTTTAAGTACAACAAAATATTATTGGAACAAATAAAAACATACACAAAACATTACAAATTAATCATTTATTAACTCATAAAAATAATATTGTAAATAATGAGTCAGGTCCTATTCAAAATTCTATATTATTGTAATTAGTGTAACACAAGAAAAATTTTATGGTTAAAATCTTGAAATAATAATAAACTGTAATATTAATTATCTATTTTGTTTATATGTAATTATGTTGTGTGATTAAAAATTTTATTGTAATTATTGATTTAGGTACAAAATGTCTATTTGATGTATCATGTTTAAAGTATGGTTAATAACTGTTGTTTTGACAAGTGGGTGTGGCAACGCCTACTGTATGTTACAGTTTGTAGCAGTAACACTCACTGATGATGATGACTTTGTCACTGAAACGAGCAGGATTAGATAACTAATTAATTTTTTATTGTGAGTTTTTGTACGTTTTTATTTGTTTTAACATAACCTCACAAGCTAAGCTCAAAGAATATTTGTATAAAATATGATTGGTTTTGTAGCTGTATAAGGGTGGAAAATATACATTTCTTTATAAACTTATCAAAGTAGGCAATCATAACAGGATCATTTTCAGGAATTTGAAATTTCTGTAGTAAATAAGCGAAATTTCATAAAAACTTCATATTTACAAGCCTTACATACTATTTCCAGCAAACAATTTTCACACAAGCCAATACTGTAAGTGTTGCAAGTTCTCGAAACTGTAATAGTAAGGAGAGAGTTGAATGCCTTAATAAATATTAACTGAACACAGAGGTATGAAAAATTCAGTATGCTAGTTTAATTATTGTACCATACATTTCTTGAAGGTCAGGTTTTCTTTAATTTAAAGTAATTTTTGTTTATTCCACTTATATCAGACATTACAATTTTTAATAATATTTTATACTATTCTTAGCAAACTAACTAAAAATATAACAACAAATAATATCTGATGGCTACAAGAACATATTACTTACCATAGGTGTGTCAGTTAACTTGCTTTCAGAGAGTTCAGCATTGTCCTAAAAATGGTAATAATTTTAGACATACCCAGTAGCGACAATTTAGTACGACATATATTTCAGCAAATAGGAGGATTGAACATAAATAAATAATGTTTTTATTGGCAACATTTTTACTTGCTAATGTTTCTGCTTTGTGGGTTTTAATCCAAAAAGATATAGACTGCAGTTACTGTTTATCATATAAGAAGGCATATCAAGTAGGCAGTGTGTCACGAAAAGAGGAAAATCTGATATTAACATTCAGAATCACACTTCCACTACAATCAGAATCTATGCTAAAAATGCTATAACTAACAGCTTTCACACTTTATACATAAAAAAAAGATAATATTAGGACTTTGGTCAAGTTTACAAAATTTACTTACAATGTTTACCAAATCATACAAGATCTTTGGAATTGTTTGCAAGAACACGAGTAGTTTTGACTTTGTGTTTACAGAACATCAATCAATAAAGATAAAACAAATTCTTAAAAATCAATTCTTGGATCCTGTTCCAGCAATTATTTATGGAAATGTTGTAGACAAAGTTACAGTTAAACAACCCACAGATGACACGTTTTATAGAACATGTTGTACAACAAGTCAATTCAACCATTTTAACAATAATCGCAACGTGTTCTGTTGTAGTTACACCACTCGTACGATGCAGTTGAGTTGTATAGGATACTAAAAAATATGTCGTACAACTCGGTTTGATATACAAGTTTGAAGGTTTGTATGTATTTTGTCGACTTGTTGATACAACTTTAGAGTAGTGAGTAGTGTAGCATTGTTGTGAGATTGTGCTACAAGAATCTAAGTAAAATAATAAACATTTTTGAACAGAATTTATAGATATTTAAGAGCATTCTTCTTTATGGAATATTGCATCTAATGAGTATTCCAAGAAACATAAGTGTAACACAAAGTTATGAAAATCTTTTTTATAAATTTGAAAATTCTTACACCAGTTTTTTTTTCACATTGTTATTGATATCATCAGAAAATAACATGATAACTAAAGCAGCTGTTATCTCTTTCGATACAGTTAGTGCCATAATGAACTTTAACTAACTAGTTACACATCCAATTGCTTGGAACGTTTTCACATCTGTGGAAAAGCATTCTACAATTGTGCAATTTACTGTAGGATTGGTACTACAATAAATCGCATTGTCTATGGGTCGTTTTAGTGTTGAACCATGGCAACATGTTACACTTTACTTCTTTCTCGCTTAAAACAGCTCAAGATATAAATAACATGTCTCTGAAATGTTCTGCACTCTATACAGTGGCGGACTTCCCATTAAGCACACTAGGCACGTGCCTATGGGCGCAGTCTCGAGGGGGCGGCAGGAGGCAGCCGTTTTTTCTCCAAATAAGGAGATAACGAAAAACATCCGATGCCATGTACCGTTAAATGTGTATCTCGCGGCCTTGAATGCAAGGCATACTATAGGGCCTGCCACGCGACCTTCAAACTGCAAAACCTTTACAGTAGTGATCTGGAATCATCCTTTTGGAAGTGAGTGTGTACATTTTTCAAACTTGATCAAGTTCAATAATTTGACATGCACACCTCTTTCTATGAGCAAGTTTCTCGGAGAAGACAACTTGCAGGATACATTTCCTAACGTAGATATAGCTTTGAGAATGTATTTGTGTACTGCGGTTAGAAACTGCTCTGCAGAAAGGTCATTTTCGTCGCTGAAGAGAATCAAGTCATATCTACGTTCTACCCTCAAAGAAGACAAATTGAATTCTCTTGCAATTCTCAACATTGAAGCCGATTTATCGCCAAATCAGAAAAAATTTACTGCTGATCTTTAACGCCAAAGACTTTTCTTTTGAACAATTAATAGAAGAATTTTCTATTAACAAAGCAAGACGTAAACGTTTAATGTAATAATAAATGTTTTTAGTCATACTTAGGCTACAAGTTTTGTTTCTGCAATATTTATATAAATATTAAACCTTAAACCACCATATTCCCCTTAGAAAGTATATTAAGTTTAATTTTTACACAATGTTTTCATTATAAACTATTATCCAAAACTAAAAGGCTGAAAATATTACTTCTTAATCTTGTGTGTAATAAATAACACTTTCTAATCTCAAAAGTGTCATTATTTTCAATTGTCTTCCCCAACAAATATAAAAGTGAAGTAATGTATGTATATTTTCAAAATATATTTCATTAAAATATAGTGCCCAATATATAGTATATTATTATACATTATTATTTAATATGTACTTTACGTTTATTAATATTGCACTAGGACAGTAAACTATGGTCGGCAGTGTAATCGGTAATTAATTTAAACGTAAAATGCATTATTGCATGAATACCAACATAATTTTTAATCTCAAAGCGCATCAATATTAAAATTTAATTATTTTTTCATTATGCATAACTTTGAACAGGCATGAAAACGGATTTGTATGGTGAAAAATTAAAAGCATTATATTACGTTGGGACGTTTCCATTAAATTCGCGAACGGGGCGCAAAGGGCCGGCTGGCCGAATTGTGCCTAGGGACGGCACCATGGCAAAGTCCGCCCCTGACTCTATACCTAAGTCCAGAGGACTTTCCGAAATTTAAAAAAATCCATGAGAAATATCATTAACCCAATTAAACCTCTATCTAATGTGATCTGAATACAATCTTGAATGTGAACTGTTTAAGGTGTTAAATTTGACTAACTGTAGAAGAGCTATTATTACAGCATAATATGCTGCTAGGTAATATCACACATCGGTACTCCTTTTTTTTAGTATGATACAAGTGCTATAATTTATAATTTTTGTCTATTTCTAACAGATCAGGAGTTGTTAATGAAAACTGTTGATTTAAGTTTTTTTTCAAATTATAAGATTTTATTATAATTATCACTAAATAAGAAGTTTACTAAGACAAAGAAATTATATAGTGTATAGCTTATGAAAATATAATTTAATAATTAATGAACCAGACAGAATAAAGCATTTAAAGAATGAATAGATACAGAAAATGAAACCATGATCAATTCTTAAATTCCTACGGTTTTCATAGCTCGTGTTAATTTAGAAGTTGAAGGACACTTAAGGACTTATTTTAATACGTAGTCCCTTTCTGAGAAACTGACCTTGATGAATATCTACAAACAAAAATTTCTCCAACACTTTGTCAGATAAAATTAAGGAAACTCGAATTGCAACTTCTTGTGAGTTTTTAGTTTAACTAACATGTGATTGTAAATTTCAAGGAAAATGTTCTGACATCCGGAAGGGGTTTGATCACGGATAAGTTAAAAATGTCTTAACTTTTATGGCAGTAGATTGAGAAGAGATTGGTGGGTTTATTCAAGAACCCTATTCTGAAAAATACTTAGCACACTGAGAATTTCTGAAATTATATTAAATATACTACCTTGGAATTAGTAGTATCTTCCACAGATGGCAATTGATTTTTGCTTGGTCCAGTTTCTTCAGCTGCACTTTCCTGGAAAATATTGTACCACAAATATTAATGGTTTACAATAATGTAGCTATCTTTAAAACACTATATTTTAACTAGAACACGTAATATAAACAACATTTTTTAAAAGTTAATTCCTGCTAAAGTTAAAGAAAATTTTTATTGTAGTTACTTTTTATTAAATAATTACTGTAAATTAAGTAACACAACCTATGCGTTAAAACATTTGATCTACCACATAACCTATAAAACATAAAATCAGCTATTATAATTTATTTTAAGCTAAATGGAGCGAAATAACTATATTGCATAACTTGCTCCTTTTTTGAAAAGTTTTCTTCCATATAAAACTAAAATTAATTTATTAATGAATTAATATTTGAAAAAAAACGGTATTAACATCGTGTCATTTACTACAAGTTAAAAAAAAAAATTATTTGAACTTTAGTGGATGAATAAAAGGTATTTTTTCAACAACTGAAAAATACAATTTTCTTTAAAAATAATTAACATTAAGAAAATATCAGTTGTACAAAATCAATTTTTTGTTACAGAACAATATTATCAGATTACTACTATTCAATGCAAAAGTGTTGCAACTTTAAGCTAAAGTGCGATGCAATAGCTCACCCAAATACTGTAGTTATTATTGTTATAACAAAAACTATTATTTCAGCTGAATCACCAGATTCCTGTACACTTCTTGGGAGAGTCTTCTGTTCAGTAGCGACCCAAGCCTTTTATATTTATTTGTTAAAATCTTTCTTAACCTTTTCAGGAGCGGGGTTTCTCAATACTAGCGTCACCTATAGGAGCGAGGTTTTTTTTTTTTTAATATTTTCCTGAATTTGAGATATTTTAACTTTTAATGTTCCAAATAATAAATAAAAAATAAATAAAATACAAAACCCCTATTTATTCTTCAAAAAATTTTTTTGTTAATTTCCAACTTAACCTTACCTACGAAGAGATGTTATGTCAATTTTTATACAAACATTGGCAAATATAGGTAAATAACAGGTTAAATACATACAAAAACACTTCCTGTCTGACAAACATGAAATGTCAGCTGATTTCCAGATGATTGATCAAAAAACATTACAGAAAAGTTACTTCGATTATTTACCAATAGATGGCCTAGCAGATGACACCAAAGAAGTTCAAATAATGACCAATAGATGGCCTAACAAATACCGAAGAAGTTCAAATATTAACCAATAGATGGTGTAGTAATGACATTTGACAAAAAAGAATATAATTGCGTATGCTCTGACAGAAGAAATTTCAAATAGAGTATTCTCGGGAGTGCTCCTACACTGCGCACCGTCCGCGAACGAGTATGTTCGGGAGTGCTCGTGAAAAGGTTAATTGTGAATAATTTAAAAAGATAATGTTATATATCTAAGATCAAAAAAAATGCCCATAATATTGTAGCGGAATTTAGAGTGCACCAAGTAACAATAAAATAGAAAATAATAATGTTTAGCTTATATTTATTTGCCCAGAGAAAAAATGCCCTCAACACACAAAATATAAATTTTAAACAATTTCTGGGAAAGGGCGCTAGATCCCCCTCCATATTAACAATACCTATAAACTGTCCCTACCAAAAAAATAAATCTTGAAGTCGCACATGCTTTTGTAATTGAGCAATGAAGATAGACAAATTTGTTTCTTATGGCAGATTACCTATTACAAACAGCATTTTATAGTTTGTTCATTAGAATTCTATCTATCAGTGAAAAATCATGACAAGCCCTAGGTTCTCCGAAAGTTATGTAGACAAAAAATATAATTCTGTTTAAATATCTGTTCTGTTCCTTTTACAATTCTGCTCCCTCTGAAACAGGTTTGTATTTAGTTTGTTTATATAATAGCTGTATTTTTTGTAATCACCAGAAATATTATTTTAATTATATTTTTTACAATACAATACTCCTTCAACGTAAAGAGTATTTCAAATAAAGTTGATGTTTTCAAAAATGTCCACAGTATCTGTAATAAAGAAACAATTCATCAACTGTTCAAGACTTTATTTCAAAAACATACATTAGAAATAAGTATGCCGAAACAAAAACATTACGTAGCTTTTTGTAGACTAAAAGCCTGTGGCACTTTTAGAGATTGACAGACTTTTACAGAGTAATAGCTTTTATTCAGATGAAGATAAAGGGGATAGCATAAGTGAATCGAAAGATATTTTAGCATATTCTGGGAGTGACGACTATGAACCTTCATCCTCAGATGATGTGTTTCATAAACAACTGAAAAGAAAAAAGCATCATAATTCAGCAAATGATAACAGTTCAACATGAACAACTAAAGTGATTGGCACAAAAGCTATATTTCTCAAGTTCTTCAATCACCCTGACTCCTCTGGTAGTTGTGAAACAACCCTTTTATAGATATAACTCCATCTGCTGTATCAACACCTGATGTAGTTCTACACAAAAATCTCTTACTGTTACTGACAATTGTTCAGAAGTTATTAAACTTCTGCCAGAACTGTTATTATTCTATTCTTTTCAACAATTTTTATAAAATGTGTTTATTAACTTTAGATCAAAGAACTTATAATATTATAAATAAACTTACCTTGGCTTCAGTAGCGGCTTTCATAGTCTGATCTTTGGGCAATTTAGTTTCATCAGGAGTATTTTCCTGCAAAATATTTTTTATACACTTTAGATTAAAATATTTGGTGTCGAGTAAACTAAGCGTAATCAGGAGCGCAGAAAATGTTTTTACTTTCAATATTTCCTCCAACCCCGTGTATGGACATTTCAAATTTCCTCAAAAATTATAGAACATATATGTTACCAGCTTACATAAGTAAAAACTAATATGATTAATATGCACTAATCTCTTATTTTATTACGATACCAAAAACCCACGATACATCGTCGAATGTTGCCAAGGGGCGAGGGAAAACCAAACACTTGAAGCTTTATAATGTCTTGTTTAAAAAAAAATAATCACATCATATAGTTTCAATATTAAACAAACAAATATAAACTAATATGATTAATATGCGCTACATCTTTTATTTTATTATGGTACAAAATACTCCCAATACATCGCCTAATGTGAGGAGCCCGTTAGCTTTGCCGAATCGGGTGTAATCTTGGTTCATGTAGAGCCAAGCGGCTCTGTGCTGCCGAATCAAAAATTCTGCAATGCTACTGTAGTTGCAAGAGAATAATAATAGACAACTAGATACGAATTCCAACCTATCGGTCTGTTAAACGAGTTTTGGTACCTTTTGCATTTTAAACAGTTTATAAATTCTTCTCAATACGGAAACAAATTATTTTAAAATATTTCCCCCATAATTTCCCCAAAAAATTAAGATTTTCCCTGAGATTTCCCCCGAACCTAGATAGTTGGATCAGACATATTCTGCATCCCTGAGTTTAATTACATTATTAGCCATTTATTAACCTTTGAGAGGACGCATAGTTTAAAACGGGAGAGGGCACTTACGGAGGTTTATTCCGCACAAATACCTTTTAAAATTTAAACAGTTTACAATTTTATATTTAGGTAACTTCACAATTCAATACTATATAAATGCATTGTAAATCATTTTAGACATCATTATTGTACAATTTTAATTTTCTAAACATCATATTTCTAAAAATATTTTGAATTGTTAAAACATGTAAGCAATATATACTAGACCACTGTTTTCATTATGGGGAAATATATAATCGTGATGCCCTACATATCAGAATATAAAATTAATTATAATATTTAGTGAAAATAAGGAATATTTTTATTAAAATATATAACCCTAAAAATTAGTGGATAAAAAAAATATTGGCTTGATAACACAACAGGTTCTAGCAGATTCTTACAATCTTTTTTGAAAAACCAATTCATAATTGTTCATTTCCAAGTCTACTAGTCACCACTATTGCAGCGTAAACATGACCTACTGTCATGAGAATTAACACCAAAATCTGACAACATTTCAACAAATTGGTCATTTTCAGATTGACCTATTATGTCTTCATTTGTTTCATTTACAATTTCATTGACTTCTTCGTCAGGTCCATCTCTGGCAAAGAGATTCGTTTTCATCAGAATCATCAAAAAGCTGTCTAACAAAATTTCTGGCAGAAAGTATTTATTGATTTTCTTCTTTATCGACACCAAATAGCATTTTATAAATTCTCTCCTCTTCAAATGGAACAACAGTAAAATGTAAAACTTAGATACTAAAAAGACATACAACACTATAATAATAATAGAAACAAACACAGTAATAATTTAACTCCACAAAGTCTTTTGTAATGTAAATAGTTGCACAAGGAACTCCGCACAAATAACTTACTCAAAAGGGCGCCTGCTGACGAAACCTATGCAATCTGACCATGATTGACGAAGATTAAATTCACACTAATGCTATTTGGAAAAAAATAACAAAAATAGGTTAAGCCGTTTCTTAGAATGCAGGTTGTGGAGTAACGAGCTGGAAATAAACATCTGACAACTGAAAAAACAATTTCTCAAGAAATAATGATATGTCTGGAGAAAAATTTTGCATGCACCCTCTCAAAGGGTTAACATACTTTACTGCCAACCAGTTTTCCGATAACCTTCAAACACAATTTTGGTGTAATTTTTGTTTAAATAATGACAAAACATATTAACATTTTGTCTTCTAGAGTGTTCATTCATTTAAAATAGGTTATTTTATAGTGTTGTCGGACACCGGTGACCATCATGGCTCGATGTAAATATTTATACTACGAGGAGCCTCGTCAGTCATGTTGCCGGGGTTATTACACGTTCCCCGTTCAAGGCACATCATCTAAATAATTGGAAAATGTTAACATTTTTATTGTATTTTTTCAATATAAATATATACTGTAACATATTTTCACAATATTATAGATATTTTTAAACACTAAATATAGCTACTAGATTTTTCCCACATATTTTATAGATTCACAATTTAAATTTTCACGATAGCTGTATTTTTGTTGGAAAATATTTTTCTCAAATAATTAGAATGTAAATATAATCTGAACATTATTCTTACATTTATGTTTGTATTGTTTCAATACAAGTATGTTTTAAATTGAGCTGTTTTTACAAATTTTATACGATCTTATGAATTGGAGGAAGACATTTTAAATTAAGGTTTTTAGTTTCTAATTTTCGAATTGTTCAGTTTTATTAGGTGAATTTTTTTTAGGATCAAATCAAATGTAACACTATTATAAAACATAATATAGTTCTAAAAGAAGTGTAAATAACACTGATTTCGTTCTAATATTCCCTTCTAATTCTGAACTTCTAGTTTTCCAATAATTATAGTCTTGTAAAAAAATAATAAAAATTTTCTGAACATCAAGTTGCAGGAACACACAAGAGGCAGTGTCAGACACCTCATATTGTTAAATACATCCTGAATGTGCCCGGCAGCCTTGTGTGAAGATCTAAGATTAGGTCTATATTGTAGGTCACGGCCCTATGCAAAAATAATGTGTCGGCCACCAGTGACTACCATGGCAGTCAACGTGTTAGTAGAGCTAAATTTTAATTAAAAAAGAACTAATAACATATTACTAAAGGTAACTATAGTGGGGTAGATTTTATACGTTTTCTGGTTACAAGATCTGTATGTAACTATTTAGGAAACTAAGTGTGACAAGTAAGTATTTGTAGAATATTTTTTTGTAGTAGACCAATATTTTGAAAAAGAAAAATATCCTACCATATTCGTAGGTAGCAATATGTTAACAAATGCATAGAATATATACAAATTTAAAAAAAAAATTATTTAAAAACTATTATTCATCAGAACTATTATTCATTCAGAACTAAAACTATTATTCATTAGAAATGACATAAACACTGACAAAATGGTCGATAATTCCCATGCAAGGAAGAAAAGTTCATATTAAGTTCTGACTGATGGAGGTGCTCCGAAACAAGTCAGCGAGGAGTGGGATAATGCTGGGATTGGCAGGTAATTATGATACTCAAAATAAAATTAAAAATATAATCCTAGTGGAAAAGTAAAAAATTATTAAAAGTAGAAGTACTTATATTCTTTGTATGTTTTCTCTGACAAAAAATAATGAAGAAGTACAGCTAAATTTTCATGGACACTAGTACTAAGATGCATATTTGTAATGCGGTTTTTGATTAGGAGCATTACCTTTTGAAAATGTTTGAAACATTCTTTGTCTATCCTTATATAATTTCTCCATAGAGGTAAAAAAGCTATCAAAAAGTAACTAATTCTTAACACTTTTTCTTAAACAAATGGCAAAGAGAAAAGGAAAAATTACCATTTAGTAGCATTTTGTTACAAAAGTTTTTGAATTTTTAAGCGCATTATTCACCAAAATGCCCAACTTAAACACAAAATAGTTATATTTATTTGTTTTAAATCATTAAGTAATTATTTTCTCTAATTATTATAAAATAAGAGGAAATTAAAACAAAATTTTGGAAACCGAATCACTTAGAGATGTCTGGCTAATGGGCTAGTTTTTCTGATTTCCTCTTCTATTCATCCTTAACCCTCAGGTGTTAGTCTTAACTCTATGTAGCCTAAGGACAACTTTGGATTACAAATACTATAGGTTTTCAATTACCCAATACATAAATATAAGACTCAGCTGGTACAGAAGATGGTTATGAATAACCCCCTAGTTTTCTGAAACTCAGTTACTTTAATTGCAAACAAAATAACTCGATTCCTTTTAGAATAGCAGTGAATATAGTCACTTTAAAGTACATAAAAATTAGGTTATTTTGGGCATTTGTTTTCATCATGCAAACCCTAGAAAAGTAGGGTAGCATTAACAACAATAAATTAAAAACACTTTCTGAATTTTTATTCACTTGGTATCTTTCCTATTTTAAACAGCTTCCACAAAAAAGCAATAATCTAAAAAAATTTATTATGTGCTATCGTTTGATTGATGGAGGAATCTAGAGAGTGTAAAAAAACTGGGAATTTGAAATTCATAATATACTCATCATCACTTCTGTTAGGAACATTTGTATATATTCAAGAACATTTTAGTGTCTTTCCTAACAATACAATATTTTCCTTTGTTGACACATTTCAGAAGTACTACTATTTAAGTTTTGAAAATGGAGCCATTCCAAAACACGTCAATAAAGGAAAATATTGTAATGTTAGAAACGGCAGAAAAATGTACTCAAATAAATAACTGGGAATAAACCTGGGGTGTCTGGTATGACGAAGAAAAATATCACACTCATTATATTTATAATGAATCTAGCTGAAATATGAGATATAACAATTGAAAAAAAACATTGGAACACAGGTGGCTGTAAATTACCTGCAATACTTCACCACTTTTGCTGGATGTTTTATCACTCGGCTCTGCAGGACTGTTGTTTTCCCCATCAGATATCACTTTGTCTTGACTGGATTCATCAATAGAGGTTTTTCTCACTAAGCCCAGAATATTCAACATACTTGGAGGGTCTTTACTTTCCTGAGGATTAACTAGAAATAAATTTATATAAAGACGAAATTAGGTATTAATTAATAAGAAACCTCAACTAACTAAAATAAGTTTAGTAAAACAAGTGAGTGGGAAGAAATTCACTATAGTATTTTAGTAAAGAGACTGACTACCAAAGGATGTAGTTGAACAATGAAAAACATGTTCAAGACAAAAGGAAGGCATATCGTTGGTAATTGACTTTATGAGAAAAGCAGATAATAGAAAAGAGGAGTTTAGAAAAACTTTGTTTGACATTTTACAAAAAATTTCATTTATTGTAGATAAAGTTTGCACTTTTTGCAAGTAACAAAAAACTACAATATATACAATAGAATCTCGTTAAATCTCCTCCTCCAGTTGAAGTAAATTTCACAGATATACTTCATTTCCTCATATACAGTGCCGGCAAAAGGTTTAGGGACACCCCTACATTTATATGTTTTTGCTATTGTCCTAAAACTTTCTGCCAATCATATATTAGTAACTTATCAATGAATTGGGCATGAAGAGTTACGATTTTCCTGAAATTTTCATTCATTTATAAGTAAGGGTTGGCAAATTATAAATGTTTTTCCCATTTTAAAATTTTTGAGGAAATCTCTGTTTTTTCCAATTAAAAATGTATAATAAAAAAAATACACATCTGATTCAAATGATACTTTGTACACATGTTTAGCATAACATTTAGAATGTAAATATGCATTATTTATTATTTACAAAAAATCACCTCTCATTTGGTACCAGGTTAACTTTGCTTTAGATTTTCAGATTTTTCAGCATAAAATTCTCACATTTCAATAGTGAATATCTAGTGAACGGAGCCACTTGGAGCGTAACTGACTGTACCGTTGTGTTCCTCGCGTCATGGCGGGGCGGGGGACATGTGCGCGCGAATCTGTTGTTTTTCAGACGTTCCTCAGTTGTGCTGACATAACCCTACTTGTTCAGTGCGCTTTTCTAGGGTTGATTCCCAAAAACATGGGTCGTTCATCTGTGACTGTTGAAGTTAGGTGGCAAATTGTTGGTATGCATAAAACCGGCATGACGTACAGAGCAACTGGACATGCATTGAACGTTTCTAAGATTTGTGTTGAGAACACTGTGAATAAATTTAAGAAGACGGGTACTGCCATCGATGCGCCTAGAAGCGGACGTCCCCGTAAGACGACACCTCGCCAAGATCGCAAGCGGCTTAATAGCAGCTGTTGAAGGCTCAGTCAACAGCACATCTTACTGCAAGATCATGAAAGAAGTAATGCTTCCCTCAGCTGCAAGGTTGCTTGGTGAAAATTTCATTTTTCAGCAAGACAATGCCCCCTGCCATAAATCCCGTTAAACCATGGCATGGTTTCGCGATCAAGATGTAGAAATTATCCCTTGGCCAGCCCGAAGCCCTGATTTAAATACCATTGAAAACATATGGAATACTATGGATATGCGGTTGGCCAAAAAGAAGCCTACTAACAAGAACGAGCTCAAGCTAATGATCGCTCAACTCTAAAAAGACATCAGCAAGGAAGAGTGCAGAAAGCTCATTAACACGATGCCAGACCGTGTAAAAAGCTGCTACAAGGCCAAAGGCGGGCCAATAGACTATTGAGTTCATAGTTTCTTTTTTCTTCTCAAATTTTCAATTTGACATTTTTTGTATAAATGAATTGACTTAAAGCTAAAAGTTGTACTTTTATCGCCTATCCCTAAACTTTTTCCCGGCACTGTAAGTTCTATATTTAAAACTAATCTTATTATTTCATTTACATGAATATTGTATTATTTGGGTCTGGCTTGTATAATTGATTGAAGCATCCTAGACCCTACTATAAGAGAACTATTAAGAACATCTATAGTATGGACTAATACCACACCCCTACTGGAATATCAAATTGCCCAGATTGAACTGTAGGAGCCAATAAACGATTTACAGTAGTGTCGCTTATCCATCATAAACGGGCCGCCATGAAGTCGGAAAAGCAAAAATATTGAATGATGGGAGGAAACGTTTCTTGTTGTAATCATCTTGAATTCACTCATTAAACTATAATTAAATAATATTTAACTAAGTGAACACATAAGGACTTTATTTAGATTTTTAATTTGAGTTTGAAATTTTGGTGTGGGGTCTGATCGGAGTAGAGGCCTTGCTTCATAAAAGGAACTATTGTTTTGAAACACGTCAGCAAGTAAGCCCTTATGTATTCACTTAGTTAAGAATTAATTAGTTATAGCGATAGGGAAACACTTAAAAATCGAGTAAAACAAAGAAATTGATGTTATACAAATTTTTTTGCGTTAGTTGATAATTTACAAGATTTCAAACACTTTGCTTAAGATTTGATTCATAGAGTAAATATTAAAAGAATGTAAATAATTTATGAAGATGTAAAATATGTTGGGAGATTGTCTGTTTTGCCGATGTTTGCCACTTTTTTGCTGCCAAGACCAGAGTATTTTTCTATTTTTGTGTGTGTCAGATAAGACAAAATGTCGGATATGTGAAAGTCGGATAAACAAGATACTTGTGTATATTATCTTTAAGAAGAAAACCTGGAAACATTTATTCTGACGGTTGGAGATGCAGAAATAAATAAAACCAATAACGGAGTTAAATTTTTGTTTTTTATTTATAAAAACTATTAAATAATTTAATAAATATATAATTAAAACTGATTATGTTTGCTAACTTTAAACCTGGCAGTGATCATTTGCTTCCGGTTGTCACCGACTTGCATGAAATGTCATTAGTTTACTCCATTTTATAGGTGTAATATCTAGAATAAAGTTGTTCAAGTTTTTAATGAAATTATGAATCCATGGGAAGTTAGATCTACTTACCTGATTTCTCAGCCTTTTCACTGCTCTCACTGTTTTCACTTCTGTGTACGTATGATCTTTGCCATGTCTCCTCTGTTTCTTGATCATCAAGAGTTACAAGAGGGGGAAAGCTTGCAGACTGTCCTTGCACAGTGTTCTGTAATGCACGTTCAGGTGAGGGATAAGCAGACTTTCTTCGGCATTCTGATAAATGTTTAGCTGGAACATTCAGTAAAAATTTCCTGTAAGAGTATGTTTTTTTAAAAAGACAACTAAAACTGATATAATACAGTATAGATAATAAAAGTATTTCCCCCATGAAATTTTATGACAAATGTTTTCATTCTGTTAACCATTTTACTAGTATGTACATAATTAAATCAATCTATTCTAGGGTACCTATGACTGTATATTTATGAATTAAATTTTTGCATTAACCAATAGGGCCATATATTTGAAGACTGTGTGTGTTAGTGGTGCATTGTGTTGATTGTAATATGAACTAATTTGTACAGTAAACTCCCGATTATCTGTGAGTGGATTAACCGGTTTGTAGATTATCCGGGGTCTGCCATTGTTTTACAAATCTCCAATTTTTATTCCAATCACATCCATTATTGTTTTTTTTTTTTAACCACTCAATGCGACACAATATCTGGTAAAAACAATGATCATAAAAATAAACTAAGCTTTCTCAAATAACGCAAGGATAAACGATAACTGTCCTGTTAGAGTGAATGAACCAACTCGAGGTGGGAACAGACTACTGTTAAGAGACAATGACAAAATGCTTGGACGCCCAAAAACCTAATGTGTATCATAAAATTGTAAACAAATGTCAGCTAATCTCGGCAATAAATAGTCTAGGACGTGACCTATGCATTATCCATGTCTGTCATATACATTATCGATCTTTATGGCTTTGTGACACAAGTAGAAACAAACATTCCGAGTTGAACGTTGAGTGGTTATTTTAGTAGTAGGTAGTTTGAATTTTTATGCTATATTTTTATTTCTCTGTCTTTTTTATTGAATTTTATTTTTTGTCATGCAGTATTTTATCATTTGTATTAGTTGATATTTTATATAAATTTCCTTTTTTTCTATTGTAAACCGATAAATAAAACAACATTTTAATGTCTAATACACTGTTTTAATGTCCCAAATAAACCTGTACATGGAAGAAATAAAATTTTTGAGATTAAAATAACAGACACAATAATTAGAGCAAGACGACTCTTCACTGTGCGACAAAATGGTTCTCAAAGAACTTAGATCGCACATTAAAGCTAAATCAATGCTCACAAAAAAACAGACGAAAGTGACAGATTTTTTTTGTTAAAAAGTGAAAGTATTATGTGTAAAGGAAATTAAATATGTACATACATACTTACTTTTGACATATACTTATGTATGTATTGTAAATAGTTAGGCATATAAATGTACATGTTATAATCCATCAAAAACATCGACATTTTAAATTATTTTTTGTATTTATTATGTCATCTGAAGATTATTTGTGAGTTGCAATAACCGGGGTCATTATTTGTGTAACTTATGGTATAATAATCGATTATCGATCGTTTTGCATATTCTTTGTTCATAGCGGATAATCCGAGGAATTCGGTTATCCAGCGTTGCCGGGCCAGCCTATTCCACAGATAATCGGGAGATTACTGTATTACTTAAAAAATTTTGTGTTTAATGAAGTTTGTGAGTTTTGTTGAAATTGAGCTTGCCATGTTGTGGAAACCTATAAAGCAATTTATATGTTGACTTCTATGTTTGTGAAAATTTTTTGTAATAATTATGGCATTTTGATAGTTTTCTGATAATGAAATATTACATGACAAATGTTGAATCTGAAAAAAAAAGAAAGTGACAATGACAAAGAGAACAATGATCGTGTGACAGCGATATCAAGGTTATAGATCCTGAACAAAATTACTGGGTAACTTACTCAATAAAACAAGACTATTACTTACCTAATCTGTTTCCAGAAGTTGAAGAGAAGCCACACACACAATGCAGCGGTTTATCCAATGTAATAACTTTGCCAACATTGAACTCTGGACGTATGATTTTGTCATGGAATATAACAATGTGTTCTTGCATAGCTTTATTGCAGCAAGTCGAAAAACGACACTTCAAGCAAGACAAATAACCTCTAAAAGAAGAAAATTAAATTAAGTCTATAGTTTTATATTGAGAAACAGGGAATATAAAAAATCAAACATACAAATTTATATTTAAACCCTTAAAGGCCCTAAACCAGCTTGAATTTTTTGGGGAGGATAAGTGGTTTACCATGACACTTTTACCAAATTTAGATTTCTACCACTGGTAATCTGTTTTAGCTAACTATCAAGACATCAAAATTTACCCCTAGATACTGCTTTTTTACCCCCTTTGAAAAAAAAACTATTAATCTGCTTAAGAAGTGACTCAAGTCATTGGACTAACTATAGACACAAACATTTCAAACCAAATGATTTTGAATGAACTTTCTGTGATGTTTTTCCAAACTCCATATCTCTACTACATGAAACCCTCAAATATTAGAAACTGACAATGTGGTTGGTCGCAAAACAGCTGACGAATAAACACAAGTTGATTTAAGTGAAGGTCAGGCAAGAGTTTTTGAAGCGCTGCAAACTGTATGGAGATTAATTGATTTGTTCCATCGTTACTAGAAATGAAACTTGAGTTGCACTCTACATCCTCTTAAAAGAGGTTTTCCCATTCAAACGCAATAACGGATGACACAGAGGATATTTCGCATTTGGCGGGAGATTGGATTGACATTTTTCACAAAACGGATTATTGCTCTGACAGTTCTGAACTCACAGACCTCAAACCTGTCTCCTTGGGAAGGGGAGGAGTCAGGCAACACGGAAATATAGCCAACATGTTGAAAATAAAAACCCTCCTGCCATGAGAGCCTGAGTACACTTATTTTTTTCCAGATATACCTCAATAACAATAATTTACCTATTAACAATAACAAATTCTTTATTATAAAAAACTGTAGCCCAGTTTCAACCTGATAAGGCTTATTGTGTTAGCAAAATGTACATAAATGATTTGTCAATGTTTTATGTGCCTAAGGGATTTTCATTCTTAATATCATGATTTACACTACTGTGTTCCATATTTATTACTGGAAGTTTGTCATATTTAGTTTTCAGAACTATTTGTAAACATCTGCCCATATATTGTAGTTTTATTTGTATATACATCACACCGCAGGCTAAGTTGTAGTTTTTACATATAAAAATCGGAGTTGATTTACACTGTCAAAATTGACACTTATTGTACATAGGTATGGCAATAATAAGTTGCAGCAACTGCGGTGTAATTTTCATTTTAAATAAATAAAACCTCTTAAGCCACGAACACTTTTTATTTACGTCCTTATGTACATTTCAATTGCAAAGCAATCATCCTCAGAGGAAATTACTACAAGATAACTGTTAGTTTTGTAGTTATTTCCTCTAAAAATGATTGATTTGCAATCGAAATGTACATCAGGACATAAATAAAAAGTTTTTGTGGTAAGAGGTTTTATTTATTTAAAATGAATGGTAACTGTTTGCCAAAGTTATATCAACTAGTTTTAAAAATAAATCACTTGCATCAATTTATAATTTTAAATTCCAAACTTTAAAAAGAATCAATAACAGGAAGTCCTGGTCTATAATAATAAAAATATTTGTTCAATGTAAATAATATTTTTTCAATAATATAAGACTAGTTTCGAAAAACATATTTTAGGCAAATACACTACTACTATTAACCCTCTGATTAGCATTCACATACTAGTACGTGAGATTGCGCCACGGCCAGCGGTAGCATTCCCGTTTATGAACTTTCTATAATTTCTCTCAGATTAGCATTGCCATATGTTTACAACTTTGTTTTCCGTGTATTGTACTGCACTTTAGGTTCAATATTTGATAATATCCCTACAATAAATACACAACAGAGTATATAGTCACCATTATTTTGCATGCAAAATCTATGGTTTGTCTCATGTGTCTAGAGATAGTTGCATGATTTTGATTCAAATAAATCAGGCATTTCTAACAAATTTGTTTTCTCATCGAAAGTTCCTTATGAGAATTTTTTAAATATTTTTTTATAGAGATTTGGTCAACAAAATTATTACCGAAACCAAAGAATATTATGACATTGTATTCTTTCAAAAATATGTTTCTCCCAGGGGATATATCAGGGCATGCACATGTTGCTAATCAAAGGGTTAGTAGTACTATTCTTCTTTTTGTTTAATTCATCTCTTTTTAGAGATAATTAATAATTATATTAAAATAAAGTACTTAGAATATAAGGTATTCAACAGATACTTAATTATAGTAATTCTTACGGGAAATGGCCTTCAACTGTAAAATCGCCTTCACATTCGCAACAAGTGACTTCTTTCTGATCACCATAACTAATTGTAAGAGAATCAAATGTATTAAGTGTAAACATGTTGTTGAAGTTCTGCTTAACCTTCTGATTGGCTTTAGGAGCTTGCACCCCGTTTTCTAGAGGAGTTGGCATCATAATGGTGTCAATTGCAGCACAATTACTTCTCTCAACCCCTTAAAAAAAAACTAAAATTTAATGTGCAACATTAAATAGCAAAAACTTAAATACTCTACTTTGTAAATTTTAATTAATTTACTTTTAAATTGATAAGGTATAAAAGTCTTTACATTCAAATAATATACAGGTTTTCATATACAGTAGTCTTGAAAATCCGAGTCCAGATTTTCCGAACTTCTGTTGAATTTGAGCCTTTTTTTATTTGAAAGGAAATGAGTTGGGCGTCCAAGAAATATTTATACCAATAGAGAAAATGAATCGGGCGTTCAAGAAATAAATATATTAAGACGTCATGCAAAGGACAGGCTTCCAAGAAATGTTTATATCAATACAGTATTTTTCTTCCTCCCCATTATGTTGTATTATTCAGTTCACTAGTGTTCAACAGATTGATGTAATACCCTGACAGAAGGTCAATGGACCATAAATATCTTTCTTTGTTTACCTTTATGTTTCGACAGTCAACAAAAAGTAAGTACCCTTAGAAAGCACAAATGTCTAGTCTTGTGTGTGACATATCAGAAAATAAACTCTCTTGAAGCAAACAAATCAATTAAACCATGCCGACACTCAAGATTGGCTTTAATACTCCTTATCCCCTCTATTAATAAATCCGGGATAGGGCTGTGACCACATTGATCTAGATAGAGGAATTTTACTGCATTAGGGTTCATTAGAAGTCCAATTTTTTTTAATGCACAGGAACTTATTTCCGTGTAATCTGAGGGGGGGGGGGGTTTCGATTCCATTCACCTCGAATTATTAAGACTCTACTGTACTTACAATTAGCTGCTCTAAATATACTTTAAGACAGTAAACCCCTATCCGGTTGTGAAAGAGTTATGTTGTAATATCTCGATAGCAAATATTATATCCAATCCAATATTATACTAGTACTGGGTAGGAGCATAGTTGACATTAGATTTACATATTAATTTTAAAAAGTGTTGAATATGATTTACAAATAGGTTTTTGAATTCTATGTAGGTTTTCTTTGCCATAATAGAGCATGTAGGAAACTAACAAGCAACCAAATTGTCTACATAGTGTAATTCAATTTGTTCGACGTGTAGCTAGGCAAAGCATACGTCTATATTTATAAAATAACATGTGTTGATAAAAACCAACGACCTAAAATTATTAGTATATTCAATTACACATAACTTATCTATATACCTAACAAAAAGCAAACAATAATTAAAAATCCTCGAGGATTTAAAATAAATGTTTGTTTTAGGTTGGGTATATAGATAAGATATATGCTGTTGGCTACACTAATTATTGAACTCGAACGATGATTGACTTTTTCATTTTTGGTATAGATGAAGGCAACATGGCTACCGAAACTTATTCTGTGATTACAGAATTTGTATTGTGAGAAATTCTGTATAAAAGTGTATATTTCTGTGAATTCGTCTTTGTAAACGATTGGATAAAACTTACATTCAAAGTTTAAACGTCCAAGAAGAATTGCAAATTATTACAAAATGCAATTAATTGTTAATTAATACCCTTTGGCAATACATGAAGCTAGCCACCTAACGTCTCACTGAATACGCTCTGTTTATTTGTCTGTGCTTGTGTTTGGGTACAAGCAGCCCGCACCAATTTGTAAACAATATTGCGTATTTGAACAGTGGTTATTATGTAATGAACTAAGCTTATCCATCCAATTAGACACGTTTATCTCACGCCGTCTCTCGCTTTTAAGTTCCTGTTCGCCCAATAGAGTTTGAACCAAGACCGTCATGAAATAAAACCTTTCAGAGTACGTGAAGTGAAATTTCTTTTTAGTCTGAAAATTATTCAAATGGAAATAAGCCAATTCATATGATAAGAGCAAGATTTACGGATTATCCCGACGTTTTCTGAAAGCCAAATACAGAACCTTATAATGGAATCGGAATATGTTAAATCTAACAGCTTATTTTTGTCACCACTTAGTGGTTACTTACAGGTTATGTAATTTACTGTATATTGACACATATTTACGTTTTTTCTGTATTGTACGTTTATTTAAATGATATTATTCAATACTATGTATCAGTTATTAGAAACAACAATTTATATTTCGGTAAATCTTACTATAAGTTTAATGAATTTTATAAAACTGTAATGATAAAAAATTATGCCATTTTTTTTAAACAAAAAATTCTGTAATGACTAAAATTTTTTATTTCTTTGAAACTACTAAGATTAGGTAAATCAAATTCATTAAATCATTTTTTTTTAACAGTCAAAATTTGTAAGACCTGTTAATATACTAATTAAATTTGTAATTCAAATTTCAATTTATGTCGGCCTGTCTGACTAGTACCAAATTTTGTTGGACAACAAAAGCACTCATCATGTTCCTCCAAAACTCTTGATTTCGGACGTTTTCCATCCATGTCAGTCAAGCTCTTCTCTTAAACATAGTCGATACAACGCATTGGCGGTCACCCTCTGAACCTACCTCCTAACACACTATCATAATTCCCCTCCAGTTATCCGACAACGAATCCTATATAATTACACCTCTCCTTATTCACATCATAAATATTTATGATCCAGGTTTTACAAAAAATCTGTGCATATGCCAATCCTTGGCACTATACATCACCTGTACAAGTTCCAGTTTGGTTCACTTTTGGCCTCTACAGCTAAACATTGCGACAAATTGATCAAACAATAGACTTAAACAGGACCAGACCTATTTTATAAAGCCCTACTGAGATCCCTAAATTCTCCACAGGCCAACGCCTGCCGTTTGAGTTTCTCTACCCAATAAGGCGAATAAAAGAAGACATGTACTAAATGAAGAGTCTTCTTTTTTAACATTTACTGGAAAATTATTAAAAACTACAAATATTTAGGGAAACTATTTTCAGTAAGAATTCGGTTTAATTTGAGTGTACAAGTATTTACAGAATGTTTGAAGAATGGATGATTTGGATATAGGAGATATATCAACTCCTGCTTAAACAGGTTAGTGTGAAACTCAACGAGGGGTTACCCATTTTATAAAAAGAGGCTCAAAATGTAATAAAACTTATTGAACCATAAAACTTGAAGAATTATGTCTCAATATTAATTATTTTGTTCATTATATTCTTAACAAGAAATGTAAACATTATTCAAGCTCACTTTTGTGTTTGTTTTTCTAACCCACAATTTTTTTACACATCTTTTTGAATTCTTTATTGTTAAAAATTATTTTAAACAGTTAATTCTAAATAAACTAGAATAGTTCTAAATAAACTATACAATGTGCGACAAAACTAATTAAGCATTTTTGAGCAATATAAAAAATAAAAAGGAGAAAAAATGTTTTAATTTTCAAAATGGCAGCAATTAATTTCAATACATTGCTGAAGACTATTGGATTTTTCAACAGCTCTTATCCCATATATTGTGGGTATGAGGTTCAATTCTTTATTAATTGGCTCCCTTAGTTTTGTTATAGTGGAAGAGTTGTGTTTAAACACATTTTTCTTTCAGATATCCCCAAAGATCATACAAATGCACAAATATGATGACTTAAATAACTCTTAAAGAGACTAGACAACCTTGAAATATTTCTTTCAAACCTTTAAGGGAATTTCGAGTTGTAGCCTATTACTGTTAGAACCACAAGTCTCCGAATCCATGTTCTTTTCAACAATCTCATTCATTCTGAGTGGCAGAAAATAATGCCTGAAATTCACAGTCTTACCTATCTCCACAAAAAAGTATGGGCTTATTACACTATAACTGATAGAGCACATGGCACTGTCATTTTAGGAGAATGTTGCAGACTTTCTTGAATAACTTGGGGGTTTTTTCCAGTCTTGTAGCAAACATTTGGTTTATTCACAATCCTACTGAGGTGAAATATGCCTCATCATTACTAAATAAAGATGAACTAAGATAGATCTGTGCAAGTATTTTCTTACACAGATTTAGCCAGTTGGGTTCTGCCATATTCTGCTGGGCTCAATTCAAAGCCCACTCACATTTTGAAAGGATGGAAATTCTGATCAAGTTATGCTATAAATCTCCAATGTAACAGCATGATTTTGAGCAAAATGTCTTGGCAGTTGTTCAACTGCTGTTCTCATATTTTCTGGGATTCTGAAGGATTTGTTTATGTATTTTTAGCATGCTGCCAGTTTCCTCTAACTACTGACCTCGTGACCAAATTGTTCGTAATAGGAACCCAATTGTTTTCATAATACATACCCGCCGTGGTTTCAAAACTACAGTCTGCTAAGGCCCAAACCATGTTGGCTAGTGAAATTGGATTATTGTCAACGGAAAAAAGGCAGACTATGTGCAACTGCCTACCACCAATAATGCACAAGAAATAATTGATAGAAACTGTTTAGTCGGTTCTGCCGCACCCTATATTCCATAAAACCTATAGAGTAAATGCTGACCTTCCAAGTCCTTGCAGGAATTGTGGTATTTGTTTTGATGGTCTTTCAAGATGCCCTTGTGTACAAACCATAAAGTGCATTTAGGACATTTTCGAGCAATTGTTTTTCTTTGATGTTTCTGAAAAAAAAAACACCAATGTTCTTAAAAAAATTCAAATAAATTTAACCAACTAGTTAAATAAACAGACTAATTTTTAAAAATTTGGTTCTATTTCTTGATTTGTATGTTTGGTTTTTTTGCGCTTAAGACTTTTGAAAATATGTGACTGTTAGTTTTAGAGTTCTCAGATGCTATTGTTTTTGGCTATAGTGTTTAACCTAATGAAATGAACCAACAGTGTGTTGGGGTTTAATTAACAATAATTTAACAAACAACTCTGCTGTAATGAATATTTTATTTCCACAAAATGTCTACTTTTACTTAAATGACCTGTCACAGTATATAACAGCTTTAATAATTACAAATTCGGCTAAGAAATCCACAACATACAAAGTCAACACTATGTACCACATTAAGCTTAAAATTTGGATTAGCAAAAACCTAACTGAAGTACCTGAATATGGTTGAGGAAGAAGTACAAATTCTGAGTCATCTTCCGGCCATTTGTTTCTATCGCAACGATCTTCAAGCAGTAAGGACACTGTATCTTATCACCATCCTTGTGCTCCTGCAAATCCATTAATTTATATACATAAATTCAAAATTGAGGAAATTAAACAATTGAAACACATCATTATAAATTAAATCAGTTAAGTTTTGTTAGAACAACTGACAAATTATTTTGCAGTTCAGTAAATATTTGAACAGAAAATATTTAAAATAAATTAAATCATTTAGTTGACAGTGATTTATAAGTAAATCAAATAGTTTTCACAAATACGCCTTAAAATATTAAAACATGATTTTCAATAATATTACGACAAAGAAAACCTACTTAGATTTCAAAAACCTATTCGTAAGTCATATTCCACACTTTTTCAAATAATATGTAAATCTAATCATGTCAATTATGCTCCTGCCCAGTATAATACTGGATTGTGTTTATTTGTTACCAAGATATTATAACATAACTCTTTCACAACCGGATAAGGTTTTACTGTCTTAAAGTATGTTTAGAGCAGCTAATTGGTACAGTAGAGTCTTGATAATTCGAGGTGAATGGGATTGAGACCTCCTCGGATTACTGAAAACTCGCATTATATGGAAATAAGTTCCTGTGCTTCAGAAAAAATAGGACTTCTAATGAACCCTAATAGAGTAAAACCCCTCATATCTAAATTAATGTAGTGCCAGCCTAATCCAGACTTATCAATAGGGGAGATAAGGACCATTCCAGCTAATCTTGAGTGTCTTCATTGTTTGATTCAAAGAGAGTTTATTTTCTGATATGTTATGCACAAGACTAGACATATGTGCTTTCTAAGAGATATTTTTTGACTGACAAAATTTAAAGGCTAAATAAAGAAAGATATTTATGGCCCATTGACCTTCTGTCAGACATACACAAGTGGTGAAGTTGGGTAAGACACCAATCTGTAGAACACTAGTGAACTGAATGATACAACATAATGGAGAGGAAGAAAAATACTGTATTGATATAAACATTTCTTGGAAGCCTGACTCATTTCCTTTTGATGACGTATTGATATAAATATTTCTTGAACTGTCGATTCATTTACTTTATAGATATAAACATTTCTTGGAAGACTGATTCATTTCCTTTAAATAGATAAAATAATCTCGAATTTAACAGACGCGGATCTTCAACATCCTACTATATATACTTTTTCCTACAGGTCTTGGTTACATGCATAGTTTTTGTAACAAGATTATACACATGGTGGGAATTCCCTTAAATATTCGTTTCTACTGTTTCAATATATGTGGTAAATATCAATATTGTATTAACTTTTGTTCATTGCCTCTTATCAAAGCTATATATGTGTAATAATAGCAATAATTATTCAACATAAAAATAGAAAACTTAGAAACTTAGAAACTAACAACCTTACAAATTATGTTGTTGGTACTGATCAAACCATAACTCTGTTACTAGACAAAGATTCATTCACCATCAATAAGTATGATCGTTAATTTGGATAAAACACACTTTTGTTAAACAAAACATATATATTCTTTTAAAAGTTATAAAAAAGATTCGTTAGAAATTTATAGATAGAGCTTCGATAAATAGAAAACCCACAGGCTTCACCAAGAAATAACTTTTTAAACTGGAACACGAACTGTATTTATTTTGGATTTTAATGTCATTCTTTATTTAATAATAAAGTAGATGCCTTTTACTTCTTCACACCTTTGATAAGATTTTCATTCATTTTAGGCCATTAAATATGGCTTAGTAAGTGATAAAACAATCATTAACTAACTAACACAATATAAGTGCTAATTCTATTAAAATGTAAATATTCCGTATAACAAAACAAATTATTCTTGTTAAAAAAATTAAATACTAAAAGCAGTTTTCTATAAAACTTGAAAATGCTACAGAAGCCTAGGTTATGCTACAAATTCTCTCTTTAATTACAACACCTATTCGTAGTCTCTTTATCCTAAAATAGCAAAGCCTTTGTTTTATGGACTGTTAAGTCTTAAAAACATCAATATTTCATAAATTATTGTTGGGAGCATAACTATGAAACTTACGTTATAGAAGTGATCTACAATAACATTGTGTTCAGAACATCGCATTTTGCAGACTCCACACTCGTATGGCAGCTCAAGCTCATTATGATTGTGATGCATATGAAGAATAAGGGTTGTTCTGTCTCGGAACTTTTCTTCACAGATCAAGCACATTAAACTGCCCGACATCTTTATATGAGTCTACAAAAATAAGAAATGGATAATAATATAACATAGCTAAAAGATATTACTGATTATAATTTAACTATAAATCTCTAGTTTAATACGAGTTTAAAAAAAAAATAAAATAAAACACTGTATTGGAGTGATTTTTAGGCCCAATTAGAATTGGGGTACTTTTAAATCTGTTATGAACAGATTTATGACATATAAAAAAACACCAATAAAAAATACACAATGAAAAAAAATAGCCGTCTGGATTTTAAAAAATATTAAGAAAGTGGTTAAAACTAAATAACAAAATGGCAGTAACAGAGGTACAAAAGTAAAAAAACGTGTTGAGTTCTGGTGGCGCAATAACAACAAGCGGCTATTATGAACCCTGTCACCAAGTGATGAACCTTGTAATCACTTCCTTTTTTATTTCTCATCCTCTCTACTCTAGAACTAACTCTAGAACTAACAGTACTGCTATCTATAAATAAACCTAGATATTTAAGTAAGTTCAACACTTTTTCAGTTAGTTCCAATGGCTTTTTTACTTAATTCTTTCTCATGAAAGAAAACTCCACATGAATTATTAATTCTTTACATTTATTATTGATTATAATTTTCATAAAAAATAATTGTAATCAGCATAAAACATATCTTTTACTATTTATTTAATTTTATTTTGAACACAATTTACTCATACATATTTAATGCGGGTTGCAATTTAATATCATATATCCTGGATTTTTTAAAATAAAAAGGTTAACAGCATTTAGATTGAGGTTAATGCCAAATAAGGTTTTACTACAAAAAACTATATTCTTTGGAGTATGAAATTACTCCTGGGGAAAGTTAGAACAATATTAATGTTCTAAATAATTACAAAAACCAAGTTTTACAATGTTTTAAATATAAAACCAACTAGTAAACATTAATAATTAAACAACAATAACCCTTGCTATGAATACTTGAATGGTTGTTTAAATACTTGTAACAAGGGTTACTGTTGCTGAATTATTATAATTACGCTACTGTACTCTGTATAGATTTTGTAATACACATTAATTTTAATTTTAGGACCCAATTATACCATTCTTTTTAAAAAGTATCTTGAAGTTGTACCAGTTAGAAACAAATCCTTCTGGCAACTAATGTGTCTTTGTTTTAGCAATGACACTTTTCAACTCACTTTAGGACAGACCGTTTTAAATGGACTGAAAAAGAGCAATGAGTGAAAATTTAAATAAAGCATATAATAAACACAACAAGAAACATTTAATCAATGGTACATAATAGTACTGCCTTTCTCAATCGCCTTATTAAATCTATTACTTGCAATTTTCACTCACATAAGGTATGAAATTACTGACACTGAATGTTTAAAAACTAATAAACCTTGTCTAAAATGTCAACTAACTATGCAAAGTTCAAAAAATTAAAATAATGTTTGAGTTCTTTGAAATAAGATATAAACATTATTTTCTGTAATTGCAGACATAGATTAACGAAATGCAATCTTTCGTAGTTGGAAACAACTACAGAAACATATGTTCAAATGACAGATGAAGTGGCTAAACAAATAGAAAACTTCAAATCTCTAGAATGTGTAATAAAAGAAATGAGCTTAATTAAAGAAAAAAAAATAAAAATAGATATGAACATTATAGCTGTTATTTATTGCTTGTGTGGGAAGTAAAAAGAAGAGGAGAATCATTAGTAGACTAAGGTAAGAATAAAAAACTCCAGGTTATAAAAATAGATTTGAGTTATTCCTACTTCAAACAGGAAGCAGTATTGTCGTTTTTTTTTGTAATTCTAAGATGTTTAGCCAGAATGATTTTTATCGCTGATGAAGCATAGAAGAGTTGTGAACATAAAACCAAAGTAAGGGCAACCCCCCCCCCTCAAAAAAGAGGTTATGAGGGAATCATAGAACCACATGAGCATTTTGCGACTTTCCTTCAAGATTTTTTTTCCAGGCAAAAAACTAATCAAGGTTATCATCGCCTACCTCAAGTGTTATTTAAAATTTAAAATAAATGTTCCATAAATTAAACTAATCAAAATAAAATTAATATTTAAAACTAATTTTAATAATCTAAAACTAAAGAGATTAAAATTATACAAAGTTTAAATATTATTAAATAGATTCAGGTGGGGTAAGAAAACGATGACACAACCGATAGCCGTGTCATTGTCCTTTAAAACCACCTTTAAACTAACTCAAAGATCGTAACAAATATACAAATCGGTCAACTTATCACAATTAAGCAGAATGTACTTGATTGTGATGGTACTTCCACAAAACTGACATAGTGGTAGATCCTCATGTGCCATTACCATCCATGTGTTAACAAAAAGTGGCCGATGCGAAGTCGAGTAACCACCATTTCCTCCCTACGATTTGAATGAACAGATGACCTCCATGGTTGGATGGTATTCTTGATGCCCCTCAGTTTGTTTCTATTTACATTTTGCCTTTCTTTATTCCAAACAGAGAATAGTGTAGTTTTAAGATCGCACACCAAATCTGATGGCAACAAACATTGTGTCGATGGCACCATACTTGTAGCTAATTTTGTACCTTCATATGTTTTAGTGTTTCTGAATATTCCGCAGTGACCAGGCACCCAGAGAAATAACAGCTCGTAATTGGAGCCTGTGTATTGAATACAAGATGTCTCCAACTAATGGGTTGTTAGTGTACATTTCCTGAATAGCCTGGAGAGCACTTTTGGAATCGGAACACACAAGATAATTAGATTTTGGAGACGGAATAGATCTTAAAGCTTGGAAAATGGCATAGAGTTCTGCTGTAAAGATGCTACAGGCTGAGGACAATCCGTAGGAGTAGGTTTGCCCTTCCATATAAAATGCACATCCTATCCCATTATACAGTTTTGAACCGTCTGTGAATATAGTCAGAATATGCTGGTGAGTTCGTTGAATCTGCAAAAACTCCTGACGATAAATAGAACCAGAAGTATTGTGTTTTAGGTACCTGAACAATGAGAAGTCAAAATTTGGCATTCGTATTGTCCATGGAAGGATGTAAAATTTATTTTAGTTTTTTTTTTTAATAATTAGGTATAGGTCTTTTAGAAATTCTATTCTAGGTATTGGAAAGTTGATGAAGTGCTAAAGCGTGCTAGACTTTAAACATGAATATTCGCAGTTCAAATCCAGCTAGACACCCATATTTTTGTAATTTAATTATTGAATAAATATTTGAAAAAAAACTGTACTAACATCAATTGTCATCCCCTCTAGGTTAAATAAAAGGGTATTTGAACTTGATTGGATTAGTAGAAATGTATTTTATTAACGACTGAAAATTTGTACAAGATATATATCAGGAGATTGTGAGCTGATAGAAGGAATTTAACCATGTATTTAATTTATACAAATGTAAATACTTTGTTAAACTGAAGTAATGTAAAATATTTTCACAGTAACAAGTAGACTGCAGTTTAAAATTCAGCATTAAAAGTTTAAAAACAGCATCAATACCGAAGAAATATTATATACAGGTTTAACCAAACATACCTCTTCAATATGGTTCTGAAGAGCAAAATCTGATGGAAATCCTGCCAATTTAAACGGGCAGTAGCGACAAATTGGAACTGGTTCTGCACTGATGTAAGTACCTTCATTGTAAGCATGGTCAATCAAGTGTTTCATCATGCTTATGTTGTCCTTCACTAGTCGCTGGCAAACACAGCACTGAAAAACCAAACAATAACTAAAGTAGTGATTTTCAATCAACTTATTAAAAAATACAAATATTTTGAATTTTGCAAAAAAAGTGACCTTAATTATTATGTTTTGCCAAATTAGAGTTTACAAATCCCATTAGGTGGATACTTTAAAAATGTTTTATATACAAACAAAACTCATGTAACAAATCTTCTATTGAAATATACAAACTGACGTACCTTCATGTTGATCTCTATTGTTTTCTGATCAGCTAGAATTTGTGGATCTCCTACTTTTATACCATAATAATAAGAATCCAAAGGTCTGAGTTCTGTGTTACTGAACCCTGTAGTTCGAACTGCACCTGTGTTTGCTTTCTTGGCTTCAGGTTCTGAAGCAGGGTTTTGTTTTCGGGGACGCTTCTGGCCCGAAGTAGAGGCGATTAAAGAAGGATCCGGCTGAAAAATAAATTTATAAAACAATTCTCCATGTCCTTACCGAGGATTCTTAATTCATATAGTATGCTTAAAGAGCATATTAAAATAGAACCACAGAAAAAAATGTAAATATACAATTATAAACAGCAAACATAGCTGCATAATACAGATTGTAGGCTATAATAAAGGTTAGTACTAATACTAAAAACCATATTAAATACATGTTTCTGTGAAATATATACAGTATCATAATTCAGCAGTTTAATGGCACTGGAAATTATATAAAAGTAAACTTTTAATATTTATATGAACATATACAATAATATGTGTAATAAAAATAATTACATACAACTTTGACAGTAAGAACTTTACAAACAAATTAATAATATAAATATGTCTTATACAGTAATACCTCGACATATGCTACCCCGTCTTACGCAATTCCCAAGTTAGGCGGTTTTAAATCATGCTGTCTAAGTTACGCAGAAACTGGCCTGTTCTGGAAGAAAATGCCTAAAAGAACTTTTATAGCTTGTGAAGAGAAAATATTTCCAGGTTTTAATGCCACAAAAGACCGATCTGACAGTGATGGTTGGCTCAAATACAAGTGGTGATTGTAAGTTGCAACCTGTCATAGTTTATCGCTTAGAAAATCCAAGGGCATTAAAAAATATTTTTAAAGCTAACCTACCCGTGATTTGGAAGTCAAATATAGAAGGCTTAGGTGCCTGCATTCCTTTTTGAGGACCGGTTTATTCATCATTTCATACCTCAAGTCGAACGTTATTGTTCGTACCTTAAAATTGAAGCTTATGGATTAAAAACTGTTTGAGGCATTCTAAAGTTATACTATATATAGAATCACTACAAAAATAAAAAAATCTATTGGAAAATACTAGTTCATAAAATACCGAACTTATTTATACTGCAATGTAAAAATTTGTTAAATAACAGTCATTCCAATACTTTAACCTTTAGATACAAATTCCAGTCGCTAATTATTACCATTCTATCTTACTTTTAGTAATAGAAAATATAATTATGCTGTTACTACTTGTAGTAAACTTACTAGAGGATTCAAAATCTGTCGTTGTGCAGGCGGAGTGTTAGAATTACTTGTAGAATTGGTTTTCCAGTTAGCATAAGACCAATTTTTGAAAGGATTAGATGCAATTTTACTTAGACGAGCAATTAAAGTATCACCTGTTTGAAATAAAAACTCAATATATTTACTATGTAACAAGATGGGTTTATTATAGGGATGGGCCGATTCCGATTCTCGATTCCAGGAATCATCGATTCTAGGTGGTATCGAGGAATCGTCGATACTCGATTCTTCATTCATAAAAGTGTCGATTCCGATTCCTATTTTGTTAACTAATAAAATATGCGTGTGGAGTAATTTATTACCAAACAAAATTTATTATATTTGTGTGGAAAAATAATTAATTACCAACTATGTCTTATTTATGTATTAGTTGATTTGAATGAATTAAATGATAAAAGTAAATGAAAATATTATTATTTATGAAGCAACAGCAATCAAGATCGTAACCATTTCTGGTCGTTTGACATCGCTCGTCTCTCTCTCTCTCTCTCTCACTCTCACTAAATGTCAGAACAAAACACAAAAAAGTACAGTAAAAACTCGATTAACCGTCACCGTCGGAACCGTGGCCATGACGGTTGAGCGAATAGACGGATAACAGAAACACTGTATTATTCCTCCGAAACTTAACCTTAATAAATTATATTATAGACAGATAACACTCTCACGGTCGAAGGTTTTGTGTAGCCTATTACATTGACACAGAACTTTTAAAAGGTTTTGCCATATGACCAAGATGTTAACTAAATTAATTATTAGAAAACTAGCATGTAAGCTAACATAACTTGAAAGAATCGAGAATCGAATAAAGAATCGAGAATCAAATAAAGAATCGAGAATCGAAAGGAAAATTTTAGAATCGGAATCGAAGATTTTAGGAATCGGCCCATCCCTAGTTTATTATTAATAACTAAATACAAATTTTCCAATATCAACAAGTGTCCAATTTCTCTTCTCTCATCAACTTAGCAAACTACAATTCACAGTACTTTAAATATCTGTAATGATGGTTTTTTTGAATAATTGCACAGATTTCACAAAATATACTGATTTGTACCAATATTTCAGTAATTGAAATCAAGTCAAATACAAAATTTTTAAATATATTGCTCAACTCATCACTAATATCTACAGATTTACAGTAAATTGTTAGGTTATCAATTTGAAAAGTAGTGAATTAGTGAAATAAGTTGCATTAAAATATATAATCTCATTAAAATTCAACTTGTAAAATACGGCACTGAAATTTACATAATTGTATAAGACTCAATTGAAGACATATCAACCTGGACAAATGATTTTGAATTTTGAACCTGGTTTGGGTCAAGTGCAGATCAAAGCTTAAAGGGAAAAACAAATAGAAAAATTAGTAAATTTTTTTACTTGTTGATTCCATTTTAACGTGAGTTATTAGTTTGCACTAAAACACTTGTAAATATTTTACAACTAGCCTATAGTAGCACTTACTTATATTTGTTGAGGACGGCCGTTTCGGGAGATGTAACTCTAGAGTTACGCTATGAGTTGACAATGGGAGACATCTCCCGAAATGGCAATCCTCAACAAATATAAATAAGTGCTACTATAGCCAAATTGTAAAATATTTACAAGTGTTTAAGTAAATTTTATTCAAATTAAATAGTTTAACCACATATGAAATTATCATCAAGGTACTAATGTTGAACTGATTATGTTCTGGTTAGTGGATGTGAACCCTCTGAATCAAGAACTGGAGAACTGGTAGGCACTGAATCATTATAAAATCTATTCAAAAAGAACCCAACTGAAATTTGTAAAAGGGTATTATGTATTGTATTTGTAAAAAGTATATTTTATGGGTTATAGTTATAAAAACTGTTATTATGTGTGCTTTTTATACCTGTGATATCACACTCACAAAAAAAAATAATAATAAATCTATAATTTTAGACGCAATCTACAAAAATGAATGTAGGCAAGTTAAAAGAGTTCAGCATTTAGTTCTCTGTTCCATTTGGATGGTTTAAAACAAGATTTGTGACAATATATGATACAAACTGTGAGAATATTTCTTGAACTGTGATTAGCAAAATCTATTGCATAAAATAAAAAGAATTTTGACTCTGAAAGTCATAGGTTGTAACCTTCCACCACAATACTAAATATGTTTTACTAAAGAGAAAATTGAACACACTAAAATTAAATATTATAATCATTACATTATTCTCTTACTTATGCAGGCTTCTAAAACATTTTCTGGTGATAAAAGGAATGCTTCAATACATAATGCTTTAGAGGCAACTGGAAAGTGCAGAAGTCAGTCACACCATACATTTTTTTATAACACCTCATACTTTTACATTAGGAGACATTAGAAGTACCTGTATCAAGCTTAGTTTGTTCTGCAAGATGTAGAATCATGGTGTCGAAACATTGTGCTGCAATGTACCCCCACCTTTCTCTCCAAACTAATTCATCCAAAAACTGTTGAATGATTTGTCGAGATAACAAAGACAGTGTGTTCTAAAAAATTTCAAACTATGTTAAAGCCAAATACCTTCATCAGAACTTACTACTAGATTTATTGCAAATAATACAACAAAATTACAAAGACAAAATATATTTGCACCAATAAATTATAATTTATTACCAAGTTTCCTTTATTAATACAGAGTTTCTATACTATAAGTTTAGAATAAACTGTATTAAAATAACATTACAAAATATTTGTTTATTTAATGGAGTTATAATATTGGGTAAAAATTTAATAAATATATAAATAAGAGATTTTTTGGGATAGGAAACTCACAGGGTATGTACCTTGGTAATAGCCCTGTTTGTAATCTTAAAACAGACATAATAAACACTAAAATAATTTTAGGAACACCATATCATTTCAGTTTAGGTCTGTCAAAACAAAATTTTGCCCCATACAATGTTGCAGTTTTAAACTGGGGAGTTTAGAATCATACAAAAATAAAAATAAAATACATTTTTTTTTTTGAAAAAACAATACATAATAATTGAATAAACAAATAAGTTTAAACTTGCAGTTTATGGATTGTACATTGAGAGTTATGTTATTAATGTATCCTTATTGATAAGACATGGCAAAAACTACTACTTATAAATGTTTTTTCCTGCAGATCCGTTTTGCACTAGATAAGTGCATTGTTCAATGCTGTGAGTCACGGACTACTCTATTGTTCAGATTTATTGTATTACTGTGTGTCTCTAGTGTTATGTGATATTGTTAATTATGTGTTGAATACAGTGTTCGATTGAGAGTGTTTTATTTTTAAAATATGTTGTGGTTTGTTAATTAATTTTCTTGTAGAAATATAAAATTTTTAGACTTGTGACAATGTTGGTGTATATGTATTCTGTATATGTATAGTGAAATATGTGTAGCAATGAGAGAGAAACTTCATCAGATAATACAAGGAACACATAAAAGTAAAAAAAAAAAACAACCAAAATTACATTTTGCCAAAGCCTAGAAGCGGCAGAGTAGAACTATTAAACTTATCTTGAAAGAGTACAAAATCCAATCAATTTTCACCTTGTGATGAGACACCTTTCAGACACTTGACCATTGTCAAATCACTGGATTATTATTCGAATGTTGTTTTTCGGTACGTGATGTTGGTACTTGTTGCTGACGTCATATGCATTTCGTTGTATGTTCTATGTATGATTTTTTTGAAAAGTGTGTCATCTGTATATGTTGTTTGTTGATTAATTAGGTTATTGTGTGTTTTTATCTATGTGGTATTTTTCTAGTGAGGTTAGTTCTTTTGGGTTATTATTTATTTCAAGAAAGGTTAGGTTATTTTCGTAATTTGTTATTTTATGCTTGTGTGATATTAAATGTTCTGCCATATTTGTTGGGTTTTTAGTTCTGAATGCTCTAAAATGTTCTGAAAATCTTATTTTAATTGATCTAGTTGTTTTTCCTATGTAAACTTTGTTGCTGTTATTAAAACTGATTTTATAGATTCCATATAGGTTATGTTTTTCTGTATTTATTTTGTGGTTTGTGTTGTTGAGATATTTTATTATTTTGTTGTTTGGTTTCTATATGGTGTGTAGTGGTCTTTATTATATACTCTTGTTATTTTTCTATTTTGTATATGGTGTAATTATATTTTATGTCGGTTTTTTTCTGGTTGTAGTGTTGTGCTGAGATTAGGTTTTTTGTAATTTTATTGCATATGTTTTTTATAAGTTGTTTGTTGTTGTTATAATTACACCAACAACAAAAAGTACAAAAAAAACGTGTTTAAACATTATCAGAAAACTGGTTGGCAGTCCAATGTGTTAAAATAAAATACAAAATATTATTTAATTTGAGTAAGTAGGGCAAATTAATACTTTTAATAAAAAGAAATAAGAAACAGATTAAAAAGTACATACAAAATAATATATTCTTTACATTTACATTTGACAAAAAACTCACTATTTACTGACATTTCTTAGCAGGCACATTTCACACTAGATCAGTGCCTTTAACAATTGTTAACATTGTTAAATGCACTTATTTAGTGTGAATGCATCTGATGAAAAATATCAGTAAATGGTAGTTCTTTTGCAAGTGATATTAATAAGAATATATTTAAAAAAAGCCTCAAGATGTGCAACAAAAAATTTGCAAGTATATTTTAAAAAATAAATTTATTTTAAATGAAGTTATACAAGAGTTACAGTATAGATTATATATCGAGATCTTGTTGCTGTTCATGCACACTACTATTGAATCCACCTTCGGAAATCACCTCATGGACACTAAACACTCACACAAAAGTATGGAAAATAACATAAGCATCCTCCACACATGCAACAAAGGCCATAAATTAAACCCACTAGAACAGTATGAAATATATAGACATAGCAACACACATAAAAATGACATCTTAAATGAACAAACCCGGCACAGATCACATCACTTCTAACTTTCAAAATAATGGTACCGAGGAAGCACAACTGTAGCATTCCTAGCGGCAAAAATACAAGGCTGAAGAAGTTGTAAAACGAAAACGTTTCCTCCAAGTGTAAGTTAACAATTTAACAACTTTTAGTTAACAAAAAGTCTGGTCACAAGTAATAGCAAAAGTGTAATAAGTATAGATTATATTAAATATAATTTCAGTAAGAAGGAATTCTGAGACAGGAATAAGGAGGATGATTAGAGAAACTGAAAGATAGAGGAGGAGAATTAAATCAGTTTTTTTTAAAAATTGAATTGAACCCTTTTTTGCGATAAAACACTATCTAAGTTTCTTTGTATATATTGTGAGTTGGATGTGTAAATTGTCTTTAGTACCATGGTAAGATAATAAATACCTGAAACATTCGAGGTACTATCCTTCTCAGATACTCCATGACATTACAGTTAGAAAACGTCTTCATGCTGGGGGTGTTGTCACTAGCAGCTACTTGGTAGACAGTGCGATATCCCATAGTGTGCAAAGTTCCCTTGTCCACTGTACAGTCTGTTAATATTATACTATCCTTATCCACCCATTGTTCTAATGGCTCCAAGATCTTAACAAATCTTCTTTTGTAGTTACGTTCACCATCCTATTGATAAAAAAACAGCATTAATGAATCTGTGAAGTATTTAAAATAAATTAATCATCCAAAACACCTTATACAAAGGGATGCTCTTGATACGAGGCATGATTTTAAAACTTTAATTAGCAACATGTGCCTGCCCTGTTATGGACCCTGGGAGCAACATGTTTTTAAAAGATTTTATACTTTTTCTAATTTTTTTCTTAATTTTTCTCAAATTTTTTAAATTACAGTAATATTTGTAAATATTTTTTTAATTTACTTATTTTCTCATGCTAACCAAACTACAGTTTATGTTTACTGACAATTTCTTCGCTAAAATTATCTGTTAATTTTTTTTCTTATAAAGTAACTATTCATTGTAAAACACCGAACAAACCTCAAAACGATCTGTAAATTTATAGGAAAAGTCATAGACTTTGGAAACAAAAGAATGGTGACTATGTACTCTATGTAGAATTTATTGTCCAGATAGTTGCAAATATTTAACCTAGAATGCAACACAATACACAGGAAAACATCGTAGATTTACAGCAATGCTAATTTGAAAGAAATTGTAGAACATACATTTACGGATATTCTTCCGCTGACCGTTGCACGATCTCATGTACTGGTACGTGAATGCTAATCAAAATGTTTATGTAAGTACCGTTTTGTACTTACACAGTTTTAGTGCTTTGGTCAGCAATCGGTGCTTGCAAGCTGTGAACTGGTATCTGTTGGCAAGCTACAGCCCCCCTTATGAATCCAATCGTCAGTGTTAAAAGTGGTTTAAATTTGTTTAAAATCGCTCCTCCAATTGAAAATGCTGATGACTGTGAAATACACAGTATGATTTCTTAATGTTAAAGGAGCCATTTAAACTTATGTTACAGACTTTTGTTTGCTCTATAAACAGTTGTCAGCTCAATTACAGATTTTAAAATTAAGGTTTGGAGTTGAAACAAAGCTAGTTAAATCTTTAAATGGTTTAAGAACAAAATACTGTCATTTACCTGTAGAGGTTCGACAGCTCGAAGCCTGATCATTTTGGTTTCTTGTTCCATCACTCCTAATACTTCAACTTTCACCTGCCTCATGTTCCCATCTTGTGATGTTGTGCCTAAACTTATCACTCCGACCTAAATAAAAAAAAGGAACACATGCTGTTACAATTAATATAAAGAAAATTAGTTAATTTTAAAAAAATATAAAGTGTGTGTATCAATTGTACCTACCTTCATCAATTGTACGTTTCATGAGTATTAGAGGTGACTTCTTCGCGTTGGTTAAGAGAATAATAAGAATATTATATACTTGGTTTGTGGGCAAGATATTATAAATTTAAGTACGATTAAGGCAATGAAATGAACCTCCACTGCTTACTCAGCAGAGGGTTAATTCTGTGAAAAAATCTGCCAACCTAACTGTATGGTCAAATAATACAAACCTATTATTTGGAAAATAATAAAAGAAAACTCCAAGGTATCAAAAACAAAGTGATCTGGAAAAATGTAGAACTGTGACACAAACTAGACAGTAAAAAAAAATAACTAGAAGATTTAAAATATAAAATAATATAACATATTTAAAATGCATAATTTCTTATTAAAAATAATCAAAAAAGTTGTTTGTTAATGTTTTTAAAATTTACCTATTAACATTTTTAAAAATTAGAATATTTCAACCTTTTCTTCTTTGATTTTGAACAAAGATGTTCGGCAATTTTTCGAGATTTAATGTATTATGTTGAACCAATTTTTAATCAAAGGTATTCTCTTAAAATTTACTATAATACCATATGTGCTAAAATAAACATTACTGAAACCGTTTTAAGGTTTGATTTAATTTTATTTTATTTACATAGTTTTACAAACACATACACGTAAAAAGAAGCTAAATAGGTTAGACTCTGGTATAAACATGTTCTATATGACCTCCATTCAATTTGCAACTCTTCCTTTTCTTGAAGGTTTTGCATCATTTTGGTGAAAAGGGATTGTTTTGTGCTCATTTTACACATGGTTATTTTTTCCTGTAGTTGGGCGATGGTGTTTGGTGGGTCATTGGGGAAAATTTTCTCCTACATCATTCCCCAGACGTAGGCATCAGGTGGTGTAAGATAAGGGAAAAGTACTGAGTAAGGAAAGTTTGTTCTAAACAAGAGGCAGTTGCCAAAAGTTTCTTGAAGGAAAGTTGTCTAAGGCAGTGTGGCCCTTGCTCTATCTTGCTGGAACCATTGTGAACAAAAAGACAGGTTTTGGGCATAATAAAATTTCCTAAAGCATCCCATAAAACGACTAAGAATTACCCTATATCGGTTAATCTACTACAGCTGATTCAGTTTCAGTACCTTTTATTTTGGCAGCTACAGTATAAAATTTATACAAGTTGTTGCATTACAAAATTTGTATTTACTTATTACTAATTACAAACTAATGGCACTTGAAAGTCAATACAAAACTATTCAGTACTAAAATATTGATTCATGAACATACTTTATATATATCTTTATATCTTGATATTTAACGTTATCCATTGTTTTTCCGTTGCACTGACTTTATGAAGTTAATATATTACTATTGTGAGTAATTTAAGCGTGAGCACAATGGAGTAATTACCATTGTGAGCACTTAATGGTGGATAAAATTACTCACAATAGTAATATATTAACTTCATCTTTATATCTATCTAGTCCAAAATCTCTCTCTCTCTCTCTCTAGAATATATATATATATATATATAGAAAGAGAGAGAGAGAGAGAGAGAGAGAGAGAGAGAAAGAGAGATAATATATTTAATATAATTTATATATATTAATATTTAAAATTTACTCAATTTTTCTTCACATAACTTTTTTTTATTGACATGAAGTTACTTACTTCAACTTTTTTTTTGTTTCCACCCAGTTTTTCAAACTTTTCATGTACTGCAGCAGTACAAACTGATCTTAAATTAGTAAAAAAACTCTTTACATAAAAGTTGTCCACTTTGACCCATTGTGTTATATTTTGAACATTGGTTTGGCAAGACCAATGATAGATTAATTTAAGCAATACTGTAGGTGCATGTGGAGCCCCTTCAAACACTGAGCCACTGTATACCTGCAACAAACCAAGAAAATCAGAACAAAATTCAAATACAGTTTGCTGAATAAAAACAATCAAACTATCACTGTTTCAAGGAACTTGACAAACATTGTAAAAAAGTAAAAGTAATTGAAAAGTAATAAATTATATTACTTTTCACTAATTCAAACACTGTTAAACACATTATAAAATGGAAATCTGATTAAATAGAAATAAAATCAACAAATCGAGTAATGTTTTGTATAATAAAACCTTTATGTATTGGAAACCTGATGATTTATAAATGAGGCCAGATGTTTACCAACTAAAAAGAATGTTCCAGCAACTTATATAATAAGCTTTCACTATACGGGTTCTAACATTTTTCTATAGCATTAGAACTTTCAATCATTTTGACAAAACTACAAAGGGACTTATGCTGCAATAAGTGATTATAGTTAACTGTAATGGCTTTATTTAAAAAAATGAATTTCATACAATAGAACCTCGATAATTCAGACTAACTGGGACCGTGACCTATTCGTGTTAGCCGGAGACTAAAGAAAAATTAAAAGAAGATATTGTACTTACAGGATCACTCCTTTATATTTATCAACTAAAGAGTACTATGTACAGTATATGGATGTAGATATTGTATATACAGATACACTCTACTGCAATTCATTGCTTGGTAAACAAATCTGTCAATTTTGGCTATTTAAATTTTGTGAGCCACTCTCATGCTGTGCGATCTTGTGGTCTTTTCAGCATTATAACCACAAAACATTATTTTGTTTATATGTAGGTCTTAGACGTTTTTATTGTGTTAGACTTTTAATGAATGAACTGTACTTAATTGATTTTTGTAATTTTTTACTTATTGATTTTTTTTGTACTTCAAAATCATTCCGGGCTATACAGAGAACCTTGCAAACGGGGGCCAACTTATTAAAGGTTCTGTAGCATGAAAATTATTATCTTTCTTATATTAAAAAATAAAATGCAACTGCAACATTAATTTAAACTCTCAGTACAGTCAGATGTGCATGAAAACATTTACAAAAACTCAAATTTTAATGAAACTCCTTTGATCTAAATCTAAAAAGGAAGGTAAAATCTAATTTTATTTTCATTTTGACAATTACCAACCTGACAAAAAATCTTTTATGATAGATTATGTCATATTTTGTTGATAAATATTCTTCAACTGGTAAGACTGTTTTAAATGAGAATTTAGGACATGGTTATTACACCCAATTAAATCATACAATTTACTTTAAGAAAGTTTTAGGTTGTCTTTAGATATTTTTGTCCAAAACCAAAATAGTTATTATCATCTATGATCGTTCTGAATCACTGATAAATATATAAAACACATGCAAATGAAAAATTTAAAGAACATTACAATTGGCACAATAAAAAAAAGTACAAAATATTGAGGCTAAGAAACAACAATAGAAAAATAAAAAGACAGAAATAGATATACAAAAGAGTTGAAAAAAATTAAGAATGGAAATATATTAAATTTTATAAAAAAATTTTAGTTGATATACTAACATTTTTAATAGCTTGGCGTCACCACATAACTCCACATAATATTTACTATGAATGTTTTTCAACATACAATTAACAGAATATGCTTTATAGAGATTTTATTTTGCGGAAACTGCAAATTAGCCTTCATTTCAGTGGTATTTAAAAAACATAGAAATTACCGAGAAAATAGTTTTCATAAATTTAAAATTCAATAAACATGTACAAAGAACAAAAACATGGCCAAAAATGTAATGTAACATGAATTAAATACGTACTGATACAAATCGATGAGGACAGCAATCACCAATCCAAACATAACCACCACTGTAAGGAAACTTAGAAACATCTGAGTACATGCCTAACTTCAATTTAACAGGAGACATGTCTGGATTTATGTGGATACTACAATACTGTTCACTACGCACCAGACCCTGCTGTATCAACCATTCAGTAAATTTTGTAGGCGTGTAAATTAAAACTTGTTTCACTTTACCATCTGCAACAAACATATTTTATTTTTAATGCACATTTTCAATTTGTGCATTTCTTTCAGTTCGTTTTATTAGTCCATACTATAAAATTACTTACAATAGTAATATATTAACTTCATAAAGTCAGTGCAACGGAAAAACAATTGATAACGTAAAATATCAAGAATATATATATATATATATATATATATATATATATATATATATACAGTCAAACCTCTGTATAACGAAGTCGATTACCCAGAGAAAAAATTCGTTGTAGAGAGATATTCGTTATTGAGAGGTTGTGTTGTCAAAAAATGCTCCCACCCTATCTTACTGCATTACGCATACCGCACTACGTGCGGTAATAAAAGGGATACAGTATAATATCGCGAGCGTAGTTAGTGTAATAGGCCAATGTTAATATAGGATAATGTTTTATAATGTCTCAATTTATTTGAAATTAAAATTGTTAAAAATGTTTTATTGATGTTTTCAGAATGTTTCTTCATTGTATTAGATATCCATATTCAATATTTTTCATAGGGTTTACTCTGTATAGGCTATTATGATAAGTTATCTAATGCTTATGAAAACTTACGGGTAAATAAAGCTTACCAATTGGTAATACTTACCAATTCATTTTCAGGAAGCATGACTTGAGCGAAGTGGAATTTAATCGAAGCAAACTCAGTAGGTCGTAATTTAGTAACTGTATTATTTATTAACCGTATTACATTTTTATATGCACAATTCAATTTCAAACAACACAAACTGTTTTATACACTACACAGACCGTATCTGGAGAAAAAAAACCTGTATTAAATTAAACATAAAATATGAAGTATAGTAATACAGTACTGTAAATACAGTAACTTCGTATAGGTACTTTTTAAATCGTTTCTAGTTTTCAAAGTTTTACTTGAAAAAGTTAGTGATTTTTTGTTGCACTTTGCATTTGAATAAAACATTACGTTCAATGAATGTTTCACATTTATTCAGATAATAAAAAATGTTGTCTGGTACACCATCTTTCAGTTGAAATCCTCACCTGATGATTTTGAAAGCTTGTAAAACTTCATGATCTGTAGGATTCTTCTCTTCACATTCATCACAATCATCGTCATAGTTGTCGTCATCATCTTTCAAAAGTTCATTTGAGTTTGTCATCTAGACGCTTTGGAGTATGTCTTCGTCGTCTGGAAAATTGGAAACAGCCAAATCTTCTTCCAGACAGATAAAATCTTCAAGTGGAACGTCATCAGCTACAATTCCTGAACTCTTCAGAAAATCCCATTGCTTTTTTAATTCACTTAAAGTCATGTCCTCACCGTCCTCTTCATGTGTGACCAAATTAAATCCAGCTTAGAAAAAACAATTAAAAACTGTTGTTTTCTTCACGTCATTCGTCCAAACTTCTGCCAATTCAGCGATGCAGTCCCTTAGATTAACAAAGTAGAATAGTGGATAGCAAACTCTGAGGTATACCGAATTTTTTCGCAACATCCAACTGTTTTACACCTTCATCAACCTCTCGTAAAACACTCATTTTTTCTGCTAGACTTAAACACTTTCTTGTTGACATTTTTTCACAGCACGACAAACTCATGGCACGAATAAAACTGAATAACTGAGCTAGCAACATTGAAATGAGTGATAAAAGAAAATGGTGGGAGGATGGGAATGTACTGTAGGCCTGTACAGTAGGCCTATCTATAAATGCTGAGTTCTTAGAATTCCTAACCGATGAGTCACTGCATTCTTAACTGAACCGAACTATAACATGCAGTCAATTGCCGACATGTGTTTCCCCTACCATTCTTGGTTTTGTTGACCTTCCTGCTGAAAATAAACAATTTCCTGGAAATGACATTGTGAGTTGCCTATACAATACTACATTTCTTCAGTTAAAGTGAAGAAAAAACTTCGTTATTGAGAGGTCCGAAATTCGTTACATAGAGGTAAATAAGCAGTATAACTTCTAAAATGTCATAGGACAAGGTAAAAATTCGTTATATAGAGAATTTCGTTATCTGGAGGTTCGTTATATAGAGGTTCGAATGTATATATAAATCTTGTTAAAATTTAAGACCGTTAAAATTATAATTTTTATTCATCCATTCAAGTTCAAATACATTTTTTAAAACTTGATGTTAATACAGTTTTTTCAAATATTAATTAATTAATTAAATTTAAAACTAATTAATTTTAGTTATATATGGGAGAAAAACTTTTCACAGATGAGTAAGGTATGCAATAAAGTTATTTCGTCGCATTTGGCTTAAAATAAGTGATAATATATAATTTCATAGAACGGCTGATTTTATGTTATAGGTTATGTGGTAGAACAGCTGTTTCAACACATAGATTGTGTTACTGTATTTAAATTAATTATAATTATTTAACAAAAATACCTTAATTCTTTTTTTACTTAAATAGGAATTGACTTTAAAATTTTTGTTTTTTATTGCTTATTTGTAATCTGACCTTTCCTCGTCTGCAAGTAAGTAATGGTTTATCCCTTGACTGCGAACCCTGGTTCGAGACCAGGGAATAAACCTCTCAGGGGAACCAACCCTGGAATTTGTTACAAAAACCAATTAGCATCCAATAAGCCTTTTAAGCTCCTTTCGGGGTAATGAGACATTTTCGACTGACACTTTTGACTGAAAGACTATAACTGGATACCTAGTGAATTTGTTTTATCTTAAATGAAAACAAAGCTAATTGGAAAATATAAACTTGTATATTTGTCTTTAGAATTTGTTATTAATTAGTTTATTATATTTTACAGGATTTATCTTCTCAAGTTTTAACTAACCTGCCCCTTTCTTAACATGCCTATCAAGTTTCAGGTAAATAGTACAGAATATGTTCCCTTATTAAATCTATATTATTATTATTAACACACACACACACACACACACACCTATACGTGTTTATGGAGGCTTGGTCGGACGCAAAATCTACACGCCTCTTGTGGGTGCTCTTAGATCTAGTGAAGTAATCAACTTGAAATTTTGTATATAGCTGTTAAAAATTGTTATCAGTAAACGCACAACCTGTTCTTTTATGTAACTTGAAAATTACATTTACGTTTAATACATTCCTTCCGAGGACGCAGTTACAGTGTGCACAAGTACTTGTGCATGAGGGCTCTCTGTCTGACTATTAACGTTCTGAGTCATCACTTCCGTATATGCTTGTCCCACCGATGTTTATGTCTACGATCATAAGAAGTTGAGGTACGGCCTAGTTGTGCGATAAAAAGAGTAGGGTAGATTAGTCTGATCTGCAACGCTTATAGATGAAGCCAAAGCATCTTGTGTGATCAAGGTGTGATCAATTTAAACAGTAGACCATTACATTGAATGTTTTTGGTTTCAGACAGTTTTGAATTCTGCAATATTAACAAAACAATTAATGCATTTTTAAAAATAAATTCAAGTTTTCTTCACTCTGCCAAGTTTAATTATGACTGAAATTTTGTTCTATATGTATTACAAAGTTTTACATTTAAACTCTTTTATAAAAAAAAAAAAAAATTATTAAGAGAAGTTACATATATAAACCATTGAAAATACTTTTTCTTGACTTATAAACACAAGGAGGTATGAAATTCTATCAACATTAATTTTAAAAAAATGAAAACATCTATTTTTATCGGTTTAAACCATGCAAAATGCCTGCCTCCACGTAGAACATAAAATAAGGATTATTTTGTAGAAGAAAAGTCTATAATCTAAGTCTACAGCACCATTTAATTGTATATGTATGAAATGGCGGTATATATATATATATATAGGTTAGTTTTGGTTGGTAAAGATTAATTAGATTTTTTGGACTAGGAGACTCACAGACTTACCTTGATAATAGTCCACTCTGTAGTCTTGAAATAGAAACACATAAAAGCACTAAACCAATGATATATTTCAACCGCACAGTGGTCTTTGTCAATCGAAGAGAAAACACAAAAAGAAATATGAGAGAATGAAATAAAATAAAATAAGTATAAGTTGTAATTAGGGATGGGCCGATTCCTAAAATCTTCGATTCCGATTCTAAAATTTTCCTTTCGATTCTCGATTCTTTATTCGATTCTCGATTCTTTCAAGTTATGTTAGCTTACATGCTAGTTTTCTAATAATTAATTTAGTTAACATCTTGGTCATATGGCAAAACCTTTTAAAAGTTCTGTGTCAATGTAATAGGCTACACAAAACCTTCGACCGTGAGAGTGTTATCTGTCTATAATATAATTTATTAAGGTTAAGTTTCGGAGGAATAATACAGTGTTTCTGTTATCCGTCTATTCGCTCAACCGTCATGGCCACGGTTCCGACGGTGACGGTTATTCGAGTTTTTACTGTACTTTTTTGTGTTTTGTTCTGACATTTAGTCAGAGTGAGAGAGAGAGAGAGAGAGAGAGAGACGAGCGATGTCAAACGACCAGAAATGGTTACGATCTTGATTGCTGTTGCTTCATAAATAATAATATTTTCATTTACTTTTATCATTTAATTCATTCAAATCAACTAATACATAAATAAGACATAGTTGGTAATTAATTATTTTTCCACACAAATATAATAAATTTTGTTTGGTAATAAATTACTCCACACGCATATTTTAATAGTTAACAAAATAGGAATCGGAATCGACACTTTTATGAATGAAGAATCGAGTATCGACGATTCCTCGATACCACCTAGAATCGACGATTCCTGGAATCGAGAATCGGAATCGGCCCATCCCTAGTTGTAATCATTATAACTTATATTTATTTTATTTCATTCTCTCATCTTTCTTTTTGTGTTTTCTCTTTGATTGACAAAGACCACTGTGTGGTTGAAATATATCATTGGTTAAGTGCTTTTATGTGTTTCTATTTCAAGACTACAGAGGGGACTCTTACCAAGGTAAGTTTGTCAGCCTCATAGTCCAAAATATATATATATATATATATATATATATATATATATATATATATATATATATATATATATATTTGTAATATTCTTATAAGTTATAATAAATATAAATAATTTCCTTAATACAACTCCTCCACCTTGTGGTAGTCAAATTGTAATAATTCTTTTATAATAAAACAAAATTTAATAATTATCCTTAGAGAACAACAAGTTGCTGAGCACCAATTAGAATTACAAAATGATTGTAACCCTAACAGTAAAATTTAGATTCTTTTTCTTTTTTATTATTTACCATTTATAGTAATAAATAATGAGCACTTTCTTTTAATTCAATTAATTCAGTCTTTGATTACTGTAGTTATACAATTTTTTAAATACACTATTTCTATTAACTTAATTTAATTAAATAGCACTAGACTTTTTCTCCCAGGTTATTCGGTGGGTATTAATTATTATAAATCTAATGAGCACTTCTGGTTACAAAATAAAATTGGTTTATACAATTAACTCTTAAATAAATTTTAGAAAGAAATTTCTAGACCTGGAGTTATTAGTTTTGAAAAGAATATTAAAATGTTCTTTAATGAATTTAATTTAATGATTTTGCTTATAAGAATGGTTCTACAATATTAACTTGAATACTAATTACAAGTTTTCCTTAACCTAGTACTTAGCTGAGACTTATTGTTCTTGTTCAAATTTATAGCCTTTAAATTTATTTTATAATCAAATTTCTTTCACCACTATACTTTTTTATACTTTCACTAATATTATCTTCTATTAATTTTTTAGGCTAGCTTTCTTAATATTAAAATTCTTTCTCTAATAAAACTTCTGGACCAACTAGGTTTAGCTTCCAGTACCAAGGCTCCTTTTTTTTGAGCCCCTAGAGAAAAAGAATAAAACCTTTCTTTCTAAATTATTCATTGTTGAAACATCTGGTAAATAACACACTGATTATTTGATTATTCATCTTCTTTCATGAACAGTTAAGATTTGATACTATATGCAATAATTTTATGTCTTGTAAATTTCTTTCTTTAAACTTTAAGCAGTTACATTTGAAAAACATCAGCTGTTTCCCCAGAATCCTATCTATAATAGCCGCCATCTTGGTTTTACAGTTTACCACGTGTTAACATACAACATTTGTTTTGCTTGGCTACTCTTCTTCATAATTCTCCTTGAAAGAGTTGCATTAAATTTAATCTTGTGTTGTTTTATTGTGGAATTATTTACGTAAATCGAAATTGCCGTGGTTTTAATATTGTATCATAACCTTTTTTAGGTTATGGCTCAAGTGTTTACATTTTCTGTTTATCCATTTCTGATTCACTTATAATATATTCCGAATTATTATTTGTTATTTATTGTTTTAGTGGTTTATATAAAAAACGTTACACTGTCCCCTATTATGAAAATGAAAAAATAAAACTTTACAAGAACAAAGTTACTTTCATAAATCTAAAGTCACTTAAACTGTCCATCACTGTTTATATATTTTATTTTTTTCATTTGAATAATATATTTTCATTTTTTTTTAAACTCACTAATAGAGTCTTATCCAATACAATTAACAAAAAAAAACAAAAAACAAAACTTTGATTACATCACCTCTCCTAACACATATAACAAATTAATTAACAATTATCATAACAAAGTCAATTTTTTTCTTTTTGTTTAACAATAATTATCAGTGATTAGGTCCTTTTCCTTATTGTACATACATATTTCTTTACTTATATCTAGCATTTCTTTCATTACAAGTACTTATACATTAAATCTGGATTCATATATACATGCATGTCACTCATCCATCCAATAGATTCTTATTTTCGAATGTTTCATTTAGTTCTTACTACTTTTAGTTTTGTGGTAAATAGCCCACTTGTCTCTTATTAAGTATTTCTTTCATAGTTAAGCTCAGATTCTCCTTATTAGTACATATAAGAATTTTCTTACATCTCTCATCATTTTCTTTCATCTTATTACGTAGTTCGATTATTACATACATAATATATTTTTATTAACTCGACGCAATTCAATTATTTTATAATTACAGTAAACTACCGATTATCTGTGGAATAGGTTGGCCCGGCAACTTCGGATAACGAATTCCCCGGATAATCCGCTATGAACGCAAAACGATCGATAATCGATTATTACACCATAAGTTACACAAATAATGACCCCGGTTAATGCAATTCACAAATAATCTTCAGAGGACAAAATAAATACAGAAAATAATTTAAAATGTCGATGTACTTGACGGATTATAACATGTACATTTATATGTCTAACTATTTACAATACGTACATAAGTATATGTCAAAAGTAAGTAAGTATGTACATATGTAATTTCCTTTATACATAATACTTTCACTTTTTAACAAAAAAATCTGTCTCTTTCGTCTGTTTTTTGTGAGCATTGATTTAGCTTAATGTGCAATCTAAGTTTCTTGAGAACCATTTTGTCGCACAGTGTCTACTTGTGTCACAAAGCCATAAAGATCGATAATGTATATGACAGACATGGATAATGCATATGTCACGTCCTAGACTATTTATATCCGAGATTGGCTGACATTTGTTTACAATCTTATGATACACATCAGGTTTTCGGGCGTCCAAGCATTTTGTCATTGTCTCTTATATACAGTAGTCTGCTCGCCCCTTTTATTTCGCTAGCCCGCGTCGGGATGCTTCCCTTTCAATGTAAAAATTAGTACATACATATTTACATATCTATTTCATTCATCTTAACTTCTATTAAGCCTTATATGTATTTACATCGTAATTCACTGTTTGGAAATTTAAACACATGAATCTGATTGGAATAAAAATTGGATATTTGTAAAACAATGGCAGATCCCGGATAATCCGCAAACCGGTTAATCCGCCCACAGATAATCGGGAGTTTACTGTATCATATTATCTCCTCCTTTAACTCACATAAATTAAATTACATAATTCTATTGACATATTAACATATTTGCTCCACTCTCCCCTTCAATTCTATAAATTCATTAATTAACCATATTTTATATTTATTTATTTTAGTCAAATCCATCTCTCCCCTCTTAGTTACATCCAGTACTTATTTAGTCTTATTCTGTATTTATTCATTGGTAATGTCCGGTTAGGTTAGTCTTGTCAGGTTTGTTCATGTGACATCTCCCTCATATCATAATATCTTTTCAATTCAGTTGTATGAAATATCCCTTTGCTCACATCTTTATAATTATCCCATAGTTCATATGTGGATTGCCCTATTTTCTTACTTATCTTATATGGTCCCCTATATACATTAAATAGTTTTCCCATTTCACCCTTAATTCCCTTTGCTTGCCAATTTTCTTTGACTAATACCAAATCATCTATATCAAATAAGCATGTTTTATGTTTTTCATTGAATTTTATTGCCCTTGCCTCTGCTTTCTGTTTTATTCTCCCTTTAGCTACTTCTATTATTAATTGTGTATCCAAATTTGAATTATTTAAGTTTTGAATTTCAATGTATTTGTTCCAAAATCCATTTCTTCCAAATTGTAATTTATTTGGTGTAAAACCTGTAGTTTCATGTGGTACTTAAGCATTTCATTAATATCTATATATTTAGCCCACTTCTTATGATTCTTATGACAGTATGTTCGTAAACATCTCATTATCTCCCTATTTACTCTCTCAACGATATTACTCTGTGGTCTTCATATTGGTGAGACGATTGGTGTTACACCTTTATTTTCTAAAAACATTAACCACCTTTTGTTTGTAAACTGTGTACCACGGTCTGACTGAACTCTATCTACTTGTCCATATTTTTCTAAATAATTACCTAAACATCTTATAGTAGCCACTGTATCTGCTCTTCTAATCTTATAAATTTTAATGAATTTAGTGAAAATATTTAAAATAACTAAAATGTATTTATATCCTTTGCTCTTATGGAAAGGTCCACAAAAATCTATTGACAATTGCTCTTTTGGTGTATGTACTTTAACTCCTCTTATTAGGCCATGACTAATTTGATTGGTGTGTTTAGCTCTTTGACAGTTATAACAAAATTTTAAAATATTTTTAATAGCCTTGTACATTTTCTTCCATGTAAATACTTCTTGTAGAATGCAATAACACTTCTTTAGATCCTATGTGCATATAATATTCATGACATGTTGTTACCAGCTCTATAACTAAATTCTCTGGCACTACTATTTTCCACTGATTTTTACAGTTCTTATATAAAACCTGTCTTTCAATTTTGAATTTATTTTGGTACTCTTGTAGGTTGTCGAAAATGTGTTTTAATATACTGTCTTTTAATTGAAATTCATGAAATTTTGTTAATTTATTAACAATTTCTTTATTCATAATCCTCTATATTAAGTTTATAACTAATTCATTCTGATTCTGACAATATTCTTTTTTTTCTGTATCACATGGGTTTCTATTTAGAACATCAGCAACCACATTATCTTTCCCCTTACAATATTCTATTTCATAATCATACTGCTGTATTAGTAAGATCCATCAATATAGTCTTGAATTTAGAATTTTACAATTTTTGATGAACGTTAATGCTGTATGATTGGTTTGTATTATAACCTTCCTTCCTAAAATAAATTGTCTTGCCTTTTGTAGACAGAATAACACTGCTAGCAACTCCTTTTCCGTTGTATAATACCTAATTTCACAATTCTTTAATGTTCTGCTCATGAACATTATGGCTTGCTTCTGTCCATCATCTGAAATTTGGTACAAAGGCCCACCAATGGCATACTCACTGGCATCTGTTTGTAAATAAAATATTTTAGAGTAATTTGGGTGTTTTAATACATTTGTTTTATAAAAGCTTCTTTAATTTTATTAAAATTTCGCTCCTATTCCTCAGTCCATATAAATTTTGTTTCCTTTTTTATTAGGCCTAAAAGTGGTTTAATTAGGTTTGAATATTTGTCAATAAATTTTTTGTACTAATTTGCCAATTATATGAATCCTTTTAGCTGTTTTGCATTTCTTGGTCTTGGGAATTCCATATCTGTTTTTATCTTTTCTTTGTCAGCTTCAATACCATTTGTTGTTAACCTATATCCTAAAAATGTAATATCTTGTTTACAAAATTCTGTTTTAGATAGTTTTATGGTTGTGTTGTTTTCCTTAAATTTTTCAAAAAATTTCCTCAGGTGAATTTTATGCTCCTCAAAATTTTGTGACATGCACACAATGTCATCTACATAAATTAATGTGAATGGTTCTATCTCCTCTCCCATTATCCTATTCATGGCTCGAGCTAAAGCTGCCAAAGATGTCTTCAAGCCATATGGAGTGACTATAAAATGGTAAGTCTTCCCATTAAATTGAAACGCTGTATACCTTCTAGAACTTACCTCCAACTCCACTTGCCAAAAGCTATTTGTAAGGTTCATTGTACTTAAATATTTTGCTTTTCTTGTTTTATGTAATATCTTGTTTACACCACTGTAGCATTCATAAACAGGTATCATGATATCATTTGATTTTCTGGCATCTAGGCACAATCTAATCTCTCCACTATTCTTTATAACAGGTATTATGGGATTTATGTATGGGCTGTTACTATTTTATATTATTTTTAAATTCAACATCTTTTCAATTTCTTTTTGAACTGCTTCTTGATATTTGGTTGGTATGGGATAATTTCTTTGAAAAAATGGTAGATCTGTTCTCAATTTAATTTCATGTTTGTAAGCCTTACATACTCCTGGTTTATCTGAAAATACTTCTTTAAGTTCTTCAATCAGCTCTATCAATTCCATTTGTTGCTTTTCATTCAATAATTCACGGCCATCTCCAATTCTCTCTATAATTTTCTGTCGGTTAAATTCTTCTTCCCCTGTATTTTCAAAATTTCTATTTTCATTCTCCAAAATTTCTAAATTTTCCCATTAATTTTCTAACTGATCAAATTCACTCATTTCCAAATTTTCATATTCCAAATATTCTGATTCTTGCTCTTCCTCAAAATTATTCAATTTATTTTTAAATTTTGACTCAATTACTTTCATATCAATGCTAGTATTAACTCCTAGATGATTTATTTTCACAGTCCAATTTTCAAAATTTATTTCTGCCCCAGTTTCTGTTAATAAATCTGCTCCTATTATTATTTCCCTCAATAGGCCTGGCACTATCAAACATTGTAAAGGATACTCAATTTCTCCAATCCTTCCTATTATCATAATAATTTTATTAATCTTCTTACTCTTTTTGTTTATTGCCGTTTTAATAGTTATTGCCCTAATAGGTAGGGTTTCAATTCTTCCTAACTTTGCTTTATTTTCAATGAACCATTTTTCCTGTATGCATGATACATTGCTTCCTGTATCAATCAAGGCATTTACATTAACAGACTTAAATGAAATATTAATTTTTGGATTTTTGTATATTTTATTATTTTCTGAATCTAAATTTCGCTCCTCTTCTTCATTTTCTAAAAATTCTCTATTTATTAACACGTTATTTATAATTGGACTGTTGTTCTGAATTTTCAAATTCATTGTATTAGGCCCTGGTATTATCTCTCCGTTTTCCTGCATACTATAATATGAGGTGATATTACCAGCGCCTACTGGTTTTCCGACTGTCACATTTGGTTGTTATTATTGGTTTTATCTACCCCTGAGGGTCCTGGCATTTCTATATTGTTAACCTCTTTATTCGGTTCCCTATTCTCACTCTTGCCATAAGTATTCTGGTATGGATTTCTTTTTATCACGTTTGTATGAACGAACCTCCTTTCTGGTTCCTTCTGCATATGTGTTTCTACCTTTTGATTCGTAAATTGCACTTTAGGCCTATATTCCCCTCTATATTCAACTGGCCTACTTGGTCCCCTTTGTTCAGGTCCATATCTCCCTCTGTATGTTGTATTTCTCTCTTCTCTATAATTTGTTTTATTTCTAGGCCTTTGTTCGAAATTATTCTGTGGCCTATTCCACTGTCAACTATCTCTCAATCTGATATTTACATTTCTCTCCCCAATATCTTCCTCGTTCAACAATCGCTCCATTTCTCTAATAATATTGATGTTTTGCATCTTTCTAGCTGCCTGTAATTTTTTGTTGAAATGCCTTATTAATCTTCTTACGATTTCCTCCTCAGATGGTGGTAGTGTCATGTTCCTTAAGATCACAACCCTTTCAATAAAATAATCAGTTCGACTAACTCCAGTTCCCACTCTATATCTTTCCATCTCAATTCTCTCTTTTATACCTTCCTATATCTCCCTGGCCCAATATCTATTCACAAATCTCTCACTCCATTCTGAGTAGTCACCAATTTTTTCTCTTAGTGACTCCCACCATCTAGCAGCTCCTGCCTCCAATGCCTTGTCTATTATTCCTCTCCAGCTCTCATCTATCCTTTCATTCAGGTTGCAATTCATCTTTTGTATCATATATCTTTCGAACAGTTTCAGAAACTCCATCGGATTATCACTCCTACCATTGAATTTCGGTACTTCCTCTTGGCTTCCACATGATACTTGTATTATCTTTATGGCTTCGTTCCTATTCCCTCCATCTTTTTGTATTTTTTTTTTTTTTTTTACTCGCTCATATATCAGGTCAACTTTTTCATTCATCAACTGTTTTCTTCTTATTACCTCTAAATTAATTTTATCAATGTTATCTTTATTTTTCTCTACTTGGATTTCAGTTTCCACCCATCTTCGTTCAAGGTTTAAGACTTGGTCTTTATTTTCCTCGATTCTTTTGCCTAATTCTTCTTTCATATCCTTATTTTCCTGTAGTAAGTCTTCCCTTATAGTTTTTACATCTAATCTCATCTCTTCCTGTACTTGTAGTTTCATATTTTCAATTATTTTTCTCCTTTAGGCTTTCGAATTTCTTGTCCATTTCCAACCTACTTGAGGCAAAATTCATCTGTTCTTTCATCTCTTCAATCTTATCTAACCTCTTTATTTCCTCTTTCATTTCCTTCTTACTCTCTTCAAATTTCCTACTTATATCTTCTTTCATCTCCCTCAGAAAGCTCATCATTTTATCTTCATGTGAGTTCCTGTCCCCATTATTTTCTCTCCTGCCATCTCTATTTTCTGATACTTCCCAAATTTCCTCATCTATTTGGGTCTCTACCTCACGATTTTCTACTGGCATATCTGTGCCTTCCAATTCAGTTCCTATTATTACTATACTGTCCCTTTTTTCCATTTCTATCTGTTCACTTTCCTCCCGTTCCATTAAATATACATATTTTCCCATAGCTGCCTCTTTTAAATTCTCTTCCTTCTTTTATTCAATTTTCTTAACTCTTCCCCCTCTTCAGTCCTTCTTGCTTTCCCCCCCTCAAATTATATGCAGATCTATTCTTCTCGTCAGACATACCTAAAATGTTGCTTACCTCTCACACAAACAAAAATTCAAAATTTCTTTTTAAAATTAAGTTCAAAAATTAAATTTATCTGTACCCAGATTTAATGATTAATAATTTATAACCTCTAGATTATTTATAAATTTACTGAATTTATTGTTAATTTTAAAAAATTTGTTATGTGTTCTTTTTCTTAAAAAAAATTTTTTTTTACTTGAAGGCTCAAAATGTTCTTATTTATTAGAATAAATGGTTTATCACTCACAATAATCGAGCCCCACATTTGTGTGCCAATTGTAACAGTCTTATAAGTTATGGTAAATATAAATAATTTCTTTAATACAACTGCTCCACCTTGTGGTAGTCAAATTGTAATAATTCTTTTATAATAAAACAAAATTTAATAATTATCCTTAGAAAACAATAAATTTCTGGGCACCAGTTAGAATTACAAAATGATTGTAACCCTAACAGTAAAATTTAGATTATTTTTTTATTACTTTTATTTTTTATTACTTACCATTTATAGTAATAAATAATGAACAATTCATTATTCTTTTAATTCAATTAATCTTTGCTTTAATTTAGTCTTTGATTACTCTAGTTACAAAAATTTTAAATACACTTTTACTATTAACTTAATTTAATTAAACAGCACTAGACTTTTTCTCCCAAGTTATTCGGTGGGTATTAATTATTATAAATCTATTGAGCACTTGTCGTTACAAAATAAAATTGGTTTATGCAATTTTAATGAATTTAATTAACTGATTTTGCTTTGAAGAATGGTTCTACTTAAGTACTAATTACAAGTTTTCCTTAATCTAGTACTTAGCTGAGACTTATTGTTCTTGTTCAAATTTATAGGCTTTAAATTTATTTTATAATCAAATTTCTTTCACCACTGTACTTTTTTATACTTTCACTAATATTATCTTCTATTAACTTTTATTTAGGCTAGCTTTCTTAATATTCAAATTCTTTCTCTAATAAAATTTCTGGACCAACTAGGTTTAGCTTCCAGTACCAAGGCTCCTTTTTTTAGAGCCCCTAGAGAAAAAGAATAAAACCTTTCTTTCTAAATTATTCATTGTAGAAACATCTGTTAAATTTACACACTGATTATTTGATTATTCATCTTCTTTTATGAACAGTTAAGTTTTGATACTATATGCAATAATTTTATGTCTTGTAAATTTCTTTCTTTAAACTTTAAGCGGTTACATTTGAAAAGCATCAGCTGTTTCCCCAGAATCCTATCTATAATAGCCGCCATCTTAGTTTTACAGTTTACCACGTTTTAACTTACAACATTTATTTTGCTTGGCTACTCTCCTTCATAATTCTCGTTGAAAGAGTTGCATTAAATTTAATCTTGTGTTGTTTTATTGTGGAATTATTTACGTAAATCGAAAGTGCCGTGGTTTTAATATTGTATCATAACCTTTTTTTAGGTTATGGCTCAAGTGTTTACATTTTCTGTTTATCCATTTCTAATTCACTTATAATATATTCCGAATTATTGTTTGTTATTTATTGTTTTAGTGGTTCATATAAAAAATGATACAATATATATATATATATATATATATATATATATATATATATATATATATATATTTAGGTTAGTTGTGGTTGGTAAAATTCTTCAAGCTTCCGTCCATACCAAAAATCTTTTCACCAATCCACCGCAAATTTGGTACAAGCAACCTCCCAACTTGAAAAACATCCTAGTACATCCTAAACTACCAGACCCTGATGCAGAGAAACCACACAAACTTCCTCATGGCTCCTTCCCATGTAATAGACATAGATGCAAGACGTGTCCAATACACCCCTCAGCAAATAGTTTCAACAGCCAAACAACAAAAATGGTCTTCAAAATACAGGGTCATCATAATTGCACATCGAAAAATGTCATATACCAGCTACAATGTAAACTTTTTTCAGCACAGTACATAGGCCTGACCACGGATGGTCTGAATATCAGAATGAATGGCCACAGACATGATGTTAAAATTATGAATATGGATAGACGAACAGCTCAACATGCTGCGAGTCACAACATCACAACTTTTGATGACTGCTATACCACAAAAATAATTAAATCACTCCCCCCTGATTGCAATCCCTCAGAACTGAGAAGGTGGGAACTATCATACCAGTGGTATACCAAGTCCAGAGAATCCCCTAACCTCAACATCAGATAAATCCATTCATTTTTTTTCCAAATAGCCTTATCTCTTTTCCCCTGACAGACTTATATAAACTATAATCACTCATATGTTCATGGAAACAATATATATATCTTTAATCTGTGACATCTGATTTCTACTCTACACAATCTGTGATTACAATTATTTTATTTCATTCTCTCATATTTCTTTTTGTGTTTTCTCTTCGATTGACAAAGACCACTGTGTGGTTGAAATATATCATTGTTTAAGTGCTTTTATGTGTTTCTATTTCAAGACTACAGAGTGGACTCTTACCAAGGTAAGTCTGTCAGTCTCCTAGTCCAAAAAATCTATATATAAATATATATATATATATATATATATATATATATATATATATATATATATATATATATATTGTAACATTTTGAAGTAGTATATATATATAAAAGGCACTTACAAAATAAGATAAATATATAAATAAATTCAGTATGTAAAAAAATTACTAAAATATACCAGGAACGAAATGTAAACATAACCTAATTTCACTTGTGTAGAAAAATGCACATGTCCACATTTTAGATCTAATCACAAGATTTTATATAAAAAGAAAAAAAAACACACAAATCACTATTTATAAGAAAATGTATTATTAGTAATTGATAGATAACAATTTAAATAGAACAATAGAACGATATAAATACACTTAAAACTTTCAAACAGCAAGCTAGTGAATGTTCTGTAGTAAACAAGATGGAGAACGGATTTGTAGAGTTGCGTGCGCATGACCGGCAAAAGATATTCGTTTTAAATATTTCTCGTGGATATATAATCTAAAACAGTTTGGGAAATAAGATTTAAATGCAATTGTTTTGCAAAGAAATTTAAGTGCAGTTGTTAAGAAGAAGAAGTGTATCAAAGGCGGTGAACATGACATCCGTAAAGCTGTTACTTACAAGGAATAAACGAGAAAATAGCGGAAATTCACGACTTGGCCATTTTATTGCTAAAAAAGGTAGCGTCAGTCGGAGTTGGAACAGAGCATTTGAACGAGGAAGACGTGTTCAGAATTGGCTGTAGAAATTTTATTTTTTTAACTGGTGCTGAAAGTGCAGTATCGTATTCAAATCATAATTACAGAATAACATTAAGCCAAATCATTGAACTGATCGATTAAGAAGACATTATTCAGGAAATTATTTAATTAGAAACCAAATAACTTGTAAAAAATTTTAGCTTGTAAGAATTGTAACTTAGATATTTTTTTGAAAGTGCCAACTCAAATTTTATTATTCAAAATTTAGAAAACCCATTTATTAACCCGAGATAAAGAGAGCTCAAGCTCAAATTAAAGTAATTAAATCAAATTCAATTAATATTAAAATTTATAACTAAACTTCTTGCTGCCATAAACAAATTTTAGACTTAGGCTAATAAAGCTTAATTTTTGTAATTCTTTGTGGATGAAATAAGACTTTGTAATTAGTAAGTGACTTTATAAAAGAAAATAATGAATGTCATATTAAGATATTAAAAAATTATTGTAACAAAAGCAGCATTGAATCGTTATTTCTTTTAACTTATAAAATATTATTAAGATTATAAAAGGGAATTACCAAGTATTACATTTGGCACACAAACGTGGGGCTCGATTATAAAAAAAATTTAAGAATTAACCTTAAGGCACTTTAGATAAGATTATTAATTAAATATTTGTATTAATATTATTTACTTTTCAGGACTTTGCAACCATAAGTCAATAATTTTTTTAATTTTCAAAATTTAAATAGAATAAAGGGGAATTTTGAAATTTTAGATAAAGAAATAAAAAAATAAAAATGGAATCTGAAACAGGTACATATAATTTAAGGAGGGAGAAAGCGAAAAAAACAGAAAAATTAGAGGAATATAACAAACATAGTAGGTCTAGGAAGGGTACAGCAATTGAGGAAGCTGCAAAAGGAAAATATGTGACATTAAAAGAAAAAATAGATGAAAAAGAGGAAGAAGCTACAATAGGCCTAATAGAATTGGAAGAAGGGACAAGCCTAGAAATACAAGAGACAGAAACGGAAGGCACAGATATGCCTATAGAAGAGAGTGAGGTGGAAACCCAAGTAGATGAGGCTAGGGGACTACCACCTATGCAAACCCAACAAAAAAAACAGGGAAATAATGAGAATGAAGATTTAAGGGAGATGATGAGAACTCTCATGGAAATGAGTGAAAAAGGGAGAGAGGATCTAAATAGACAATTAAATATAAATAATGAAAAAATAAATAGACAATTAAATATAAATAATGAAAAAATAAATAGACAATTAGATATAAATAATGAAAAAATAAATAGACAATTAGATAAGATGGACGAAATAAAAAAAGAATTAAAAGAGAATATAAATGAAATAAATGGGGAAATGAAAGATATGAGTGAGGATATGAGGGAAATAAACAAAAAATTAGAGGAAAATAGAGACGAAATGAGAGAGATGAAGGAAGATTTCAAATTCATAACACAGGAAATAAGGGAGGAAAGTAAGAAAATGATAGAGGATATGAGGGAACAGTTGAGAACAGAGAATAATGCTGTAGTAGGAGTTATGAGAAGAGACTTAGAGGAGAAGATTAAGGAGAATTTAGAGGAAACAAAAGAAATAATAGCTGATGTGACAGAAATTAATAAGAAAGAGATAGAGAAGGTAAAAAAAATGACAATACAGAACAGGGAAGAGTTAAGAGTTTTAAATAGGAAGATAGCTATTGAGAAAAACAATAATAATGATAGAATTGACCGATTGGAAACAGAAGGAAGGAGGAATAATGAGAAACAAGGGGAATTGACCCAGAGAATGGAAAAGGTAGAAAAGAAGGTGGAAGAAAGTAAAGGAGGAGAAGGCCTAAGGATCATACAAGTGTCATGCGGGAATCAGGAGGAGATGCCCAAATTTAATGGGAGGAATGGTAACCCTATGGAGTTCCTAAAAAGACTGGATGGGTATGTGGAGAGAAAATTTGAATGTAGGACAGGGGAAAGATTTGAAAATGAATGGAGAGGAATCATAGATAGAGCTTTGGAAGTAGGAGCGGCTAGATAGTGGGAATCAATCAGAGAGGAGGTGGAAAATTTCGCGGATTTACAAGATAGGTTTATAGAAAGATACTGGGCCAAAGAAATACAGGAAGGCATCAAAGAGAGAATAGAAAATGAAAGGTATATTGAGGGAAATGGAAGAGCCAGAGCAGATTATTTCATAGAAAGAGTCATAGTTTTAAAGAACATGACACCACCGCAAAATGAGGAAGAGATAGTCCGGAGATTAAGCCGGCATTTTAATGAAAGGATACAATTGTCAAGAAGAGTGCAAAATATAAAAACGATCCGAGAGATGGAAAGGATGCTGAATGAGGAGGATATAGAGGAGAGAAATAAGGAAATAAGACAGAGAAACAGGGGACCATGGAATAGGCCTATCCCTAGAGAGGAACAGAATGGAAATAGATTTCCACCCAGAAGGGGTGAGGAAGGGATGAGACAGCAGGGAAATAGAAGATTTCCAGGACCAGGAGAATTGTATAGAAGGAATGAATATAGGAATGAAGGGCGGCCATATGTCCAGTTTTTTAACAGAAGAATAGATAATCATATGAGGGGGAATATTGAACCAAGACCAGGGCAGGAAAATAATCGAGAAAATAGAGGAGACAGGAATTACAGAACCAATGACAGGAGCCAGAAGGAAGTAAATCAGATAGAGACAAGGAGATGTGTGGGGACAAGGAAGGAGGATGGTGCACATAGTCAAACGGAAAACTAGAGAACACTGGTATCGTCGCCTTGGATCAGGAAAAGGAGCATCAAACAGAACAAATGAGGTTGCCAGTGATAAAATTTGATAGAAGCTCCTACGATAAAATTAAGTTAACTATAAATAATGTATTAATCAGTAGAAAATTTTTAGAACAAGAAGATGAGGAGAGAAATTATAATTTAGGAATTGAAAAAAAATAATAAACCCAGAGATAGAGATTAAGATGGAAGATACAAGTTTACCAGCATTAATAGACACAGGCAGTAACGTAACATGTATCCAGGAGAAATGGATGTTAGAGAATAAAAATAAAATAGGAAAAATAGAAATCCTACCAATAAAAAATTTAACCATTCGGACTGCAACAAATAAGAAAACTAAAAAGATAAACAAAATGATCATGGTAATAGGAGAAATAGGAGGGGTAAAATATCCGTTTCAATGCCTAGTGGTGCCAGGCTTATTGAGAAAATTTATTATAGGTACGGATATGTTGATGGATGTGGAGGCACAACTTGATTTTAGAAAATGGGAGATGGAGTTTAAATATGAAGACAAATTATATAAATCAAAAATGAGTGTAGATGGGCAGAAAAAATTTAAAGGGGAGATGAATAATTTTGAAAATGAGATGGAGGAGGAATTGAGTTGTGATGAACAGGAAGGAATGAATGATATGGAAAAATGGGAAGAATTTGAAACTTTTGGAAACCAGAGTCAAAATTATATTAAAATTGTACAAGAGGAGGGAGAGATAAAAAAAGAGGATATTTTTGAAAGAATAGGGAATGAAGAGGTAACTGAGGAACAAAGACAGGAGATGAGTGATTTAATAGAGAAGTATAAAGAAGTATTTTCAGACCAGCCCGGTTTATGCACTGCATATAAACATAAGATTAAAGTTAGGGAAGATGTACCATTTTACCAAAGAAATTACCCAATTCCTACAAAGTACCAAGATCAGGTACAAGAAGAGATAGAGAAAATGTTGAGGTTAGGTATAATTGAAAGAAGTACTAGTCCATATATTAATCCAATAGTCCCAGTCATCAAAACCAATGGGAAAGTTAGATTATGTTTAGATGCAAGAAAACTAAATGAAATTATAATTCCGGATTATGATTGCTATAGAGGAATAAATGAGATTCTACACAGAGCAAAGAGAGTTAATTGGTTGAGTACCATGGACCTCACTAACAGTTTCTGGCAGGTTGAATTGGAAGAGGAGTCAAGAAAATATACTGCATTCCAACATAGAGGGAAAACATACCAGTTTGTTGTTACACCCTATGGATTGAAAACATCTCTAGCAGCATTGGCAAGAGCTATGGACAGTATTATGAGGGAGGAATTAGAAGATTTCACCTTAATATATGTAGATGATATAGTCTGTATGTCTGAGACATTTGAGGAGCATAAAAAACACCTAGAAAAGATCTTCCAAATTTTTTTAAAAAACAACATGGCCATTAAATTTGATAAATCAGAGTTCTGTAGAAAAGATATTTCATTCTTAGGGTATAGATTGACTACAAATGGATGAAGAGAAGGTTAGAGCTATATTAGAATTTCCCTCACCTAAAAATCCTCGACAGTTAAAAGGTTTTATTGGAATGGCTAATTATTATAATAAATTTATAGAAAAATATTCAGAATTTGTACAACCATTATTAAAATTATTATCTAATAGAAACAAATTTATTTGGACAGAAGAGGAGGAGCGAAATTTTATTAAATTAAAGAAAAAATTCTTGGACACAAATGTACTTACTCACCCAGATTACCAGAAAACATTTTACCTACAAACAGATGCAAGTGAATATGCCATAGGAGGACACATCTATCAGATTGATGAAAAGGGGGAGAAAAAGGCAGTAATGTTTATGAGCCGCACATTATAAGGAAGTGAAGTTAAATATTATACCACTGAGAAGGAATTACTTGCTATATTGTTTTGTCTGCAGAAAGCAAGACAGATCATCCTAGGAAGAAAAATTGTGATCCAGACTGACCATCAGGCCTTAACTTTTATCAAGACTTGTAAAATTTTAAATTCAAGATTGCATAGATGGATATTACTAATGCAAGAATATGATTATACTATTGAACACTGTAAAGGAAAAGAAAATGTAGTTGCAGACCTATTGAGCAGGAACCCTTGTGACAAAAATAAGTTTGAAAGAAGAGACCAAAATTCAGAATTACAAATAAATTATATAGAAAGAGTTATGGATATGGAAATGTGTACAAAATTTAAAGAATTTAGTAAATTACAAGTAGAAGATTTGGAAGTTAGAGAAATAAAAGAAAACATTCAAAATTATCCTCAAAATTATAAAATTATTAATAACTTAGTATATAAAAGAAATAGGGAAAGTTGGAAAATAGTAGTACCAAAGGGAATGATTAAAGAAATAGTGGGTACTTGTCATGAATATTACCTGCATGCAGGAGCTAAGAAATGTCATACCATATTATCAGAGAGCTTCACTTGGAAGAAAATGGGAAAAAGCATTAGGGGAATTATTAAAACATGTAATATTTGTCAAAGAGCTAAAAATGTAACCCAAGGTAATTTTGGAGAGATGAAAGGGATCCAAGTGGAAAAACCAAAGGAGCAATTGTCAATTGATTTTATAGGACCATTTCAAAGAACTGTAGGAGGCTATAAGTATTTATTAGTAATGTTAGATGTATTTACAAAATTCGTTCAAATCTATAAATTGAAAAAGGCAACCACAGGGGAGGCAATTAAATGTTTAGAAAATTATATAGAAAATTTCGGGAGAGTAGAAAGAATACAGACTGATCATGGAACCCAGTTTAATAATAAGAAATGGCTGGAGTATATTAAAAATAGAGAAATGAAACCAATATTTTCTCCAATAAGGAGGCCACAAAGCAATATCGTTGAGAGGTTGAATAAGGAGATCATTAGATGTTTGAGGACATATTGTCATCATAACCATAGAGAATGGGGAAAATATGTAGAGGTTATTAACCAGGCAATTAATGAAATTCCTCATGAGACTACAGGATACACACCTAACCAGCTACAACTAGGAATTCAGGATGAAAGGTTTTGGCAAAAGGAAATAAAAAATTTTGGCTGGAGTTCAAAATTAATAAATTTAGAAAGACATTTAGAAATTGCTAGGAGTAGAATTAAGAAGAAGGCTCATAAGAGAGCAGAGAAATTTAATAAAACTCATAAAATAGAAGAATTAAATGTTGGGGACAAGGTATTAGTAAAAGAAAATTGGCAACCACAGGGTATAAGAGGTGAGATGGCAAAATTATTTTATATATATGATGGACCTTATGTGATCACCAAGAAATATGGCAAAGCGACTTATGAAATCAAAGATGCTAGAAGCAATAAAATTAGAGGAATTTTCCATATTAGCTTGTTAAAGAAATTTTATGAACCAAGGGAGGCACACCATGGAGAATCAGATAAATTTCAGATAGAACAAATTAAATTGTAAGGGAGAAGTCGAGAGAAAGGAAAATAACAAGGGATAATAAGATGGTAACAACAGAAATGACTCAGGATAAAAAAAATTAGGAGAAGGAAGCGAATGTAGGAGGGATAGATAACAAATAAACCGGAAATGACAATGGACCAGAAATGACTTAATAATTAAACAAACACTTGAAAAAAAAATAAAGAAAGAAAAAATATATAAATTTAAATAAAATAGGAAGGGAGATATTAAATATAGGTAAAGGAAGCAATATGAATAAACTCTAGGTGACTATGTGTATAAGAAAACGTTAGCAGGAGATAAGTTTTAAGGGATGGTAACTATATCTACGATAATTTATTGGAAACTTCGTCGAATAATGAATAAAAATAAATATGAATCTATGTTAATAAATATTGAAGCATCGTTGTAATAAAAATATGGTAATTGTGTATTTAAACTTCGTTGTATTGTAAGGGAGAATCTGCGTTGATAAATAATGGAACTTCGTCGTATATACTATATATTATAAAAGAAATATGAATCTATGATAATAAATATTAAAGCATCGTTGTAATAAAAATATGGTAATTGTGTATTTAAACTTCGTCGTATTGTAAGGGAGAATCTGCGTTGATAAATAAGTATTAAAACAAAATTTATATTCGTTGATATAGGGATAGTGTAATCGAAGGAACTGTAGATATGATCAAATAGAGGATATGAAATTGCAACCTTTAAAAATATTAGATGTTAAACTTCATACAAAATAAACTGAAATGATATAAGAAAATAATTGAACTGGATGTGAGATTGGAAGGGGAGATAAAATACTAACTTAGAACTGAGAGTTAGATGAAGCTAAAAGCAAAATAAATATGAGATAAATAATAAACAAGGAATAAACAGAAATAAGGGAAAGAGAAATGTTATAACCAATTTGACCAAATCTAGACATACTATGACTCGGATAGGCTGGGATTTAAAGACATGGTATCAGAGAATATATATTATGTTAAATAAATATTGAATCAGACTTATGATTGGAAGGGTTCCAATTGTAATAAATGTAAAAAAAAAAAAAATATATATATAATTATGGAAGAAATTGTAAATACCAGAACATGATTTATGGTTACTATATGTTAGAATTGTTAAAGAATTGTTGATTGAATGTTAGTTATAAGTATATTGTATTGTTAGAAGATATGTTAAGTAATATGTAGCTTGAAGTGTTCAGCTCAGTATTTGATTGTTAAAGAATTAAGATAAAATTGTGTCGTAGGAATTAAGTATAAATGGACGAAAGTGGACAGATAAATGTATAAATGACTTTTAAATGGACAGTTATAAAAGTAGTAAAGACAATGGACGGTAAGTTAGCCAAAGTGTTGAGGTACTTACTCAATAAAAAATGTGTTCAATTAGTTATTAAATAAAATGTACAATTAGGAAATAAATGTTAATTTGAATTTAATTAAAAAAAAAAAATGTATATTTAAATAAGCTTGTAGAATGTAAAGAATGTGTAATGTAGATATTAGTAATATTTTTTTTTATTTAAATTAAATTAGGGGACATTGTAACATTTATAGAATGGGCTATATAATATTATTTAAGAATTGGAAGAATATATTAGAAATAACCCACACAAAATTTAAAAAAAAAGAAATTCATTAAAAGATTGGTTAGGTTAAAATTGAAACTAAATTAAGGTAAAAGCCTAGAAAGGTTATAAAACGGTTGTAACATATAAACAAGATATTTGAACTGTAAATGTATAAAGAAATTTGTTGTATCAAAATGAATTAAAACAAGATAATCTAATAATAATTATATTCAAACAAAATTGTAAATATTAGTAACATAGGGCATAAGTAATTACTTGAAGGAAAAAGTGAAAAACGATTGTAAACAATGAAAGGTTATGTTTGGAAAAGTCCAGTCAAAACACACACATGTCGAAATATTAGAAAAGTAAAACACAAAGACACTTCACACACTAATAATAGTAATTAAATAAACACTGGAAGGTTTGTTAAGGAAGGAAAATTGAAACAGTAAGTTTCAACCAAAGTTTAACCAAATTAAAACGCCATTGAAAACAAGCTCGTTCTTGTTGGTATAATCAGCTGTAAAACAGATGTAAAAACAAATGGAAGTAGGTCAGTTGCAGTCGACTATAGTGAGAAGAAATTGAACAAAATTACAGGCAACAGGTGTTTTTTTTAGAAGGAGAAGCCGCCATATTTTTCTTTAACAATTCTAAAAGTAAAACGAAGCGTTAGTTTTGTCAGAGATAGCGTGGGGACGCGACAAGATGGATCTGCCAGGACCAGTCAAAATTCTATTTATTAGGAACTTCGTCAAAATTATACAGATTTGTTAAGAAGATTGGCCAAACTAAATTAAGGAGAAGTGAATTTCAGAATATAATATAGTGGTAATATAATGTGAAGTAAATAAAACGAATTTAAGTGTGTAAAATGTCAAATTAAAGAAAAACGGAATTCTACGTGTGTGCAAACAGCCATTTGCCGTTATTTGATGAGATAAGTATCTAGCGCTATAAAAAATAAACTTTAATGGACATTTAAGATAATAAGGAAGTTTAAAATTGTACATTAGAATATCTTGTATTAATAGTAATAAAAACTTAATCCAGTTCAAATAGTTTAGCCTTTTTGCATATTCAAAATTAAAGTTTTTCCATCAGGAAAATATTTATTAAAACTAATTTCAAAATTTAATATTGTTTTTTCAAAATTTATTTAATTAACAAAAGAAGTAAAAATATAGCCCATGCTATAACCCCGAGATAATAAGAGATCGTAAAATTAGCCTAGGGTATATTAAAATTGTGTAACTAAAAAATCAAAAGAAATAAGAGTTAAACCGAGTTTGTTAAAACTTGTTAAGTTATAAATTTTTGTTTTGTGTTTATTGTTTAAATGTTGAGATGAAATTGTAATAATAAAGAATTATGAATTGTTCCTGAGTAGTTTTTTTGGTTATTAAATAGAAATAAAATATCTTCATTTAAATAAAATATTTAATAATATAAACCCCATTGTATTGTGTTTTATAAATTACATTACAATATATATATATATATATATATATATATATATATATATATATATATATATATATTAATTTAGGAAAACCTTTAAAAAAAACTATTACTCTATTTAAATTAACCTCGATATTTTATTTGTTTTCGTAAAACTCACAATATGACAAGGTTTAGTTTTATCTGAGAAGGATGCACAGATATAAACTGAACTTTTCTCTGATCAGTTTACTGTGAAATATTTCTATATTAGCCTTTAGTTATATAATAACATGATATCATTTGTTCTCTGAAAAATATTTGTAGAATTCTATTTAAACAACAAGTAAGAGTTTAGCTGCTCATTTCAAGAATTTTGACAAAACCTACAAGTACCATTTTCAAGTCTTTTGATTTGATGGCTATTATACTACTACTTATTCGCCACAATTCATCCTTTCATATTTTAAAAATACTGTAGGTATTTGTGGCTCTAGACGTTGCGAGCTCATGGGCGACTAATTATTCCTGTCTAGTGCTGGGGATTTAATTGGAAAAAATGATACAGTTACCTAATGCTGATTCAGGGTTTTACGTATATTCTTGAAATTAATTTATTATGCCTAAACCATTACTGTTTACTAAACCATTCATGTTGTCATGGGATATTTATAAGTTTATGTTTCCTAAACCAAAGTTTTAAAATAATCACTTGTTTTAAACGAATTGAAACAATATGGAAAATAAACAACCGACTATAAATTTAGCTTTTACTATGGAATTACATTTAATGGATTACATAGATAGTTCAGCTCATGTAACATTATGTCACGGATATAGTGTTGGCGAATCGTTAGTAGAGTTCTGTCTTTTCATACATAAACTTAAAATATTTAGTTTATAATTTGATGGCCTAAACTAAAATCTATTTTATAAAGCATTATTTTTTTTACATTTGTATTGATTGTGGGATAACCTTGTGATGCTAAACCCTAATCCATAATTAGTGGGTTCGCGGCATTGTATTGAACAGAAGTATGACCATGAGTATTTACAAATATGTGATATCTGAACTTTACATTTAGTAAATTTGTTGAAACTTCTCATAAGTGAGAAGACACTGATAAAGATCGGCACATAGCGATCAAAAACGTTCTGTCTCAATAAGTTTTAACAAATTTACTAAATTTAAAGTTTGGATAGTCATAAACTATTGTTTAAATGATTAATTAAAAAAATGGCAAAAATTGTATCCTTAAAAACAGATGGGCTTAATATGGTGGGTAAATATGATATACTATATCGATTATCGAACACGTTTAGAGCCCTGCTGTCCAGCTCCACTGCACTACACATACATCAGGAGGCACTGTATCCTTGATATTAACTTGAAAGATATGGAAGCAAAGGAGTTTTAAATACTGTGTTTACCTTAGCCTAATTGTCCTTTGAACTCCTGTTTAATTTATTTGACAAAATCACGATACATCGTTATAAATTATACCAGTACACTCTAAATCTCACTACACACTAGTTTCCAAATAGTTATGCTCAAATTATAAACAGATATAAACAGTATTTTTCTCCTTTCCGTTTACTGTGAAATATTTCTACAGTAGCCTTCGGTTATATAATAACATGTTTCTATTTGTTCTCTGTAAACCATTTGTATAATTCTATTTAAACAATAAGTAAGAGTTATCAGCTCATTTCAAGACTTTGACAAAATATCCATGTACCATTTTCAAGCCTTGCATTTGATGGCTATTATACTACTACTTAGTCGCAACCATTCATCCTTTCACATTTGAAAACTACTGTAGGCATTTGTGGCTTTAGACGTTGTGGCCCATGGGCGGAAAATATGATTAAGTTACTTAATGCTGATTCAGAATTTTACGTATATTGTTGAAATTAACCATTACTGTTTACTAAACCATTCATGTTATAATGGGATATTTATAAGTTTGTGTTTCTTAAACAAAATTTTAAAATAATCACTTGTTTAAAACGAATTGATACAATATGGAAAATTAACAATCAACCATTAATATAGCTTTTACTATGGAATTACATTCAATGGAATAAATAGATAGTTCTGCTCATGTAACATTATGTCACGGTTCTCGCCGGCGCCGAGATACTATTGTCAAATTGTTAGTAGAGTTCTGTCTTTTTATACATAAACTTAAAATATTTAACCCATAATATGATGGCCTAAACTAAAATCTACTTTAGAAAGCATTATTTTATTCTACATTTGTATAGATTGTGGTATAACCTTTCGACGTTAAACCATAATCCATAATTGGTGGGTTGGCGATATTATATTGAAGAGAAGTATGACCATGTGTATTTACAAATATGCGATTGATAAGATAACATAAACTGTCAACGCTTCTATATCCAATCCAACGAATTGGTATAATCCATGTCAACTATACCTAATCTTTAAACGACGAGAAGGAGTGTTTATGTACTTCGGTCATGTATATAAAGAATAAATATCACAACTAAAACGCTATAGTTTAAAATGTAATTTTAAGACACATATAAAAAAAAAATTACTATTAATAATTCAACATTTATGTTGTATGTAACACATATGTTGTCAAAATATGTGTACTGATAAGCCTTGCGAGAATGTGCTCCCTTTTGAGCATATCATCAAAAACGGAAACCAAATTTTTAGTTATATTTGGCTATTGTAGTTATAGAAATACTATTATTAATTTTTATTAGGAAAGATAGTTTGGAATTGTTTGTAAGTATATAAAGTAAGCGTAGAATAAGCCTACGTGAACAAGAAAAGAGGATTAGGTTAGGCTCGATCATGTTATATGTTTAAGTGGACCAAGTCAAGGCATTTTTATATTTAGAGTAAGTAACTTAGGGATAGTTTTCAGTAAACAGTGCCTCTATACCGTCATCGGATGTGATCATTATCTTATTGGATCTTATTTTCTAATCTATACATTTTTCTCGTTTTGACCTTTCTTTCTCAGAAGAAAATACCAAAATTTTATAAGAATTGGTGGAGTTGCTGAGAATTGTAATAATTTGTACACATTAACATATAGTGATATATAAACAATTTCTATAGTAGATCATATTTTTCTATAAATGAGGAACACTGTTTTGGGAAATGTGTTTCTTTGTCATCTCAAACCGTAAAAACGTCTTGAGTTTATTAAAGCATAAGATGGAAGTAGGGATAAGGTTACATATCAATTATTAATGTAAAATAGATGGTTAGTATGTTACAATATTCAATATTGAGTTATCGTATATTTTTACAATATTTTAACATTGCATATATGTTTACACATGTATAAATATATGTACACATGTACACACATATGGTCACTAAAATCCAATATATACACGTTTAGCCTAAAAACGTTTACTGTATTAAATTAATACTTGATTTTATTTATTTGTACACACTAAACATATAAATAAACAAATATAGTAGCAGCTTAACACGAATATAGAAGCAAATAGTCTTTGAATTTTTATATCACTATTTTGACAATGGGAGAGAATGGCCATGGTCAAAAGTCACAGGAGAAATAAATGACTATTTCTCTTTATTTATTGTAAAAAGAAAAGTACAATATTTTACATCGGACAAAGCTGCTAATACGATATTGTTTGAGGCTCAATATTTTCAAGATTTTAGGTTTTAAAGGGCAAACCCTACTGCCCTGAGTTATTTGCTTTTAAGTCACAAATGTAAGTGATTTCAAGAGATAAAAAACGGTCGGATGAAGAAAAACAGTGGAAACTTAACTCGCGATTGGATCGGTGATTAACAACAATTTCTAGCCGCTATCACTTACATAAACACTCCTGTGACAGGTGATCACCATTTGTAGATAGTTTTGCAGATGTACATGTATATGTAAGCAATAAGACATGATATGCAGAAATTGCTGTGTCACCTCCGCCCTTTATCTTGGAACTACTACAGCCAACATTTGTTTACACATGTCTATCTGATATGACAACATAAACTGTCGACACTCGGACATTCTTTCTTCGGTCAGGGGTACTACAAGCTATATATAGGGAAAAATGAGATTTAAACGTGAATTTTTAAGTTATTTGACCAACAGGTTTCCAGCTACTGCTATATTTAGACTTAGCAGTCGAAAAGTAGATTTCATTTTGTACAATTTATATGTTTACGATTATGTTAAAATCGTTTAAAGATATTTACCATCCAGAAATTGTAATAAAAGTTTCTAGCATTCACAAATGTTTACTTTTAACTAAAATTAAACAATTATATCTTGGAATTTTCCACATTTTTTCTTAATTTATTATATCACTACAGCTATTCAATCCTGTTACTCTCAAATGCTATTTCCAACTGGAAATTAGAAAATCTGTATTACTTATAATTGTATCTAAAATTTCCAGTTTTATCATTTTTACAAACTATAAATTTCTTCTCACAATTATCTGTAAAATATTTATTTACGCATTATTATTGCTATTGAAATTCTATTCTTCCTATCAATTACGACTTGTTAAAAAACCAAAACTCTTTTTTAAATATAAAAAGGAATGAAATTGTGTAGCCCGTGTACAATGAATAATTATCTTGCAATCCTAAAGTCTAGTTTACTTTAAACATTAGCAATTAAAAACAAATAAAAGAGATACACTAGACTTACAAATTAGTCATTTATTTACTCAACGACAAAGTCATCATCATCAGTGAGTTTTGCCATTACAAACTCTAACTTACAACTTGTAATATCTTACTCTTATTAAAAAATCAAACAAATTCATTAATTTATTCCGTGTTTGGGTCAGCGCTGTTAACGTTTATTTATAATGGTTTTAGATCAGAATAATGACCACTCCTTCAATAGATACACGAAGCCCATTTATTAGTCACTTTAATTTTGTTTAGTGCCCAAAATGTGTGTCACGTTTTGGAATTTGTGGCCGTTAACATTCAGACCTAATAGAAAAAGGATTATGTACATGAATATTGTTATTCACATTTTAAATTTTTTTAAAAAACACACATTTGGAATTACATTGTGAATAAAACCACAAATATTATTTGTAAATAGATAAATCATGTTTCATACAGTAAAATATTTTTTTAAGTTTATGAAATTTTGTTTCTAAACAGATGTTTAATATTTCCAATGATGGAAAGAGAAGAGCCAAGTTAAATCACCTTTCAAAACATTTCAGTTAGCCTTAATGCACAAACATATATATGCAAAGTAATGAAGAAACAAAATTTAATCTGAAAAATATAAGCATAACTTGCATGCAATGATTACAAATAAACAATAAAATTGTAAACTCTAATTACGAGAAATTCAAACATATTTTAATAATAATATACTATCAAATTACGACGGCAGTGCTGTTTCCTTGGTGTGGCAAAATCTTATAAACAATCTCTCTATATGTTTTGAAACCGAATCAAATATAGTATTATTCCTAACCTAAATTCTATGCTATACCATTTTAGATTACAATTAATACATTTAAAGAATTATAATTTTCCCTATCTAGGCCTAAATTACTCTCCTTACACTTCTTATTCTTATATTCACTATTTATTATTATATTTGGTTAAAATTGTTGTAATATTATGCCTTTTGGCCTGGTCCCATAGGCTTCACTTTTACTGTTTAATCCAAACCGGTTGATTAGGTTTTGGCCTATTCAGAGTTATGTTTGTCTATAATACATTTTAACACTCACAGTTTGTCCAATTTAGTTTTAAGAAAATCCGTTTACACATCTTTTCCCTATAGTTACCATTTTTTATATCAATAATTTATACTAATTTCAATATTAGGCAATTTGGCCTAGTTACATATTCTGTACTACCATATTTCTTGCATCGGTTATTTTGGCAGTTGCAATCTTAATTCAAAGTTTGTGCATATCCAGCAGGTTAAAAAAAGTTAAAATAAATCCAAGCATAAATAATACACACAACAAACCTCTAACACAAATATTTTTGTTTGGTTGGATTGTCATGTCTCTGAAGATTTATAACCGAAATGTACATAAGACAAGAATGAAAATATTTATGGTTAGAGGTTTGTTGTGTGTATTATTTATCAATAATAAACTACAGTCAATTATTCAACGTAATTAGAAATCCAAGCATATAAAAATTATAAACGCCATAAGAATACCAAAGGCCAAAAAAAGGCATAAGCTAATTATCCTTAAGAAGTGTGATCATGAAGTCGGTGTCCATTCCTTTTTACACATCACATTATAAAAATAAAGATTATACTATAGGCAGAGCCTAGAATTGTAAAAAAGTTAAGTTTGTAATATTGGATCCTTCACTGGATTTCTTTAAAATTGTTAAAATTAAAAACAATAAGATAATGTGTTTGTTCAAAAACTGACAACTTGAAATTTTTAATACATATTCTTAGAGAAACATTTATTAGGTCAGTAAATAAATACATCACAATTATTATATATTATAACAATATGTTAACAGGGACTCTCAGGAGAACTATAAATTAAGTGTGTAAAATTAAGACTATAATGTACAAGGCCAAGCTGACAGTATTATTACTTTATAATACCATAAATTCCCAAAAAAGGTTGTCAGTTTTAAAACTCAAGGGCGCTCAAAAAAACTTTAAAAAAACTTGAAACCGTTAAGAGAAAGTCAGTTGCAAAAAGACGTTAAATTTCAAAATATACGTTAAAAAGTCAAAATTAAGAAATGTGATTGGTCTAAACTAGAGGAGAAGGAATAAGAGGTTCAGAAACGTTGTTCGGGAGAATAATCGAAATGGGAGGTCAACCAGGAATGTTCTATGAGAGTAGACGTCGGTCAAGTTACCTCCAGTTCGCGCAATTATATTAAGTAAATCGTCGAAAGCAGAGAATATTAATTAAATGGTCGAAAGCAGTATCATAGTAATTAAATCATCGAAAACAGAGAATATTAAGTAAATCGTCAAAAGCAGTGAATATTAAATAAATCGTTGAAAGTTGATTGTGATTATAGTGCACGAAAGGAACTTCAGGACCACGATCCATGGACAGGTGAACCTCAAATAATAATAACTTTTCTTAATAATCTTTGAACATTAAACTTTTCTGTTGATCTACCAATCACATTATTTTTATTATCCATAAAAGCAATATTCATAAATCAGAACTATAAAATAATATTAAACCTTAATTTCTCCAATTGCAATCCAAATCTTATACAGCGGCCCTGAGATCAAAACAAATTTATGTAAATTAAGTTAAGCATAAAAAAGAAAGAAAGTTAAGAGTCTCTTGCAGATTAGAATAATTGAGCAAGCCAAATTTAAATGAAATTAAGAAATTCTCATTTAAATGATATTGTCAATTTGATAAAACTTAATTAAATTAACTTAACCTGTAAATTGTGTTATTACATGTAACCTAGAGATCAATATTATAAATAATAATTTCATTCTTATCAGAGATAAGTGGTGCCCAAAACCGAGTTCTATTAAATAAAATAATCTTGTTACATTGAAAGTTAACCTAAGAAGGTTAGTTTTGGCGCCGCAACGCGTGGCACCAAAGCGATTATATTAGGCACCTGCACGCGTGCCTAAAGGTTATATTTGGCGCCGCAACGCGTGGCTGAAGCGTTGTAATATTAGGATTTGGAGTAAGCATTTTTCAAAAAAATATTACTTTTGATGAATAGATCCAGATTAATATATAATTTCTTATTTGTAAAGTTATAAAAATATTTTATTATTCGCGAATCAATTTTAATAGGTGAATTAGAATAGGGTTTTTTTATTTCATAGTTGCATCTTAAAATCTTCAAACATGTAAATGTTTAATTTAAAAAGTTGTTGGGGATAATAATTTTTGGCATATTTATTATTAAAAAATATTTACATAGTTAGTAGTTTATGTTGTTTGATACAAATATTTATATGAAGGAACATAACCGAAAATATCAAGATGTTTAAGCCTCCCTTGTGAGCCCATGTAATAATTAAATAACAGACACCATCTCAGAATAAATGAATTTGATTTATTCTACAAATTAGTTTCAATGACAATTGATGTTGATGACTTTTCAACCGAAACCCGTTTAAGTAACATATGATAGATTGTAAGTGTTTGTTATTATTTAATTATAATCAAATAGGTTAATTGGGTAATGTATATGATTAAATCACTACACCATTAATTTCAAAAGCTTTTCTTGTATGTATTAAAAGAAATTATGGACTTAATTCTAACTAATTATCATTTTAAAACAACCGTAGTGAAATTTTTATTCATTGTTTAAGTAGTTGCATTTTACATATTATTGCTTGTAATGTTAAAAATAGATACATTTAAAAATATGTTTGGTGTTTTTTAAACGTACCTAAATAACTTCGTTGCTGGTTTATATTAGCCTGAGTTAACTCTTTCAACTTGAGGTTTGGTCGTGCAACAACCACAAGAGACGGAAACGTCTTGCCTGACAACTTATTGAAGGTTACTTCTTTTGTATCAGCCTTATCTTCACTGGTTAAATCAACCAAAGTAGTTGCTGGGGACAATTTTAAATTGAAATTTATAACATAGTACTAACCTCAGATCACAAAAAGTACAATTAAAAAATAATTTTAAAATTTCATTGCATAGATTTCAATAACCCTTATCAATAGATCATTATTAAATAAAAAATAATTTTGTTTTGTGAAAAACTAAGTTGGTTATATTGTAACCTGTAATAAATTTTAACTCTCAATTAGAAGTGTAATAAAATTGAACAATTTAAAAAAAAATTAAAAGTACAACTATCATGATGATAAGGAAAACAAAAAGTGGAAACTAATAAGGGGGGGGGGGAATGGCAGTAAAAATACAAAACAAAGTTACAAGGAGAAAGTATTAGTAATAGAAAAAATATAAAAGTATTAAATATTATACAATATACTTTGATGACATGAAAAATTGTCATTGACCACTTTATCCTTATGTATACTAAATCATTTCCTTAACTATATAAATGAATTTTTTCCATAACTAGTCCTTGGCTTTTCAAATAACCAATGATTAAAATTATGTTTATTTACAAATTCACTATAATAAAAGAGAATTTATCCCTCATCCATAGATTTAACTAGCACTCCATGGCGGCTTCGACCTCACTCGTTTAAAATTGTCACTTTATATGTCAATTTAATAAATTGGAAAACAACTAATAATTTATAATGATTATGGAATTGGAATGCAAAGTTTAAATAGTGTATTATTTAACAGAAAATATATGCAACTCTATATAGATGATTCAAGTAATCATCTATAGTATTGGAATTTTGTAGTTTTTAGCCCTTAAAATCAACATTTTGCAAAATCCTTTCTTAGTGTGCATCTATGTTGTAAACGGAATGTACCCTAAATAAATCAAGTCTTTACCTTTTATAATTTTTACTCTAATTTAATTCTCAGTCAGTCACTCAGGACATCAATTCTTAGATATATAGATTGAATTGTGATTTTGGTTGTATTTACTTCAACATCACCTCAATAGAACACTTTGTTCCATTAGTTGTACTGCATTTGTACAAATTTAATTTTTTAAGGACAGGTGCTAAGATTGTAACATTGTTAAAGAGAGACTCCAATTATCCGAATCAATTCAAATGTAAGTCACCATATTAATTACAACCACTCCCAGGTTAAATTACACCTTAAAAGTGGAATATCAAATTGGGAAATTGAAACAAAATATTCATTTCTGTGCAAATATGTCTATATCAATAAACAAAATTTAATTAACCATTTCAGTTTATATTAAGATTGATATATAAGTTAAACCTACTTTTAGATTTGGCAGCTGCTAATACAGCTTGTGCTAGGGCTGCCTTTGGTCCAACCCCGCCAATACTAGATGCTTCATTAGGTCTGATCTTGATGTTAGTAGTAGTTTTACTATTCACCGTTGTGGTTGTCGGAGTAGACTTTACACTCGGGTTTGAGGTTTTCGGTGGAACTACTTTCGATGATATGCGTATATTTGGCATCCCTGTAATAGTGCTCACAGTATTTCCGCCAGTACCTACTGAACAAAATAGTTTCAAAGTGTATACATACTTTGATGTTTATCTGAATTTAAAACCAAAAAACTAAATCTATTTTATGATTTATATAAAAAGATATTTTTTGTTTCAGGATTTTAGGCCAATAAGCACTTGTATCATGCCAGCCTGACAATTAAGGATGAGTTGAAGGGAATTGTAGATAAATTGAATTAATTATGTGAATCTTAAGCTGTATACAGAAATGAAGAAGAATTGGAGCTCATTTCAACTCACAAATATATACAGTGTAATACTTTGGTAATTTTGCTTTTATACAAGTCTTAATAAAATTTATAATTTAAAAGAAATAACAATTCAATGCTGTTTTTTGTTACAATAAACTTTTAATATCTTAAAATGACATTCCTATTATCTTTTACAAAGTCACTTACTAATTAAAATTTCTTATTTCCTCTACAAAGAATTACAAAAATTAAGCTTTATTAGCCTAAGTCTAAAATTTGTTTATGGCAGCAAGAAGTTTAGTTATAAGTTTTAATATTAATTTAAATTGATTTAATTATTTCAATTTGAGCTTGAGCTCTCTTTATCTCGGGTTAATAGGTGGGTTTTCTAAATTTTGACTAATAAATTTTGAGTTGGCACTTTCAAAAAAATATCTAAATTACAATTCTTACAAGCTAAAATTTTTACAAGTTATTTGGTTTCTAATTAATATATTTCCTGAATAATGTCTTCTTAATCGATCAGTTCAATGATTTGGCTTAATGTTATTCTGTGATTATAATTTGAATACGATACTGCACTTTCCGCACTAGTTAAAAATAAAATTTTTACAGCCAATTCTGAATACGTCTTCCTCGTTCCGATGCTTTGTTCCAACTGCTTACTGACGCTACCTTTGTTAGAAAAAAATGGCCAAGTCGTGAATTTCCGCTATTTTTTTCGTTTATTCCTTGCAAGTAACAGCTTTACGGATGTCATGTTCTTCTTCTTTACGGATACACTTCTTCTTCTTAACAACTGCACTTAAATTTCTTTGCATTTAAATCCAAAACTGTTTTCTATTATATCTCCACGAGAAATATTTAAAACGAATATCTTTTGCCGGTCAATGCGCACGCAACTCCACAAATCCGTTATGCATCGTGTTTACTACAGCACATTTCACTAGCTTGCTGTGTGAAAGTTTTAAGTGTATTTTTTACATAGTTCTATTTAAATTGTTACCTATCAATTATTTCTAATACATTTTTTTTTATAAATAGTGATTTGTGTGTTTTTTCTTTTATATAAAATCTTGTGATTAGATCTAAAATGTGGCCGTGTGCATTTTCTATACAAGTGAAATTAGGTTATGTTTACAATTCGTTCCTGGTATATTTTAGTAATTTTTACATACTGAATTTATTTTTACATATTTATCTTATTTTGGTAAGTGCCTTTTATATGTATACTACTTCAAAATGTTACATAGTCCCCAAATTTAGATAAAAAAAAATTTTTGATTCCAAAATTCCCTTTTTTTTATCTCAATTTTCACATTTTGGGAGTAAACTCTTACTCTATCCTTCTTGCTTGTCTGCTGCCATCTAATTACATATGATATACTTAACTCCTAACAATACAATAAATTAACAATTAACATTTAATCAACAATACTCTTACTCTTAACATCTCGTACATTAATCATTTTCTGATTCTTAGAATCTATTTTATAAACTTTTTCTTTTCTTTCTTTATTTTAATTTTAATAGAATGGAATCCTTCCAATCATAAGTCTTTTTATTTATCTATATAATCTATCTTCTGACACAGTGTTCTTTTTTTTAAATTTTAGCCTAACCGAGTCATAGCATGTCTAGGTTGTTTGTAGGTTAGGTCCTTGTTCTTATTCATTCATCCCTTCCTATTTTATTTATTTTTACATATTTTTTTTATTTCTTTATATTTTTTTTTCAAGTGTTTGTTTAATTATTAAGTCATTTCTGGTCTATTGTCATTTCCGGTTTATTTGTTATCTATCCCTCCTACATTCGCTTCCTTCTCCTAATACTTTTATATCCTGAGTCATTCCTGTTGTTACCATCTTATTATCCCTTGTTATTTTCCTTTCTCTCGACTTCTCCCTTTATTTATTTAATTGGTTCTACCTGAAATTTATCTGATTCTCCCTGGTGTGCCTCCCTTGGTTCATAAAATTTCTTTAACAAGCTAATATGGAAAATTCCTCTAATTTTATTGCTTCTAGCATCTTTGATTTCATAAGTCGCTTTGCCATATTTCTTGGTGATCACATAAGGTCCATCATATATATAAAATAATTTTGCCATCTCACCTCTTATACCCTGTGGTTGCCAATTTTCTTTTACTAATACCTTGTCCCCAACATTTAATTCTTCTATTTTATGAGTTTTATTAAATTTCTCTGCTCTCTTATGAGCCTTCTTCTTAATTCTACTCCTAGCAATTTCTAAATGTCTTTCTAAATTTATTAATTTTGAACTCCAGCCAAAATTTTTTATTTCCTTTTGCCAAAACCTTTCATCCTGAATTCCTAGTTGTAGCTGGTTAGGTGTGTATCCTGTAGTCTCATGAGGAATTTCATTAATTGCCTGGTTAATAACCTCTACATACTTTCCCCATTCTCTATGGTTATGATGACAATATGTTCTCAAACATCTAATGATCTCCTTATTCACCCTCTCAACGATATTGCTTTGTGGCCTACTTATTGGAGAAAATATTGGTTTCATTTCTCTATTTTTTATATACCCCAGCCATTTCTTATTATTAAACTGGGTTCCATGATCAGTCTGTATTCTTTCTACTCTCCCGAAATTTTCTATATAATTTTCTAAACATTTAATTGCCTCCCCTGTGGTTGCCTTTTTCAATTTATAGATTTGAACGAATTTTGTAAATACATCTAACATTACTAATAAATACTTATAGCCTCCTACAGTTCTTTGAAATGGTCCTATAAAATCAATTGACAATTGCTCCTTTGGTTTTTCCACTTGAATCCCTTTCATCTCTCCAAAATTACCTTGGGTTACATTTTTAGCTCTTTGACAAATATTACATGTTTTAATAATTCCCCTAATGCTTTTTCCCATCTTCTTCCTAGTGAAGCTCTCTGATAATATGGTATGACATTTCTTAGCTCCCGCATGCAGGTAATATTCATGACAAGTACCCACTATTTCTTTAATCATTCCCTTTGGTACTACTATTTTCCAACTTTCCCTATTTCTTTTGTATACTAAGTCATTAATAATTTTATAATTTTGAAGATAATTTTGAATGTTTTCTTTTATTTCTCTAACTTCCAAATCTTCTACTTGTAATTTACTAAATTCTTTAAATTTTGTACACATTTCCATATCCATAACTCTTTCTATATAATTTATTTGTAATTCTGAATTTTGGTCTCTTCTTTCAAACTTATTTTTGTCACAAGGGTTCCTGCTCAATAGGTCTGCAACTACATTTTCTTTTCCTTTACAGTGTTCAATAGTATAATCATATTCTTGCATTAGTAATATCCATCTATGCAATCTTGAATTTAAAATTTTACAAGTCTTAATAAAAGTTAAGGCCTGATGGTCAGTCTGGATCACAATTTTTCTTCCTAGGATGATCTGTCTTGCTTTCTGCAGACAAAACAATATAGCAAGTAATTCCTTCTCAGTGGTATAATATTTAACTTCACTTCCTTTTAATGTGCGGCTCATAAACATTACTGCCTTTTTCATCAATCTGATAGATGTGTCCTCCTATGGCATATTCACTGGCATCTGTTTGTAGGTAAAATGTTTTTTGGTAATCTGGGTGAGTAAGTACATTTGTTTCCAAAAATTTTTTCTTTAATTTAATAAAATTTCGCTCCTCCTCTTCTGTCCAAATAAATTTGTTTCTATTAGATAATAATTTTAATAATGGTTGTACAAATTCTGAATATTTTTCTATAAATTTATTATAATAATTAGCCATTCCAATAAAACCTTTCAACTGTCGAGGATTTTTAGGTGAGGGAAATTCTAATATAGCTCTAACCTTCTCTTCATCCATTTTTACTCCATTTGTAGTCAATCTATATCCTAAGAATGAAATATCTTTTCTACAGAACTCTGATTTATCAAATTTAATGGTCATGTTGTTTTTTAAAAAAATTTGGAAGATCTTTTCTAGGTGTTTTTTATGCTCCTCAAATGTCTCAGACATACAGACTATATCATCTACATATATTAAGGTGAAATCTTCTAATTCCTCCCTCATAATACTGTCCATAGCTCTTGCCAATGCTGCTAGAGATGTTTTCAATCCATAGGGTGTAACAACAAACTGGTATGTTTTCCCTCTATGTTGGAATGCAGTATATTTTCTTGACTCCTTTTCCAATTCAACCTGCCAGAAACTGTTAGTGAGGTCCATGGTACTCAACCAATTAACTCTCTTTGCTCTGTGTAGAATCTCATTTATTCCTCTATAGCAATCATAATCCGGAATTATAATTTCATTTAGTTTTCTTGCATCTAAACATAATCTAACTTTCCCATTGGTTTTGATGACTGGGACTATTGGATTAATATATGGACTAGTACTTCTTTCAATTATACCTAACCTCAACATTTTCTCTATCTCTTCTTGTACCTGATCTTGGTACTTTGTAGGAATTGGGTAATTTCTTTGGTAAAATGGTACATCTTCCCTAACTTTAATCTTATGTTTATATGCAGTGCATAAACCGAGCTGGTCTGAAAATACTTCTTTATACTTTTCTATTAAATCACTCATCTCCTGTCTTTGTTCCCCAGTTACCTCTTCATTCCCTATTCTTTCAAAAATATCCTCTTTTTTTATCTCTCCCTCCTCTTGTACAATTTTAATATAATTTTTACTCTGGTTTCCAAAAGTTTCAAATTCTTCCCATTTTTCCATATCATTCATTCCTTCCTGTTCATCACAACTAAATTCCTCCTCCATCTCATTTTCAAAATTATTCATCTCCCCTTTAAATTTTGTCTGCCCATCTACACTCATTTTTGATTTATGTAATTTGTTTTCATATTTAAACTCCATTTCCCATTTTCCAAAATCAAGTTGTGCCTCCACATCCATCAACATATCCGTACCTATAATAAATTTTCTCAATAAGCCTGGCACCACTAGGCATTGAAACGGATATTTTACCCCTCCTATTTCTCCTATTACCATGATCATTTTGTTTATCTTTTTAGTTTTCTTATTTGTTGCAGTCCGAATGGTTAAATTTTTTATTGGTAAGATTTCTATTTTTCCTATTTTATTTTTATTCTCTAACATCCATTTCTCCTGGATACATGTTACGTTACTGCCTGTGTCTATTAATGCTAGTAAATTTGTATCTTCCATCTTAATCTCTATCTCTGGGTTTATTATTTTTTTTTCAATTCCTAAATTATAATTTCTCTCCTCATCTTCTTGTTCTAAAAATTTTCTACTGATTAATACATTATTTATAGTTAACTTAATTTTATCGTAGGAGCTTTTATCAAATTTTATCACTGGCAACCTCATTTGTTCTGTTTGATGCTCCTTTTCCTGATCCAAGGCGACGATACCAGTGTTCTCTAGTTTTCCGTTTGACTATGTGCACCATCCTCCTTCCTTGTCCCCACACATCTCCTTGTCTCTATCTGATTTATTTCCTTCTGGCTCCTGTCATTGGTTCTGTAATTCCTGTCTCCTCTATTTTCTCGACTATTTTCCTGCCCTGGTCTTGGTTCAATATTCCCCCTCATATGATTATCTATTCTTCTGTTAAAAAACTGGACATATGGCCGTCCTTCACTTCTATATTCATTCCTTCTATACAATTCTCCTGGTCCTGGAAATCTTCTATTTCCCTGCTGTCTCATCCCTTCCTCACCCCTTCTGGGTGGAAATCTATTTCCATTCTGTTCCTCTCTAGGGGTAGGCCTATTCCATGGTCCCCTGTTTCTCTGTCTTATTTCCTTATTTCTCTCCTCTATATCCTCCTCATTTAGCATCCTTTCCATCTCTCGGATCGTTTTTATATTTTGTACTCTTCTAGACAACTGTATCCTTTCATTAAAATGCCGGCTTAATCTCCGGACTATCTCTTCCTCATTTTGCGGTGGTGTCATGTTCTTTAAAACTATGACTCTTTCTATGAAATAATCTGCTCTGGCTCTTCCATTTCCCTCAATATACCTTTCATTTTCTATTCTCTCTTTGATGCCTTCCTGTATTTCTTTGGCCCAGTATCTTTCTATAAACCTATCTTGTAAATCCGCGAAATTTTCCACCTCCTCTCTGATTGATTCCCACCATCTTGCCGCTCCTACTTCCAAGACTCTATCTATGATTCCTCTCCATTCATTTTCAAATCCTTCCCCTGTCCTACATCCAAATTTTCTCTCCACATACCTATCCAGTCTTTTTAGGAACTCCATAGGGTTCCCATTCCTACCATTAAATTTTGGCATCTCCTCCTGATTCCCGCATGACACCTGTATTATCCTTAGGCCTTCTCCTCCTTTATTTTCTTCCACCTTCTTTTCTACCTTTTCCATTCTCTGGGTCAATTCCCCTTGTTTCTCATTATTCCTCCTTCCTTCTGTTTCCAATCGGTCAATTCTATCATTATTATTGTTTTTCTCAATCGCTATCTCCTTATTTAAAACTCTTAACTCTTCCCTGTTCTGTATTGTCATTTTTTCTACCTTCTCTATCTCTTTCTTATTAATCTTTGTCACATCAGCTATTATTTCTTTTGTTTCCTCTAAATTCTCCTTAATCTTCTCCTCTAAGTCTCTTCTCATAACTCCTATTTCAGCATTATTCTCTGTTCTCAACTGTTCCCTCATATCCTCTATCATTCTCCTATTTTCTTCCTTTAGGCTTTCGAATTTCTTATCCATTTCCAACCTACTTGAGGCAAATCCTCTGTTCATCTCTTCTTTCATCTCCTTATTTTCCTCCTTTATATTCTCTTTTAATTCCTTTTTTAATTCTCTCATATCCTCCTTCATTTCCTCTCTCCCTTTTAGACTCATTTCCATGAGAGATCTCATCATTTCCCTCAATTCTTCATTCTCATTATTTCCCTTTTTCTGTTGGGTTTGCATCAGTGGTAATCCCCTAGCCTCATCTACTTGGGTTTCCACCTCACTCTCTTCTATAGGCATATCTGTGCCTTCCATTTCTGTCTCTTGTATTTCTAGGCTTGTCCCTTCTTCCAATTCTATTTGGCCTATTGTATCTTCTTCCTCTTTTTCATCTATTTTTTCTTTTAATGTCACATATTTTCCTTTTGCAGCTTCCTCAATTGCTGTACCCTTCCTAGACCTACTATGTTTGTTATATTCCTCTAATTTTTCTGTTTTTTTCGCTTTCTCCCTCCTTAAATTATATGTACCTGTTTCAGATTCCATTTTTTTTTATTTCTTTATCTAAAATTTCAAAATTCCCCTTTATTCTATTTAAATTTTGAAAATTAAAAAAATTATTGACTTATGGTTGCAAAGTCCTGAAAAGTAAACAATATTAATACAAATATTTAATTAATAATCTTATCTAAAGTGCCTTGAGGTTAATTCTTAAATTTTTTTTTATATAATCGAGCCCCACGTTTGTGTGCCAAATGTAATACTTTGGTAATTTTGCTTTTATACAAGTCTTAATAAAATTTATAATTTAAAAGAAATAACAATTCAATGCTGTTTTTTGTTACAATAAACTTTTAATATCTTAAAATGACATTCCTATTATCTTTTACAAAGTCACTTACTAATTAAAATTTCTTATTTCCTCTACAAAGAATTACAAAAATTAAGCTTTATTAGCCTAAGTCTAAAATTTGTTTATGGCAGCAAGAAGTTTAGTTATAAATTTTAATATTAATTTAAATTGATTTAATTATTTCAATTTGAGCTTGAGCTCTCTTTATCTCGGGTTAATAGGTGGGTTTTCTAAATTTTGACTAATAAATTTTGAGTTGGCACTTTCAAAAAAATATCTAAATTACAATTCTTACAAGCTAAAATTTTTACAAGTTATTTGGTTTCTAATTAATATATTTCCTGAATAATGTCTTCTTAATCGATCAGTTCAATGATTTGGCTTAATGTTATTCTGTGATTATAATTTGAATACGATACTGCACTTTCCGCACTAGTTAAAAATAAAATTTTTACAGCCAATTCTGAATACGTCTTCCTCGTTCCGATGCTTTGTTCCAACTGCTTACTGACGCTACCTTTGTTAGAAAAAAATGGCCAAGTCGTGAATTTCCGCTATTTTTTTCGTTTATTCCTTGCAAGTAACAGCTTTACGGATGTCATGTTCTTCTTCTTTACGGATACACTTCTTCTTCTTAACAACTGCACTTAAATTTCTTTGCATTTAAATCCAAAACTGTTTTCTATTATATCTCCACGAGAAATATTTAAAACGAATATCTTTTGCCGGTCAATGCGCACGCAACTCCACAAATCCGTTATGCATCGTGTTTACTACAGCACATTTCACTAGCTTGCTGTGTGAAAGTTTTAAGTGTATTTTTTACATAGTTCTATTTAAATTGTTACCTATCAATTATTTCTAATACATTTTTTTTTATAAATAGTGATTTGTGTGTTTTTTCTTTTATATAAAATCTTGTGATTAGATCTAAAATGTGGCCGTGTGCATTTTCTATACAAGTGAAATTAGGTTATGTTTACAATTCGTTCCTGGTATATTTTAGTAATTTTTACATACTGAATTTATTTTTACATATTTATCTTATTTTGGTAAGTGCCTTTTATATGTATACTACTTCAAAATGTTACAACAGGTACATTAAAGTGAAGTGATATAAAATACATATAAAGTTATTATTATTAATTGTAAACAACTTTTTCCACCACTAAGTGTAATAATTTTACCTTATGTGAAGAGGCCCTTTTTGGTCACTTGACCATTGTCGAATCACTGAATTAATTTTCTCTATTTTTCTGGTGTGGTTGTTCGGTCCGTCATGTTGGTATTTGTTGACGTCATACATGTTTCTTCACTGAGCCGCATGCATAACGTTTTTGAATAGTAAGTCGTCTGCATATGTTGTCTGTAGGTTCATTAAATTGTTGTGTATATTTTTATAGATGTAGTATTTTTCTAGCGAGTTTAGTTCTATTGGGTTATTATTTACTTCAAGAATGGTTAGGTTATTTTCGTAATTTGTTATTTCATGTTTATGTGATATTAGGTGTGCTGCTACATTTGATGATTTTGTATTTTTATTTTTGAATGCTCTGTAATGTTCTTCAAATCTTGTTTTAAATGATCTGGTTGTTTTTCCTATGTAAAATATGTTGCTGTCGTTACATGTAATTTTGTAAATTCCAGATAGGAAATAATTTTCTCTATTTGTTTTGTGGTTTTGTTATTAAGATATTCTATTATTTATTTGTTGCTTGGTTTGTATGTTGGAGTGGTGTTCTTTGTTGTATATATTTATTTTTTCTAATTTGTTATGGGTGTATTTATATTTTAGGTAGATATTTTATTATTATTTTTGTATTGAGGTTGTAGTGTTGTGTTGAGGTTAGGTTTTTTTGTAAATTTATTGTATGTGTTTTTTATAAGGTGTTTGTTGTATCCATTTTCTATTGCTATTTTTGTAATGTTATCGAATTTTTCATTTAATTTTTGTATGTTATCTTGTGTGTATTTTATTGGTTTATTTATCATGTTACTGTAAGTGTTAATTTTGTGTGTCCAGGAGTGGTCAGATTTGTTGTGTATTGTGGTGTTGTTGGAAGTTGGTTTTCTGTGTACTGTAGTTTCTATTTTATCATTTTTTATATTTAATGTAATGTCAAGATAGTTAATTGTTCTGTTTGTTTCTGTTTTGAAGGTGAATTGTATGTTTTCGTTGTAAGTATTTAATTTGTTTAGTATTATGATGTGTTCGTTGTGAATGGTTGGTATTTACAAATATATCATCTACGTATCTTGTCCATAGCAAAATGTTATGTGTGTATATTATGTTTAATTATTATTTGTTCAAAGTGTTGTAGATATATTTCTGACATAACTGATGATATTGGTGACCCCATGGGGAGTCCAGTTGTTTGTTTATAGTATTTATTGTTAAATTGGAAGTAATTTTGATTACATATGTGTTTGATTAGTGTAATAATACTATTTATTGTGTTTTCTTTTTCATTATTGTGTAATAGTTTGTTTTAATTATTAAATATTATTTAATATTATGTTTTGTGGTTTGTGTTATTAACCTATCTGGAATCTACAAAATTACATGTAACAACTGAAACACATTTTACATAGGAAAAACAACCAGATCATTTAAAATAGGATTTGAAGAACATTACAGAGCATTCAAAAATAAAAATACAAAAGCATCAAATGTTGCAGCACACCTAATATCACATAAATATGAAATAACAAATTACGAAAATAACCTAACCCAACTCGAAATAAATAATAACCCAACAGAACTAAACTCACTAGAAAAATACCACATTTATAAAAACATACACAACAATTTAATGAACCTACAGACAACATATGCAGACGACATACTATTTAAAAACATTATACACGAGGCTCAAGAAGAAATATGTATGACGTCAACAAATACCAACATCACGGACCAAACATTCCCATCAGAAAAATAGAGAAAAATAATCAGTGATATGACAATGGTCAAGTGACCAAAAGGTACCTCATCACAAGGTAAAATTATTGCACTTAGTTGTGGAAAAAATTATTTACAAGTAATAATAATAACTTCATAAAGTCAGTGCAATGGAAAAATAATGGACATGAAATATTACGAGATATATATATATATATATATATAACAAAAAAAAAAATATCAAAAACAATCAGAAACATGTCATTTTATCACAAAGGTTATTTATACTATGAACACAGATGAGATAATTATCTGGTAGAAAATTATAAACTACTAAACAAACCATTAATTTGCTTACTCTGTAATGCGTTGGCAGGTTGATTTAGTGTTCGTCCTCGTATAGGAGCAGAAACTGGCTATAAAAATTACAATACAAAATTAAACACAATCACAATACATTAATTATGTCATATGAATTAATAAAAATTATTTGAACGGTATTTGGCTTCTAAATGGGCTCTATATTAAAAATACTAATAACGAATAATTTTCATAGCATATAAACCAACACATGGCTATTTGCATTTACTAATGGGAAACTCCAAAATCTCTTGGAGTTAACACATATTTGGAGTTTAACACGTTCGCTACCGCAATGTTAACAAAATAACTTTAAGTACGAGACCAGCAGACTCACATATGCGCCGTACGGTCTCTTCCTGGACTGACGTTCCACATATGCGGAGCTCGGGGTGGTTAAAACAGACTAACGGCTCATATTTGGGACTCTGTATGAGTGTTACTTTTATTCCTCTGATAAATAAAATAATTTATTTGTCCCCTCTCAGTGTTTATTTTAACGGCTTGATATATTCGTATCTGTCTGTAGACATGTTTGAAGATGTGGGAAATTTGGTCTCTAAGTTATCAAGAGACATAAAAATGAAACTCTTGTTTATTCCTTCATGCCACTGAGGCAGTTTTTGTTTAGAATGATCATGTTTTACTAGGTTTACCCTAAATGACATTTATCACAAAAGATCACAAGTGATTGGTGGGTTTGTAAATATTCTGTACTGTGTTTAGAAATCAAATGTAAACATATATTGTCTCTGTTACAATAATATTTATAATGTCTGTATTTTTTCGATATATAAGCATTCTGTCTAGCATGACTTGCCAAATCGAGTTAGTTGGGTGTTTGACAGTCCAGCTCATATATGCAAAACACTAAAAACAGAAATATACATTCAACAAACATACTTGTAGTGTTTTTATGTAGTACAGTAACTTATTACAACATTCCACTTTTGGTCTGTAATGAAGGTCGGACCCACATTAACACGGTCTGTGTGGAAAGATCAAATATTTACCACCTGTCTGTCGAGAGAAACCGGACGGGCCATATATGCGCCACTCGGTAGCAAACGTGTTAATAAATAAAAAAAAAACACTTTTTTCATACTGACTTATAAACATATTTTGCTTCAGTAGTTACATAAAATAACTATTATAAAATACAGCCAGTTTATGGTACAACATACCGGATATGAACATTTTGACAATATTCTAGTCAAATATTTATTTAAAACATGTTTTATTTAATTAAAAAAAATGGTATTAATAATACAACAAAACGTTCAAAAATGTTGCAGTTAAGTTCAATTTCCATTTTCAAAGTTACTGTAAACTTTAATTTTTTATCCAGTTTGATCAGCTACTTTATATAAGTTCATGGTATTATGAAACAAATAACTTTTACAATTACAATCTTGAATTTTGCTTCTCTTAAAACCTGTCAACAGATAAGTCTATTGTTTATATTCATAAGGGAAAGTAACTATACTACTTTAGAGATATAAAAAATAAAGTGAGTTATAGGCTTAAAAATTCTAAGTATAGATATTTTTAGGTGCAGGTTCATCATTCTCTCACTATAGTAGAACATCAATAATTCGGACTGACTGGGACTGTGGCCCATCCATGTTATCGGATATCCGGGTGAGCAGGAGACTAAGAAAAAATTAAAAGACAACATTGTACTTACAGAAAAACTACTTTAAAATTGTCAGACAAAGAGTATTATGTACAGTAAATGAATGTACATATTGTATATACAGATAAACTCTACTGCGATTAATTTTTTGGCTAACAAATCTGTCAATTTTGGCTGTTTTAAATTGTGAGCTACTTTCGGGCTGTGCGATCCCGTAGTCTTTTTGGCATTAGAAGTACAAAACATTACAATCATTATTTTGTTTATCTGAAGGTGTTAGACGTTTCTATTATTGTGTTTTGATTTTTTATGTATGTACTGTAGTTAATTCATTTGTTATTTCTTTTTTTTTATTGCACCTCAAAATCATTCCAGATTATCAGCAGATCCGAGTTAACATGGTCCGACTTATTGGGGTTCTACTGTACTTGACACTTATTTTGACTTCAGAATTTAATAGTGTACCCAAATTTCATAGTACAACATTTTTCTAGTATTTTAAAAACCAAGATCATCAATAATGTTTATGTCCACAGCAGAATAAATTTAGAAACTGTAAATTGGTAGTTGAGAAGGACAGAATCACACCACTGTTTTTACTCTTATTTGTTCTTATTATAGGTGATTGATGATTTTTGTTTCTAATTATTACAGTAAAACCCCTATAATTCATCCCCACTACCATAATACAGTAATAACATACATCCTCTGCACAGTAAAGTAGTATAAGCACCATCAGAAAAGACTTCTTTAGTACAAAAGAAAATGACTTTTTTAAAAACAAAACTTAAATAGATTTAAAATACCTTATTTTTTCTTGGTAGTGTTATTGTTCTTACAAGGTATCTTACAATGTTTTTTGCGTGTCTTTTATGAAAATAGAGTAACATACTATATTTGTAATTATGATCTATACAGCAGGCTACTAGTGTTTTTATAGTGTTATTGGGTTTTTTTGCCGACATATATCATGTAACTACAAAATTATTTACATTATATACCTATTTATGTGTTACGTTTACCCATAATTAAATGTTAATTTCACGACTTCCGTAATTCGTCTCTTTCTCAAATTCATCACCCCCTTGGTTCCGAACTTGACATATTAGAGAGGTTCTACTGTATTCTTTTCAATAATTTTGTATCACTTATACATAATGATATAATGGTGTGGTCTCTAATTTGAGCTTTAAAATTTTTCAAAATTGCAGATATTTGAACCATTTTATACACTTATAAATTAACTAAATAAATAAAACCCACTAACCACAATACAAAAATATTTATTACAATTACTTTATGTACATTTCGATTACATGGCAATCATCTTCAGAAATACTATTCAATATTAAATTTTGTCATTCATATATAGTAAAAGGTCCCCACCCCTTATCTGCTACTAACAATCTCGACCAATCACAAATCAACATACGTTTGTCAGACTCTAAATAGGTGGGATTTAGATATTACTTACAAATACAGCCTTAATATTCAACAAACAATTATCTCAAAAATATACAAAATTGTAAAATATTCGTTTGTTGAATATTAAGGCTGCATTTGTAAGTAATAGCTAAGCCTGACGAATATATGTATCTTTAGACCCTGACGAACATATGTTGATATGTGATTGGTCAAGATTGTTCGTAGGAGATGAGAGGTGGGGACCTTTTACTATATAAGAATGACAAAATTTAATGTTAAATAGTACTTCTGAAGATGATTAACCATGTAATCGAAATGTAGATAAAGTAATTGTAATAAAGAATTTTGTATTGTGATTAGTGGGTTTTATTTATTTAGTTAAAACATTATCTTTAATTTTTTTAACCTGTTATATAATGAATGATGATATAACTTTTTCTGATTTTCATATAAATATAAAAGTCATACTAATATGTGCTTAATGTAAACATCTAGAACCAACATGAAAGGTAACCTAATTTAGTACAACAATATTTGCTTCAATGAAACCAAATTCGTCCAAAAATTCATAAAACTAAATTTTTGGTACATATTTTATTGGGTACGATAAATATTAAATAAATATAATACAACCTTGCTAGTCCGCCCCTGGATCATCCGACCCTCCTGTAATCATGAATTATAATTACAGTATTAACATAATACAATCTTTATTTTTACTGTACATTGTCCTAAAGTTTTATATATCCAGTTTTTATACTGACAAAATTTTTTTTCTTTACTGATAAAAATTGTTTAAAAAACAAAGTCTCGTTAGGGATTATATTAATGTAAATTATTTAGATTTACGTCATGTGAAATAGAGTAAGGTTTAATGCCTTATTTACTGTATTTCAAGTTTTTTTTTTTTTTTTTTTTTTTTTTTTGGAGGTATGACACTTTACTATTGTTCATATAACTCATATTACCGTTTATTATTATAACACACAATTTATTACTTTTAATCAATAAAAAAGATACAAGAACAGCAGCAAGAAATAAAAGCCAGATTGTATCATCTACCATTTTGCAGGAGCTTATTACCATTTCAAAGAGCTATTTTAAATAACCTCTTGGCTATCCTACTTTTCCTTAAATCAGGCCTACCAAATGCCACATTAAGCCAGACTAGCAAGTTTGTACTGTGAAATGTTAAAATTTTAACTAAAATAAGAAAGAATTGTACCACAGGAGCCTGAGGAGGTGTTAATGCTGAAAGCGTTGATGGTGTAGCCTGCAAAACTGCTCCTGGAGGGACTGTAACTGTGAACAAATTAATATTGTATATAAAAAACATTTCTAAACTTGTCAATTATGCCCACATCTCCCTCTAAATTATTTATTAGGTACTTTCAATACATTCACTTTTCTAAATGCTAAACAAGTCTCCTACATACATAATTTCTCTAAGAAATTTTTTTTAGTCTATAAAACTAAAAAATGGGGCTTCACATCATTGGGGTTCATATCAGAACAACAAATTTGATTGATTCTTACTTCTTACTTCTTATTACGAGCTTCCAAGTTTGGCCTCGATGGCTCGATGTCTCCTATACACACACTCTGCCAATGACCAGAAACAACTTTCTTTCAAGATTCTGTCCAGGGTAATTTGATTGATTCAAATCGAATAGATTGAATTGAATCGATCAACAATACAAAATACTGTTTCTATACTATTATTGACTTGGTGTTAAAATTATTCTATAACTATAGATGTTTAATTCGATAGCTAATAGCTTAAGAAAAGATACAGAATCATACAGGGCTGTTATGAGTCAAATGACAAATCGCAACACCATCATTTAAATAAAAAACATTGATCTTTTAAACAGATTTTTTAAAGGTGATATTGAATCTTATCTAATGAAAACAAAAATGGTATTAGAAAAGTCACAATATCCATCATACAAAGTAAAATAAACAAAAAAATACTATTATTATACATTAATACTTAATTTTGGAGATGGTCCCAAAAATAAAACTATAAAATAGTAGACCATCTTGGAGACTCACTAATGGGATCATGCAGTGGTATGTGTAGAAAAACTGGATTTAAACACATGAAAATTTAATAACATTAATCAAACAGTAAAATCAATTATTTTTTTTTAAATATTACATAATTATTTTAGTATATAAATAAAATTTCAGCTTGGCTTCTAAGTATAAATACACTTTATTAATTTTATTATGATTTATAAAGTTGGATTATAACCTTGTCTCCGCAATTCACCTTAACACTTTTACACCTAGTCCTTTAAAAGGTGTCATATATCCCTGGAGGTTTTTAGGTAAAATAAAAAAGATTCCTGACTTATAATAAAATATCATATTTGCAGCAAATTATACACGTTTTAAGGCGAATGAAACAAGATTTTAAGAAATATATACAAATGAATTGATTAGTTAGATAAAGATGGGATTATGGTCCTTTGAAAAAAGTATAAAAAAGTCAAATAAATAAAATAGCAACACTGTACATCACTGCTCTACACTACACGTTTTACATTAGAATAAAAATAAATAAGTTACTGTATTACATGTTACATATCATTTTAAAGCTGAAAAAAAATGTTTTCATTCCGAATTCCAATTAAAATCTGGTCATTTACATTTTTATTCAGTCGACTGAACCTCAGCTTAGATAGGTTTCACTGTCACTGTCTCAAAAACAACATATCTCGAAAAACAATGGATAGATAGTGACCACAAATAAACATCTGTCAAACAACTGTCTGCTAGCTCTCGGTCGCCATATTTCACAAATTAAGTCTTTGTTTGTAAAAGCAACTCTGATTAGCCCAAAGCTAAAGACATGTCAAGTACAAGGGTAATTAATAAAATAAGGTTTCCTATGCAGCTAAGAAAGAATGCGAAAGGAGAAATCAGGTAACACTGTCTTACTTATCAACTCCCCCTCTCTCTATCTCCACCACTCCCGCCTTGCTACATTGCTCAGTGTCGGGCTAGCAGCCTCCAAAGATGGAAAATTGTCCAGTAATGTGAGGCTTATTCATGACAACGCTCGACCTCATATTAAACTCAAGAACTGTTGACAGATTTTGGCTGAGCTGTTGTCCCCCCCCCCTACAGTCCGGACCTAGCCTTAAGTGATTATCGTTTATTCCCAAAATTAAAGGAAAACTTGGGAGAATTACGCTTCAATACCGATGATGAGGTCATGGAAGAGGTTACTCGATTCCTCAAAGGTTTGGTGGCAAAATTCTATAACATGGGGATAGAAAAATTGGAGTATCGTTTTCAAAAGTGTTAGGATAGAAACGGTGATTATGTGGAAAAATAGTGTAAGTTATAACCTTGAAAATTATGTATTACATTAAGAACAAAAACAAAGCTGTCGATTTTTAAAAATCATGGGAACCTTATTTTTTGAATTACCCTCGTAGTATAACCAATGTAAAGAACGATATCGACAAACTGTAAATACGCAGGAATTGCGTTGCTATGGAAATATATAGCGCAGTGAGAGTTAAATAAATAGCCCGTTCTATACTCTGACATAGGCTTCAATGTGTTAACAATATATCTACCTATTGAAAGTTTATGTTGTATTATTAAACAATAACACCCCGAGAATAATTTCTATTTATTTTTCCAAGAACAATTTTAAGCTGAAATTTGGCAATAAAATGTTATCAAAAATGTTTGGTAATTGGAACACAGTAATAATTCATGCTAAATATTTTTTCCTCGCATCAAATTTGACAAAAAAAATTTTACTTTATATTTAGAAAACCAAATTCAAATATGAAATCTTAAAGTGAAATTTTCTTCATTTGATAAAAAAAAAACTTGTTGTTCACAACATAACTTACCTGATGCAGTAGGTGTTGTTGGTTGAGGAACACTTCCAACTAACAAACCAATACGTGGATCAACAACTAACTGGTATTGTTGTTGTGCCGTAGCATTTATTACTGGAGATGCCCTGGTGTTTGTCACAATGGCCCCTGATGATGATACATTGTTCTGTGTAATAAAATAAACAATGTAGGTTTCAGAGCAATTTTAAAATGTTTATAATTTTGTTGTGTAGTGACTACTGAAGAAATTCTAAATTTTGTATTTTCAGTAAACAAAAAATATATTGGTACAAAGAATACTTTTATACTTTCAGGTTTTCAGAATTACAAGCATTTTTCAGTCTATAAGTGCTTCTATTTAACAATAAAATTGAAAATCTGAAGTTTAATATTTTGTACATAAAAAATTGTATTTAAATAGGATTTTTCATTTAATTCAAAGTGGATAAAATTCTTTTAATTTTAAATAATTTAGTTTTATCTAAATCTATAAAAATGAATGTTTGTATGGATGTATGTTATTAACGCCTAAACTGCTGAACAGAAGCTGTTGAAATTTGGAGGGTTCGTTTAACATATTCCCAGGATGGTCCCTATGAAGTTTGGTGTAGATCCATCCACAGGGCTCCGCCCCAGAGGCTTAGGATGGTTCATAAACCGATGTATATATGTATGTATGTATCTTAAAGACGTCTATTTTTTCCCTGGCGAAAAACCAGTTATGGTTATCATTGCCAATCAGCAACAAAACCAAAGCAAAATATTTTACATCTGGCAAAATAAGAAATTTAATTAAAATTTGAATAACACAAAAATTATAAAACCTAACAAACATAATGTAAACATAACAGTAATAATATAAAAACAAAAATATGTAACAATAAATATATAACAATAAGGAGAAATATAACAACAAACAAAATAACAAAGCACCATCGCAATTAATAACAAAACAACAAAACAGATAACAATAAATAAAACGTAAAAATAATTTACAAATATAACAATAGATAAATATTTATAACACTATAACAAGAAAATAAAAAATAATAAAGATAAATAATTAAACATTTATACACTACACACAAATACAAAGAAATCAATATATAAATAAATATAGCAATAGATATATATTTATAACACTATAACAAAAGAATAAAATTAGATAAATAAACATCTATACACAAAACACAACCACAAAGAAATAAATACATAGTATTATATTTTTAAATAAGAAATTTCAAAAAATATGTTCAAGTAGTGCAAGGGAGCGATGACCCGATCAATGGCTGAGGCATCGTCCCCCAACACCACTTTTAAACTGTCTTTCACATTAAAAAGGGCACAAATATTGCTTAAAGCAACACAATCCACCAAAATTTGTTTTATAGTGAAGATATCACCACAGTACAGACATATTAAAGGATCTTCACGACGCATCAAATATCCATGAGTTGCAAAAGAGTGACCAATGCAAAGGCGTGTAACCACCACTTCCTCCCTAAGTTTTGAACGAATTGAAGACCTCCATGGACAGACGGTATCTTTAATTTCCCTCGACTTATTCTGAATCACGGTATGCCATTCGTCATTCCAAGCAGCAAGCAATAAATGTTTTTCAAAACACACATAATCAGATGCCATAACCCGTTGAGTAATAGGCACCAAACTTGTAGCATTCTTCATCGCTTCCTCCGCTTTTGTGTTTTCCAGTATTCCGCAGTGTCCAGGAACCCAACAGAATGTTACCTCCACACCCCCCAATTGAAGTCTGTGTACAGCACACAAAATGTCCCCAATTAAAGGGTTGACAGAGAAAACATCCTGAAGAGCACTTTTGGAATCAGAACAAAAAAGATAGTGGGAAGATCGAGATTGAATGACGGTTAATGCTTTGAAAATGGCAAATTGTTCCGCTGTGAAAACACTGCAAGCTGAGGGTAATCCGTACGTATAACTACATCCCAAAGCACAAAACGCACACCCAAGCCATAGTCCAGTTTAGACCCATAAGTGAAAATAATTTCACTGTGTTGATTAGAATTATAAATAGATGAAAATTTCTGGTGGTAGACCAAATCAGGAGTGTCGTGTTTTATTTAACTGGACAATGAGAAATCAAAGTGTGGCGTTTTTATTATCCATGGAGGTAAATAGCACATTGATGGTTCAAACATTGTAGGAAGTTGTAGATACGAACATTATTCGTACCGTTCGTATGCTGAATGATACGGTCGAACGTTGACATGCATCGTAATCTTCGTTATGCATGTTTTTAAAGACCATTTTGAATGCTGGGTGATTTGGTTTGCTATGAAGACCAGAAATGTAAGATATTTGTAGCATCTGACGTCGTCTCGAAAGGGCAGGTTCCCCAGCCTCGACAAGAAGACTAGGGATTGGGCTAGTTCTAAACGCACCAGTAGCAAGTCTAAGTATAGAGTGGTGGTTAGCATCGAGAGTTTTCAGAGCTGTAAGTCGTGCGGATGAATAGGCTTGACAGAAATAATCAATGCGCGGTCTAGTTCTGTCTGCTCCCCAATTTGTATCACTAAGCACTCTTAACATATCCAATTTCTTGCTACATCTTACTTTCAAATCACGAATATATGGGATTCATGACAGTCTTTTATCAAATAAAAGACCTAAAAATTGAACACTATCCGTGGTTTGAAGCTGAATTACATCAAGATAAAGGATCAGCTCCCGGTGTTGCCTATGATGACTAAATGCTACACATTGGGTCTTCGAAGCAGAGAATTTGAAACCTGTAGTTCTTGACCATTCCATTAATCTGCTTATTGCTAACTGCAAAGATCTTTTCGAAGTTGCCATATTACGAGCAGGCACATAAATACAAAAGTCATCCACAAAGAGTGAACAGTGTAGCGGAGATAGTATATTAGATGTTATACTATTTATTGCAACAGCAAATAGTGTTACACATAGCATGCTGCCCTGCGGTACACCATTCTTCTGTTTATACCTGTTTGAATATGTGTCTCCAAGACGAACGCGGAAAGATGTTTGATAGAAAGTTAGCGATGAATACTAGGATATTCCCGTATATACCCCATGATTTCAGAGTGTTCAGAATTCCTCTTTTCCAGGTCATATCATATGCCTTCTCAATGTCAAAGAAAACAGCAACGAGTGTTTGACGCAAGAGAAAGGCATCTTGAATAGCAGATTCTAACAAAACCAATTGGTCAACGGATGATAGTCCTTGCCTGAAACCACACTGTTCGTTGCTAAGAAGTTTGTTGGTTTCTAGGTACCAGACAAGACTGCGGTTGATCAACTTCTCCAGTAGTTTGCACAACATGCTTGTTAGAGATATAGGCCTGTAACTACTGGGATTAGTTTTGTCTTTACCTGGTTTAAAAAGAGGAATTACTGTCTCTTCTAACCATGCATCTGGGAAAAACTGCTCCTCGAATAGCCGATTGTATATTCAAAGGAGGACAAGTTTTGCCGATGATGGCTGATGTTTCATCATAAAGTATACAATAGAATTAGGACCTGGTGCAGAATCCCTCATTGACGCGAGAGCTGACTCCAATTCCCCTAAGGAGAAAGGCGTGTTCAAAGGAGAGTCCCCAGACAACCTAACAGTAAACGGTATTGCTTCTTCCTTCAGTTTATGTCTCTGGAATAATATATTATAGGCTGTAGTAGCAGAAAAATTAGAAAATGATTTTGCCAGTACATTAGCAATATCATCACTGTCTGTGGTCAATCTTCCATTCGGTTGATTCAGCGCAATGGCTGGCAACGAAATGGAAGTACCACAAACTAATCTTAGTTTCCTCCATACTGTGGAGGATGGAGTTGTTCATCTAATTGTGCTAATGTAGTACTGTGCCCAAAAGTTCATCCTTCTCAGCCTAAAAATTCTACATGCTTTCGCACGGAGTATTTTATATTCCTGAAGGTTGTCACTTGTTGGGTTATGATCTCCTTAAAGCTCTTTATCGTAAACGGAGGATTTCTGTGCATTCATCGTTCCTCGATCGTGAACAGATGATTTAGGAATGGTCTTTTCAGCGGCATTCAAAATGGTCTAAGTGAAATTTTCAACAATTGCATCAATGGGTGTCAGGTAATCTGTGTCAAGTGATACAAAATATTTCGAAAAGGTGTCCCAGTTGGCTTTTCCCACAATCCAACGGAGATGACGATCATAACAGGGAGAGGAGTCACATAAATTGATCCTAATGTGTCGCTTCCATACATGTCGTCAAGCACTGACCATGTGCATCTAGTAGCCAGAATGGGGCTGCAGATCGATAAGTCAACAGCTGTCCATCCCCCAGTAGATGCTGCTAAATGAGTAGGCGAACCATCATTTAGCAGACATAGGTCCAGTTCCGTCCTCATACTCTCTGCAAGTTGACCTCGAGAGTTGCTAATCAAAGAACCCCAAGACAAATGGTGGGCATTAAAATCTCCTACCAATAAGAACGGAGTCAGTAACTGGGTTATCAAGTTCACCGTCACTGTGTTCCAGGTTTTCTTATGGTGGCAAGTAGACACAACACACAGTGATTTTATACGGGACAGCTGTGTTTGAACGGCTACTGCTTGTAAAGGAGTTATTAGGTTTAGAGAGACCGCATCGATACAGTCACGGGCTAGGACGGCTACGCCACCTCTAGCTCGATCTTCTGTAACGAGGTCCGATCTAAAAACTGAATACTCCCTTAAATTGTAATTATGCGATTCGTGGAGATGTGTCTCCTGTAGACATACAATCATTGGATACACATCTCCCGCAAGTACTTTAAGATCTTCTATGCGACTCCTAACACCGTTGACGCTAGATTGTAACACTGACTTGCTAATTGCAGACATTATCAATTTAGCAATGGATTTCTCTGACACCCATTGGTTCTCTCTCCTTTGCCCGTGAAATTCGAAGACGTTTTTGGCACCAAACATAGTTGGTGCCGATTTACTGGTTTGGACTAAAGACTTACTTTTCGCTGTATTCGGTTGGGATATTAATTTGGACGCAACAGACTTTATACTGCTAGGAGATTTCTTTTGTGCGGAGATCCATATTTCACTCACGGATTTGGTTCGGCCACCTAACCCCTCTGCAGAGGAGCTCGGTAGAAGAAGCAAATCACGTGACATCTTTGCAGGTTCTTTAATATTCAAAGATTGACCACATGTGACTAGCGAGAGTAGATGAGAAACTTGGTCAGTTATAATTTCTATCTTTTTTGCCAGGTCGGTACAGTTTGAACAAGATGATGTCGTAGCGGCATAGGTCTTACAAATTTAGCGGACCTAAAAATTTTTACTAATATAGCGGACCTATAAATTTTTTTTGCCTGTGAAAAGGATATCCTATCCTTAGCCATGATGCTGAGAATAGCCTTTACCTCTTTAAAGTTAGGACAGTCATATGATCGCGCTGCGTGGTCACCACCATAGTTGCCGCATTCTGGAGAATTTACGCACTGCTTTTCATTATGGCCTTCCTCGCCAGATTTACCGCATAGACTCTTGGTCGGCTTCGAACAGGTAGAGCTGATATGCCCCAAAACCGCTGACACAAGAAGCAGCGCCTAGGGTTAGCCACATATGGTCATACGGAGAGCCGTTGGTACCTGTATGTATATATTCAGGTATCTCTGGTTTGCCAAATGTAAGTATGAAAGAGGCTGTTACAACTTTCACCCCTTTGTCTATCTTCATAAAAGGCATGACATCTATTACTGACTGAGAAGACAGTTCTAATTTTTTTATTTTGTCGACAATGACGTTCATTAAATCTCTGCAGGTGATGACCCCCTTTGAAAAGTTCAAGGATCTATGGGGGGCCACAGATACCATGACCTAGTCGAAAAAAGAGGTCATTTTTGAAAGAGATCTCGTTTGTTTCTCATTGCAGGTTGCCACCAGCAGTGTCCCATTACATAGTTTCTTGATAGAGGCGACAGGACCTCCAGCACAGGCAGTTATTGCCTTATTGATAAGGAAAGGAGAAACTTTTGAAAGATCATTTCCCTCCCTCGGCACTAGAAAATATTTTAGTGATGGCAATGTCTGTGACGTTGCCACCATCAACTTTTTACTCGCATTAATTATTTTAGGATCGTCAGGGGAATCCTGGCATGTCCTCTTTAAACTAGTTATAATTGACAAGGTTTTTGAATCCATAAATTTTTTTAAGCCAGTCATCGTGTCGAGCGTTACGGGCGAGACTATAGGAACGGATACACCCTTGGATCACATTGAAATCATTTCCACCCTTAGAACGCCGAGGCCTATAGCTTTTCTCCTTAGCTCTACTGGATGGGCATCAGTCGAGAACTCGTATTACTGTGCACAGGCTCCGACACCTGTGCACCACGGACACTCCCTGACCAAGGACAGAAGCCACTGGTAGTTCAGAAACCGTGCTTACGTCTTCAGCAAAGCAAGCTCACATCAGCGTCCCAGACCAGAGTTTGTCAAGCTCTGGACTTTTCAGCACTCCCAACACGCAACGGATCTGACCAGTCAAAAATCCCTAAGAGAAGATGTAAGTGTTGAAATGTGTAGAGATCGTGTAGAATATGTTGTGTCTGTAGAAAGTGTGTATTGATGTATAATAGTGGAGTAAGTGTTGTTAGTAGTGTACAGGTTTGGCTGGGGTACCACGAGGGACGACAAACCCCTCTTCGTAGGTGCAGCTAGTCTGCACCTCCCCTGCGGGGTTATAGACGTCTAAACACCTGACTAGAAGTTAATGAAATTTAAAGGGATTGTTTAATATATTCCCAGGATCGTTCCTGTGAATTTTGGTGTGAATGCATCTACAGGGCTCCGCCTCAGAGGCTTAGGATGGTTCAAAAACCGATGCATATATGTAGGTGAGTATATACAGCTGACCAGAAGTTATTAAAATTTAGAGGGATTGTTTGACATATTCCCAGGATGGTTCTTGTAAGTAATAATTGAGCTGGCTTGTGAGTTGAGGTTATAGACAAATAAGTAACTGCACACTAACTCACGAAACAATATACTTTATTGTCCTATGTGTTTCAATGACTTGAGTCATCAATAGTGACACAACTACAAATTTACAACTTCAAATAAACAGATGATGTTATAGCACATCTTATTCATATAAGTTCAGAAAGCACGCACAGATCTGGTTCTAACCTTTATGTATAAATACAATATAAGTACAGGAGCTATGAGTCACCTGTTTAGTTGCAGTGGTAAATTTGTAGTAGTGTCACTGATGATGATGATGATGACATTGTCATTGAAACGGATATGATAATAAAGTATATTGTGTTGTGAGTTTGTGTGCAGTTATTTATTTGTTTATAATTTAGTTTTACATTTTCATTGTATGCTATCATCACCAGTAAAAACATTGTAAGTTGTAGATTACTCTATGGAGTTCATGAAAATGAGAAAATTAGGGCAACCTTACAATGTATACAATAATCTGAAACTATTCACAAAGAGACACTGATGAAGATTGCCATGGAGCGATCGAAAATGTTCTGTCTCAGTAAGTTTTTACCAATTTACCAAATTAAAGTCTGGATAGCCATAAACTAATGTAAAAGTTTATTTCTTAATGGACTGATTAAGTTTCACCGAACATAATGGACTACAAAATTCAAGAGTTCACAAAATAGTTGTGTTTGCAGGCCATTATTCCTGTTTATTACCACTTTTTTCTCAACAATGAAGAGAGACTTTGAACACAATGGGGTTCAAACATAGACAAAACTATTTTCAGACTCAGTAACTCTTTCAATTCTTTCTATTAGTTTACATTCCCCCTACATATATCTTGTTTAAATATTCAATTGTTAGTAAAATACTTTGTATTCATCCCCTCAAGTTGAAATACACTTTTTAAAACTTAAAGTGGATGACACTTGATGTTTATAAAGCTTTTTCAAATATTAATTCATTAATTAAATTTAATAATTAATTAATTAATTTTAGTTTTATATAGGGAGAAAAACTTTTCACAAAAGGGACAAGGTATGCAATGTAGTTATTTTGTCTCATTTGGTTTAAAATAAGTGATAACAAATCATTTCATAAAACAGCTGACTATATATGTTATGTGGTAGAACAGCAGTTTCAACACATAAGTTATATTATTTTATTTACATTAATTGTAATTATTTAAACAATAATAAGTAAAAATAAAAATACCCGTTGTTAAGCTAAGTAGGAATTGACTTTTTTTTTTAATTATTAAAAATAAAATTTTCTTTAGGTTTTTATTCTTAAAAGAATTAAAAAGACAGATGAAATGCTTTGTATACAGTATATAATTGTATGGTGTAGATACCCAGATGTTATGATAAAATAAAATTTTAAAAAATATAAGAAGCGTTTCAATTGAGAAATTGGATAATATTAATGAATCGTTATACTGGCTAATAAAAGGAATGAAGCTAAGTTAAAAATGATGAAACATACTAAATCTGACCAAGAAAAAAGAGATTAATTTCTCTGAGCAGTTTTAAAAAACAAATCGTCTGAAGACTTCGAATTAGAAAAAAAAGGTATTATACGGCTTGAGAGATTAATGTCAAAGGATCAGGTGTTGTCACATAAAGTAAATTCAGAAGTCTGGTTCAAAATCCAAGAGTTGATTTTCTAATAAATAACTAGATCTTTGCCAGAAACAAATCTGAATATTTTATGATAAATATAGGAACATAATATTTGACGAATTCTGATAATACATTATAAAAAAAAAAAATATCCAGTAACAATTCAATTTGAAAAAGAATATTATATGTACCTGAATAACCAGTGGTTGATTTTGTAACTGTACTCCAGGCGGCATTGTTACACCGGGCTGTATAGCTACACCAGGTGCCATAGTTACACCAGGTTGCAAAGGTACGGTTGTGTGTAGTAAAGGTGGTCCAACTGGCTTTGGCAAAACCTTTGGTTTAGGTGTGGCATTTACCACGGGTGCTGGCATTCTAAAAACATACATTTGTTGAGATATTATTACTTTTGAATATTGGGTATTAGGAATTGAGCTTTTCTCAGGTTGTCAGTAATATTAATGTACACAAACTTACAAATTAATAACTCATTCACTCAGATGCATTTCAGTGACAAAGTCATCATCATCGAGTATTGATGCTACAAATTCCAATAAACAACAAAAGCTAATGCGTTTGTTTGAATAAAATATTAGTTTGTGAGATTGTGTACATCTTCTATTTGTTATTGACATAACCTCACAAGCTAAGCTCAAAGAATAGTTGGTAGTAATGTTAATGATAAAATTTTGAGCTTGCTGCTCCACAATTTTTTTCTGTGATAATAAAATATAACCTAATATAATGTTCTGTATAAAAAATAAATATCTCATTCAACATTACAAGAGACAGATGTCCATATTCGCAACGGGACCCTACACAAGTAGGTCATGATCTTAACCCCTTCTCCCAGACTCCTAGACCAAGGGAGTTTTATATCCTTATATTAATTTGAATTGAAAAGATTCTTCTTCTTCTATGGTGCAGTCCGATGTGGACCTTGACCTCCTCAATGAGCCTTCACCAAGTAGCTCGATCCTGTGCTGGCACTTTCCAGTTCCTCACATTCAGTAGCGTTCTGGCATCGTGAGAGACACAATCCATCCATTCAAGTCTAGGACATATGTTTTGCTCTCATGTTATTGATAGTTCCATTTAATAGGCTTCTAGGTACATCACTCTCCTCCACCCAGGGTTAAAAAGATTACAAATTATAGATAAATCTTGCCAGATTACAAAAATAGTGTTTTGGAAATATTTATTTTTTCTACTTTATCTGTCAAGTCTGACCTTTAAACCCGCACCCACACCCGCGCGCACACACGCACACACACACCACAAAACTCTCTCTCTCTCTCATTAACTGTTAACAACATGTAATAACTGCAGGAGTGTAAGGAGCCTTATTGGTTAACTTATACAATGGTGTTTATATTCACGTAGTATACAAAACGCACTTGACTAGAGTAGTCTGCTTTCTCATTGTGAGTTTAGAAGTACATAATCTTGTTTCTTTTGCACAAGTTTTTATTTTTAATTCTTTGGTTTTATTGATACTTGTGATTTGTGTATAGCTGGTTGAGATTGCTGAACTTGAGTGTTCCTAATTTAGACAGAGCTGATCTAGGTGAACACTAACATTATGGAGACAATGGCAAATTAAACAGTAAAACTCTTCTATTGTTCAGAGTAGCGCATCGGCTACATCACTTTTAACATTGTTAGAACCACAGATTCAATTCTAGAGGATACTTGGAAGGAAATCATATTTACAGTAATTAATTAAAATACTTGTAAATATTTTACAACTTGCCCATAGTAGCACTTACTTATATTTTTTGAGGACAGCCATTTCGGGAGATGTGTCCCATTGTCAACTCAGATCGTAACTTCTGAAACGGCCGTCCTCAACAAATATAAGTAAGAGCTGCTACAGGCAAGTTGTAAAATATTTACAAGTGTTTTAGTGAAAACTGGTAGCTCTCGTGAAGATGGAATCAACAAACATAAATAAGTAATTAATTTTTGTAAATATTGTTATAACAAATTTTAATTTAATAAATGTTTTTTAGAAGTTATTATAATCGTCTTATGATTGCAAAGCGATTTATATGATAAAAAGATTTTCAGGTTCTGGGGAGGTTAAATTTTATTTTTTTAAATTTTGTGCTACTGTGAATGTGTTAATGTTAGGCTATAGTGTTATCCTGCACAAATTCACATATATATTACTTATTGAAAAATTAGATTAAAAATACAAAATATTACTTACAAGCTATTAAGTTGAAATAATTTAATGTGTTCTCCTGATTCAATGAGTTCTCCATTTGCACTTTTGATTGCTGCTTCAGCTTTAGCCATAAACTCTTTATATTCAATTTCTGCTTTATTATAATGTGCCAATTGGGCAGGTGATAACTCATCATCAAAACAGTCCATCTGCAAAGACAAGTCACTTTTCTTCTTTCCTCCACTTTTATGAATACCCATTTTGAATGTTTAAACTCTGAAAAAAAAGTCAAAACAATTAGTACATTTAACAAGAAATATAGGCTATATCAATCAGTAAATGAAGCCTTTTGTGGACTGTATTTTTTAGATGACTTAATCATTCAAACTTGACAACTTTAGTTTAACCAAAGTATTTTTTATATCTTTTTCATTCTACATTATGTTTCTCAGAAGACATGAGACTTCTAACATAAGGTGGCGATAGGAGCTTGCAGCTGTCCCTTCCTTTGTTGCAAAGTGGGAGGACGCCATGATGACGATTTTGCAATAGGTCTAAACACTCATGGGCAGTATTCATGGCATGAACTACTGCTCTTGGATTGTTCCATGATATAAGCTATTTCCATACCAACTATTAGCGTAGCTTGCTGAATGGGGAAAAATTTATTGGTTGATTGATATGACTTTAAACAATTGAAATTATTTCTACCTAGACAAAGGCAGAGAAACTAGAGCTTCAAATTTCATAACAATATAATAGTTACAAATACAATCACATTAAGATGTATCCATCCATACCAAGTTATAATTGTTTTAGCAAGAGATAAACAAATTATAGTCCATTGCATGAAAAGAGCATTAATGACAGAGTCAATATATAAGGCCTTATATTTTTCAAAATAATAATTTCTTCTATAGTATTTTTACAAGTAAATATAATTGTAAATACATTTTAAACCCATTTGCAACTTATTTAAAATTAATAATTTCATTACAACATTCCCTCTAGTTTAGATTCTATTCAAACACTGAAAGTCTGGCCTGTATTGCCATTGAACTCTGCCATCACTTTTCCCCCTTATTGTCTGTACTCAGTAAGATAATTAAGTACTTATCTCTATTGTTGCACATTAGGTAGAAAGTAGAAATAGATCACAGTTGAGTGTTTGTGTTTGGTTCTACAGCCTACAGTGATAAATAAATATTTTCAGTATACAATGAATATAAAAAATAAATTAACATACCATAGCATTAAACACGCATACACAATATACCTACAGCACATAGTAAAAGGTAAATCAGTATAAAGTATAGGTATTGACACTAAGGTGGCATTTGTACCTGGTACAGGGAAGGGGGGAGATTAGACAAAGGTCTTTCTGCAAACATTTCCGAGGATTTAGGCATATATCACTTATAGCATTTCACATTTCACTACTGAAGCGCATTAATGAGTGCCGTGAGGACAACTAACGCAACCCGTATGACGACAGACGTTTTATCTAGCACAGAATTTCTATCGATCAGTCAAGTGGCTGCTTACGTGTCAATACCTATATTTTTAATAAGTATTCTTAATGATAGGCACAATATTCCAACTGCATTATTACTATGTTTTTCTAAATATTACTCAAAAATACAATCTAAAAATAATGTTTAAATTCAAACAAATGCCAACATTACATCATGCACAGGTAGCCATAAAACTGTAACCGCTTAGAATAGGTTTGATTACAAAATATTATAACTTTAATAATGCTAACATCAACTGCAGAAAGCATTTAGCATATGTTACGAAAATTATTTTAATAGTCTACTTACAATATAAAGGTTTTAAAAAAATAAAATTTCTGTCATTTACAATTAAAAAACCAATTAATCGTTTTTACATTAGTTTATGACTAATTTTAAATTTTGTAAATTTATAAAAACTTACTGAGACAGAACATTTTCGATTGCTATGTGGCGATCTTCATCAGTGTCTTTTGCTTGGAGTTGTTAAATTAAGCGGTGACGGTTTTAAAGGTAGGTCTTGGATAGTATCAAAGGGTATGTGTGATTTGTATTGGGTTTGTTCGTTTAATATGTTTGTACTTTGTATTTTTGTGTGTCTGTAAATTTCATATTGTTCTAGTGTGTTGAGATGTGGTCCGTTTTTGTTGATGTGTAGGATTTCTAGGTTATGGTAAATGTCCATGTATTTGTGTCCTGTTTTTTTTATGTGAATGTAAAATGCTGAGTTGGTGTTCTGTTTGTGTTCCTGGACTCTTTATTTGAAGCTGCGACCTGTTTGCCCAATGAAGAATTGGTTGCATGTGTTGCAGTTTAATTTGTATTCACTTGGTGCTTGTAGTTTATCTTTGTTGTTGTTGTGTTGTAGTTTGTATTGTAAATTGTTATTATTTTTGTATGCTATTTTGTATCCTGTTTTTTGAAATTTCTGAGCTATTTTATTTGATGTTCTGTTTATGTATGGTATTGTGATGAATTTGTTTTCCCTCTCTGTAGTGTTAATTTTAGTGTTTTTTGTATATTGTGCAATAGTTTGTCTATTATTATGGTGTTGTATCTACTTATGTGTGCTAAATATTTAATGTCTATTTCTTTGTTTATGTTTTCTGTGGTCTTTGGAACTTCTATAAGTTTATGAAGCATGGATCTGAAGGCAGTGTGTTTGTGTTCGATAGGGTAGTTTGAGGTGTTGTGGTAAGTGTGTCTGTCGTTATGGGTTTCCTGTAAATGTTGAAGCTGTATTTTGTGTGTGGCTTATGGTGAGGTCGAGGAAGTTTAGGGATCGGTTGGTTTCAATCTCTGAGGTGAACTGAGTTTTGGGTGTATTTTATTATTGTAAGTGAGGAGTTTTTCGCATTGTCAAATGTTGCCTCTGTATAGTGTTATAATATCATCGACATATCTGTGCCAGTAAATGATTTTGTCTGTGTGTGTATCGTTTGTGAGTATCTTGGTGTTTTCTGAGGGTTGTAGGAAAATTTTGCTTAGGACACTGCTGATAGGACTTCCCATGGGTAAGCCATCTGGTTGAGAATAGAAGTTTGAGTTGTGGGTGAAATAGTTTTGTTTGGTGATGATTTGGAGGATGTTTAGAATATCGGCGATTTGAGTTTTTGGTATGTTGTTCTGTATTAATTGGGTCTCTAGGATGTTGAGTGTTTCGAATACGGGTATGTTGGTGTACATAATTGTTATGTTGAATGATAGTAGTGTTGAATTGTGTGGTATGTTTATGTCTTTTATTTTATTTATGAGGTTTGTTCTGGTTTTTATGTGTTTGTCTGTGTTTAAATTAACAGATTGTCTGATTATTATGTCCATGTATTTTGCTAGTTTATGTGCAGGGGCATCTTGGTAGTTGATGATGGCTTGGATAGGGACATTGGGTTTGTGAATTTTAAGGAGAGTACTGAGGGTAGATGCTTTAGGTTGGATTTGTTTTAGGTGGAATTTTTTGTTTTTACTGAAAATGAATTAATTTCTTTTTTGATAGTTCAGTTGCATCTGTATGTAGTTGTATTATATTATTATTTATTATGTATTCATTGATTTCGTTGTTTAGGCTGTTTGTAATAATAATTACTGTGGTGTTGCCTTTATCCGCATTGGTGAGGGTGATGTTGTTTAGTTGAGCTTTTTGTTTTATGTTTGTAGCGATTTTATTTCATCGCTTACGTTTTTGATATTTATGTTTTTGTGTTTGGTTAGGTTTTTTGTATCATTTCGAAGTGAGTCTTGGGCTTTGATGTCAGTTTTTTTAATGGCTCTTTCAGTTTGTAGTATAACGTTTCTAGTTGTTATGTAATTTGATTTATAATGTAGGTTGTATTTTAGGCCTTTGTTTATTAAATTAATTTCATGTTGTGTGAATTTGGTATTAGTGAGATTAACTGTACGGGGATAAAATTTTTGTGCGGGTTGAGAGTATGTTAATTTTTAATGCTTATTAGTTTATTTTTTATTAGTTATTGGTGTTTAGTATGATTTGTAGTGTGAGTTCGTGTCCGATCATGTTGGCAAGATTTAGGTGAAGTTGGTATAGCCTATGTTTAGTGAGTCTTTATTTTTGTATAAAGTTTTAATGTTTTGTTTTATGTAAATGATTTCAGCGTTTTTTGTTTATTGATTTTAGCTGCTTATGTGTTATTGTTAATGTTTATTTTGGCGTATGTGGGTGTTATGTTATGAATTAGCCATTGTTTGTTAAATTGTATGTGGGCGTGTATTTTTCTAACCTTTAAAACTGTCTTCTTGTATTCGTTGACTGCAGCCTGTCTTGGTGTGTTAAACTCTTGAATTTTGTAGTCAATTATGTTCGGAGAAACTTAATTAATCACTTTTAAATTAGTTTATGACTATCCGAACTTTGTTTAAACTAAATTGTGTAAATTTATAAAAACTTACTGACACAGAACTATTGCATTACAAAATTCAAGAAAAAAAACACAATGTCTTTATTTAATCACCAAACCTATTTGAAATATTTAATAACAAATACTTTGAAACAATATTTTAATATAGCTGTATAGTAAATTGTAGCCACTGTTTATTATTTGCAACAATCAAAATATTTTGTTAAAAATGTATTTTTGAGTAACATAAGTGAAGAAGAAAAACTGGAATTAGTACAATCTTTGTCAAGGATTAGCCTTAATTTCATTATACAATGTATACAAACATCGATCGGTAATATTGAACTCAATGGGGTTCATCTTTCACTTTTCATAAATATGACTCAAATACCTTTTAAACAAGAAATAGTCAATTTAGGTTGCAGCAAAACAATAATACTCCATAACAATTTATATAAATTATGGTGTTGTAAACATAACCTCACTATACAAATATAATCCTGTAACAAATAATTATGTCTGTATCCTGTAGTTATGTTACACATTACATATACCTATATTAAATTATATAAAGATCCTATTTATAAAAGATTTGGTTTTAAATATAATAAAGCATAAACTTTCTGCATTAAAATGTAGCATTTGTAAATAGAATGTCCACTGCAATTGTTTACTAAAAACAAACGTTCCGCTTTGTTTTAAACAAAAATAAATATGTATCATTTAACAATTTTTTTTCAAGCTTGTTATCATTTAGAATAGGTATTCCTCAGCCACAATAAACATTCGGTTTATGAAATGTGATAGAATCAAGGTAACAGTGTTCCCCAATTTAGTGAATGTAAATGTCTACCCTTGTATTGCTAACACGTTGACTGTCTATAAATATCCAAGACCCACTCCCATATAGTGCAGGACATCCTAAGACGTCCTTGTGTAAGGTAAAGTCTATGATGTATGTGTGTTCTGCGTATTAAAAGTAAGGAATTGAAACTCTTGTCAGCCCTCGGGGATATACTCTAGTACTAGTTGTAGCAGTCACCAAAGCACAACTTAATGCTCCACACTGAATTTTTGGTAAAAATACCGTCTTAATGACTTTGGTTTAAAACATTTTTTTTTAATTACTCCTTTTAATGCGTAGAACACAAAATTTTTGTCCAGAGAAAATATGAAAAGTTACTTTTTTCACATTTTAAATGTTAGTCTGTAATGGCATGTAGGCGTAAAGCGTGAACCGGGCATGCAGTAGCTACAGTGCAATGCACTACGTCTAGATTTTGTTGTAATTTTATGCATTACTATATTACCTATATTAAAATATACATACGAAGTATCCAGTCAGGATAGATTTGGTTATAATTTTATTCAAGACTACTATCTACCTATTTTAAAATATACCTATGAAGTAGCCAGTCAGGATAGATTTTGTTATAATTTTATTCAACATTACTATCGACCTATATTAAAATATAAGTAGGAAGTATCCAGTCAGGATAGATTAGGTTGTCATTTTGGTATATATTTAGACTTATTGCCGATACAGAAAATTACAACCAATATACCTATGAGTACTTCATAGGTATATTTTATTATAGGTATATAGTAATGTTGAATAAAATTATAAACAAATCTATCTTGACTGGATACTTCATAAGTATATTTTAATGTAGGTATATAGTAATGTATAAAATTATAACCAAAAGTTAAATATTTAGATTTTAGGTTTAGTATTAAATTATATTTTCAATGACGTAGTACAGTGACTGTAACTACTGCGGGACCGGTTCGCTCTATGCATGCCATTACAGACTAACATTTAAAATGTGAAAAAAGTAAATTTTCGTATTTTCCGCTGAAAATAAAATTGATATCTGTTTGTCCATTGTACAACTTGTTACATTCGTAGCAGTTCAGTACGAATGTAACAAGTTCTACATTGGACAAACAGGTCGCAGCTTTAAACAAAGAGTCGAAGAACACAAACAGAACACCAACTCAACATTTTACAACCACATAAAAGATACAGGACACAAATACACAGACATTTACCAAAACCTAGAAATCCTACACATCAACAAAAAAGGACCACATCTCAACACACTAGAACAATATGAAATTTACAGACACACAAAAACACATAGTACAAACATATTAAACAAACAAACACAATATAAATCACACATACTCTTTCATACTATCGAAAACCTACCTTTAAAACCGTCACCGCTTGACCCAACATCTCCAAGCAGAAGACACTGATGAAGATCGGCACATAGCGATCGAAAACGTTCTGTCTCCGTAAGTTTTAACAAATTTACTAAATTCAAAGTTCGGATAGTCATAAACTATTGTTTAAGTGATTAATAAGATTCAACCGAACGTAATGGACTATAAAATTCAAGAAATAGTAAGACTTATTGCCGATGTAGAAAATTATAACCAAATCTATACTGACTGGATACTACATAGGTATATTTAAATATAGGTAGATAGTAATGTTGTATAAAATTATAACCAAATTTATCTTGACTGGATACTTCGTAGGCATAATTTAATATAGGTAGATAGTAAAGTTGAATAAAATTATAACCAAAACTACCCTGACTGGATACTTCATAGGTATATAGTAATGTTGTATAAAACTATAACCATTCGTGTTCTACACATATGTAATATGTACATATGTTAGTAATTAAACACACAAACGAGTAATTGAAAAAAAATTGAAAAATAAACAACGTCATTAAGACTATATTTAAATTTGTAAATTATTTTACCAAGAATTGAAAATAGGGTTATGTTATATTGAAGATATGGTCTTTCTAAATGTTTCTTTATTGGTAATTTTAGAATTAATAAAACATAGTGAATGAAGAAAATTATAATATATTATTATATTGAGATGATTCTTATATTCATATAAGATGAATCTAACATAGATGTCTGGATTACTTATAGTTTTAGTAAATGGCACTCTAGATTAGGTTACAACTTAACTTTTACTAGATACAAATATTACTTACACTATACTTTCGCTGAATTACTAATTTAGTATATTTGAAGCAATATATTGTTTTTATTTACATACGTTTAATATTCTCAACACTAATTAAATCTCATTTACCTCCGTTTTTAGCCGGCAATAGTTCTAGTCACAGGGACAGAATACTAGTCTCTCTGACACACACAAAAAATCACAGACTCAACAGATTAATAGTTCAACCCAGGCTTTACAGAGAGTTACTAACAAAAGTGTATGATTATACAAGTTGCCTTATTTACCGTGAATATTGATATTTATCTATAAATTAATAAAGATTTTAATTCGATAAAAGCCAATCATCAAATGGAACATATTTATCTCATCTATTTGTATAAATATATCTCGTAAAAACATTTCCGAAATCCATATAATTCAATGCTGTAAGCCAATTTTACCCGTAATTGAAGAGATGAGGTAAAGTTTTACTAACACCAAAACATATTTATTATTTTTTTAAACTTTATAATTGACATTTATAAATATAAAATTAACACACAGGATTGAACAATGCACTGACCTAGTCCGAAATGCGACAGATGAAAAATATTAGTATAAGTAGTGGTTTGTTGCCAAATGATACCGATAATGTTAATTGTAATTTAAAAAAAACCCAAGACGTACAACATAAAAACTGCAAGTTTTAAAGAATTAAACCCTCAACTCGTATTTTAGAACACGTATTAAGAGGAAAAATAATGATGAATTAATATTTAGAATTTATTTTGATAATATAATAATTTGTTTTAACATAAAGTATATTATAAATAGATCAAACAGGAAGATCATATTACTATTGTTATCAAAAACTTATGAAATCACTCACAAACAAAAACACTGATTCCTTACTATACAAACTTAACAAAGACTTACAATATTTACACAAACTAAATAAGCATAGCCACCATAAAACCAAACATACATAGTGTACAAACATTCTCAATAAAATTACTCAATTATATCATAATTTTCACATCATAACTTCTAAAAACTCACAAAAAAGACCTACTATTAATAATCCAATCCATCTCCACTTTAACCTTGACCAAACAAGAGGTTGGTAATGGTTTAAGTTGTCAATGGGATATATCTCCCCAAACATCGGTTTTCATTCAAACAAAGACAGTAATACCTTTTATGTATTGTGAAATATACTGAGCATTTAAAATTAAACATGTTTGAAATTTGTAAAATATTTTTAGACATTGAAATTGAAGAAGTATTCTTTAAACTATCTAATATATCCTTGTTGATTCCATCTTCACGTGAGCTACTAGTTTTTACTAAAACACTATTAACACGTTTGCTACCGAGCGGCGCATATATGCGCCGTCTGGTTTCTCACGAGGGACCGGCGGCAAGAATTCGATCTCTCCACACAGACCACGTTAACGTGAGCCTGACCTTCATGACAGACCAAAAGTGGAAAGTTGTTATATTAACTTATTATAGTTCCTATAAACCCATGGCGTATGTGTGTTTGTTGTATATTTTTGTTTTTGCTGTTTTCAGAGTTTTTTTTAGAATGGCGCATATATAAGCCGGTCGGTCTATAGCAGGGGTTCTCAACCTTTTAGGCTCTGAGCCCCCTTCACACTTTGGTGTGAGGTCACGCCTCCCTTTACGGATTAAGTTAATTTACACTTATATATGATAAATTTACTTATATTATGTTTGAGGAAAATTACTTTGAACTTAGGCTAGACATACTCTAGTAAGGGTAAGGAATATAAAATCATATTTGCTCAAATACAAATTTTATTTACACAAATCATTGAATAAATCACAACAAAATATCAATAATCTAACCAGAAAAATGTTCGCTACTTTTGTAGTGCTAGTGTGAGGGCTGGCACTGTTTCTCGTTAACTATTTTTTGTATGTTTGGATGAAATTTTGACAAAGAACACCGCAGGTCACTTTCCACATCTAGTCTGGCTTTAGATTTTATATTAGCCAGGGCTGGAAATCCTGTCTCGCATAGATAAGTTGATGAAAATTGTACAAGCAACTTCACTGCCTCCATTGCTACTTCTGGGTAAACAGGAAGATATAGTAGCCAGAAATCTTCGAGATCCATGTATGGAAAATCCAATTTAGCTTTGGAATCACATTGCAAGTCAATTGTTTGTTCTTGAATGTGATCAGGAAGTATATCAATGTTGGTTTGAAAGGGGTCTCTTGTTAACTTGAATTCCCAGTTTTCCGAGCTTATATCTGGGAAATAGTCTCCGATTTTGTTCTTCAGAGACAACAAATGCTCAGATATTAGGTCCTTCATTTCATTTACTAGGTCTTTTGGAAGACTTTGGGTACCAACGAGGAGGTTGTTTAATTTTGGAAAGGAAGAAAAGTTCGGCTGCGAAATGTGCAGGCGGCGTTGCCAAAGACCCATCTTCTCAGCAAAACTCTTAATTGAATCTTAGTTCTTCAAAGTACTTTTCTGACCTTGTAGCTTTAGGTTCAGAAGATTTATTGTTTCGAAAAAGAACTCATCAAAAAGATTTCAACTTTTGATTTCAAGTTGAACAATCTTGCAAGCATATTACCTTTGGACAACCAACGAACTTCGGTGTGAAAGATAACTGTTTCTTGATCACTGTTCAGTTCTTGACACAACACTCGAAAAAGTCTGGTGTTCAAAGCACTGGATTTGACGTGATTCACTACTTTACTGCTAAGTTCAAAGCAGCGTTAAGTGATTCAGGGAGAGTCTGGTAAGCCAAAGGTTGTCTGTGGATGATACAATGGGATCCAATTATTTTAGGGTTTTTTCTTAGCTAATTCAATAAATCCTGATCGGCAACCTGTCAAAGCTTGAGCTCCATCAGTACATATTCCAATAACTCTCTCACAGGGAAGTTCATTAGCTTCTAAAAATGTTTGAAGACCAGAAAGTATATCGACTGCTTTAGTTGTTGTTTAAAGATTTTTTGAAAACAGTATTTCTTCAAGGAATTTCTTTTCATCTATATATCTACAGTAAAACAACAACTGCACTTGTTTTGAAATGTCTGTTGCTTCATCGCACTGCAATGCAAAGAATGGGGAGTTTTTTAGCTTTTGCACTAGTTGATTTTTCAAATCAATAGCAATGTCATCAATTCTACGTTTGACTGTATCGTTAGATAAAGAAATTTTGGCAACTTTATTGTAGCTGTCTTCACCGAGCACAGTACTACAAGCAGTAAGCAAATAAGGTTTTATGAGTGACTCACCGATTGTGTGGGGTTTCTTGTCTTTAGCTATCAACAAGGCAATTTTGTAAGCAGCTTCAACGGCCTTTTCAATTTCCATTCGAAAACTTCCACTGGAATCAAGTTTCATTCTCTTAAGGCAACTACGCCCCGCCGCGCTATTAATAAACAAAAGCCCTGCTATGCTGAGTCACAGCTAGTTTCTTACGCCTGGACAGACGCTCACTTACATTTTATTGAGTAAAGAAATAGAGCTTTATAGCTCTATTAAGCTATAAAGAAATTTCAATGATTGTGTGTTTGTGTCCAACATCAAATTAAATTTTTTTTAAAATTTGTTGACGCCTCCCATGGAATTCTTCCACGCCCCCCCAGGGGGCGCGCCCCCCAGGTTGAGAACCGCTGGTCTATAGCATGAAAATCTTATCATGTTACGGGCTTCCCACGTATAAGGCACAACAGTGTAGCCCCTCAAATCCGAAACCAAATATGATTTTGATGAAAACAAATTTTTAAAAGTGTACAATTTAATAAATTATAAAAAGTTTATAGGTTATTAATTTTTTCTACTTACATAAAACAGGGCTTTTTCGTATTCATGGTCTTTTAGATAGCATTGTGGGTCTTCAAAACTGCGTCCGCCAGCCTCAAGGCATCCTCAATGTAGAGGACCTCTTGGAGTTCCGAAGCCAGTGGCACCATTTCAAGTCGCAAGATATGTGGAATAAGGGCTGGGCATTCGAGAATGTGGTCTGGCGTGAAATGGGCATCGTTACAGTTCTTGCAGGAGATATATGTTCTGGTCTTGTCTGGAAGAATCTTCATTCCTTTAAAATGGTTTGTCCTAAGTCTTGCAATTGTTGACGTAAGGATTCTGGGACCATCAAAAGCGATAATAAGAGGTTTTCTGAAGGAATGGGGCAGAAGTCTGTACTTTGCAACTGCATTTACATCTGCAAGCGTTATAGTAGGGCAATGTTGGTGAGAGTTTCTGCCTTCTTGGCCAACGAATCCGCACACTCATTTCCCTCAATATTCACATGTGCAGGTATCCATTGCAGCAAGGAGGATTTCCCATTGCAGTGCAAAATTTCCAGTAGGATATTGATAGCAGAGGTGATGTTGGTTTCTCCATTTTTGATTCCTTCTAAGTCAGCTTTTTGAGTCAGAAAAGATAACTAGTCCTTCCGTCGACAGAAATTCCGGATTGGGCAGATACAAGGTAAGTGCCTCCTTAATTACAAGAAGTTCACTGGTAAAGTTTAAAGCGATCAACCCTGTGTAGAATTTAAGCATATATTTGTCTCCATTTGGAAGCAGGAAAAGAACATCAGCACCTCCCTTGTTGAGAGATCTGTCAGATGAGCCGTCCGTATAAGCGATTGCTAAGTTCCCCTGAGAGAGCCTCTCAATCGTTTCAAGACCTCCTTGTCTAAGAATCTGTGGGCCTTCCTTCTTCGAGGAAGGACTTAGATGTGAAATATATTAGAAATAACACTATATACACATAAAAACAAAAATGCCATACAAAGGCTTATATCAAAAAACTCCCAACTAAATCGTCTTGGCTATTCATGCTAGACAGATTGCTTATATATGCTACATATCTTATTGAAAAGATGCTGACATTATAAACAATATTTTATCAGAGACAAAATTAGTTTACATTTGTATTCCATATACAGTAGGGCAACAAAATATTTACAAACGCACTCATCACTTGTGACAGGTTTATATCCTGTGCTGATAAATGCCATCTAGAGTACATTCTTTGTGATTCTAATGGAATAGAATGGTGACGCAATATTTTCCTAGAATGAAACGCTGCAGAAGCTCGAAGGAACAAACAATGTATCAGGAGTATTTTGACCTTGATAACTGAGAGACCAAATGTACCACATTAACGACAGACATGTTTATAGTCCGATACGAATATATCAAACCGTTAAAATAAACCACTGATTTGTCAGAGGAATAAACGTAACACGCAAATAGCGTCGCAAATATGAGCCACCGGTCCATTTCAACAACCCAGAGCGGCGCACATGTGAGCCGTCGGTCCACGACGAGCGACCGTACGGCGCATATGTGAGCCGGCTGGTCTATACCAAAAGTTATTTTGTTAACATTGACGGTAGCGAACGTGTTAAATATTTTACAACTTGGTTATAGTAGCACTTAGTTATATTTGTTGAGGACAGCCGTTTCGGGAGATGTGTCCCATTATCAACTCAAACCGTATCTGATCTCAAGGTCTTCGTAGGTTAAAGTGGGGCTGGAATATTATGGTGGGGGTGTGGGTGTATTTGGTGAGCATTAGGAGTTATGGTGTCAAAAAGTGTGTGTAAGTTATGATGTAATTGGGTGTTGAGTACGTGTGTAGGGTGTAATTTGAAATGTTTGTATATTTCGTATTGTTCGGTTGTGTAACGTTGGTTATTTCTGTGTTGTTTATGAAGAATTTGTATGTTGGATGTTATGTCTAGGTGGTCTTGTTTTGTGGACTTGAGATGTTGGGTGAAGTTTTATTGGTAGTCATTTTTTTTTTAGAGCGTTTATAAGTTCTTAGTAGAGTGTGTAAGATGATCTCCCTGTCTAGCACATGTAAAAACTGGGCCACGAACTGCAAGTTAGTTTGTAAACTCCAGCGACGTTGTAAATGTCGTTGGGTTTAAATTGTTTATTGAGAATGTTGTGTGTGAAGTAGGCTGTTTTATAATTGTATTTGCGTAGTGTGTTGGTTAGATTTTGGGTTTTGTATGATCTGTATGGTATTGTCAAGTGTTTTATGGGTTTTTTGTGTTGTGTATTTGTATTTAGGTTATTGAGTTTGTATTTAGGGGGTTGTATAATTTGTCAATAATTGTTGTGTTGTATCCATTGGTTTGTACTATATGTTATATGGTGTTTAATTCTTGGTAGTGTTCTTCTTTGTCTAATGGTGTTTTAAGCAGGCGATATATCATAGTGTTGTAAGCAGCATCTCATATCCACAAAACATGACTACATAAACATAATATCCAACCTACAAATTCTTTATAAACAATACAAAAATAGCCAACAATATACAACCAAACCATACAAAATATATATTTCAAACTATATCCTACACACATACTCAACACCCATCCACACTATAACTCGCACACACTTTTTGACATCATAACTCTTAATATTTACCATATACACTCACACCTCCCCCATAATATCCCAACCCAATCAAACCTACAAAAACCCTGAGATCAGTTACGGTCTGAGTTAACACAGGAACACATCTCCTGAAACGGCTGTCCTCAACAAATATAAGTAAGTGCTACTATAGGTAAGTTGTAAAAAAATTACAAGTGTTTTACTTATATTATTATCAATGGACACTAAATTTTCGTTTTCACAATCTAATATCCATGCAGTTTTATAGAGGCCATATGAGAAGAAACAAGCCTTTGTTGCATGAATAAGTTTAGGACACTTGGCTACAACTTTCCTGCTATAAATGAAATTGTGGATTAGCTAATATGTTTTTGAAATTAGGTTTTTAGGAGAAAACCAGTGATATGTGCTCTAGAGGGGACATAAAATAGTCCTTAAATGGGGACTTTGATGATGTTAGGATATTAGTTTCTGGCAAGCTGATGTTTCTGATCCACTTATCAGTTTTAAGAGGGTGTAAAAGATACACTTGATATTAATATTGCTTCATTAAACAAAGGAAGTAAATATTACTACAGGCAAACATGACATATCAATGTATGGTTTATTGAAACAATGTTTTATTGAAACAAAAAATACTAAGAACTGAGATTTAAACTTAATTCGTTTTTAAAATGTAATAGTTTTAGGTTCACCATAAATATTCATCACATTGTAGACTCAACCATCAACTAAAATCATAAACACATTTTAATGGTGTTTTTTAAAACATATTTTTATTTTCAGTTGTTCTCTTGTACATGTTGAAAATGTACATTTTAAATTACTATTGGTATCACTTGGTAAAAAACCACTAGATACTAATATTTTTCAGCAGACACATTTCACACTACATCAGTGCATTGTTCAATTCTGTGTGTCTTCAATGCTGAGCAACAGTCTTATCTGTCACTCACAGCATTGAACAATGCTCTGACCTACAGCGAAACCCATCTGCTAAAAGATATTTACAAATAGGGGTTGTTTGCCAAATGATACCAATTGTTATATTTTTACTAAATAATAATATGTTTCCCATAAACCATTTTTGATTTATCTACCTGTAAAAAAATTACATGGTCAGTTTTAACCAATTTGTTTACCACATATCTTTTTACTGGAACTAATACAGAGGCTATTAAATAGATCTCAGTTACTTGGAGAAGGTTTTATATTAGTTATGATAAGAATATAACAGCTGAGGGGTATCAATCAATAGCAGTCTGTCATTTTCAATAGAAACTATGGTGTGACTCAGTGAGCTTCATGGATTTATTTTGGAGTATTTTTGTAATGATAGTTATGTGGTTACTAATTAAAAGGCACTTTGTTATTGGTTCGGACATGGCCAAAAAAATTCTGTTCTGTATACAAACAAGTTTTTGGGTTACAATTACTCAAGTAACATGTTCTGCATTGAAAAATATCCCCTGACTGACTTGGAAGTAACAACTCTGGAAAATGTAGTACATGTAAGAGCATCAAGCCATTTCCAAAGCATCCAGCTCCAGAACATGCAGCTAGCCTGACCTAGTCTAATAGCAGTTTAAGAAGAAATGCAGATCTTCACAAGCACTTTTTATAAAATTATTGTTACTCAAGAATTAAGTGAGAGGAATTTCAAAACCTCCAGTCATTCTTCAGACTCAAACAAAACCAGTTTATGCTTTTTTGTATTAACTTGGGAAAAAACAACTACTTACTGATTTATTCAACAGTCACGTTTCACACTAGGTCAGCGCATTATTCAATGGCGTGAGTCACTGACAAGACTGTTGCTCAGGTGTGTTGTGTTGGTAAGTCTGTGGTGTATTTCTGTTCTATGGTGTGTTATACACAGACTCACACCAACACAACACACTTGAGCAACAGTCTTGTCAGTGACTCACAGCATTGAACAATGCACTGACCTAGTGAGAAACGGGTCTGTTGAATAAATCAGTAAGTAGTGCTTTTTTGCCAAGTTAGTAGAAAAAAAGTATAATTTATACAAAAACCTCAATATGTACAACACAAAAAAAACAGTTCATTAAGTTCTTCAGAACCTTTCTCTGTGGCACTGTTTTGTTTTTGTTTCATGAGTCTTGCTGGCGCTGTAAATAAATAAATATGTTGATCCTGATCACCAAAAAATCCCCAAAAACTTCATTAACAACTATTTCATTTTGATATTTTGGTGCTTGTTAATGAATTTGTGTGTAATCTGAAATTTTTTTAAATATTGTTTGAAGGTAATGGTTACAAGGTAAATGGTTTGAAGGTAAATGATACAGTTTGAGACTTCCTCTGACCTAAGTTTGTTATGAACCATAAAGAGGGCAAAGTCTGTTTCCAACAAGTCAGTTACAGGTCAAAATTTGTGGCATTTTCTAGCAATTTTGAGAGGGTTGTTTTCTTTCTCTGTGAGGCGTCATTCTGGTTATTTTATTTTATTTGGGAAACTTGAAATGTGTCAAACAAATGTTCAAATATCACTACAGATCTTGCAAGCAAATATGTATTACTAGCAGTATTGACAGACAGTGTCAATATTTCACTGAAAGATACACAAGGAAACATGGAATACCCCCAGAAAAAGCTTCGTCATTGTTCCAATTTACTTAACATAACTTTTAAAACCTATGTAAATTAGCATAGTATTTGTTACACTTTTGGTATTAACTTGGCAAAAAAAAAAAAAACACTACTTACTGATATTTTTTAGTAGATGCGTTTCACACTTAGTCAGCACATTGTTCAATGCTGTGAGTCAAGGACAAGCAAAATGCATCTGCGGAGAAGTATAAGTAAGTAGTGTTTTTTGCCAAGTTAATTCCAAAAGTGTAATTATAGAAAACCTCAAGATGTATAACACAAAAACTGCAAGTTATAGTATTTAAGTTGCTTGTTGTAATCATCTTGAATTCACTGACTAAACTATATTTAAAAAGTACTTAACTAAGTGATTATGGGAGTAGAGGCTTTGCTTCATAAAGGAACGATTGTTTCGAAATGTGCCAGCAAGTAAGCCCTACATATTCACTTAGTTAAGTATCTTTTAATAATAGTTGTAGTATTTGTTTTTAACAACAAACATATTTGTAAATATTTTACCTAAGTATTTTACTTAAAATATTATTTTCAGTGTATTAGTAAAAACTAGTAGCTTATGTGTAGATGGAATTAACAAACATGAATAAAAATATTTTCTCTTTATCTTTTTTTGTTTGCTTATAACAGCTTTTTAAAATATAGGATTGTTTTGCCAGACCCTGTATATACTTTGGATGAGTCATGACTTAGAGAGATCTATTATTTGTGACACTTTACCAACATTCAAGATATTCTTTAGCAGAAATAACTTAAACACAATAAAATTAAAAAATTCTATCAAGTTTGAGATTCAATGTTAAATACTTTGTGAAACTGAAACAAAAAACCACACCCTCTTGAAATTAATATGTAAATTAATTACATTAATGACAAACAGGCAATAAACAAAGTTAAATAGAGACATTTCATGATAAGTGTTATTCTAAAACTTTTAATAAAGAGTTAGATATTTAAACCTACCATTCCATATTATTACTTTTCAAAGCAAGATATGTAGAAGATAGATATTTACTAATAACTGTCTGAACATGAAACAAGTGATCATAAAAATTGAGCTAAAACTTAATAATAGTTATAAAAAAATATTCAAATGTAATTAATGATAACAGTGGACATGATAATCAGCAAAATTTTAACATTTATTGCACAGTAATGACTAATTAAAAAATTAATTAGACCTTTTGCTATTAACTTGGCAAAAGACCACTAGATACTGATTTTTCAGTAATTATAGAAAAAATCTCAAGATATACAACCTAAGACCCACAAGTTAAAAAAAATTAACTTATAAATTCAGCAACTGTTAATTTATTTACTAACAATGTTAACTAATAGCAATTATTGCAAAACTAGTAACTAAAAGAAAAAATGTAAAAGTGTTTGCCAACTTGGATTTCTCTCTAATTTACTGTTGTTACTAAAAATATATATTTAAAAAAAAACCAGAAAGAGAAGAAATTTTAGTTAATTATCATCCCTTAACTATAACTTCACCTGCAATTGTTGAGTTGTACATCTTGATGTTTTTTTAATAACACTTGCTTATCAATTTACAAGATATTTTACTTAATTGGTTAATAATTATAATTTCACTGTTAAAAAGCAATGATTATCAATTAATTGTTAATTCTTGAATTTTGTAGTCAGAACTTTAAATTTAGTAAAACTAACTGAGAAAGAACGTTTTCGATCACTAGTTGGCGATCTTCATCAGTGTCTTCTGCTTGGAGATGTCGGGTCAAGCAGTCGCGGTTTAAAAGGTAGGTTTTCGAGAGTATCAAAGAGTATGTGTGATTTGTATTGTGTTTGTTCGTTTAATATGTTTGTATTTTTGTGTTTTTGTGTGTCTGTAAATTTCATATTGTTCTAGTGTGTTGAGGTGTGGTCCTTTTCTGTTGTAACCTGTTCCAGGTTATTGTAAATGTTTGTGTATTTGTGTCCTGTTTCTTTTATGTGGTTGTAAAATGTTGAGTTGGTGTTTTGTTTGTGTTCCTCGACTCTTTGTTTAAAGCTGCGGCCTGTTTCTCCAATGTAGAATTTGTTCCATTCGTCGCAGTTCAGTTTGTATACGCCTGGTGCTTGTAGTTTATCTTTGTTGTTGGTGTCATTGTTGTATTTTGTATTGTAACTTGTTATTAGTTTTGTATGCTATTTTGTATCCTATTTTTTGAATTGTTAATTCATATTGTCAATTATTTCTTGAAAGTTGTGTCATCACTTTATTATACTATTAAAATAATTCAATTAGGGTAGAATTATACAACTGTCTTATGTGTACATAATTAATTTGTTGTTTTTTTTATTATCCAAATTTACCCTATCCAAATTATTTGTAACTCTATTGTATATAGATATATAGTAACTAGTAACATAGTGCTTTGCTCGTATTATGAATCTTTGAGTTTAATCTTGAGTAATCCTATATGGTGTTATGTCAAATTTAACATTACCCTTACTAAATTTACTCTTACTGAATACTTTGTAGGTATGTCATCAAATAGCTATATTTTATTTTAGTGTTAAATACTGTATATGAATTGTATTAAAGAAAACACTTTTAATAGCTGTTTGTGTTTGTATGTATTTACATTAAAGGTTGTGTTTCAAATTCTAAGTATTATTTAATTTCTCCAATTAGCTCACACTCTATTTAAATATACATACCTTGTACAAATTTTCAGTCTTTAATAAAATACATTTTAATTCATCCAATCAAGTTCAAATACATTTTTTTAAATCTATAGTGGATGCCAATTGATGTTCATACAGTTTTTTTTTCAAATACTCATTAATTTATTAAATTTTAAAACAATTAACCACTTTAGCTTAAGTTTATGACTATCCGAACTTAAATTGTGTAAATTTGTTAAAACTTACTGAGACGGAACGTTTTCGATCGCTATGTGGCGATCTTCATCAGTGTCTCCATGAGTTTTATCAAATGTAATGGACTACAAAAGTTCAAGAGTTGAAAACAATGTTCAGATAGGATTCGAACTGAGTATTTACATGTTTGAAATCCAGCACTTTGGCACTGAGCTAACTTAGCCATTGCTAGAAATCTTTATATAAAAATGTATGTGAAATTATAAGAGAAAGGTTCCTTGCCAAAATGAATACTGAGATAACTCCCTACAAGTGATAATTAGAATGAGAAGGGTTGGAGCTTCTGCTCCATAAATTAGAAACGAAAAAAAAAGGGAATAAATAGTAACAATCAAAAATAATAGTCCAACACCATGCACTGTATAGAGAGGAATATTGCCAGGAAATTCACTTTTAATTTTGCCACTTAATATTGTAGTTCTGCCATACATATTTAATGTAATTATACAACAAAAAGTAACACAAATAAAATTTTTCTTTGTCAACCTCAGTAGAAATTGACAAAATGATTTTTCTATATTACTTGTTTGTGATTCTAAAAAAAGCCTACCGGTACATGTTTCATGTTTAGAATGTAACACATGTGAAAATGGAAGAAAGTCAGAGTAGGGTAACACATTGTCAATTATTAATTAAATTCCTTCTATTAGCTCACTCCTGATATAGGTATATCTTATTTTCAATGGTTAATAAAATATCATAACAATTTTTAATCATCCAATTAAGTTTGTATAGATTTGTCTAACCTATAGTGGATGACAATTGATGTTAATACAGTTTTTTCAAATATTTATTCAATAATAAATTATAAAATTTGTAGGGTCCAGCAGGATTTGAACTGAGAATCTTCATGTTCGAGGTCTAGCGCGCCTTGTCACTGCGCCAACTTTACAATAGCTAGCAATATTTCTCTCAAAGATGTATATGAATTTTTTCTCCCATCTGGTTGTCGTTGAGACCTCCATTGTACAACCTTAAACTGTTGCTATGGTTACCACACAATATCATAAGTAGTGCTCTAGGGTGAATTTATCCTCAGTAGAAATTTACTTTTAAAATTTCTTATATTACTTGGTACTGACTGAATTTCCTTGCTCACTGTAAAATTATTTAACATTTGCATCCTTTAACGTAATAGAAAAATGCCTACAAATTATAATTGATCACATTTAATATCATTTATTAGTTTTTCATATCTAAGTTTCAGTTTGCTATATTTTCGGAAAAATGATTATTTCTGACCTATTTCCTACTGTATTAAATTATAAAAGTGGCAACAAATTAATTATTAACTATCCTAATTATTATTATGTACTTTAACTGTAAACTTTATATAAAGGTTAAAAATACTAAAACAATAAAAAACGTTGCCGTATTCAATGACAGTAGTTGGGAGTTAAAAAAAATCATTATATGCCAGTTAATGGTCAGTGTCAAAAAAGCCACGCCTTTTTTCAATGTCAAACATCTTGGATTGGATAGCCCTGCCTGCAGTCAGCTGACATTGACAGCATATTTTGATGTGCGGATTTCAGACATCCAGACGTCGTCTGCTACTATAGTTAAGTTTGTGTTTAAGTGGTGTTGTGTACCTTATTAAGTTTTAAGATGCCGAACATAATAAATGAAGTAAAATTAGACTTTAAAGACGTGCTTTTAAGACCAAAAAGAAGCACATTAAAAAGCCGAGCAGACGTAAGAAATGTTTCTACATGGTTTCATTACAAACTAATGAATATAACCTGAAATATAGAGTAGAATATTTTTTTCTGTTCCATTTTTAATATTGAACGTAATTATATTTTAGGTTAATCTCTTCAGAGAAATCACTTTCCGGAATTCAAAACAAACGTATAAAGGAATTCCATTGATTGCTTCAAATATGGATACAGTGGGCACATTTGAAATGGCCAAAGCATTAGCAAAGGTTAGTTCTTGACCATAACCTAAATAATGAGATAATTTTATCTTTTGTCTCTAGGCCATAACATTGTCTACCGGCCAGGTTTTAAAATAAGACGACCCTTTTTTAAGTTACTATTTTAAATAAACCCTTCAACTGAAACTAAGACATCTTATTTATAAATTTTAATAAATTTAATTTAGAAACCTAGTATATTATAATATAAAAGCAGTATAATTATACTAAAATTCTCAATTTATTAGCGTTTTTTAGACTAACTTTATTACAGGCCTAATTAACTACTTTTCTCAATTCAAAAATATATTTAAATTACGGTACCAGTTTGAAACTTGAAAATATTATTTTGCATTTAAAACTCCTTTTAAAATAATTTTTTTTAAACAATTTTCTAAACGAAGTTAGTAGGCAGTTAATAGACAGTTAAGATAATGTACAAAATTAACCAATATTTAGTCAAAATATAATATTTATTGTATAATATTAAGAAAAAATAATGCTGTTTAATTATTCTTAACTATAAAAATGTTTTTAATCACTTAAACATTAGTTTATGACTATCCGAACTTTAATGAAAATATGTCATGCCAGCCCTCTGATGTAAACACACACATACACCAAAGAATAACTTTTAGTAAAATAAACAAAGAAGTATTCTAAATAGTTTACTCCTTAAGTAGTTTTATTTACTTCTTAAGAAAGTGTTAAGGTTGTTATCAAAATTGAGGGAGCTGCATATTGTTTTGGTTTTAGGAGTAATATTTAAAAGTCCTTCAACATATTTAAAACAGTTGAATGTGCCAATAAAAACAACATGTATTTTTCTTCAACTTTATACAGATTCTAATGAGGTGCAGTATAGGATAATAACTTAATTTTGTTCTCTGTTTAAAACATGTTATTCTTTAATTTACATTAAACAAATATGAACAGTTTAACTGAAATGCGTAGAGGACGGAAGAATAGAAACATAATGAAGGACTTAGCCTTTGGCAAAGAACAATTAACTAGTACAAATGAGGCATTGAAAAGCCAAGTGAGGTAAATGACATTCTTACTATTTTGAGTAAATGAAGGTTGAAGTTTAAACAATATAATAAATCAAAGGCAAATTGTAAATATATTAATGCTAGATCTCGAAACCAGTTGAAGTTTGTAATTTCCCTTTTCCATACTTTCTTATACTTTAACTGTCAATTGCAATAAACTCCAAAAGTACACAAATTTCACTTATGCCTTTTTGTCTTGGTGCCTCAATTATTTTTGAAAAAAATCTGAGAAACTTCTAATATACAGTAGGTGTCCTAATATTAATATAATTTTTGCTTCTCATGCTATTATTATATAACCCTCTTCGATATAGATCAATATTAGTCTCGAACCTTTTTATTTTTATTTGTTGATTTCATCTTCACAATAGGTACTAGTTTCACTAAAACACTTGTAAATATGTTACAACTTGCCTGTAGTAGTACTTGCTTATATTTGTTGAGGAAGGCCATTTCGGGAGATGTGTCCCATTATCAACTCAGACCGTAACTGACCTCATGGTTTTTTGGAAATTAGGGTCAAAACTGACAAAAAAGCATAAGGTCAGTTACCAAGTGAGTTGACAATGGGACACATCTCCCAAAACGGCCCTCCTCAACAAATATAAGTAAGTGCTACTACAGGCAAGTTGTAACATATTTACAAGTATTTTTAAAATATATTTTTCAAATTACACTTTTGGTATCACTTGGAAAAAACCACCACTTACTGATATTTTTCAGCCTAAGCAGGTTTTACACTAGATCAGTGATTAGTTTAATGCTGTGAGCTACAGACAAGACTGTTTTTTGCCAAGTGATACCAAAAACAGTCATTTTAAAAAACCTCAAGATGTCCAACACATAAACTGCAAAATTTTTTCTTTACGACCTTTATTTATATTTTCTCTTTTTAATGGTTTTTCTTCAACCTTTCAATAAAGTGTTATTTATTCTCATTACATGACCTTGGCATTGGCTCTTGAAAGTCCTATTTTATGATCAGAATTCAAGGAATATACAATATGGATCTTACTTTAAACTAATGTATAATTTCTACAGCAGCTACAAAACCTCATGGTAGGGTTAAAAATTATGGGCAATGGGTATTTGGCTATACAGTAATAACATAGTTGGAGAGGAGTGAGTTTTATCATGCTTAAAAAAATGTATTTGTTGGATGTAAACTCTAATAGATGGGACGAATGTTGAACTTATCCTATATTACACATTCAAAAATAATCTGAAGCTTATCCCAGATGTAAAATAAGAGCTGTACACCATTTCAAAAATAGTGAATTTTAATTGAGAGACATATCTCTCAATTATCTTTATCTTTACAACAAATGATAAAAATAAAACAACAAATTCGCTCAATTGTGGTTAAATTATTGAACCCAGTGGCAGTTCTAGACTATTTTCACTGGCGGAACTGATCAGTTTAAATTCAAGTTACAACTTGCTTGAAGCATTTTGATTCAATCAAATGCCACATGTGGCATTTATATAAGATTAAATCTGTTTATGTTATTTTCTGTAACTATGAATCCAGTTCTAGTACAGGCTCCAAATGATGATACAGAACATGGAATGTCCTCACAGTACAATACCTTTCCATTGCCTTAGAGCAGCCACTCCGTGCTCTCACCACATCCTGCGTTTAATTCAAACATTCCTAAAATAAAGTGTCTGCTATTGACATATGGACCCCTTTGTCAGTAAAAATTGGGTTGTCTGAACTGGTCTGATCAGGGTTGATTGTTATGGAGACAGAATACAGCATTCAAGATGGCCATTAACATTTCAAGAGATTATTAACTAAGTAATTGTTGCAGAAAGGGTAAATAAAGTAATAATTTACACAATCCTAATAAGAACAATCAACCTTTGAAAACAGAAAGATGTTATAAGAAATGACTCATTCAATAATAAAAATAGAGCATTGAGCAAGCAAATAAAATATGGTAGCTTACAGAGAAATTAGCTATCAATTAATTACAAAACCTTATTGCACGTTTCTGTAACATAACCTAATTAAACTAATTTTAAAAATACTTAACTAAGTGAATTGCTGACGCGCTTCAAAACATTCATTCCTTTTACGAAGCTAACCCTCTACTGGCGGCATCGGTTAGGAGTAAAGGTTCTAATGGGAATGGATTTATGACTGTGGAATGGGGTTGTTTAAGTTGTGTGTCATATAATAAAAAAGGGTGTTGGCTTCAAAGTGTGTGTGATCATTTAATGATTACGTTAATTACGTATTCATTTAGTTAAGTAGTTTTAAAATTACTTTAATCAGTGAATTCAAGATGATTACATCAAGCAACTTTCATAACCTAATTAGTTTTAATTGAGTTTAGTTTTATCCTTCGGATAATGATGATTTGCAGAAAAATAGTTGTGTAGAACTTTATAGGTAAGAACTTTATTCTCCTTGTAGCCAAGGATTTTTTGAAATTTATATTAAAATAAATTTAAGTAAATGTATGTGGCTAAAAGCGGTAGGAGATTGCCCATAGTTGAATTGTTTAGTCCTATAATCTGCCATTAGAAAAGTACAACAATAACATTGAAATAAAACATTATTTTGGTGGGTATATAAATTTAGCTACACCTAGAAATAGACAGAAGAAACAAATAACAGTCAGGAGTGTACAAAAATAATTTTCATGGATGTAATTAGTCACCTGTTCTGAACTTGTACTTTGAATATGATAATTTTTATCTTAATTGAACGATGTATTTAAAATATAGATAAATTTAAAGTATTACAATTTTAATATTGTTTATTCTGTGGGATTATTTTAAAACAATATTAGTACAAACTTTGTTATTTAAACAATGTATTGAAAATATTGTTTTGAAACAGATAATAGATTTTGTTCACTTTAAACAATATTTGAGAGTGTAAAATTTGGTAGCTCAAATTCAATTATTTTAGGAATTGAATGTATGTATTATAAGTATTAAATATACAATTTATGATCGTATAGCTTTAAATAGCTGGAATTGATAGGAAACTAAAATGTAATAGTTATCTGATTAATTTTAAAGTAAAACTGAATTTATTCAGATAAATTCCAAATATTTTATTTGAAAAATAATCTGGATCAAAATTGGTATAGATATCATTTGAACTACAGGAAAAAAATGCTACACTACATTATAAACAATGCCAAATTAAATAATATTATATGTTAAAACTGTTAACTTTTATATATTTATTTATGTTTTTAGGTTATATTAGATTATACTCTAATTATTATTAGATGTAGTAAATTTTATTTGATTGTAGAATATTAGTAAATTTTTATTGTTGTAATTAATAACTGAATAAATAAGGATTTAAATTTTCAAGAATTAACACATTTTGATTGGATAATTTATTAAATTTCATTCACTTTATAAAAGGATAAAATAATACAATATGCTACAAAGTTTAGCTATTTGGGTAAGCTTATTATTGAATATCTCTCTTGGGTTAGCAATCAGGTTAAAATAATAATAATATGCAAATATATTAGTGAAATATTAAGTGGATCCTGAGCCTTGACAGAAAAGATCTGGTTAATTAGATACATACATAAAAAACTAATAAACTAACAAAACTCTTACAATTATTATATATGCATGTCCTTAATTATAATATGGATAGTATTCTTCTATTCCATTACAAATTTATGCTGCTTAGAAATTAAAATTTGTTGATTCCATCTTCACGTGAGCTACTAGTTTTCACTAAAACACTTAAACATATTTTACAGCTTGCCTGTAGTAGCATCTACTTATATTTGTTGAGGACGGTCGTTTCAGGAGATGTGTCTCGTTGTCAACTCGTGTCACAGTTTTTACAAAGGCCAGACAGGGAGATCATTTTACAAATGCTACCAAGAACATATAAACAAACTAACAAACAAAAACTACCAATCAAACTTCGCTGAACATCTCATATCTACAAAGCATGACTACACAAACATAACATCCAAACTACAAATTCTTCATAAACAATACAAAAATAACCAATGATACACAACCGAATAATACAAAATATTTCAATCTACACCCTACACACATAATCAACACCCAATTACAATATAACTCACACACACTTTTCGACATCATAACTCCTAATACTCACCAAATTCACCCACCATAATATCCCATCCCCACCATAACCTATGAAAACCTTGAGATCAGTTACAGTCTGAGTTGACAATGGGACACATCTCCCGAAATGGCCGGCCTCAACAAATATAAGTAAGTGTTACTATAAACAAGTTGTAAAAAATTTACAAGTGTTTTAGTTAAATTATTATTAATGGACAATAAATTTTAATTTTCTCAATCTAATATCCATGTTACCTCGAATTCACTGACAAGTACCTAATTTTGAATGAGACTTGTTACTGGAGCTTTTTTATGAAACCTAATTATGATAATGGCCAATATCCAACTGCTGTTTTCACCATACAAACAATGTCCACTCTCAATGTATTGTAGTCTAGAATTACAACAGCCTATTGTGTTCAAATGATATACAGTATGTCCTATGTCCCTCCTAGGATCACAGAAATGCTACATTTGATTTCTCTTTATCATGTTATATTAATCAGTTATACATTAATGTTATTTGTCACCAACTATTTTGTAAAAATGTAGGAACTACTATTCAATAAAGCAAAGGTTTCTTTATTTTCATTAACACTGCATCGGTCGTGCGTTCTACCATTGTAGAACGGGTAGTTTTTCTTTGCTACCCCTGGTGGTTGGCAACACTTGTGACCCTGAGCGGCCATATACCTTTCCCCTACCTCACTCTTTATTCCCCAGTATGTCGCCAGCCATCTCTTTTTTTGCGTACTTGGATTTATTAGCAGAATTGTGCAGTCTTCTACAATCGTACAATCGCAATCATTTGCGTACCTTATAAGAACGTTTTTACAAAATATTTTACTTTTGTGTTGTGTTTGTGAATTTGTGCCAGTATTTATTGAACAATGTCAGAATGTGATAGAGAACAGTTACGAATGTGCTTGGAGGAGACAGAAGATGATAATGAAAGTGTGCTTAGTGTAGAAGATGAAGATGAATTTGAGGAGAATGTCGTAGAAGAAACAGTTGAGTACAGTGATTCAGAAGATATACGAGGCAACGTAGTTGAAGAAGAAGAAAATAAAGAAGCAGAAATTCCAGATGTAGAAGAAGTTCAACCTAATGTAGAATAAGCCCAACCTTTGGCTATGCGTGTTTCACATTGGTAGAGAAAATAACAAAAAAAAGAACCATCTCGTTAGTATGTTGAACTCTTATATCAGTCGCAAGGCATTCCTGAAGGATTTAGCATTTGGTTTGATGTAACTTGCAATAAGATAAGGCAATAAGACAAATGGACACCTTGCCAAGAGAGCTTCGACGGAAAGGAAGGCTTTTGCTTCGCATCCCTGAAGAAGCTCCAGTACTACAGCAACCTGGTGGAGTAGGGAAATTTTTCCTTTGCGGCAGAGCACGGAATAAGTCAACACGGAAGGCTTGTGACAAATGTCATAAATGGATGTGCCTGAACCATCGAAAAAACGTGTGTGACGATCGCTACAAATAGACAACTTCTGGTAAAAAAACTAAATAATTTCTTTTCAATGTGTGACTACCAGAACTGTTGAAATTTTTCTAATGGTTGAAAATACATATATGTTCATGAATTTAGCTTTTTTATTATAATAAGCAATCAATGTTATACTTATAAAAGTAATTATTATGTAATTTCATATTTTTTCTTTTATTGATATGAAAAAATACTAATATTTATAATATTGTTTTATTTCACCTTGTAACGATGAAAAAATAATATTAATAGTCACATGTAGTGTTGAATAGTGTAATTAACAAAACCATGACAAAAAAAAGTTTGATAACATTGTAAATAAATGAAAAAAATTGGTTTTCGATGTTCTACAATTGTAGAATGCGCAACCACTCACGTTATGTCACCAATGGAGTGTTAAAGGTATGAAATGAATAAACGGTGTTAGAGTATTATTCTTCACAGTATATCTACGAAGTAACCTGAGTCTGAAGGGTTTTTACAGCAGAATGAATAAGCTGAATAATTTAGAATAAAAAGATGTTTGTTCTACTGAGTCAAGAATAATCAATTTATTTGGGTGACATTTATGCACTAGCTTGTGGTCCTTTTCAAGTCTCTATTAATGATATGGTCTAAAGCATGTGGGAACAATTGGTGTTGGGTTCCCAAACTGGGGGGCGTGAATGCAAGTTAGGGGGACATGACCAGTTGGAAAATAATAAGATAGATTATCATTTAGTTAGAATTTAAGTACACAATTTAAGAAGAAACAAGTTTCAAGGAGATTTTTGATGGATCCCATTTGAAAAGCCAAATATCAAACTATTTGGAGAACTTGGCTGAAGACACTTTGTTGATAGATGTAACCTGTTGCAGCTGTACATTTTGAATCTTGTTTGCCGCTATTTAAAACAGCTGATGTTAGGGTTACCCAGTTACACTCCGGATGGCTCTCTCTGACCTACATTACAGTGCATTTTTCCTGGTTGTGTAACGCTAGTTCTCTTTTCCTTGTTGTTTTCATAGCACCTCAATTTGCTTGATCTCGTAATAAACCACCGCCAGTTTTAATAACTGCTATTTCATATTAATTACCCGCATTTAGTAGTTACGTAAACCTTTACGCTCTATTTAATAGTTGATGCCCACTGATTAAGATTGTGTTAAAAGTGTGTTAGTGAAAAATCCACAGTTACGTTCAGTGACAGATTATTGCGCAACAGACAGCGGCTATTGCAAAAGTTAATAAAGTTCGGACTATTGTTTATCACTGTGTATTGTTTTGAAGCGTTATTGGTATAGAGTGAACATTGTGTTTAACCGCGTGTGTAATTTTTATAACATTTCTTGTGTATGCAAACTTTAGCCAGTTTAAGGAGTGCACTCATTCTTATGAACTTGTGTGATTTAATATATTAAAATAACCGTTCAGTGTTACAGAAAAGTGTTTCCGCCATTGGCAGTGATTGCAAGTCCGGTGAATGCAGCTTTGGGTAAGCTTTATCTGTTTAAGGATTACTTCTAAATTCAACATAAGTATTAATGCTGTTACTCAAAGTTATCGCCCGCCTTTAACTCTTTTCCCGTTATATCTAGAACAGGTGGTCCTCCGGGGAAAATACACTTTATTCTTTCCATTCATTGATACTCATTTAATTAGGTTTCAAAACCAACACAATTGTTCTCCCCGTCACTTGTGAAAATATTTATAGATTCTCAGTTGACCCAATGAATGTCAACATAGACTCCCTGCCAGAAGTACTGCAAAATGAAGGTATGAAAATAAAAAATGATTCCCCTGCCGATCATGATTTTGACAAATTGGATGTCTTCATTTTGGATGAAACACTTAAGAGTGTATCCCAGGCAGCTCTTGCTTATACTTGCCTTGGTTTCTTGAAATTATCACATTTCTTGTGAAAGTATGTATAAGTAAATAAATTGTTTTCAAAATATATATGTAATATTTGTTTCTTTTTCATATGCTCATACCATTTATTTATAGTGTAAAGTGGTGAGAGGCGGAGAGGCTTTCATTTCAAGAGGAGGGGTGTGGTACTAAAAAGTGTGGAAATCCCTGGTCTAAAGTAAGAATATCGACCATGTTGTTGTTAATACAAATTTCTTTTATTCATTCTAAATAATTGTATGTGAGTGAGAAAATGGTAAAGATTAAACTGATACATATTTGGCATTAATTTTAAGTTTGTTTCAGCATGGTTTATTTACAACTCTGCATAAATATTACTCAGTAGAAGATTGGGAAGAATTTTCCAGTAGTAACAAAGAAGCCTTAAATAATGTTGCAGCTAGCTCAGGCACAAACGAACAAGACTTTGACCGCCTTTCTAAAATACTGAATAAAGTAACTGGTATAAAGTTTATTTGTCTTGACGTAGCAAATGGATACTCACAACACTTTGTGGAATATGTGAGGAAAGTCAGAGCAGCTTTTCCTACTCATACAATCATTGTAAGTATTTATGAGATGATTTCTTAAGCAGTTTTGGCTTTATTTTTAACATTACGAAGCCATTTGTAACTATTTATATCATTTGTTTAGTGTTTATTTATTATTGGTAGTATTATGTATTATTTCCCATTGTTTCTATCATAGAAAATCTCATATAATTCCCCAATACAGTTTACCAGTGTCATCTAATTCTGCTGAATTCATAACATTTTAAAAAATATTAGACAGTTTAAAAACATTTTTGAAAGATTTTAAAAGCAAAACCGTTTCCTGAGTCAAGATTCTGCTACAAACATACATTTATTGACAATATACTCAAGAACATTAAACATAAACAACATCTTTAAACAGCCACACTTTGAGCCACAAAATAAACAATAAATCAGTTACCACAAGAAACAATTTCTATTATTTACAACAACAAACACACTCACAAAATTAATTCCACCTTCAAAAACCTCAATTACCAAATAACATACAAAACTATGACCACTTAAAACATATATAACCCTTTCAACAACAAACTAATACAATCTGTCTGGTATATATGAAATAACATGCGACAACTGCCCAGCTTTTACATTGCCCAAACCAATAGATCATTCAACACTAATATCAAAAAACACATTACACATAAAAAATATAAATTCAAAATCCAACTGTGAATCACATATAAAAAACACCCAACACACAAGAGTTGGCTCAGTGTCAAAGCGCCAGACTTCGAGCATGAGAATACTCAGTTTGATTCTGATCTAGACTCTCAAAATTTGTGTTATTCACTTATTGCATAAATATTTGAAAAAACTGTATTGTCATCCACTATAGGTTAAAAAAATTTATTTGAACTTGGTTGAAGGAATACAAATGTATTTTATTAATGATTGAAAATTTGTATAATATATATATATATATTCTTGATATTTTACGTTATCCATTGTTTTTCCGTTGCACTGACTTTATGAAGTTAATATATTACTATTGTAAGTAATTTTATCCACCATTAAGTGCAATGATTTTACCTTGAGTGATGAGGCGCCTTTCGGTCACTTGACCATTGTCGAATCACTGAATATTTGTTTTTAATTTTTCTGGTGCGGATGTTCGGTCTGTTGTGTTGATAATTGTTGACGTCATATACGTTTCCTCTTGAGTCTTGTGTATTATGTTTTTCAATAGTATGTCTTCTGTATATGTTGTTTGTAGATTCATTAAATTGTTGTGTATGTTTTTATAAATGTGGTATTTTTCTAGTGAGTTTAGTTCTATTGGGTTATTATTTATTTCAAGTATGGTTAGGTTATTTTCGTAATTTGTTATTACATGTTTATGTGATATTAGGTGTGCTGCAACATTTGATACTTTTGAATTTTTGTTTTTGAATGCTCTATAATGTTCTTCAAATCTTATTTTAAATGATCTGGTTGTTTTCCCTATGTAAAATGCGTTACAGTTGTTACATGTAATTTTGTAAATTTCTGATAGGTTATGTTTTTCTGAATTTGTTTTGTGGTTTGTGTTATTAAGATATTTTATTATTTTGTTGTTTGGTTTGTATGTTGGAGTGTAGTATTCTTTGTTGTATATATTTGTTATTTTTTCTATTTTGTTATTGGTGTATTTATATTTTAGGTAGATTTTTTTATTTTTATTATTTTTGTGTTCCGGTTGTAGTGTTGTGTTGAGGTTAGGTTTTTTTGTGAATTTATTGTATATATTTTTTATAAGGTGTTTGTTGTATCCATTTCTATTGCTATTTTTGTAATGTTATCTAATTCTTCATTTAATTTTTGTTTGTTATCCTGTGTGTATTGTATTGCTTTATTTATCATGTTACTGTAAGTGTTAATTTTGTGTGTCCAGGGGTGGTTAGATTTGTAGTGTATTGTGGTGTTGTTGGAAGTAGGTTTCCTGTATACTGTAGTTTCTATTTTATTATCATTTATATTTAAAGTGATGTCGAGATAGTTGATTGTTCTATTTGTTTCTGTTTCAACGGTGAATTGTATGTTTTCGTTGTATGTATTTAGTTTGTTTAATATTATGATGTGTTTGTTATGAATGGTAGGTTGGTATATTACAAGTATATCGTCTACATACCTTGTCCATAATGAAATATTGTGTGTGTTTAGTATAGGTTTAATTATTATTTGTTCAAAGTGTTGTAAATATATTTCTGACATGACAGATGATATGGGTGATCCCATGGGGAGTCCTGTTTTTTGTTTATAGTATTTATTGTTAAATTGGAAGTAATTTTGGTTACATATGTGTTTGGTTAGCGTAATGATACTATCTATTATGTTTCTTTTTTCGTTATTGTGTATTAGTTTGTTTATTATTATTTCTATGGTTTCTTCTATTGGGATGCTAGGGTGCATGTTAGTTATGTCATAACTTATTATTTTTGTGTTGCTGTTTGTTTTTATGGTTTTTATTTTATTAATTAATCCGTATCCATTTTTTAAATTGTATGTGTTGTTGATATGTATTTTAGATCTTATTATTTTGTCTAGTATTTTTGCGATTATGTAAGATGGTGCTGTTGTGAAATTTATTAGTGGTCTAAATGGTGTGTCGGGTTTGTGTATTTTAGGTATGCCTGATAATATTGGTGCACATGGTTTGAATGGGTATAGTCTTGTGTGGTATTTTAATTTATTGTTATAGTTTAGGGTATTTCGGTGTGTGACTATTAGGTTTTTTATTGTAATAAGGAATTTGCTAGTTGGGTCTGGGATTTGTTCGTATTTATTTTCTTTTATGTAGTTAGTCATTGAATCGATGTATTTGGTATTTTCTATTATTACTGGTGTATTTGTTTTATCGGATTTTAATATTAAGTAGTCGTTGTTTTCTAGTTTTTCTCTGAGTTTTATAATTTCTTTTTTATTTATATATTGTTCGGTTTTTTTTCCGTTTTTATTAGGTTAATTTTATTATTAATATTGTTTCTTATGTGTTCAGTATTTTGGTGGGTAATTTTATGGATGTTAGATTCTGTGTCAACTATTAGGTTTTTTATTATTTGTTTTTTGTTGAAATTAGGTAGGTTATATTTGAAGGAATTTGTTATTATTATTTTTTAACTGTATCTTAACCTCAAAATCAAACTCCAGAATTGCATCAACAAAATACACTTTAATAAAAAAATGCTTAACACTTAATATAACACCAAAATACGCTAAATTACACTTAAAAAATAAACAAAACACTATTATCAATAAAGCAACAAAAATAGCCGAATTACACATAATTAAACCAAACATTAAATCTGCCTACCATAAAAAAGGCCAAATCAACTTACAACTATACACAACCAATTTGGAAATAATGAAAACTTTTGATACTCTCACACCTATTATTCACGAAAAAACACAACAAATTATAATAAAACATAAAACAAACACAATAAACAGAAAAAACAGAAAAATCGAAAATTTATCAAAACAACAACATAACCTAAAAAATAGCCTAGGTTATATTTGAAGGAATTTGTTATTATTATTTTTTCTTTTTCAGTAAACTGTGTTTTAGTTAAGTTTATGAATTTATTGTTAGAGGTGTGGATTTGTTCTAGGTTATTTTTTAGGTTATGTTGATGTTTTGATGTGTGGATTGGTGCTAAGCTATTTTTTAGGTTATGTTGTTGTTTTGATAAAATTTCGATTTTTCTGTTTTGTCTGTTTATTGTGTTTGTTTTATGTTTTATTATAATTTGTTGTGTTTTTTCGTGAATAATAGGTGTGAGAGTATCAAAAGTTTTCATTATTTCCAAATTGGTTGTGTATAGTTGTAAGTTGATTTGGCTTTTTTTATGGTAGGCAGATTTAATGTTTGGTTTAATTATGTGTAATTCGGCTATTTTTGTTGCTTTATTGATAATAGTGTTTTGTTTATTTTTAAGTGTAATTTAGCGTATTTTGGTGTTATATTAAGTGTTTAGCATTTTTTTATTAAAGTGTATTTTGTTGATGCAATTCTGGAGTTTGATTTTGAGGTTAAGATACAGTTAAAAAATAATAATAACAAATTCCTTCAAATATAACCTACCTAATGTCAACAAAAAACAAATAATAAAAAACCTAATAGTTGACACAGAATCTAACATCCATAAAATTACCCACCAAAATACTGAACACATAAGAAACAATATTAATAATAAAATTAACCTAATAAAAACGGGAAAAACAAAAAAACGGAACAATATATAAATACAAAATAATTATAAAACTCAGAGAAAAACTAGAAAACAACGACTACTTAATATTAAAATCCGATAAAACAAATACACCAGTAATAATAGAAAATACCAAATACATCGATTCAATGACTAACTACATAAAAGAAAATAAATACGAACAAATCCCAGACCCAACTAGCAAATTCCTTATTACAATAAAAAACCTAATAGTCACACACCGAAATACCCTAAACTATAACAATAAATTAAAATACCACACAAGACTATACCCATTCAAACCATGTGCACCAATATTATCAGGCATACCTAAAATACACAAACCCGACACACCATTTAGACCACTAATAAATTTCACAACAGCACCATCTTACATAATCGCAAAAATACTAGACAAAATAATAAGATCTAAAATACATATCAACAACACATACAATATAAAAAATGGATACGAATTAATTAATAAAATAAAAACCATAAAAACAAACAGCAACACAAAAATAATAAGTTATGACATAACTAACATGCACCCTAGCATCCCAATAGAAGAAACCATAGAAATAATGAAAAACAAACTAATACACAATAACGAAAAAAGAAACATAATAGATAGTATCATTACGCTAACCAAACACATATGTAACCAAAATTACTTCCAATTTAACAATAAATACTATCAACAAACAACTGGACTCCCCATGGGATCACCCATATCATCTGTCATGTCAGAAATATATTTACAACACTTTGAACAAATAATAATTAAACCTATACTAAACACACACAATATTTCACTATGGACAAGGTATGTAGGCGATATACTTGTAATATACCAACCTACCATTCACAAAGAACACATCATATTATTAAACAAACTAAATACATTCAACGAAAACATACAATTCACTGTTGAAACAGAAACAAATAGAACAATCAACTATCTCGACATCACTTTAAATATAAATGATAATAAAATAGAAACTACAGTATACAGGAAACCTACTTCCAACAACACCACAATACACTACAAATCTAACCACCCCTGGACACACAAAATTAACACTTACAGTAACATGATAAATAAAGTAATAGAATACACACAGGATAACAAACAAAAATTAAATGAAGAATTAGATAACATTACAAAAATAGCAATAGAAATGGATACAACAAACACCTTATAAAAAGTATATACAATAAATTCACAAAAAAACCTAACCTCAACACAACACTACAACCGGAACACAAAATAATAAAAATTAAAAAATCTACCTAAAATATAAATACACCAATAACAAAATAGATAAAATAACAAATATATACAAGAAAGAATACTACACTCCAACATACAAACCAAACAACAAAATAATAAAATATCTTAATAACACAAACCACAAAACAAATTCAGAAAAACATAACCTATCAGGAATTTACAAAATTACATGTAACAACTGTAACGCATTTTACATAGGGAAAACAACCAGATCATTTAAAATAAGATTTGAAGAACGTTATAGAGCATTCAAAAACAAAAATTCAAAAGTATCAAATGTTGCAGCACACCTAATATCACATAAACATGAAATAACAAATTACGAAAATAACCTAACCATACTTGAAATAAATAATAACCCAATAGAACTAAACTCACTAGAAAAATACCACATTTATAAAAACATACACAACAATTTAATGAATCTACAACAACATATACAGAAGACATACTATTCAAAAACATAATACACAAGACTCAAGAGAAAAAGTTTATGACGTCAACAATTACCAACACAACGGACCGAACATCCGCACCAGAAAAATTAAGAAAAAATAATCAGTGATTCGACAATGGTCAAGTGACCGAAAGGCGCCTCATCACTCAAGGTAAAATCATTGCACTTAATGGTGGATAAAATTACTTACAATATATATATATATATATATATATATATATATATATATATATATATATATATATATATGAAGTTAATATATTACTATTGTAAGTAATTTTATCCACCATTAAGTGCAATGATGTAACCTTGAGTTATGAGGCGCCTTTCGGTCACTTGACCATTGTCGAATCACTGATTAATTTTTCTCCTAAGAGAATATATATATCCCAAGATTATTTGTCCATTGCACTGACTTTATGAAGTTAATATATTACTATTGTAAATACTTTTATCTACCACTAAGTGCAATAATTTTACCTTGTGTGATTATTATTACAGTAATTAATTAAGGTAAAATTATTGCACTTAGTGGTGGATAAAAGTATTTACAATAATATATATATATATATATATATATATATATATATATATATATATATATATATGCTGATACGTATTCCTTCACGGATGGAAAAATATGATAAATAGTTACTATCTGGAGTACATCCGTTCATTCTGCAGTCCATAAATTCGCATTTCCGACGTTTCGCTAGAATCTCATCCTGCATGATGAGGTGAACCCAACAACAGTATTAGACTCGCTCTTCTACTGTTGTTGGGTTCACCTCGTCAATGCTGGATGAGATTCTAGCGAAACGTTGGAACTGTGAATTTATGGACTGACTCCAGATAGTAACTATTCATCATATATATATATATATATATATATATATTCTTGATATTTAACGTTATCCATTGTTTTTCCGTTGCACTGACTTTATGAAGTTAATATATTACTATGTAAGTAATTTTATCCACCGTTAAGTGCAATAATTTTACCTTGAGTGATGAGGTACCTTTCGGTCAATTGATAATTGTCGAATCACTCAATTCGAAGTCGAATCACTAGAGTGATTCGACAATGGTCAATTGACCGAAAGGTACCTCATCACTCAAGGTAAAATTATTGCACTTAACGGTGGATAAAATTACTTACATAGTAATATATTAACTTCATATATATATATATATATATATATATATATATATATATATATATATATATATATATATATATATCAGGAGAGTGTAAGCTAGTGGAACGAATTTAATAATTTATTAATTGTAAATTGTATTCTATTTCAAACGTTATAATATGTAGCTAATTTTAACATTTTAATAACAACCATGCTAAAGAAATCATAGATAAGTGATATCTGTTATAGATGATACGTGCGGTTGTATTCTGTTATAGGCTGGCAATGTTGTAACTGGTGAAATGGTAGAGGAGCTAATCTTATCTGGTGCTGATATAATTAAAGTAGGAATAGGTCCTGGATCTGTGTGTACCACAAGAATGAAGACAGGAGTCGGCTATCCTCAACTAAGTGCTGTGCTTGAGTGTGCTGATGCTGCCCATGGATTACAAGGACACATTATCTCAGTCAGTATATCACCATAATTTCCCACCTTCCTTTTTTGCTTTCAGCCTTGTTTCAGAATGAGATATGGCTTGAAACAATCTGGACTTGAGCTAAAAAAATCTATATCTTATTATTTATGATTTTTATATTCTCCTCTTCAATACATTTTCCTCCTAATTTCTACACAGCTTCATGTTAATTTTCCACTGCGATAAACAGATTTAGATAATTTCAGTAGGCACCTTCATGACCTCTATCGCCTCTGCTTTATCTCTTCTATAAACTTAACATAGATTCATTCACTGATGTCTTAATTTTAGAGAACAAAATAAAGGTTACAGGAGGCTTAACAACGCAAGTAAATTACTGGGCTAAGACAGGGGTATTGTGCTTGACCAGGATTTTTTCTTTTGGCTTCACGTTACATCGAGGTAGTTTTTATTCACTTCGATGACTTCTAAATAAGTCGATTATGCAGTATTAGTCCACATTCAGACGGCTTGAAATTACAGTATGCTTATCATTTCTTGAACATAATTTTTGTCATCTGTTATACCATTTCTACCTTTTGTCTCATTGTCAGGCACTGCTAATGAGTCTGACGTAGCAATACTGTTCCTAAAAGGCAGAATGGTATATTTTATGAAAACAAACTGGCCCAAAAATAATCTGATTCGATTTTTAAAGGTATTTTTTAAGGCCAGAGTTCTCACCTATTTTGAGCTCTGATTGTGTTTACATTTCCTGTGTTTATTTACAGTACTTTTTCAATCAGAAATTCATGTACGACTTATCATGGTCATATAAGGGGCTCAGTAGAACTATCCTTGTGTTATTTGGGGATACAATTTTTCCCTACTTATTCTTCTAGTCAATTGTACACATAATTTCTATTTTATAATAATATAAGTTATAAAAAAATTATTCCTGTTCATTAGTACCAGGTGAAGCTTATATTTTTACTATATATTTATTTATATTTCAACTTATGTTAAGGCAATCAAATTATCTTATCTTGTAGACGTTTATGAATTTATTGCAAATGCTCAATCATTAGAAGCATAAAATATATTGATGTATGAACATTTTCTAAAACACAAAATCCCAAAATCCCACCCCAAATTTTGAACAATTTTAATTGATACTAAAAAGTACATGAAATTCGACATAGGTAATTTAAATTAAAATAATTATCACTTATACTAAATCGAATCTGAGTTGACAATGGGACACATCTCTTGAAACGGCCGTCCTCAACAAATATAAGTAAGCGCTACTATAGGCAAGTTGTAAAATATTTACAAGTGTTTTAGTGAAAACTAGTAGCTCATGTGAAGATGGAATCAACAAATACGAAATAATTAACTTATAAAAAAACATTTAAACTGGTTAGCATAATTATACTGATTGTGTTTCATAGGATGGTGGCTGTACTTGTCCTGGAGATGTAGCAAAGGCTTTTGGGGCAGGAGCTGATTTTGTGATGCTTGGTGGAATGTTAGCTGGACATGATCAGTCTGGTGGAGAGATTCGACATAAAGCTGATGGTACAAAAGTTAAGTTATTTTATGGTATGAGCTCTGACACGGCAATGAACAAACATGCTGGAGGAGTGGCTGAATACAGGTGAATAATTTAATGTTAAATTCATGAAAATTGATTCTGAAATTGTAGTGTTGCAAATAGTAGACTTTAGACAGTTGTAAACTTACAGTCTAAAGTAAAATGTTCTGGTGAGTTTTGGATTTATTAGAATATAAGTTGGTTTTGGAGGCACCAATGAGTACCCAAAAGTTATAACATGTTAAGAACAGATCAATATTTTTCATTATGTTAAAGCAAATTTTCATTTGATCTTACACTTGATCAATGGACTTTTTTCTGGTATCCAATTTGAACATACAGTAAAGTTTTGATAATTCAAGGTAAATGGGACCAAGACCCCCTCGGAGAACCAAAAACCTGCATTACACATAAATACATTCCGGTGCATTAGAAAAAAATGGAGTTTTACTGAACCCTGATACTATAATTAAGAATATACAAAATAAGTTTATAGAACTTTATATGAACATTTCTTGGAAACCTGACTCATCATTTTCTCAAATTTAACAAAAGCTCAAAAAATCAGGATTTGGAATTTCAAGACTCTACTGTACTTTGTTCTTGTTAAAGATACAATGTTAAACTTCCTCCATACTTTCTATTTTAACTTGATGGTAGCTGTCATACTCGGGTATTGATTCTCTGTAATGATCTACGTCCATCTCTGCCCTCATGCCCTATGCTTTTATTCAGGTTGCAACTGCTTACATAAAAAATGAAATTATATAGTGATGCAGAGTGGAGACAAGAGCTAGCAAGTTCTTTCTGCTTTTAAGAAACCAATTAGCCTTATTTTCTACTGGATTGTTCCAAGACAGAATTAACCATACTTTAATTAAGCAATATCTAATGTTAAAGTTGATCTATGCACAACTTTGGGCGGGTGGTCTGCAACACTTTAACTGTTAAAGAGATTACCCTATTTAATCCTTTTATTTACAAGCGTCTATATATAGGTCAGGTAAAAAAAACTGCCTGTTGTAATCATCTTGAATTCACTGATTAAATTATACATTTATCAGTGCATAACTATTGCAAATAAATGTAACAATAATCAACATTATTGCATAACTTTAGAATTTACTTGCTGGTGTGTTTCGAATCAATCGTTTCATTTACGAAGCTAACCGTATAGCGATGGGTGTCGCACAAGGTAATAAAATTTATAGCTTCATGTTTATGTACCTAAACATATGTGTATAGGTAGTGAATCTTGGTCATATTTGGGTAACCTTAATTTTGCCTATATGTTTCAATGTCCTTATACAAAGCAGATGGTTTTCCCCTGTTTGTCTTATGTATAAACATCAACCTATGTAACAAAACAATCATTACATATGATTTGATATACTCCTGTTGTGCTGTATGTGTTTGATTCTGTTGCTGTGTTTTTTATTTTATAGTTATGTTTTAGGTATTGAATGCTACTTTCTGTTTGACTTTTTGAAAGGTTAAAGCTATTGTTTGTAATATGTATTGAAGTTTAAGGTTATATAGACATAAATTGATTAACACTATGAATTGTCTTGTGCTATTCATTAAGCTTATTTATGTTTGTATTTTTTGCAAGACATTACGGTAAAAAAATCAGTATGTACATGATTATGTATCGTTATATAATGATAAAAATCATTATTAAACTCTAAGAGCAAGCTATACTCAATTCTAGGGCTTGAGTACACATGATTGGACTATTCTAATGGATACATATAAAAAGCACTACAAAATCCCAGAGGATGTTGGTGTTTCATCATCTAGACTGGATATTTCCTTTTTTCTTGGAAAATTAAGCGTATCATCCTGGTAGAACTAACAGTACTGTAGGAAACATACCCAAAGACCACACAATAAAAATGAATAAGTATTATGATTTAATAAATGAATTGATTAAAAATAACTATATGGTAAATGTATAAGCATTAGAAGTGGGAGCGAGAGGTATACCAGCAAAATTTCTCTATAGCCTACTTAAAAGCCTTGGCCTGTCGAGAACTACAGTAAGTTCTACTCTAGAAACAGTATCTAAAGCTGCATTAGCAGGCTCCTATAAAATTTGGCTAGGTAGAGGGGATAACATGAGTATTAAAGGTGAGTGTCGATGATCATCACAAAGAGGCCTCTTAAACCTAGACCCGGAATCACAAGTCCTGGGGCTACTCCCTTTGCCACACGATGAACCCAGCACCTGCACAGTGAATCCATGCAATGCAGAAGTTCGTCTCATGACTGTATGTTAGTGTTTAAAATTATAAAAATAGTTACAATGTTATTTTATATGAAGTTTGCAAATGACAACCAGAATCATTCTTTTAAAACATTATTTAATTATCCTCTAAATTAGGTGTTTTATTATAGATCGTCCGAAGGGAAAACTGTTGAAGTGCCTTATAGGGGTGATGTTGAGGCTACGGTCTTAGACGTACTTGGAGGACTGCGTTCAGCTTGTACCTACACTGGAGCAGGAAAACTTAAAGAACTTCCTCGACGAGCTACATTTATACGCTGTACACAACAACTAAATACAATTTTCTCTGTTTAACTTTTTAAATTATAGGCTTAGCCATCTGCTTGATGACATGTAATCAAATTTACATACACTGTATGGTAATGTTATTTAAGCACAATTAATGTATTATATTTATAAAATTTTTATTTAGTTTTAAAGTTTTAATAAATAGGTATGGATTATTTACCAAAGTTGTTTTACAAATATATTTAATATTATTTCTGTACTGGTGTAAATGAAGTCTTTAGTGAAGTAAAATCTGGTTACTTTTAAAATGACTTTTATCTGCAAACAAACATTTAAAAAAATATTTTGATTAAATTGTTTACGTTTAAAAGCAAAAATTATAGTTTTGTTATCACGTCCTCAGATAAAATAAATGGCATAAATGGATCCTGTAGTGTGCTGATAATGTAAAATTAAGCGTGGTAATGATGTCAGGGTTTATATGACAAGGAATAATAAAAAAGTCTGAGAAATATAGAAGCTAGTAGTTTTTTAATGGTGAACAGTAATTCTACTTTCTCTTGGGATCAAAAGCAGGTTTCTATCTAGAAAAATTTGTGAAATATACAAAATGGAACTGGGAAAATGAATCTAGAATGAGAGCTAATTGTTGATAAATTCATTGTGGAGTTAAACTCAAAAGTTTTGACACCTTCTTCTGAGGAGGTTTCTAAAGTGAATAAAAGGATGAAAAACCTTTTAAGTGAATATTATTCTATAAATGTACTGCTTTGGTTTTATGAGCACTGTTGGGAGTTTTTTTCAATTCCTTCTATTAGCTCATACTCTTCTTATATTGATCTTATACAAATTTTCAATCTTTGAATAAAATAAGTTTTTGTTCATCCAATCAAGTTCAAATACATTTCTTTTAACCCTATAGTGGATGACAATTGATGTGAATACAGTTTTTTCAAATATTTACTCATAAATTTAAAAAACTTGATGTCCTGGTCAGATTTGAATAGATGAACTATGTGTTTGAAATCCAGCACACTTTGGCACTGAGCCTACCCCACCATAGCTAGAAATCAATTACTTAAAGATATATATAAAAATTTTAAAAGAGCGTTTCCTTGCAACAGTGAAGCATTACAAGAGGTGGATAGAATAAGAAATTATAAAAATCACCATAAATTTCATAAATTTGAAAAACATAGCGAATAAATAGTAACAAACAAAAATAATGGAGATATACCATGTAGGACCTACTATATAAAGAGGAAAATAGAAAATTACAAGGAAATTCGCTTTATATTTTGCCATGTAATATTGTAATTATGTCATTTGTATAGGCCTATACATATCTATATTAATTGAAATTATAAAATAAAAAGTAACTGAAATAAAAAATTTTTTCACCTCAGTAGGTATTGATTTTGAAATTTTTTTCTATATTTCTTGTTTTATTTCAAGACAATATACACACCTTTTTAATTACATTTTATTCAACTTTCTCATAAGATTTCTTTACAATAACAGTCATTTGTAACACAGCCATGGTTTAGGAGATTTATACAAGGTAGCTCCCTTACTTAGACCATACAGTATTCAAGGAACATAAAATTACTCTTAGAGTAATTACTTTTAGGTAATTTACTTAGATAAATTACTCTTTATGTACATACTTATTTGACAAAAGGAGTTGATTGTGGCTCATGTTTAAAATTATAATCTTTTAGTTTAATTATGCAAAGTACTATTTATTTTTGAATTTTGTAGTCCATTACGTTTGGTGAATCATAATTAACCACTTTAACATTCAAGTGATTAATATTATTATTCGTTTAGTTTGTATTATGATAAAATATTTCCATTTCTAGCTATGAATTAAAAATATAAGACAGTATTTGTTTTTTTTTTTTTAAAGATATTTCTCGGTTTTATTTTTATCTGCTGACGTGGTTGCCTAAAAAAACGGATGTGTATAATTTTATCCTAAATCTCAGCCTGAAAATCATAAAAAAAGTTTCTAAAATATTAATTAATTTTCCATAAATATTTCTCAAAAATTTCAAGCACATTTTAGGCAATTTACAAGTTAATTCATCTTCTGATGTTTTTAAAGATTTTTATCATATGTAATAAGCCTTCAGTAACTTCAAAAATTAATTACTTAAAACAAAAATAATTAAATGTAACTGAATAAAAGTATTACACTAAAATGGTTAGAGTATTACAAATATTTTATTATTTGAAAAACAACTAAGTTTTAAGTATAATATTAAGTTATAATTTTTATGGCAATCTAAGGAAAATATATTCTAGTTTTCTCATTTTGAGATACAAAACCAGAAAAGGAATATTCACATTTTTATTCTGTCTTGTTTTCATGGCTTTTTACATCCTTTCGCATATACATGCCAGTACTAAGCAAAAAAATAATGTTTATTCGTAGATATTGTTTTCATGTTTGACTGTTTACATCAGTTTAGATATAATTCACTGTGATTATTATTTATTAAGCATTTCTTTGCATTATTTAATTACAAGAATTTAAGTAATGGCAATATCGAAAAAAATTGTTACTGTGTGTAATGCAGTTACGCATATTTTTTTAAATGGAAGAACAAGTGAATGTCTTATAATAAATTATTTAAAGTTGAAATACTAGTACAAATTCAGGGTTTGTAGAGTTCCATTTAGCACACTAAACATGATTCTGAGCGCTGTTAGAGGATAAAAAACTACATTATGCACTTTTTAAAAGTTCATAGCATTTCATTTAAGATATCTAGTCACTTTTTATAAATCTCTTTCCCTGCTAACTACTTTGTCTAAGCAAATTATCTCTTTATCTTAATACATTCTATTGTATGACACATCCTTCTATATATAATGCTGTTTCTAGTTATTATTTCTCCCAGAATGTTATTTGTTGAGCTATTTTCTCTTTAAGAAATAGTTTATTTTCATGTTCTTGGTCATCCTCCTATTCTCTGCTCTTTGGTTGATTTTCGTATCATTTCAAGCTCTATTCTTATCCTCATCAATATTATGACTGTTACTAGTTTTTTCTTCGCTATATATGTTACAACGTGATATAATAATAATACACTTTGTTCTTTTCTTTCACATAAAGCACATAATTGTTTCCTTTTTTTTTTGTTAACTCTAAAACTGCTACACATATAATTCTGCTTAGCTATCTTGAGAAGTTTTGCATGTAATTCTTTAAAAATTTAATTTTGTTTTGTGTATTAAATAGAAACAGAAATATATTAAATATACTTTAATCTTTTGGGGTCTCACAAGGAGATTAAATCAGTACCGATCTTAATTTTGCCACAAACCTATTTAACAATGGATTTTGCTGGTGTTATTGACCAGAGAGTTTCGTACATACTTTGTCATTGTGTATTAAAATCTTTATATTTTACTAAAGCTATAGTTTTCCCTACTTTTGCTATTCTTTTATAATTGCACAGAATTAATTAAAAGGAGTTTCTGTATGATAACAATCATGAATATTACACTTGTTTGTAATCTTTAATAGTATTTCTTAATGTTGTATTTTAAAATTTTTGTTACTCATGTCATCTGTGTCGATCACCTGGTTGGTGTTTACATTCATTTTTAAATTCCTTCTATTAGCTCACACTCTCCTGATATATATCTAGTACAAATTTTCGATCTTTGTAAAATACATCAAGTTCAAATACACTTTTTTTTAACCTATAGTAGATGACAATTGATGCTAATAGTTTTTCAAATATTTATTCAATATTTAAATTATAAAAATTTGAAGCCTCAACCGGATTCAAACTGTGAAGCTTCATGTTCAAAATCTAGTGCGCTTTGGTACTGCGCCAACATTCCAATTCCTAGAATTTTGTATCTAAAAGACGTATATGAATTTTTTCCACCATCTGGTTGTTGATGAAACCTTCATCGTACAACCTTAGACTGTTGCCGTGGTTACCACAAAGTATCATAAATAGAGCTATAGGGTATTTAAAATGAAATTTTTCTGTGTTAACCTCAGTATGAATTTACGTAATTTTTTGTTTTTATATTACTTGTTTACATATTGAGTATTGTTTGTATCTTTCTATAGTTTTTATGTGTATATATGAACATTGAATTCCCCTTTAACCTTGAATTTGTACTCTATATATTTTCCTTATGAGCATCTTTAAAATATAAATACCATTTCCTGGTGTACCTACATGATGCATTAGTTACAAGTTGAAATATATAATGACATATGTACTTAAAAACTTTACTTTTAAAGGAATGTAAAACAGGGTTCAAATTGGAAAATTATAGGCATAAACAGATTTTCAAGGACCATTTAAATGAGTGACTATCTCAACTTTACTAATTGAGTATTTGGTAGATGCTTCATAATTACAGCAGTATAACTTGCAGCAGTTCAAGGTTTGAAGTTTCATTTTGCCTCCATATTACAACTTACATCACATCCCTTAGGAGCTTATACAGCAGTGGCGGCTCCTGCCCAATTACATTGGTGGGGCTCATGACAAGGGGTCTAGCCAGATTTACGAGGTCCGGAGACAATTTTGAAATTGAATACCCATTTAACTCGTTTTACATTCTAAGCACCTACAACTTTTATTAAGTTATACAGGGTGCGGCAGCATAACTTCCTTTTTTAAAAACTTAATAAAAACTATTATATGCATCTGAAAATATTTATTTATTTTTATAATGTAGGTACATGTCTAAAGTTTTTATTTACATTGTTTTAAAGATCAAATCTGTTAGGTGACGTCCCTCATTCTCCATACATTGCGTAAGCCGATTTCTGGCGTTTGTCATGACTCTTGTTAGCGTAGCAGGTGTTATGTTGGCAATGTCAGCCCAGTAGCGCATGTTTTGTTTGTTAACTGACCCACACAAATGAAAATGCGCTTCATCTCTAAAAAAAACAATAGCACCCTCGGGAACGACATCAAGAAGAAGCTCACACGCGCTCATCCGAGAATTGAAGTCACGTTCTGAAAGTTCCTGCACTATCGCCATCTTATAGGGATGAAAATGAAGATCACGAAGAATTCTTCTCACAGAACGATCGGATAGTCCAAGGGCAGATGCGTGTTTGCGCGCAGAACGCCGTGGTGATCGCAACATTGACGCTCTCACTGCTTCAATGTTCTCAGGTGATCTAATGGGCCGAGGGACTCCAGTTCTTCGTTTTGTCGCACTTGCAGTTTGTCTGAATGTAGTGACCTATGTAACAATTGATTTGCGGTCTGGGACGGGAGCCAACGGGGCTAAATTGAAGCGATTCCGAAATGCGCGCTGTGTTGCAATAACCGAACATCCGCTTGAAAAGTAGGCCTCAATGGCAAAGGCACGCTCCTCACTATTCCAACGCATGATGGCGACTGAAACGTGTCGGGACAAAACTTTACTGTACCCCCTCTTGAACGAGACCACTAGCGCTCCGCTATGACATCAACTAACTGAATGACGAGCATTTAAAAAAAGGAAGTTATGCTGCCGCACCCTGTACTTATTGATTAATATATTAACATTGCTATAACTAATAGACGTATTACGGTGTGATTTACGAAATGTTGCTAGGTTAGGTAGTTAAGTGATGGCCTATCGTAAAGCGTCGAGTACTGAACGCGTAGTGTGAATCAAGTTTTACTTTTAAAAGTATATTAGGCCACTGTGTATGTGCATCAAAGGATCTATAAATGGAAACATTACAAATAAGCCTACAATGCTGCTTCCTAAATCATATAGAATTGTAGTAGCAGCACTGATTAGTAATTTCTCAGCGCATGGGCATGACTACGGGACTCCATCCCAGGCCACCCGTAACACGCACGTTGAGTGACGTCACCGCACGGTTTTGGCTGTTTCAGCTTATTCCACGCACACTCAATGCACTAGTCTGGGGCTCTCTGCTGTGAGTCCCGCGCAGAGCTTGCGGCTAATTTCGTGCGTCAACTGCTAAATATTTTATGGTTTTAACATTGCTTAAATAATTCTAAGCTCTTCTTAATCTAATTTAAGACAAATGAATATTAATTAAAAATTAATTTTTGTAATTGGGAGGGCTGCGCCCCAGCGCCCTTTTGGACAAGCCGCCACTGTTATACAGTACCAGAAAATGTAGGTTCTTCAGAAATTTCCAAGTGTGTATTTAAATATTTTCGATTTCAAAATGATTTTCTATTTTCGCTATTACTTGCGACCAGACTTTTTGTTAACTAAAGGTCGTTAAATTGTTAACTTACACTTGGAAAAACGTTTTCGTCTTAAGACTTCTTTTTACCGCTAGGAATGCTGCAGTTGTGCTTCCTCGGTACCATTTTTTGAAAGCTAGAAGTGATGTGATCGAAGAGTATGTGTGATCTGTGCCGTGTTTGTTCATTTAGGATGACACTTTTATGTGTGTTGCTATGTCTATATATTTCATACTGTTCTATTGCGTTTAATTTATGGCCTTTGTTACATGTGTGGAGGATGCTCATGTTATTTTCCATACTTTTGCATGAGTGTTTAGTGTCGATGAGGTGATTTACGAAGGTGGATTCAATAGTAGTGTGCAGTGCGCTTTTGTGTTCTTTATATCTTTCGGCGAAAGATCTACCCGTTTGTCCAAAATAGAACTTATTGCAGTTGTTGCATTTTAGTTTGTATACTCCTGGGTCATTGTGTGTTGGTATTGTTATTAATGGTGTGTCTGATAGCAGTTTGGCTTTTGTTTGTTGTTCTGTAACATTGTATCCTGCTTTTTTGAATTGGTGTGCTATTTTATTTGTGAGTTTGTTTATGTATGTGAGGGTGATGAATTTGTTTGTGTTCGTGTTTTTGTTGTTACTGTTCTTGTTGAGTATTTTTCTGTGTAGTTTGTCTAATAAATAACTGTCATATCCATTTTTGTGAGCTAAATATTTGATTGTGCTTAGTTCCTCTGTTTAGTTAGTTGTGGACATAGGTATTTTATTTATGTTGTATTGGGTGGTTCGATGTACTGTGTATCAGTGTGTCTGTCATGGTTGCCTTGTGGTATATGTTGAATTAATGCGCTTTTGAACCATAACAAAAAATCAAAACAAACTTGGCCCATGTAATTAGATGCACAGAGTTAAATAATTACTTATGAAAAAAAATATTTATGAATGTATAGCAGGGTGTAAACTGCTACTAGCAGTGTAGCTGTTTGGAAATTTAATGAGAATAACAAAACAATTTTTGTAGTATATGAGCAAAAAAAATTAATAAATCATTGCAAATAATAATTAGTAATTTTGGAAGTACCATATATTGCCTTTACTTAAAAAATGTTTCTAATTTTGAAAGTGACAGCCGAAAGTTGTAAAATTTTCAATTTACAAGAATGTTTATTTTGTTTACCTCAAAGTAAACAAAAAAAGTGATAAAAGTTTGTAGTAAACTTGCACAAAAATGAGTAATGTAAGTAAACAAAGTAATCAATTATATTTTTATTTATAACATTTAATGAAATGATTAATATATATTTTGTTATGTATAGTTTTAGGGATGTTTGCATAGACTGGTATTTTACTAACATTGTGAGAAATTCTGTAGTGAGGCTGATAATTTTTTTAAACAAACAAAATAAATTGACATTCTGAAATAAAATATTTTGAGCAGATGTGTGTTAGTGGTTAATTTGTTTTATTACGAACTAATCAGTCAAGTTAAATACAAGCAAAAAAAAATTATAGTGCAGTAGAACCTCGATAATTCGGACTGACTGGGACCGTGGCCCATCTGGGTTATCAAAAATCGGGGTTAGCTGGAGATGAAAAAAAATTTTAAAAAGGACATTTTACTTAGGCAAAAGTTAAAGTAGTGTACTCAAATCTCACAAAAATTAGTCTTTAATAAGAACACAAAACAAACTAGTTTCAGTGACGAAGTCGCCTTCCTCAGTGCTTGGCTACTACTAACATATTGTCAAGCTAGTGTACAAATCAACTAAAACAAACAAGATAAAAATACAGTCAAGCAATAAAACTAATCTATTACAAACTGATTTACTCACTAGATATATATATATATATATTATTTATTTCATTTAAAATTTTACATAATTGCTATTATTAAAAATTTTTTTGATTCTGCTCAACCCCCCTTATGTCACACTATCATGAATAGACAAAACCAAAATACAGCCTAAACAGTTAAAAAAACAATCATAAATTATATAAAATACCAGCTAAACATAATACCCTAAAATCTAATTAATACATAATTGAAAACAAAGACAAGACAAATAAACAAAACATCAACACTACTACATAATTAAACAAAGTGATAGTAATAATGTGTCAGTTAATAATGAGTCGGGCCCAGTCCAGGGTTCCTCGCTTCTATTTCCGAATTCTGTGTTGTTCCAATAGGCATGTGATTAAACTGTTATTGTATTGTTATTGTTATTATTTTTAAAATTAATGTACGTGTTATAGTAATCGTTTATTGTTTTGCTACTGTCACTTTGTTTAATTATGTAGTAGTGTTGATGTTTTGTTTATTTGTCTTGTCTTTGTTTTCAGTTATGTATTAATTAGATTTTAGGGTATTATGTTTAGCTGGTATTTTATATAATTTATGATTGTTTTTTTAACTGTTTAGGCTGTATTTTGGTTTTGTCTATTCATGATAGTGTGACATAAGGGGGGTTGAGCAGAATCAAAAAAATTTTTAATAATAGCAATTATGTAAAATTTTAAATGAAATAAATAATATATATATATATATATATATATCTAGTGAGTAAATCGGTTTGTAATAGATTAGTTTTATTGCTTGACTGTATTTTTATCTTGTTTGTTTTAGTTGATTTGTACACTAGCTTGACAATATGTTAGTAGTAGCCAAGCACTGAGGAAGGCGACTTCGTCGCTGAAAAAAGTTTGTTTTGTGTTCTTATTAAAGACTAATTTTTGTGAGATTTGAGTACACTACTTTAACTTTTGCCTATGTGAATAGTTCTCACTAGCTAAGCTCTAAATAACTGGACATTTTACTTACAGAAAAACTTATTTAAATTTATCTGGCGATGAGTATTATGTACATATATGAACTTACATATTATATATACAGGTAAACTCCAATGCAATTCATTTCTTGGCAAACAAATTTGTCAATTTTGGCTGTTTAAATTTTGTGAGCCGCTTTTGTGCTGTGCGATCCTGTAGTCTTTTTACCATAAGAAGCACAAAATATTAGTTTGTTAATCTGTAGGTCTTAGACGTTTTTCTTGATGTAAAATTTTTTTGTGTATGTATTGTACTTATTTGATTTTGGTTTCTTATTTATTGTGATTCAAAATCATTCCGGGTTATCAGGAAATCCGAGTTAATGGGTTCAACTTATCCAGGTCCTACTGTCGCTGAAAAATGTTTTCTTGAGGATTAAAATTTTTTTAAATGAGTGTCAATTTGTAGTATAAAATATAAAGCATTATAGTGAATAAATCTCTGTAACTATTATATTGAAAATATCACTAAGGTAACGAGATGTATGTTAGTGTCTTGTGTATAATCTACTATAGATTAATATAACACAAACAAGTGGTGAAGAGTAATAATTCTGTGAACTCTTAAACATTTTGTGGATGTAAACCATTATAATGTTAATGAGAAGATTCATGGCTCACATGCAGCAGATGCTCTCTATAAAAGTTACACCATCAACCTGATCAAAATATAAGAAAGCTCAAATTTGTTTCAGTTTTATGAAAAATGTCTAATTCAAAAACATTGTAAAAATTAACTTCTATAATTAGGTTTGCACATCTGTGGCATGGCAGTAGAATATAGAGCATGCAAGTGACCAATAAAATTTTCTGACTTCTCTAATAAAACATTATTTTCCTCTGTTGATGCATTTCAGAATAACTCTATTTTCAAAACTTAAATAGTACTCTCCTAATATTAAACTCCATTCTTTTAACCATCATCGTCTGGCTGTTTAAGTTCTAATTCTCAATGTACTTATTCTATTTAACCTTTAAAGGAAAATATTGTAATGTTAAGAAAGGCAGAAAAATGTACTCGAATATATACAAATATTCTTAAAAGAAGCGAATATGAATATAATAAGACTTTGATATCATACTGAAGTAAAAGACAACTGCAGTTGCAAAAAAATAGGGGCTAAATCATATCAAATTTAAAGACAAGGCTCAATAAGGCTATTGAGAGACATGTAAAACCTCAATACTTGAACTTTTAAATATGATTATTTATCCTTTAGCGTTTTATTTACTCAACTTAAAAACTTCTACTTTCACATTTCTTATAAGTAATTTCAAAATTACCAAAGTGAAATAAAAATTAAACTTGTTTTAAAAAATGCATTTTTGTTACTACTTTACTTTAAAACGACAAATGCCTAAATGGACCAGGGTCGCTTATTATTTTATAATACAGCGAGTTTTATTTTTACATATACAGTAGAGTCTTGATAATTCAAGGTGAATGGGACCGAGACCCCCTCGAATTACATGGAAAAAGTTCCTAGAAAAAATAGGACTTCTAATGAACCCTTATACAGTAAAACTCCTCGAATCCAGATGTGGTAACAGCCTGAACAGGATTTATAACAAAGACCAGTCCAGCTAATGAGTGACATTGCTTGCTTCAAGCGAGTTTATTTTCTGATATGGCATGCCTAAGACTAGACATTTATGCAGGGATATTTGTTGAATGTCAAAACTTTCATAAAGATATTTATGGTCCACTGTCACCTAAACATAACTGATATTGACATTTTAATTCAACATACCCATGAGTGACAGCATAACAATAACAGCAGATTGGCGAGGAAGAAAAGTATGGTTTTGATATAAACATTTCTTAGAAGCCTGACTCATTTCCTTTGCAAGACCTATTGATATAAATATTTCTTGAAGGCCGAATTCATTTTCTTTATGGCTATAAACTTTTCTTAGACGCCCGACTCATTTCCTTTCAAATATATAAAATAGGCTCGAAATATCAGGACTCTGCTGTATTTTAGAATCATATAGAACAAATTAGGATAATTTTTAAAAAAATTCTCATAGTCTAGCTTTTTAATTTGCTTCTGTAATATTGTTTGTCATGCAATTTAAAAAAAAATAATTTGCACTACCTCACTTTGAGAGTTGTAATTTTGCTATATAAGTTATTCACAATTTTCCAACAAAATTTAACCAGAAGGATAATAAATTTCAATTCATAATAAAAACAATGTTAAACTTAATATTTACTTGACAAAATTTCATCATTTGGCCTCTAGTATAACAAAAATTCATACTGTCAAAGTTTACAAAAAAAATATATAAGACTTTTCTGAAAAAAATCGATAGCAGGCTTGAGGGTTTCATGAAATAAGAGATATTCAAATTACAAATGTATTAAACCTAAATTGACATAGTTTTTATTGATAATAATTTTGTAACTTAATTTAAATGGCCTAAAAATTTCATTACATGCTACATTTTGTCTTACAACTTATATAAAAGTTATGATTTTTTTAATGAAATCTATTTTAGCTATAGTTAATTAATCTGATTATTTATCATTTGTACATTTAAATTTATTATATTCACTGTACAATTATAAATGTTAGTAAGTAGTTGGTCCTTTATTATTTCATTTTTTCAAATGCAAGCATTGGTACATTTCATTATATTTTAGTTTTTTTGTTGAATCAAATATAAAGTGGAATTATTACTGGGGGAATTCAACCACTGAATCAAGTCATGGTTGGCTTGATTAGGAAGAATTATAGAACAAAGACAGTTGCTTGGGAGATTGGATATTGTCTACATAAACTTTTACCATTATTTCTATACATTGTAACACAATATTTGAGTAGTAGACACATTATGCGATAGAAAATTATAAATTTCTTGAGTTATCCAACATAAAAGTAAATTCTGTGATTTCATGTACAATATCTTTAAAAATACAAATTTACAATTAATTGGCATATAAAACTAAATGTTAGACAAGAAGCAGGTAAATTACCTGGAAACACATTTTATTTAAAATGTTTTGCACATATTTCCAATGTCTTCCATTGCAGTTAAATTTATATATTACCGGTGTGAATTCTCTTATCAATATATTGGCACTACATCTTGCCCCCTTTTTCTACAACTTTATTCCTTCTTTGCGAGGTTAGCAATTGACAGAAGTTTTAAACAATATCTGCGAGCTGTAAGATTTGGTGCATTTTTCCCAATCGATCATTGTTTTTGTGTAAAATAAATACTAGTTAGCTGTTTTTGAACTAGCTAAGTAGGATAAAAACAAAAAAACATTCTAATCTATCATTAGAACATGATATGTACCATTATGTGGCTTATAAAGTTAGTAAAATAAATGGCCTTCAATTAGTTACTGAGGCAGAAGTTCTGAGGATTGTTGTAGACAAGAGATAAGTGTTCCTGGAAGCACTTAACAGAAGAATTTGAGTCATGTAAACACGGTAGAGGTGACTTATCTTGACAACCAGCATTACACAGGAACATATTGTGCGACTTTCTGCATGGTTCAATGCGCCGGAGTTGAATCAAATATTCAAGTTCTAAACCATCACAAAACCTACAATACTAACTAGTAAATACTAGCTTCAATTTTAGTATATCAATCCTGAAACAAAGTAATTGACAAAGAGCGGTTAGGTTTTTGTTTTGTTTAGGATGCTATTTATAGGATCAGAGCAATTCCTATAAACCCTAACATTGTAAAAGCTAGTAATGGGCCGATTCTAATGGTATCACGCTATCGCCAATACTTGATTCCCCATTGATTAAAGTGCCGATTATGGTTCTTGTTTTTAACTGTTAAAATATGTTAAATAAGTGTAATTTATTGGAAAAATGATTAATTATAAACTATGTCTTATTTATGTATTAATTGAATTATAATAATAATTAAAGTAAATGCTGATTTGAGATAATGAAACTATTATTATCTATGACGCTACAACAAAGACGATCGGAAGCATTTCCTGTCTGTTTGTCATGCTTTCAGAAAGCCCTATTCATATCTCAAGAATGAAAGTTTCCTGTAGCTTATTACATTGAAACTGAACTTTCAAAAGGCTTCACCATATGAGCAAGGTGTGAACTAAATTATTGTTACAGAATATCGTCTAGGTCTATATAACTTGAAGGAATAAAATTTTTTTTTTTTTAAAATCTGTCCATCCCTAGTAAACGCTAAGATCAAACTGATCCGTACCAGTAATTTAAATAAAGGTATTAGCACCAATACTAAGGAAAACTGTTTTATATCTAGAGTTTTATACTGCTGCACCCAAGACAGGGTGTAACTAAACATTGTTGCAGTGAATGTGTTGAAAAAACATGAATTTCTAGTTCAGGATGTTAACAACTTCTTCTGGCTGTAGTGAGAACCCACTTACAATATGAAAATAATATGCTGCAATTGCTATTTGGAGGTATAGTTACCTTAATTTTATAATGGATCGTATCTTTCCATTTGAAGTTGGTAATGACACGGGAAGCGCTTTTATATTTATGGTCAATATAGTGCATTTTAAATCAGTTTATACTTGATTTACTTTTATACAATCATGTTAATAAATGCTTAACACTTTCATTAACTGGTTCTAGTAGATATGTAATTCTAGTCATGAAAATTCCAAAAATTGTTAACGAATTTGTAGTTTAAAAATATTGTCAGATATTATTTTTAAAAAATGATAAAATTAAAGTTATCTGTTAATACAAAGTATAAACCTGTTTTATTTATCCATGGTGACATTTTTTTATAGATTTCAACCACCAATATTTATTTGTCCACCTACATCAATTTCCATAAGGGACACAGCGCCACTATGAAACTCAACACTATTTTGTTCTGGCTGATTTTATATAAACAAAATAAAATAAATATTCTACAGTATCCGTGATTTTTTAATGAACGAAGTGTAATAATGGATGGTGTCCTGCTCAAGCAATGGTGCATTAAACAATATTCTTAAGTTGGGATGGGCTGATTCTCCTTTGATTAACACTTTAGCTGCCAGCCACAATATCAGCGTTTTCCCGGAGAGTTGCCAAAATATTTAAAGCCTATTTTTGAATAATGTGTACTTATTTTTGTTCCCCTATAATATCTAAGTACAAAAATATGTTTCTTATAATATATATATATATATATAGATTTTTTGGACTAGGAAACTGACAGACTTACCTTGGTAAGAGTCCACTCTGTAGTCTTGAAATAGAAACACATAAAAGCACTTAAACAATGATATATTTCAACCACACAGTGGTCTTTGTCAATCGAAGAGAAAACACAAAAAGAAATATGAGAGAATGAAATAAAATATTTATAATCACAGATTGTGTAGAGTAGAAATCAGATGTCACAGATTAAAGATATATATATTGTTTCCATGAACATATGAGTGATTATAGTTTATATAAGTCTGTCAGGGGAAAAGAGATAAGGCTATTTGGGGAAAAAAAAATGAATGGATTTATCTGATGTTGAGGTTAGGGGATTCTCTGGACTTGGTATACCACTGGTATGATAGTTCCCACCTTCTCAGTTCTGAGGGATTGCAATCAGGGGGGGGGGGAGTGATTTAATTATTTTTGTGGTATAGCAGTCATCAAAAGTTGTGATGTTGTGACTCGCAGCATGTTGAGCTGTTGGTCTATCCATATTCATAATTTTAACATCATGTCTGTGGCCATTCATTCTGATATACAGACCATCCGTGGTCAGGCCTATGTACTGTGCTGAGCAAAGTTTACATTGTAGCTGGTATATGACATTTTTTGATGTACAATTATGATGACCCTGTATTTTAAAGACCATTTTTGTTGTTTGGCTGTTGAAACTATTTGCTGAGGGGTGTATTGCACACGTCTTGCATCTAGGTCTATTACATGGGAAGGAGCCATGAGGAAGTTTGTGTGGTTTCTCTGCATCAGGGTCTGGTAGTTTAGGATGTACTAGGATGTTTTTCAAGTTGGGAGGTTGTACCAAATTTGCGGTGGATCGGTGAAAAGATTTTTGGTGTGGACGGAAGCTTGAAGAATTTTGAAGCCATCTCTCAATATCTTGTTGAGTTTATGTAGACCAGGATGGTAGTCTGTTATTAAAGACAGTTTATTTTGTTCTGTTTGTGGTTTATGGTGAACCGAGGATTGTGCTGAATGAATTTGGTTTTCAATGAGTTTTTTTGGGTATACTCTTCTCTGGAAGGCTGTTGATATCTTTCTATTAAAATCTTCCAATTCCCTATCATTCGAACAGATTCTCTTACCCCTGATTGCTTGACTGTATGGAATGGATCGTTTTATGTTTATTGGGTGGTTGCTGTCGAAATGGAGATATTGTAGGTGGTTTGTAGGTTTGATGTGAATTCCTGTGTTGATATTTCAATACAATATCTCCATTTCGAGAGCAACCACCCACTAAACATAAAACGATCCATTCCATACAGTCAAGCAATCAAGGGTAAGAGAATCTGTTCGAATGATAGGGAATTGGAAGATTTTAATAGAAAGATATCAACAGCCTTCCAGAGAAGAGGATACCCAAAAAAACTCATTGAAAACCAAAATCATTCAGCACAATCCTCGGTTCACCATAAACCACAAACAGAACAAAATAAACTGTCTTTAATAACAGACTACCATCCTGGTCTACATAAACTCAACAAGATATTGAGAGATGGCTTCAAAATTCTTCAAGCTTCCGTCCACACCAAAAATCTTTTCACCGATCCACCGCAAATTTGGTACAAGCAACCTCCCAACTTGAAAAACATCCTAGTACATCCTAAACTACCAGACCCTGATGCAGAGAAACCACACAAACTTCCTCATGGCTCCTTCCCATGTAATAGACCTAGATGCAAGACGTGTCCAATACACACCTCAGCAAATAGTTTCAACAGCCAAACAACAAAAATGGTCTTCAAAATACAGGGTCATCATAATTGTACATCGAAAAATGTCATATACCAGCTACAATGTAAACTTTGCTCAGCACAGTACATAGGCCTGACCACGGATAGTCTGAATATCAGAATGAATGGCAACAGACATGATGTTAAAATTATGAATATGGATAGACCAACAGCTCAACATGCTGTGAGTCACAACATCACAACTTTTGATGACTGCTATACCACAAAAATAATTAAATCACTCCCCCCTGATTGCAATCCCTCAGAACTGAGAAGGTGGGAACTATCATACTAGTGGGATACCAAGTCCAGAGAATCCCCTAACCTCAACATCAGATAAATCCATTCATTTTTTTTTCCCCCAAATAGCCTTATCTCTTTTCCCCTGACAGACTTATATAAACTATAATCACTCATATGTTCATGGAAACAATATATATATCTTTAATCTGTGACATCTGATTTCTACTCTACACAATCTGTGATTATAATTATTTTATTTCATTCTCTCATATTTCTTTTTGTGTTTTCTCTTCGATTGACAAAGACCACTGTGTGGTTGAAATATATAATTGTTTAAGTGCTTTTATGTGTTTCTATTTCATGACTACAGAGTGGACTCTTACCAAGGTAAGTCTGTCAGTCTCCTAGTCCAAAAAATCTAAATAATCTTTACCAACCAAAACTAACCTAATATATATATATATATATATATGAAGTTAATATATTACTATTGTAAGTAATTTTATCCACCATTAAGTGCAATAATTTTACCTTGAGTGATGAGGCACCTTTCGGTCAATTGACCATTGTCGAATCACTGATGTTTTTCTGTTGTAGATGTTCGGTCTGTGAAGTTGGTGTTTGTTGACGTTACGCGCACTTTTTCTTGATCTGTGTGTATGATGTTTCTATATAGTATGTCTTCTGTATATGTTGTTTGTAGATTCATTAAATTGTTGTGTATGTTTTTATAAATGTGGTATTTTTCTAGTGAGTTTAGTTCTATTGGGTTGTTATTTATTTCAAGTATGGTTAGGTTATTTTCGTAATTTGTTATTTCGTGTTTATGGGATATTAGGTGTGCTGCAACATTTGATACTTTAGAATTTTTGTTTTTGAATGCTCTATAATGTTCTTCAAATCTTATTTTAAATGTTCTGGTTGTTTTTCCTATGTAAAAAGCGTTACAGTTGTTGCATGTGATTTTGTAAATTTCTGATAGGTTATGTTTTTCTGAATTTGTTTTGTGGTTTGTGTTATTAAGATATTTTATTATTTTGTTGTTTGGTTTGTAAGTTGGAGTGTAGTATTCTTTGTTGTATATATTTGTTATTTTTTCTATTTTGTTCTTGGTGTATTTATATTTTAGGTAAATTTTTTTATTTTCATTATTTTCGTGTTCCGGTTGTAGTGTTGCGTTGAGGTTAGGCTTTTTTGTGAATTTATTGTATATATTTTTTATAATGTGTTTGTTGTATCCATTTTCTATTGCTATTTTTGTAATGTTATCTAATTCTTCATTTAATTTTTGTTTGTTATCCTGTGTGTATTTTATTGCTTTATTTATCATGTTACTGTAAGTGTTAATTTTGTGTGTCCAGGGGTGGTTAGATTTGTAGTGTATTGTGGTGTTGTTGGAAGTAGGTTTCCTGTATACTGTAGTTTCTATTTTATTATCATTTATATTTAAAGTGATGTCGAGGAAGTTGATTGTTCTATTTGTTTCTGTTTCAACGGTGAATTGTATGTTTTCGTTGTATGTATTTAGTTTGTTTAATATTATGATGTGTTCGTTGTGAATGGTAGGTTGGTATATTACAAGTATATCGTCTACATACCTTGTCCATAGTGAGATATTGTGTGTGTTTATTATAGGTTTAATTATTATTTGTTCAAAGTGTTGTAAATATATTTCTGACATGACAGATGATATGGGTGAACCCATGGGGAGTCCTGTTGTTTGTTTATAATATTTATTGTTAAATTGGAAGTAATTTTGGTTACATATGTGTTTGGTTAGCGTAATGATACTATCTATTATGTTTCTTTTTTCGTTATTGTGTATCAGTTTGTTTTTTATTATTTCTATGGTTTCTTCTATTGGGATACTAGGGTACATGTTAGTTATGTCATAACTTATTATTTTTGTGTTGCTGTTTGTTGATATGTATTTTAGATCTTATGATTTTGTCTAGAATGATTGCGATTATGTAAGATGGTGCTGTTGTGAAATTTATTAGTGGTCTAAATGGTGTGTTGGGTTTGTGGATTTTAGGTATCCCTGATAATATTGGTGCGCATGGTTTGAATGGGTATAGTCTTGTGTGGTATTTTAATTTATTGTTATAGTTTAGGGTGTTTCGGTGAGTGACTATTAAGTTTTTTATTGTAATTTACAATATCACATGGAATTTACAAAATCACATGCAACAACTGTAACGCTTTTTACATAGGAAAAACAACCAGAACATTTAAAATAAGATTTGAAGAACATTATAGAGCATTCAAAAACAAAAATTCTAAAGTATCAAATGTTGCAGCACACCTAATATCCCATAAACTCGAAATAATAAATTACGAAAATAACCTAACCATACTTGAAATAAATAACAACCCAATAGAACTAAATTCACTAGAAAAATACCACATTTATAAAAACATACACAACAATTTAATGAATCTACAAACAACATATACAGAAGACATACTATATAGAAACATCATACACACAGATCAAGAAAAAGTGCGCGTAACGTCAACAAACACCAACTTCACAGACCGAACATCTACAACAGAAAAACATCAGTGATTCGACAATGGTCAATTGACCGAAAGGTGCCTCATCACTTAAGGTAAAATTATTGCACTTAATGGTGGATAAAATTACTTACAATAGTAATATATTAACTTCATAAAGTCAGTGCAATGGAAAAACAATGGATAACGTTAAATATCAAGATTATATATATATATATATATATATATATATATATATATATATATTGTAATACTTGGTAATTTTGTTTTATACAAGTCTTAATAAAAGTTATAATTTAAAAGAAATAACAATTCAATGCTGCTTTTTGTTACAATAAACTTTTAATATCTTAAAATGACATTCCTTGTTATCTTTTACAAAGTCACTTACTAATTAAAAATTCTTATTTCCTCTACAAAGAATTACAAAAATTAAGCTTTATTAGCCTAAGTCTAAATTTTGTTATGGCAGCAAGAAGTTTAGTTATAAAATTTAATATGAATTGAAATTGATTTAATTATTTCAATTTGAGCTTGAGCTCTCTTTATCTCGGGTTAAATAGGTGGGTTTTCTAAATTTTGACTAATAAATTTTGAGTTGGCACTTTCAAAAAAATATCTAAATTACAATTCTTACAAGTTAAAATTTTTACAAGTTATTTTAGTTCCTAATTAAATAATTTCCTGAATAATGTCTCCTTAATTGATCAGTTCAATGGTTTGGCTTATTGTTACTCTGTAATTATGATTTAAATACGATACTGCACTTTCCGCACCAGTTAAAAAATAAAATTTTTACAGCCAATTCTGAATACGTCTTCCTCGTTCCGATGCTTTGTTCCAACTGCTTACTGACGCTACCTTTGTTAGAAAAAAAATGGCCAAATCGTGAATTTCCGCTATTTTTTCGTTTATTCCCTGTAAGTACAGCTTTACGGATGTCATGTTCTTCTTCTTTACGGATACACTTCTTCTTCTTAACAACTGCACTTAAATTTCTTTGCATTTAAATCCAAAACTGTTTTATATTATATTTCCACGAGAAATATTTAAACGAATATCTTTTGCCGGTCAATGCGCACGCAACTCCACAAATCCGTTACATCGTGTTTACTACAGAACACTCACTAGCTTGCCGTGTGAAAGTTTTAAGTGTATTTTTACATAGTTCTATTTAAATTGTTACCTATCAATTATTTCTAATACATATTCTTATAAATAGTGATTTGTGTGTTTTTTTTCTTTTATATAAAATCTTGTGATTAGATCTAAAATGTGGCCGTGTGCATTTTCTACACAAGTGAAATTAGGTTATGTTTACATTTCGTTCCTGGTATATTTTAGTAATTTTTACATACTGAATTTATTCATATATATTTATCTTATTTTGGTAAGTGCCTTTTATATATATATACTTCAAAATGTTACATAGTCCCCAAATTTAGATAAAAAAAAATTTTGATTCCAAAATTCCCTTTTTTTTTAATCTCAATTTTCACATTTTGGGAGTAAACTCTTACTCTATCCTTCTTGCTTGTCTGCTGCCATCTAATTACATATGATATACTTAACTCCTAACAATACAATAAATTAACAATTAACATTTAATCAACAATCCTCTTACTCTTAACTCTCAATTTTCACATTTTGGGAGTAAACTCTTACTCTATCCTTCTTGCTTGTCTGCTGCCCTCTAATTACATATGATATACTTAACTCCTAACAATACAATAAATTAACAATTAACATTTAATCAACAATACTCTTACTCTTAACATCTCGTACATTAATCATTTTCTGATTCTTAGAATCTATTTTATAAACTTTTTCTTTTTCTTTCTTTATTTTAATTTTAATAGAATGGAATCCTTCCAATCATAAGTCTTTTTATTTATCTATATAATCTATCTTCTGACACAGTGTTCTTTTTTTTAAATTTTAGCCTAACCGAGTCATAGCATGTCTAGGTTGTTTGTAGGTTAGGTCCTTATTCTTATTCATTCATCCCTTCCTATTTTATTTATTTTTACATAATTTTTTTATTTTTTATATTTTTTTTTCAAGTGTTTGTTTAATTATTAAGTCATTTCTGGTCTATTGTCATTTTCGGTTTATTTGTTATTTATCCCTCCTACATTCGCTTCCTTCTCCTAATACTTTTATATCCTGAGACATTCCTGTTGTTACCATCTTATTATCCCTTGTTATTTTCCTTTCTCTCGACTTCTCCCTTTATTTATTTAATTTGTTCTACCTGAAATTTATCTGATTCTCCCTGGTGTGCCTCCCTTGGTTCATAAAATTTCTTTAACAAGCTAATATGGAAAATTCCTCTAATTTTATTGCTTCTAGCATCTTTGATTTCATAAGTCGCTTTGCCATATTTCTTGGTGATCACATAAGGTCCATCATATACATAAAATAATTTTGCCATCTCACCTCTTATACCCTGTGGTTGCCAATTTTCTTTTACTAATACCTTGTCCCCAACATTTAATTCTTCTATTTTATGAGTTTTATTAAATTTCTCTGCTCTCTTATGAGCCTTCTTCTTAATTCTACTCCTAGCAATTTCTAAATGTCTTTCTAAATTTATTAATTTTGAACTCCAGCCAAAATTTTTTATTTCCTTTTGCCAAAACCTTTCATCCTGAATTCCTAGTTGTAGCTGGTTAGGTGTGTATCCTGTAGTCTCATGAGGAATTTCATTAATTGCCTGGTTAATAACCTCTACATACTTTCCCCATTCTCTATGGTTATGATGACAATATGTTCTCAAACATCTAATGATCTCCTTATTCACCCTCTCAACGATATTGCTTTGTGGCCTCCTTATTGGAGAAAATATTGGTTTCATTTCTCTATTTTTTATATACTCCAGCCATTTCTTATTATTAAACTGGGTTCCATGATCAGTCTGTATTCTTTCTACTCTCCCGAAATTTTCTATATAATTTTCTAAACATTTAATTGCCTCCCCTGTGGTTGCCTTTTTCAATTTATAGATTTGAACGAATTTTGTAAATACATCTAACATTACTAATAAATACTTATAGCCTCCTACAGTTCTTTGAAATGGTCCTATAAAATCAATTGACAATTGCTCCTTTGGTTTTTCCACTTGGATCCCTTTCATCTCTCCAAAATTACCTTGGGTTACATTTTTAGCTCTTTGACAAATATTACATGTTTTAATAATTCCCCTAATGCTTTTTCCCATCTTCTTCCAAGTGAAGCTCTCTGATAATATGGTATGACATTTCTTAGCTCCTGCATGCAGGTAATATTCATGACAAGTACCCACTATTTCTTTAATCATTCCCTTTGGTACTACTATTTTCCAACTTTCCCTATTTCTTTTGTATACTAAGTCATTAATAATTTTATAATTTTGAAGATAATTTTGAATGTTTTCTTTTATTTCTCTAACTTCCAAATCTTCTACTTGTAATTTACTAAATTCTTTAAATTTTGTACACATTTCCATATCCATAACTCTTTCTATATAATTTATTTGTAATTCTGAACTTTGGTCTCTTCTTTCAAACTTATTTTTGTCACAAGGGTTCCTGCTCAATAGGTCTGCAACTACATTTTCTTTTCCTTTACAGTGTTCAATAGTATAATCATACTCTTGCATTAGTAATATCCATCTATGCAATCTTGAATTTAAAATTTTACAAGTCTTAATAAAAGTTAAGGCCTGATGGTCAGTCTGGATCACAATTTTTCTTCCTAGGATGATCTGTCTTGCTTTCTGCAGACAAAACAATATAGCAAGTAATTCCTTCTCAGTGGTATAATATTTAACTTCACTTCCTTTTAATGTGCGGCTCATAAACATTACTGCCTTTTTCTCCCCCTTTTCATCAATCTGATAGATGTGTCCTCCTATGGCATATTCACTGGCATCTGTTTGTAGGTAAAATGTTTTCTGGTAATCTGGGTGAGTAAGTACATTTGTTTCCAAAAATTTTTTCTTTAATTTAATAAAATTTCGCTCCTCCTCTTCTGTCCAAATAAATTTGTTTCTATTAGATAATAATTTTAATAATGGTTGTACAAATTCTGAATATTTTTCTATAAATTTATTATAATAATTAGCCATTCCAATAAAACCTTTTAACTGTCGAGGATTTTTAGGTGAGGGAAATTCTAATATAGCTCTAACCTTCTCTTCATCCATTTTTACTCCATTTGTAGTCAATCTATATCCTAAGAATGAAATATCTTTTCTACAGAACTCTGATTTATCAAATTTAATGGTCATGTTGTTTTTTAAAAAAATTTGGAAGATCCTTTCTAGGTGTTTTTTATGCTCCTCAAATGTCTCAGACATACAGACTATATCATCTACATATATTAAGGTGACATCTTCTAATTCCTCCCTCATAATACTGTCCATAGCTCTTGCCAATGCTGCTAGAGATGTTTTCAATCCATAGGGTGTAACAACAAACTGGTATGTTTTCCCTCTATGTTGGAATGCAGTATATTTTCTTGACTCCTCTTCCAATTCAACCTGCCAGAAACTGTTAGTGAGGTCCATGGTACTCAACCAATTAACTCTCTTTGCTCTGTGTAGAATCTCATTTATTCCTCTATAGCAATCATAATCCGGAATTATAATTTCATTTAGTTTTCTTGCATCTAAACATAATCTAACTTTCCCATTGGTTTTGATGACTGGGACTATTGGATTAATATATGGACTAGTACTTCTTTCAATTATACCTAACCTCAACATTTTCTCTATCTCTTCTTGTACCTGATCTTGGTACTTTGTAGGAATTGGGTAATTTCTTTGGTAAAATGGTACATCTTCCCTAACTTTAATCTTATGTTTATATGCAGTGCATAAACCGGGCTGGTCTGAAAATACTTCTTTATACTTTTCTATTAAATCACTCATCTCCTGTCTTTGTTCCTCAGTTACCTCTTCATTCCCTATTCTTTCAAAAATATCCTCTTTTTTTATCTCTCCCTCCTCTTGTACAATTTTAATATAATTTTTACTCTGGTTTCCAAAAGTTTCAAATTCTTCCCATTTTTCCATATCATTCATTCCTTCCTGTTCATCACAACTCAATTCCTCCTCCATCTCATTTTCAAAATTATTCATCTCCCCTTTAATTTTTGTCTGCACTACACTTGTCTACATTTTTGTCCATCTACACTTATTTTTGATTTATGTAATTTGTTTTCATATTTAAACTCCATTTCCCATTTTCCAAAATCAAGTTGTGCCTCCACATCCATCAACATATCCGTACCTATAATAAATTTTCTCAATAAGCCTGGCACCACTAGGCATTGAAACGGATATTTTACCCCTCCTATTTCTCCTATTACCATGATCATTTTGTTTATCTTTTTAGTTTTCTTATTTGTTGCAGTCCGAATGGTTAAATTTTTTATTGGTAAGATTTCTATTTTTCCTATTTTATTTTTATTCTCTAACATCCATTTCTCCTGGATACATGTTACGTTACTGCCTGTGTCTATTAATGCTAGTAAACTTGTATCTTCCATCTTAATCTCTATCTCTGGGTTTATTATTTTTTTTTCAATTCCTAAATTATAATTTCTCTCCTCATCTTCTTGTTCTAAAAATTTTCTACTGATTAATACATTATTTATAGTTAACTTAATTTTATCGTAGGAGCTTTTATCAAATTTTATCACTGGCAACCTCATTTGTTCTGTTTGATGCTCCTTTTCCTGATCCAAGGCGACGATACCAGTGTTCTCTAGTTTTCCGTTTGACTATGTGCACCATCCTCCTTCCTTGTCCCCACACATCTCCTTGTCTCTATCTGATTTATTTCCTTCTGGCCCGTGTCATTGGTTCTGTAATTCCTGTCTCCTCTATTTTCTCGACTATTTTCCTGCCCTGGTCTTGGTTCAATATCCCCCCTCATATGATTATCTATTCTTCTGTTAAAAAACTGGACATATGGCCGTCCTTCACTTCTATATTCATTCCTTCTATACAATTCTCCTGGTCCTGGAAATCTTCTATTTCCCTGCTGTCTCATCCCTTCCTCACCCCTTCTGGGTGGAAATCTATTTCCATTCTGTTCCTCTCTAGGGGTAGGCCTATTCCATGGTCCCCTGTTTCTCTGTCTTATTTCCTTATTTCTCTCCTCTATATCCTCCTCATTTAGCATCCTTTCCATCTCTCGGATCGTTTTTATATTTTGTACTCTTCTAGACAACTGTATCCTTTCATTAAAATGCCGGCTTAATCTCCGGACTATCTCTTCCTCATTTTGCGGTGGTGTCATGCTCTTTAAAACTATGACTCTTTCTATGAAATAATCTGCTCTGGCTCTTCCATTTCCCTCTATATACCTTTCATTTTCTATTCTCTCTTTGATGCCTTCCTGTATTTCTTTGGCCCAGTATCTTTCTATAAACCTATCTTGTAAATCTGCGAAATTTTCCACCTCCTCTCTGATTGATTCCCACCATCTTGCCGCTCCTACTTCCAAGGCTCTATCTATGATTCCTCTCCATTCATTTTCAAATCCTTCCCCTGTCCTACATCCAAATTTTCTCTCCACATACCTATCCAGTCTTTTTAGGAACTCCATAGGGTTCCCATTCCTACCATTAAATTTTGGCATCTCCTCCTGATTCCCGCATGACACCTGTATTATCCTTAGGCCTTCTCCTCCTTTATTTTCTTCCACCTTCTTTTCTACCTTTTCCATTCTCTGGGTCAATTCCCCTTGTTTCTCATTATTCCTCCTTCCTTCTGTTTCCAATCGGTCAATTCTATCATTATTATTGTTTTTCTCAATCGCTATCTCCCTATTTAAAACTCTTAACTCTTCCCTGTTCTGTATTGTCAATTTTTTTACCTTCTCTATCTCTTTCTTATTAATCTCTGTCACATCAGCTATTATTTCTTTTGTTTCCTCTAAATTCTCCTTAATCTTCTCCTCTAAGTCTCTTCTCATAACTCCTATTTCAGCATTATTCTCTGTTCTCAACTGTTCCCTCATATCCTCTATCATTCTCCTATTTTCTTCCTTTAGGCTTTCGAATTTCTTATCCATTTCCAACCTACTTGAGGCAAATCCTCTGTTCATCTCTTCTTTCATCTCCTTATTTTCCTCCTTTATATTCTCTTTTAATTCCTTTTTTAATTCTCTCATATCCTCCTTCATTTCCTCTCTCCCTTTTAGACTCATTTCCATGAGAGATCTCATCATTTCCCTCAATTCTTCATTCTCATTATTTCCCTTTTTCTGTTGGGTTTGCATCAGTGGTAATCCCCTAGCCTCATCTACTTGGGTTTCCACCTCACTCTCTTCTATAGGCATATTTGTGCCTTCCATTTCTGTCTCTTGTATTTCTAGGCTTGTCCCTTCTTCCAATTCTATTTGGCCTATTGTATCTTCTTCCTCTTTTTCATCTATTTTTTCTTTTAATGTCACATATTTTCCTTTTGCAGCTTCCTCAATTGCTGTACCCTTCCTAGACCTACTATGTTTGTTATATTCCTTTAATTTTTCTGTTTTTTTCGCTTTCTCCCTCCTTAAATTATATGTACCTGTTTCAGATTCCATTTTTTTTTTATTTCTTTATCTAAAATTTCAAAATTCCCCTTTATTCTATTTAAATTTTGAAAATTAAAAAAATTATTGACTTATGGTTGCAAAGTCCTGAAAAGTAAACAATATTAATACAAATATTTAATTAATAATCTTATCTAAAGTGCCTTAAGGTTAATTCTTAAATTTTTTTTTTTATAATCGAGCCCCACGTTTGTGTGCCAAATGTAATAATTGGTAATTTTGTTTTATACAAGTCTTAATAAAAGTTATAATTTAAAAGAAATAACAATTCAATGCTGCTTTTTGTTACAATAAACTTTTAATATCTTAAAATGACATTCCTTGTTATCTTTTACAAAGTCACTTACTAATTAAAAATTCTTATTTCCTCTACAAAGAATTACAAAAATTAAGCTTTATTAGCCTAAGTCTAAATTTTGTTATGGCAGCAAGAAGTTTAGTTATAAAATTTAATATGAATTGAAATTGATTTAATTATTTCAATTTGAGCTTGAGCTCTCTTTATCTCGGGTTAAATAGGTGGGTTTTCTAAATTTTGACTAATAAATTTTGAGTTGGCACTTTCAAAAAAATATCTAAATTACAATTCTTACAAGTTAAAATTTTTACAAGTTATTTTAGTTCCTAATTAAATAATTTCCTGAATAATGTCTCCTTAATTGATCAGTTCAATGGTTTGGCTTATTGTTACTCTGTAATTATGATTTAAATACGATACTGCACTTTCCGCACCAGTTAAAAAATAAAATTTTTATAGCCAATTCTGAATACGTCTTCCTCGTTCCGATGCTTTGTTCCAACTGCTTACTGACGCTACCTTTGTTAGAAAAAAAATGGCCAAATCGTGAATTTCCGCTATTTTTTCGTTTATTCCCTGTAAGTACAGCTTTACGGATGTCATGTTCTTCTTCTTTACGGATACACTTCTTCTTCTTAACAACTGCACTTAAATTTCTTTGCATTTAAATCCAAAACTGTTTTATATTATATTTCCACGAGAAATATTTAAACGAATATCTTTTGCCGGTCAATGCGCACGCAACTCCACAAATCCGTTACATCGTGTTTACTACAGAACACTCACTAGCTTGCCGTGTGAAAGTTTTAAGTGTATTTTTACATAGTTCTATTTAAATTGTTACCTATCAATTATTTCTAATACATATTCTTATAAATAGTGATTTGTGTGTTTTTTTTCTTTTATATAAAATCTTGTGATTAGATCTAAAATGTGGCCGTGTGCATTTTCTACACAAGTGAAATTAGGTTATGTTTACATTTCGTTCCTGGTATATTTTAGTAATTTTTACATACTGAATTTATTCATATATATTTATCTTATTTTGGTAAGTGCCTTTTATATATATATACTTCAAAATGTTACATAGTCCCCAAATTTAGATAAAAAAAAATTTTGATTCCAAAATTCCCTTTTTTTTTAATCTCAATTTTCACATTTTGGGAGTAAACTCTTACTCTATCCTTCTTGCTTGTCTGCTGCCATCTAATTACATATGATATACTTAACTCCTAACAATACAATAAATTAACAATTAACATTTAATCAACAATCCTCTTACTCTTAACTCTCAATTTTCACATTTTGGGAGTAAACTCTTACTCTATCCTTCTTGCTTGTCTGCTGCCCTCTAATTACATATGATATACTTAACTCCTAACAATACAATAAATTAACAATTAACATTTAATCAACAATACTCTTACTCTTAACATCTCGTACATTAATCATTTTCTGATTCTTAGAATCTATTTTATAAACTTTTTCTTTTTCTTTCTTTATTTTAATTTTAATAGAATGGAATCCTTCCAATCATAAGTCTTTTTATTTATCTATATAATCTATCTTCTGACACAGTGTTCTTTTTTTTAAATTTTAGCCTAACCGAGTCATAGCATGTCTAGGTTGTTTGTAGGTTAGGTCCTTATTCTTATTCATTCATCCCTTCCTATTTTATTTATTTTTACATAATTTTTTTATTTTTTATATTTTTTTTTCAAGTGTTTGTTTAATTATTAAGTCATTTCTGGTCTATTGTCATTTTCGGTTTATTTGTTATTTATCCCTCCTACATTCGCTTCCTTCTCCTAATACTTTTATATCCTGAGACATTCCTGTTGTTACCATCTTATTATCCCTTGTTATTTTCCTTTCTCTCGACTTCTCCCTTTATTTATTTAATTTGTTCTACCTGAAATTTATCTGATTCTCCCTGGTGTGCCTCCCTTGGTTCATAAAATTTCTTTAACAAGCTAATATGGAAAATTCCTCTAATTTTATTGCTTCTAGCATCTTTGATTTCATAAGTCGCTTTGCCATATTTCTTGGTGATCACATAAGGTCCATCATATACATAAAATAATTTTGCCATCTCACCTCTTATACCCTGTGGTTGCCAATTTTCTTTTACTAATACCTTGTCCCCAACATTTAATTCTTCTATTTTATGAGTTTTATTAAATTTCTCTGCTCTCTTATGAGCCTTCTTCTTAATTCTACTCCTAGCAATTTCTAAATGTCTTTCTAAATTTATTAATTTTGAACTCCAGCCAAAATTTTTTATTTCCTTTTGCCAAAACCTTTCATCCTGAATTCCTAGTTGTAGCTGGTTAGGTGTGTATCCTGTAGTCTCATGAGGAATTTCATTAATTGCCTGGTTAATAACCTCTACATACTTTCCCCATTCTCTATGGTTATGATGACAATATGTTCTCAAACATCTAATGATCTCCTTATTCACCCTCTCAACGATATTGCTTTGTGGCCTCCTTATTGGAGAAAATATTGGTTTCATTTCTCTATTTTTTATATACTCCAGCCATTTCTTATTATTAAACTGGGTTCCATGATCAGTCTGTATTCTTTCTACTCTCCCGAAATTTTCTATATAATTTTCTAAACATTTAATTGCCTCCCCTGTGGTTGCCTTTTTCAATTTATAGATTTGAACGAATTTTGTAAATACATCTAACATTACTAATAAATACTTATAGCCTCCTACAGTTCTTTGAAATGGTCCTATAAAATCAATTGACAATTGCTCCTTTGGTTTTTCCACTTGGATCCCTTTCATCTCTCCAAAATTACCTTGGGTTACATTTTTAGCTCTTTGACAAATATTACATGTTTTAATAATTCCCCTAATGCTTTTTCCCATCTTCTTCCAAGTGAAGCTCTCTGATAATATGGTATGACATTTCTTAGCTCCTGCATGCAGGTAATATTCATGACAAGTACCCACTATTTCTTTAATCATTCCCTTTGGTACTACTATTTTCCAACTTTCCCTATTTCTTTTGTATACTAAGTCATTAATAATTTTATAATTTTGAATGTTTTCTTTTATTTCTCTAACTTCCAAATCTTCTACTTGTAATTTACTAAATTCTTTAAATTTTGTACACATTTCCATATCCATAACTCTTTCTATATAATTTATTTGTAATTCTGAACTTTGGTCTCTTCTTTCAAACTTATTTTTGTCACAAGGGTTCCTGCTCAATAGGTCTGCAACTACATTTTCTTTTCCTTTACAGTGTTCAATAGTATAATCATACTCTTGCATTAGTAATATCCATCTATGCAATCTTGAATTTAAAATTTTACAAGTCTTAATAAAAGTTAAGGCCTGATGGTCAGTCTGGATCACAATTTTTCTTCCTAGGATGATCTGTCTTGCTTTCTGCAGACAAAACAATATAGCAAGTAATTCCTTCTCAGTGGTATAATATTTAACTTCACTTCCTTTTAATGTGCGGCTCATAAACATTACTGCCTTTTTCTCCCCCTTTTCATCAATCTGATAGATGTGTCCTCCTATGGCATATTCACTGGCATCTGTTTGTAGGTAAAATGTTTTCTGGTAATCTGGGTGAGTAAGTACATTTGTTTCCAAAAATTTTTTCTTTAATTTAATAAAATTTCGCTCCTCCTCTTCTGTCCAAATAAATTTGTTTCTATTAGATAATAATTTTAATAATGGTTGTACAAATTCTGAATATTTTTCTATAAATTTATTATAATAATTAGCCATTCCAATAAAACCTTTTAATTGTCGAGGATTTTTAGGTGAGGGAAATTCTAATATAGCTCTAACCTTCTCTTCATCCATTTTTACTCCATTTGTAGTCAATCTATATCCTAAGAATGAAATATCTTTTCTACAGAACTCTGATTTATCAAATTTAATGGTCATGTTGTTTTTTAAAAAAATTTGGAAGATCCTTTCTAGGTGTTTTTTATGCTCCTCAAATGTCTCAGACATACAGACTATATCATCTACATATATTAAGGTGACATCTTCTAATTCCTCCCTCATAATACTGTCCATAGCTCTTGCCAATGCTGCTAGAGATGTTTTCAATCCATAGGGTGTAACAACAAACTGGTATGTTTTCCCTCTATGTTGGAATGCAGTATATTTTCTTGACTCCTCTTCCAATTCAACCTGCCAGAAACTGTTAGTGAGGTCCATGGTACTCAACCAATTAACTCTCTTTGCTCTGTGTAGAATCTCATTTATTCCTCTATAGCAATCATAATCCGGAATTATAATTTCATTTAGTTTTCTTGCATCTAAACATAATCTAACTTTCCCATTGGTTTTGATGACTGGGACTATTGGATTAATATATGGACTAGTACTTCTTTCAATTATACCTAACCTCAACATTTTCTCTATCTCTTCTTGTACCTGATCTTGGTACTTTGTAGGAATTGGGTAATTTCTTTGGTAAAATGGTACATCTTCCCTAACTTTAATCTTATGTTTATATGCAGTGCATAAACCGGGCTGGTCTGAAAATACTTCTTTATACTTTTCTATTAAATCACTCATCTCCTGTCTTTGTTCCTCAGTTACCTCTTCATTCCCTATTCTTTCAAAAATATCCTCTTTTTTTATCTCTCCCTCCTCTTGTACAATTTTAATATAATTTTTACTCTGGTTTCCAAAAGTTTCAAATTCTTCCCATTTTTCCATATCATTCATTCCTTCCTGTTCATCACAACTCAATTCCTCCTCCATCTCATTTTCAAAATTATTCATCTCCCCTTTAATTTTTGTCTGCACTACACTTGTCTACATTTTTGTCCATCTACACTTATTTTTGATTTATGTAATTTGTTTTCATATTTAAACTCCATTTCCCATTTTCCAAAATCAAGTTGTGCCTCCACATCCATCAACATATCCGTACCTATAATAAATTTTCTCAATAAGCCTGGCACCACTAGGCATTGAAACGGATATTTTACCCCTCCTATTTCTCCTATTACCATGATCATTTTGTTTATCTTTTTAGTTTTCTTATTTGTTGCAGTCCGAATGGTTAAATTTTTTATTGGTAAGATTTCTATTTTTCCTATTTTATTTTTATTCTCTAACATCCATTTCTCCTGGATACATGTTACGTTACTGCCTGTGTCTATTAATGCTAGTAAACTTGTATCTTCCATCTTAATCTCTATCTCTGGGTTTATTATTTTTTTTTCAATTCCTAAATTATAATTTCTCTCCTCATCTTCTTGTTCTAAAAATTTTCTACTGATTAATACATTATTTATAGTTAACTTAATTTTATCGTAGGAGCTTTTATCAAATTTTATCACTGGCAACCTCATTTGTTCTGTTTGATGCTCCTTTTCCTGATCCAAGGCGACGATACCAGTGTTCTCTAGTTTTCCGTTTGACTATGTGCACCATCCTCCTTCCTTGTCCCCACACATCTCCTTGTCTCTATCTGATTTATTTCCTTCTGGCCCGTGTCATTGGTTCTGTAATTCCTGTCTCCTCTATTTTCTCGACTATTTTCCTGCCCTGGTCTTGGTTCAATATCCCCCCTCATATGATTATCTATTCTTCTGTTAAAAAACTGGACATATGGCCGTCCTTCACTTCTATATTCATTCCTTCTATACAATTCTCCTGGTCCTGGAAATCTTCTATTTCCCTGCTGTCTCATCCCTTCCTCACCCCTTCTGGGTGGAAATCTATTTCCATTCTGTTCCTCTCTAGGGGTAGGCCTATTCCATGGTCCCCTGTTTCTCTGTCTTATTTCCTTATTTCTCTCCTCTATATCCTCCTCATTTAGCATCCTTTCCATCTCTCGGATCGTTTTTATATTTTGTACTCTTCTAGACAACTGTATCCTTTCATTAAAATGCCGGCTTAATCTCCGGACTATCTCTTCCTCATTTTGCGGTGGTGTCATGCTCTTTAAAACTATGACTCTTTCTATGAAATAATCTGCTCTGGCTCTTCCATTTCCCTCTATATACCTTTCATTTTCTATTCTCTCTTTGATGCCTTCCTGTATTTCTTTGGCCCAGTATCTTTCTATAAACCTATCTTGTAAATCTGCGAAATTTTCCACCTCCTCTCTGATTGATTCCCACCATCTTGCCGCTCCTACTTCCAAGGCTCTATCTATGATTCCTCTCCATTCATTTTCAAATCCTTCCCCTGTCCTACATCCAAATTTTCTCTCCACATACCTATCCAGTCTTTTTAGGAACTCCATAGGGTTCCCATTCCTACCATTAAATTTTGGCATCTCCTCCTGATTCCCGCATGACACCTGTATTATCCTTAGGCCTTCTCCTCCTTTATTTTCTTCCACCTTCTTTTCTACCTTTTCCATTCTCTGGGTCAATTCCCCTTGTTTCTCATTATTCCTCCTTCCTTCTGTTTCCAATCGGTCAATTCTATCATTATTATTGTTTTTCTCAATCGCTATCTCCCTATTTAAAACTCTTAACTCTTCCCTGTTCTGTATTGTCAATTTTTTTACCTTCTCTATCTCTTTCTTATTAATCTCTGTCACATCAGCTATTATTTCTTTTGTTTCCTCTAAATTCTCCTTAATCTTCTCCTCTAAGTCTCTTCTCATAACTCCTATTTCAGCATTATTCTCTGTTCTCAACTGTTCCCTCATATCCTCTATCATTCTCCTATTTTCTTCCTTTAGGCTTTCGAATTTCTTATCCATTTCCAACCTACTTGAGGCAAATCCTCTGTTCATCTCTTCTTTCATCTCCTTATTTTCCTCCTTTATATTCTCTTTTAATTCCTTTTTTAATTCTCTCATATCCTCCTTCATTTCCTCTCTCCCTTTTAGACTCATTTCCATGAGAGATCTCATCATTTCCCTCAATTCTTCATTCTCATTATTTCCCTTTTTCTGTTGGGTTTGCATCAGTGGTAATCCCCTAGCCTCATCTACTTGGGTTTCCACCTCACTCTCTTCTATAGGCATATTTGTGCCTTCCATTTCTGTCTCTTGTATTTCTAGGCTTGTCCCTTCTTCCAATTCTATTTGGCCTATTGTATCTTCTTCCTCTTTTTCATCTATTTTTTCTTTTAATGTCACATATTTTCCTTTTGCAGCTTCCTCAATTGCTGTACCCTTCCTAGACCTACTATGTTTGTTATATTCCTTTAATTTTTCTGTTTTTTTCGCTTTCTCCCTCCTTAAATTATATGTACCTGTTTCAGATTCCATTTTTTTTTTATTTCTTTATCTAAAATTTCAAAATTCCCCTTTATTCTATTTAAATTTTGAAAATTAAAAAAATTATTGACTTATGGTTGCAAAGTCCTGAAAAGTAAACAATATTAATACAAATATTTAATTAATAATCTTATCTAAAGTGCCTTAAGGTTAATTCTTAAATTTTTTTTTTTATAATCGAGCCCCACGTTTGTGTGCCAAATGTAATAATTGGTAATTTTGTTTTATACAAGTCTTAATAAAAGTTATAATTTAAAAGAAATAACAATTCAATGCTGCTTTTTGTTACAATAAACTTTTAATATCTTAAAATGACATTCCTTGTTATCTTTTACAAAGTCACTTACTAATTAAAAATTCTTATTTCCTCTACAAAGAATTACAAAAATTAAGCTTTATTAGCCTAAGTCTAAATTTTGTTATGGCAGCAAGAAGTTTAGTTATAAAATTTAATATGAATTGAAATTGATTTAATTATTTCAATTTGAGCTTGAGCTCTCTTTATCTCGGGTTAAATAGGTGGGTTTTCTAAATTTTGACTAATAAATTTTGAGTTGGCACTTTCAAAAAAATATCTAAATTACAATTCTTACAAGTTAAAATTTTTACAAGTTATTTTAGTTCCTAATTAAATAATTTCCTGAATAATGTCTCCTTAATTGATCAGTTCAATGGTTTGGCTTATTGTTACTCTGTAATTATGATTTAAATACGATACTGCACTTTCCGCACCAGTTAAAAAATAAAATTTTTACAGCCAATTCTGAATACGTCTTCCTCGTTCCGATGCTTTGTTCCAACTGCTTACTGACGCTACCTTTGTTAGAAAAAAAATGGCCAAATCGTGAATTTCCGCTATTTTTTCGTTTATTCCCTGTAAGTACAGCTTTACGGATGTCATGTTCTTCTTCTTTACGGATACACTTCTTCTTCTTAACAACTGCACTTAAATTTCTTTGCATTTAAATCCAAAACTGTTTTATATTATATTTCCACGAGAAATATTTAAACGAATATCTTTTGCCGGTCAATGCGCACGCAACTCCACAAATCCGTTACATCGTGTTTACTACAGAACACTCACTAGCTTGCCGTGTGAAAGTTTTAAGTGTATTTTTACATAGTTCTATTTAAATTGTTACCTATCAATTATTTCTAATACATATTCTTATAAATAGTGATTTGTGTGTTTTTTTCTTTTATATAAAATCTTGTGATTAGATCTAAAATGTGGCCGTGTGCATTTTCTACACAAGTGAAATTAGGTTATGTTTACATTTCGTTCCTGGTATATTTTAGTAATTTTTACATACTGAATTTATTCATATATATTTATCTTATTTTGGTAAGTGCCTTTTATATATATATACTTCAAAATGTTACAATATATATATATATATATATATATATATATATATATATGAAGTTAATATATTACTATTGTAAGTAATTTTATCCACCATTAAGTGCAATAATTTTACCTTGAGTGATGAGGCACCTTTCGGTCACTTGACCATTGTCGAATCAGTGATATTTTTCTCTATTTTTCTAGTGTGGATGTTCGGTCCGTGATGTTGGTATTCAGTAGGCTGAACCAAATACCGTCTAGCCCGACATTGTTGTCTAGTAACGTTTTATGTTTATTCGTACTACTTAACCGGTGTTGCTACTTTTGAAAAAATGAATGTGCATTATTAAACAACAAGCTTCATACTACTTATAGATATAATTTTGATGGTTTTTGTTTGATGGATAATGCCGACGATAATATAAACACGATGTTAATCTAGGAATGTCGGGATTTATGGCCCGACACACATATTTCTTAACAATTTTAGTGAAGTTGAGTTGATTATTCCAATCTAACTAATTAGTTCTTTGAAAGAAGTTTATCTTTATATTCTTTCACAATAAAATAAATAATTTGTAATGACGTATTATATTGATTTTCACTATTGTTTCCAAAATTTACAAAAGCTAGTTAATAAGTCAAAAATATTTACTAAATATTTAGTTGTATAATAATTCTTACAAAAATTGTCTTGGTTGAAGTTAAGTACAAATATGGACAAACTCATACTCACTAAAAAGTCAATTATAACGTAAATTCCTTTAAAAGTAAATTACTAAGTTTCAAAACTTTTGCTTGTTATGAAATCTTATTTATCATATCTGAAGCTTTACTTATCAGAGAATATATTTACACTTTCCTTCTAAATACAAAATAATTACAAAGTCACAAATCAATCACAAGTGACATGTTTACATCTAGTTTACATATACTTAACCACAGTGTGTGGTTGAATGAAGATCTATTATTAATTTTCTATTTATCTATGTTGGTTTAGTAAATCATTTATGGTTTTTGTTTAATGCTACCGTTAAATTAGCCATGTTTTGTTTTTTTATACTTTATTAAAAAATTATAATGTTAAATAATTGAAACATTGGCTTGTGTGTAAATTTCAAGGGGTTGTTGATGTTAATTGATAAGACGTTTAGGAATGTTTTTTTGACACATTTTAATTATTTTATTTTATCGTTTTATAGATTTTATTCTCATGGACCATCACGTTTAATAGTGGGCTTTTAATAATTTAATTTGATTATTTGTAATCTTAATTGATTATTATTAACTTTAACGTATATTATAATTAATCGATTAATTAAGATTCACTGAACGTAATGGACTACAAAATTCAAGTATATTCTAATGTGATCTATTTTATTTATTACACTTTTTATATTACTCGCGACCAGACTTTTTGTTAACTTACACTTGGAGGAAACATTTTCGTCTTACGACTTCTGCAGCCTCGTATTGTTGCCGCTAGGATTTTTGTAGTTGTGCTTCTTTGGTACCAATTTTTGAAAGTTAGAAGTGATGTGATTGAAGAGTATGTGTGATCTGTGCCGTCTTTGTTCATTTAGGATGTTTGTTTTTTATACCGCATGTTTGTTCTAAACAAACATGAATTTAACATATATCGCAAGCCAACCATGACAGACACACTGATACACAACACATCAAACCACCCAATAGAACATAAACATGCAGCATTCAAAAATTTACTACACAGACTAAACAAAAATGTCCACAACTAACTACACAGAGGAAATAAACACAATTAAATATTTACCTCACAAAAACAATATGACAACTATTTAATAGACAAACCATTCAGAAAAATACTCAACAAGAACTCAACACAAACAAATTCAACACCCTCTCATAAATAAACAGACTCACAAATAAAATAGCACACCAATTCAAAAAAGCAAGATACAATGTAGCTTACAGAACAACATAATACTAGCCAAACTGATATCAGACACAGCATTAATAACAATAACAAAACATACAATAACCCATACATACTAAAATGCAAAAACTGCAATAAGTTCTATATTGGACAAACAGGCAGATCTTTTGCCAAAAGGTATAAAGAACACAAAAGCGCACTACACACTACAATTGAATCCGCCTTCGCAAATCACCTCATGGACACTAAACACTCATGCAAAAGTATAGAAAATAACATGAGCATCCTCTACACATGCATCAAAGGCCATAAATTAAACATATTAGAACAATATGAAATATACAGACATAGCAACACACATAAAAATGACATTCTAAATGAACAAACACGACAGTCTGTCATCGACAGACTCTTCAATCACATCACTTTTAACTTTCAAAAATTGGTACCAAAGAAGCACAACTGCAGCAATCCTAGCGGCAAAAATACGAGGCAAAGAAGTCGTAAGACGAAAACATTTCCTCCAAGTGTAAGTTAACAATTTAACAACCTTTAGTCAACAAAAAGTCTGGTTGCAAGTTATATCAAAAGTGTAATAAGTAATTAGCAACCAGCTCATAATGAACAAGATTTTGTTATTTATTTTATATTAATATTCTATTTGAATTTTGTTGACATAAATAGTTAATTTTGTCTATTGTACTTGTAGTCCAATATAGATGCAATAGATACTTATAGACAGCAATATAGATGTTGAACTTTTAATAAGCTAAGTTTTCTTGACTTATGAATCGACCGTATTTTTATTCATATTTACTTTATTCTAATGATAATTACAATGCTGTAATTTATATTTATATAACTGTACCCGAAAAAATTACATAGACGCAGTGTTGAATTTTGTTATCAAAATTGACATTTTAGAATATTTAAATTTTGAACTTTTTTTAAATAATTACTAAAATTAAAGTTTTTCATAAACAAACACACTAGTTTCAGCGACGATGTTGCCTTTCTTAGTGCTTGGATACTATTAAGTTATGTTTAGAATGGGATTTAGGTAATAAAATATTTTCAGCATCCGATTAGGTTTTGATTTTTCTCATGCTACAGCAATTGTGATAAACATTATAAAAACAAAATTAGACAAATCATTCTGATCAACAAGAAAGTAGTATCATCAACAACCAAAACAATGGAAGAATTTAGAGATTGACAAAAATATAATATACCAAATTACAGCAAAATTTAGGATATACACAGGACAACAAGCCTGTATCTCTCTTGCTATAAATACTGGTGTCAAATAACAATACATTAAGTATTCTATTTAAAACATACCTTTAAGATGGTTTGATTCTGAAAACAAGTTTAGGACAGGTGGAAAGGATTGTTGATTTAAAGGTTAAAACCGTAAGAAAGCCTGCAGAACAATAAATAAGTTAATAAATTTTATTTTACTTTTTACTTCCTTAAGATACAATAGAAAAGTAAAGAAAACTTATCTACTAAACCATTAAAAATACTTTTATTCAAAAATTGCAATAACTATATGACTCATTAAAATCTTTTTCCAAAATAAAATGAACAATAAAAAAAATACTATTTTAAATTCACTTGCAGAACACATGACTATTGATTACCTTAAGTTTACAAAAAATGTTTATAATTTACAATTTTCCATTTTGTATTCCACGAATAACAATTCATGATGCAATCAACTGAAAAAGAAAAATACCAATTTAGTTTATATTATCTGGCCTATTATACATTAATATTATTCCATTAGCTTAGTTCTAAAATCAATAGACTCTTTCACCTGAAAAACAGGTTAAAAGTTACATTGGTTTTGAGAAAGTGAATACACAGCATTTGAACAAAAATGTTTAATTTGAAGAAAACAATCAGTCATATTACGCTAAAAATAAGAAAAATTTAATTAAATACATGTATTGGTTTAATTTTGGTGTGTTTGGAAACGGAATATAGTTGTAAAAAAAAATAAATGATGATAGAAAGAAACATGGAACAACTGGAGGGTACTGATTACTTTTAAATAAATTACTACACTTTATAGTTTATTCCATAGTCAAATAATATAATTATGAATGCTAGGTATCTGAATGGTAGCGCACTTAGTATAATACAGTACCATTACTTTTCCATTTAGAATTAATAATTACTTTTTGCTAAATAAGACACAAATTTCAAGGCCTATCAATTTTAGGTTGTACAACTATGTAAAAACAAATAAACCTGCTAATCTTGCATCCCATTACAATGCAAATGCGATTCCCACACTTGGCTTGCCGATGGTTCATTGTATTCATGTCACATATTGAATATTCCATTGCTTCCAACAAGGAAAGGAAAATTGACAGTAAAGGCAAAATATACATTTTCAATCCTTATAATTAAAAAAAAAAAAAAAACGTTTAAATCAAGATACAATAACAGAATTTTCCAAATTTTGAATATTCAAAATACTGTGTCTTTAATTTAACTGTTTTTGGATTTAAAACCAATAAAGTATTTCTTTATAAATTAATGCAGCACTTAAATATTTCATTGTACTTCAACACCTAAAACTTTAGTATCTACTTTGCTTTAAATGTATCACATTTGTTATTAGGACACTTTTTATGATCTGATAAGGCATTGATTGATCCCATAGATATTGGTTTACAAAGTCACTTCTGTATATTATTTGTGGCATCTTTTGCTTAATACAGTTAAAACCTAGTATTATTCTACATTATTTATTTTAATTCATCAGGTTTTATGGATAGACTATGCTTGATATTGTAAAGTGCAGACACTCCTAATGGATTTTTACAATTTTTCAAAATGCAAATGGTTATTGCAAAGAGACAAGTTTAACAATTGATAGAAAAACTTGTACAGATTTAATTATAAAAAAAGTATAAAAAATGTGAAAAAACAGCAAATAATTAAACTATTCATATAAACAAGCTAAATTATTTACATTTAAATAATAACAAAATAAATGAAACACAGCAGACACACACACACACATGCCAAATAAATGAATTATGAAAACAAATACTATCAGATATTGAACCATGTTGATCACAACAAAACTAGACGATTTTTTCATATTACCACTGACTAATTGTGCAGATTTTAGACATATGCAAAAATAATTATTTTAAATAAAAATTAATGTCAGGACATGAATATTTCCTCCCAATAAGAGAAATGGTGAAGCAGAATGATCTTAGTTCGTCTATTACAGCAGAATCCAAAAAATTGCTGTTTTATTTATAGTTAACCTGCACTATAAAATCATACAAATAATTCTGTAACAACAAAAATAAACTACAATTACATTAAACATAATATCTCTCAACTATAGAACAGAAAAAAGCATATAATATTAATGCTTTTTGTTCAAAATGTGAAAGAACTATAAAATAGACTTGAAAATTCTATGAAAGAACTTTATGTGATAGATTTCACTGCATATGTGATTTAACCCCTTCCTGGTTTGTGACGACTATACGGGACATGAGCTGAATGCTGAAAAACGGCCGCTGCCGCGTATACACGCCACGTCAATGGCCTGATCGTATTTATTCCGCGTTTGCTCGACAAAGTTCATCCGAATGCCGCTAGATCGTGTGCATATATCTTCAAGCAAATATTTTGTAATATGGTACTATTTTTACCAACGTTTTATCGATTCAAGACGTTTGACTTGTCAGTTGCCAACGGTCAACCTGCTGTGCATTTGTGCTTGTCTATTCGTTTGCCATATTGTTTCATAGTGTTATTTATGCAATTTAATTATTATATGTATAGTGTAGTTAGTGTTTGAAGTTATTTATAGTAATATTGATATTTCTTTTGACTTTTTCAAGAGAGATATTTCTTGAACTTTGGTTTTAGGTTATTTATAGGTTATAAAGGTAATACATTCTATAAAATGGATGAATTTTTGAGTGACAGACAATTGCATGAATTGTTGTTAGAAAGTGCTTCTGATAGTGATTCAGAAGATGAAATAAATGATTTAGGGGAGGAAATTGAGATAAAAGACAATGCTCCTCTAGTATTAGGCCCTCAGGTGCAAAATCAAAACCCAGTAAATTCAGCTGCTGTCCTTCCAAATCTAAATAGCTTTGTTTGGGAAAACTACCACCCTGCTGGAAAAAAATTCACTGAAAAAGTTTTCACTGGAGATCCAGGAATAAAGGTAACGATACAAAATCATAATGATCCATATGAACTATTCAAGTTATTTATCACAGATGAGTTGGTTGATATTATTGTGCAACAAACTAATAAATATGCGGAACAGTTTTTAGCCAATCGTCCTCTTCTACGCTTTTCTAGATTTCATGCTTGGAAAGAAACAAACACCGACGAAATATTTATTTTATTGGCTGTGTATGTGCTGCTAGGTCTTATTTGGAAACCTGAAGTAGGAAAATATTATACAAACAAAATATTGTTTTCCACTCCTGGTTTTACAAACCTCACCCTCATAATAAATTAAAACTTTTGAACCGATTCCTACACTTTGTGGACAACACTACCCTAGTCATAGAAAATAAAAAAATGTCGAAAATAAAGCCAGTTTTTGATTACATTACAAAAAAGTTTAGCGAAGTTTGTGTTCTTAGTCGCAATGTCTCAGTAGATGATGAGAGCCTTCTCTTGTGGAAAGGGCGGTTGAGTTTCTTACAGTACATAAAAATCAAAAGAGCACGATTTGGAATTAAATTGTATATACTATCTGAGGCTAAAACAGGTTATATTTGGAAGGCAATAGTTTACACTGGAAAGGAAACTGAAATAGCCCAAAATACGCAACACCCTCATACAGTCAATGTAGTTCTGAAAGTAATGGAAGGTTTACTTGATCAAGGTTACTGTGTGTATACAGACAATTTTTATACCAGTCCAGAACTAGCACTTGTTCTAACTAGTAAAAAAACCGATGTTGTTGGAACTGTCCGAAGCAATAGAAAAGGTTTGCCAAAAGATGCTGTAAAACAAAAATTATCAAAGAATGAGTCACTTGCTGTTGTTGAAAAAGAAGGGAGGATGATCTATGTCAAGTGAGCTGACAAAAGGGACGGTCACCTTTCATCAACTAGACATGAAATTAGCTATGTTCCGGTTATAAGAAGAGGAAGAGAAGTTGTAATACCTGAAATAGTTCATGACTATAGCAAAAATATGGGCGGCGTCTACAAGGTCGACCAGATGTTGTCTGCTTATCCTATGAAACGTAAACGGCAGAAAATATAGTACAAAAAGGAGTTTCGGCATTTGGTAAATATGTGCATTTTCAATGCACATGTATTACACCAAGAATCCGGGGGTTCAATGACTTCTCTCCAATTTAGAGAAAATCTTGTAGAGCAAATTGTCTCAAAGCATCTGGACGAATCAAATAAACCAAAGAAAGGAAGACCCTCTGCTGAAGATGATCCACTACGTTTACTGCACAGGCATTTTCCTGATTTTGTACCTTCCACAGAAAAAAGAAAAAATGCCATGAGGAGGTGTGCTGTGTGTTCCAAGCATAACATACAGCGAGAGTCACGTTATCAGTGTAATGAGTGTGCGTGGCACTTTGCATTTCGCCATGCTTTAAAATATTCCACACACAGAAAAACTTCTAAAATGTATAAAATTGTAGACTTGTGATGTACAGTTTTAGCCTAACGGTTTTTTTCTTTTTTTCTAGTATTAGTGAATATATGGATATGTAGAACTGAAATTCTGTAAAAAACGTCAAAATGTAAGTAAATTTCACTTTCTTCCATAAAAATAATTTTTTAAAATTTTTATGTTTAATATTTATTTAATATTAATGTTTAATAGTTGTGTAATATTATAACAAATAAAAATAAGTAATGAAAAAAAGCACTTTCGGGTTGTTAAAGTGAAATTTAAATCGACCGTTAAGGGGTTAAGCTTTTAGAAGGGGAGTGTATAAAAAAGTCCTTGAAACAAACTTATTACAATTAAATTTTAAACACTAATAAATAATTTACTTACTAAGAAATCGAATTTGATTTCGAGAAAATTAACCTTTGTCAGTTGACAAAAAATTGTATCATATATTATTTAGAATTTACTCTAACAAAATATTTTAACAAATTAATATGTTTTACATTATCAGAATTTGTAAATTTCATTTGGTAACCTCAGACAATTTTAATTTGTATTGCTAATTGCTCCTAATAATAGATAAGCAATGTTTTAAAGAAGAAAAATGATAGAATTGATATATTAATTTTGATCAAACAATACTTAGCTGTTTTCAAGTCACCTCTTTTAAGGAATAGCGATAAAAACACAAGATACTTTAAACACTGCATTACTAATAGTAGTTAACTTATCAAACACTGTTCTAAGCAGCCCCCATTATTATTATTATTTTAAAGCAACCATTTCCACTTGCATATAGTGCCCCCGATCATCTAATGCGAGAGCTTCAAAGCTTAGACAAAGAATAATTTGAAGTAGGTTTCCAGAAGATAAGCTTGTCTTAATGACAAGAGGTTTGATAATAAAAAGAAAGATGGTGAAAATATAAAAAACTATTCCTTCAAAGATTCAAGGTAAATTTTTTAACTGAACTAATAGATTTTCTACAATGTAATTGACTAATTAGATAAAAGTTACAGGAATGTGAAGGTAAGAACTGTGATGGCTTGATGTTAATATCTCTGTAATTTATATTTTTTGTCCTTTTTGTTATAGTTTTGTTTATATATATAGGTTAGTTCTAGTAGAGCTTAAAGCTTATTTAGGAATTCCTGGACTACATAGGACACTGACAGACTTTCCTAATGGCAATAGTCCAAAACCGCAATCTCTTGGAAATAAATAAATAGACATATTAAGACTCATTTATTTTATTTATGTGTGTCTATTTATTTATTTATTTCCAAGAGATTGCAGTTTTGGACTATTGCCACTAGGTAAGTCTCCTATCTAGTCCAAAAATTCCTAAATAAGCATTAAGCTCTACTAGAACTAACCTAAATATATATATATATATATATATATATATATATATATATATATATATATATATAACTTTGCAACACTGTTTTTTTATATCACTTACCACTTATACTTTATTGTGTTTACACAGTAATTATAGTTCTTTAAAGTCGACTCTCATATACACCGAGTATGATTCTTTTTAAGTATAATAACACACACACACACATATTTTTTTGATTTTTTTAACATGGCCTATAACACTGATATTAACTTGATTTAAAAGTTAGAGCAAGAAAACTCAAAATGTTTCTGGTTTTATTGACTTGGAAGATGTCTTGATAGACTAAATTCTGAAGAAAGTGAAAATAAATAGGAACAAGAACAAAACATAAAACAATTATGAAATGGATGAATAATATACGAAAACAGCATCTATGTGAAAGAGAAATGAAAACCTTTTATATACCTATAATTCATTTCTCTTATATAGCCTCAAAAGAGACACAAAATTCAGTTTTATTCAAATTATCAGTACATTTATTGTTATACTAAACCTCTGCCTATTCTTGTATTGGATTTATGAAAGTCAGTACTAACATGAGATTTTGTTAGGGTGCTATATTTTAAATTTTGTATTCTTATGTTGAAAGTTATTGCTGTAAATACAATAAATGTAACTTTGTTAAAAATTAAAAAAACATATGTATGAATAGTTTATTAAAATTCATGTTTAATTTATAGCTATAAACAAAAAATTACAGAAATATGCTTAAACAATATCAATAGGAAAGAAATGCTGTTGAACCATATTCAAGTAGTTTGTTTATTAGGAAAGCAATGAAGCATATTTTGCTTCCTGGGGAAATATGCTTGACACAACAGTTGGGTCAACTCCATTGAATATAGGGTAAGTCATGTATGAAACATGGGGTATGTCATATATGAAACAAATTTTAAAAAATATACATTTAGAAACACCTCTCCTTCAATGCTTCCTATTTGTTATACCTAGCAGTCCAATAAAAAAATATTTACCCTAATCATCATTTCTAAACTTAAAGGGCATAATTATAAATTCTACATGACAATACAGACCCAAACTAGTTAAAAAATTAGTAGCCCCATACCCTAAGATCTGGAATTAATCTTTTGCTTTAACTGCCCAAACAACCACCACCAATGTAACTAACATTGTTGTAACCTTTTAGTGTTTTAATACTTTTAATATATTTTTATAGGTTATTAAAAAAAATATTCAATTGCATAAATATACCATTTTTTGGCAAAAAAAACCATTGGTTATTACTGTCAATAGCAAATAATTAACACTAAAAACTACAAACACTACATTAAAAGATAAAATCTAAAAAGAAAAACAAAGGCTAGAAAAAACCAAACAGATAGGAGTAAAGTAAAAATTAAAAGGTAAGAGAAAACAAATTGTTAATTATGAAAATATAACTAAAATTAAATAAAAGAAACCAAAAAGAAATTAAAGAATTCAAACTAAAAACAATAAAAAACTGAATAGCAACCAACATTCATTATAAAAAAGTGTTAATATGAAAAGAATAATACTCCAAATTGAAATGTTATACAATAGATAATATAAGTAGTAGAAGATGGTGAAACATATTAATCTTTTTTATATAATGCACCCAAATAAGAATCTTTTTTTCTATTCCTATATCAACAAAAGAAGCAATAGTTTTGCACACAGTTCCACATTTAGTTATACATTTCAAATTTGTATTCATTACCCTTATAAAAATATTAACTCCACTTAATGTTTAACTGAATCTGCATAGCTACAAATTTTAATTTCTGCGCTCAATATCTACAATGAGTTTAATCGGACACATATATTGTCTGAGACATATAAGAATGTAATACAACATGCAAGTTGTCACACCTTGACATTAAGTTGTAACATAATTTTAAAAAATTGTATGTAACTAATTAGGAACAGATTTTATAAAGATTATTTATTTTTAAAAACCAATGCGAAAAACTGGTTGTGGAAACAAAACAAAATCAACTCACAGATTTTACAGTAGTTTTTATGAAGTCCTTCTTATGGCCAATATCGAACTCCGGATAATGAGAATAAACCTGTTTGCAGACAGTCTTCATGGTTATTTCCTCCAAATTGGCGCCTTCTAAGATGCTCTTGACATACGCCTTTATCTCGTCATCCTGCGGTGGATGAAATACCTTATTGTGATGTTTTGCCTTCCTAATGATAGTTGCCTTGATAATATTTTCTAATTTTTCGTAACTTAGTTTTCAAATATCTGATTTTTTAAATCAATACGACAAGTTCGTTTTACAAAATGTGACAATAATACAACTGGACATTGGTATGATACAACAGACACTATATGCAAATATGACTACTCGAAAAATGATTTGTGTTTCAAGGTTAAGTCAAATAAGGTAAAACATATTTATTTAAAGATACTTTTAAATTAGAAGATATAGTTTTGTATCAATATGTGTATGAAGCAAAAATGATGGAAAAGCACTAAATTTGTAAAATAACAGAAAAACTTCACAAAATGCATATGGCGAAAATAGTACAAACAGCATGAACCGTTTAAATATAGAAATTGAAGAACATATGACAAAGGAGAACATCCAGAATATAAGCATGAATATGAAAAAACACAGTCATTTTCAGTATTTTTTAATAAAACAAGAAATACGATTTTTTTTAAAGTCGATTCCCACTTAGGTCAACAAAGACAAATTTTATTTGAGTTACTTTTTAATTTAAAATTACAATTAACACTTTGATGGATACCCTGTTAATAGGCTCCCGCCTCTATCTGCCTGGAGGTTTTTAGGTAAAATATAAACAAATTATACATTTTTGTAAAGGGAATGAAACAAAAGCATATATATATGTATGAATTTATTACTTTCATATAGATGGATTTATGCTGCTTTAGAAAATGTTTTAAAAAGTCCAAAAAATTAAATAGCAACACTGTACATCACTGCACTTCACTACACATATTTTAGAAGCAACATATCTCGTATTGAATCACTACCTACAGTGTCTTTAGCCTTTTTATCTATAAGGTAATAACTCTAACAATAAAAATTAAATAAACTAAATGACAAAAATAATTTGAAGTGAAAAAACTCGAAACATTAACAAAAATTACACAAAACCAACATATCTCGTATTGAATTGCTACCTACAGTGTCTTTAACCATCATATCTATAAAGTAATGCCTCTAACAATAAAAAATTAATAAACTAAATGAAAAAAAATATTTTAAAGCTAAAAACAACAAACTTGAAAGCTAAACAAAAATTACACAAACTGCATACAAATTAAATAAACGAAATTACTGATAGACAACATTTACAGCAAACAACAACAAACTTGAAACGTAAACAACACGTACTAATAAAACACTTACTATTTGACTAAACCAACATCTGTGTGATAGGTCTCGGTTGCCACACTTTACCAATTTTGTTCGTAAAAGCAACTCTGATTGACCTAAAGGTGGACATCTAAAGTAGAGTAACCAATATAAAGAACAATATTGACGAAACTGAGAATACTCTGGAATCACGTTGCTATGGAAATAAATACAGGAACCCAAGCTATAAACATATGTAGGCAACTATCGTTAACTAAATTACCCAATCTCTACTTGGGCAGGCTTGAAAGTGTTAATGTAAATATGTATGTAAATATGACAGAATCACAATATCAAGTGGAAAAATGGGAATTTTGTGGTAATTTTCCATTTCCTTCTCTGTATATGGTGTTGGACTATTATTTTTGTTTTTACTATTTATTCCCTTTCTTTATTTCGTTTCTAATTTATGATGCTGATTGGGGTCAATAATTTTTCATTGTTTAATTTCATATACATCCTTAAGTAATAGATTTCTAGCTATAGAAAAGTTGGCTTAGTGCCAAAGTGCATTATCAAACATGTAGTCAATTCAGTAAGAATCCGGCCTAGACAATTTTAAATTTAAATTATGAATAAATATTTGAAAAAACTAAATCAATATTGTCACCCAATACAGGTTGAAAAATATCTATTTGAACTTGATTAGATGAATAAAAACGTATTTTATAACCAACCAAAAATTTGTACAAAATATATATCAGGAGAGTGTGAGCTAATAGAAGGAATTGAAAAACGTTTGTTTGCTCGATAATGATAAAACTGTTAAACACAAGCTGTAATGATGAAAGCCACCATTTTATGTATTACTGATCAATGTAATTCAACCACACAGTGGTCTTTATCAATCGAAGAGAAAACACAAAAAGAAATATGAGAGAATGAAATAAAATAAATATTTATATTTATATTTATTATTTATTATAAATATATTTATTTATTTTATTTCATTCTCTCATATTTCTTTTTGTGTTTTCTCTTCGATTGATAAAGACCACTGTGTGGTTGAAATATATCATTGTTTAAGTGCTTTTATGTGTTTCTATTTCAAGACTACAGTGTGGACTCTTACCAAGGTAAGTCTGTCAGTCTCCTAGTCCAAAAAATCTAAATAATCTTTACCAACCAAAACTGATCAATGTAATTGCTATATGCAATCTGGCTGAGTCCAAACTAAGCAAAATCTCTTAAAACAATCTCGTTTATTAATATGTTTTCAAAGAATTGAACAAAATTAATCTGTAAATTAAAAAAAAAGGTGTATGGTGTAAGTGGCTTTAATTCATTGGCAGTGGTTTGAGTTTATTAATATTGTGTTGCATTTTTTCTCTGTAATATAATGCACAAGTTTTGACTGTTATAACTGGAGAAATGAAGAATCCCTGGGTTATCCCACTTGGAGAATAACAATTCCTTAATGAAAGAATTAACAATTTTTTTCCATTCAAAAATTGTTTGTTTAAACATCTCATTTTATACAAAAGCCACTTAAAAAACATTTAGCTTCTGATTTACTGTTTAAGCTATGAATATCATATTTAAAAAAATATAAGAAATAGTAATAATACATTTCATGAATTTTATTATATGTTTCTAATGGCCATTGTCCAAGAATTTTATTGTCACAATCTGTAAAGTGAGAAGATAATAAAATATCCTTTTGAAATCCCAGGTGTTTATAAAAAAATGTCAATAACATTTGTTAAATAAAAAAAAAAACTTTAACGATTATTTATGATTTAAAATGTTACTCAAAGCTTACTAGTCAAGCAATATTTTATTTAAAAATTACCTTAGAATATTTAAGGAATAAAAACTAACCTCAACCTTTAATTCAAGAGTTAATTGCCTTTTTTGTTACAGTAACAATATTGTTCTAAAAGTGGTATATCTTGTATATATATATTTTCATTATACATATTACTGTACTGTTGCAACACATTAGAGAAATCCTGGTCAAGGACCAAAAAGCGATAGGAGTGATAAATAAATACATAATTAGAAATGAAAAAAAAATGTGCTACCAATTATTTTTGTATTTAAGAGAGAGTGTTTAAATCTGAGAAAAGAACTAATCAAGTAATAGTTAACATAAAATGGATTTAAAACTGTTCGCTGGCTAAATCAGAATAATTCCTCCAAAAACATTAAGTAAATAAGTGAAGTCATTTCATAATTTTATCCATAGAATTACTGACAGCCCTACCCTACTTTTTTCATACTATTCTATCATTTCTTATAATGACATCACTGTATATGTTGGTGTATAGGTAAATTTGTCATTTAATTGGGAAAAATGCACAGCTAGAGTTTCTTAATAGAAAGGCTATGTGTTGTTGTTGAGATCTGTTCAAAATAAACCATCTAATTTAATAAACACATTTTTATTCACCCCTAACAAACCTTGTATTACTAATAAGTGATAAGAGTGCAAAACTAATAAGACATTACAAGAGCAAGTCAAGTTGGTAAACAAATTCAAAATCATAAACACGAGTTATAAATGTTTAATTTCTATACCAATTGCTCTGAAACTGAATTAAAAAATGGCAAAGAAAATACATTTTAAAATATCGTTGAACGCATATTAAAATTATGCCTAGTTTACCTGTATTTATAATTACATTAGAGTCTCGATAATTCAAGGTAGATGGCTCAAAGACCCCTCAAATTACCGAAAGCTTGGATTAGACGGAAATACGTTCCTGTCCATTAGAAAAAAATGAATATTTAATAAACCCTAATACTAATTTTAAAAATGGACTAAAAAAGTTTATAGAGCTTTTATGACAGTCTCTTGGAAGTCCGACTCAGTGACTTTGCATACAGTATGGCTATAAATATTTCTTGAAAGCCTGACTCATTTCCTTTGCATAAGGTAAGGCTATAAAGATTTCTTGGAATCCCGATACATAATTTTCTTTCAAATAGATAAAATAGCCTCAAATAGAAATAGGCTAGAATTTTACAAAAGCTCGAAATATCAGAACTTGGATTTTCAACACTCTACTGTATATTCAGATACATCAATATATACGTGACTGTAAAGATAGCAAGTCTTCTTCCCTCACTCCTTTATAGAAAACTAAAACTTAAATTTTACTTATATTACTTTCTTTAAATTTGCAAAATTTTATTTAGATATATACTGAAAAGAATAGTGACGCATACTACCTACATGAGTTTATATACAATATCAAGAGCACAGTCGCACATTATATTACCATAAAAATATTGGCTAAAACCTTGACACAAAAATAATTTAAAATTAATAAATTATTAAGTTACCTAAGATTAAAACCCAATGTACATTTTGATGACCATGTCATCATCAGAGGAACCTATTACAATCTAAAATACAATAGTTTACAGAGGTCAGTTTAGTTTGTAAATTATTGTATTCTAGACTGTAATTTTGTATTAAGACCCCCTAAATTTGCAAAATTTTAGTTAGATATATACTGAAAAGAATAGTGACGCATACTACCTACATGAGTTTATATACAATATCAAGAGCACAGTCGCACATTATATTACCATAAAAATATTGGCTAAAACCTTGACACAAAAATAATTTAAAATTAATAAATTATAAGTTACCTAAGATTAAACCCCAATGTACATTTTGATGACCATGTCATCATCAGAGGAACCTATTACAATCTAAAATACAATAGTTTACAGAGGTCAGTTTAGTTTGTAAATTATTGTATTCTAGACTGTAATTTTGTATTTAGACCCCCTGATGATAATGACATGGTCAGTTAAATGTGCATAGGGTTTAATCTTAGGTTAAATTGTAATATTAGTTATTTTTGTGGTATTGGGGTTTTTGTCAATATTTTTATTGTAATACATGAGGTAAACGAGGTAATACATGATGCTACTTTTATTTGAAAACACGTTTTCACAATAACAAGCTTTAATTGAATAGAAATTAAGTTGAAATTTGTAAATAAGATTAATATTAGAATTAAACTAATACTAAAACTAAATTAGAATATTAACTTTTGCTCCCTTGGAACAAAACAAAATTCAGAGTAAAGAAATTTACCTGTCAAATCGATCAAAAACACATTTTTCGGACTTCAATCTAATCTTGCAAAAAGTATAAATTTTTATTCATAAGAGAAATGTACGCTAAAAAATTCTACAAAAATATATCTTAATATTATTAAAATGACAATACTCGAGTTAATGTTGTATTTCCAACAGCCAAAAAGGCATCCCAAGAAAAAAAAAAGGATTAGTAAATTTTGTCCAAGGTTGCCCTTACGCACATCAAAAACCTTTAGGCGGGCATCAACAATAGGCGGGGCATCTAGGTTCGAATGCCTCACAATACATTCTTGGAAGGTCAATACAGATTTTGCTAACTGTAAGCTGCTCCGAGCTATTTAAAGCAAACCACAAAATTATCGGTAACCTAACAGTGACAAATGACGACTCAGTGTGAGCGGCTTGATGTTTGGAGAAAGCTGTAAGTGGGACTTTTAAACATTTTTATACCATCAAAACTGAAATACTCAACCAAATTGTAAAACTATTTGAGTCATCATTTACTTTACTAAGCATTCTGACTATTAATAAATAAAAAAGAGAAGATTTGTGTGGAAATGTTCCTGTTCATATTCCAGGTCTTTGTTGCGAAGTCTCTATGTTTACTGTCTAATATCTATGCGCAAGTCTTGAAGGGCTTGTACTGAGCATTCGTGGTTATATGAGAGTACATTTTTGTTTGCCTCAATTTGTTGCGAGTGCTACAAGGAATATGAACCAAGCCACTGCGTACTGTCAATACTTGGCCTAATTACAAACTTCTTTTCAAACGCAACCTCTTACTACCTTGAACTTTTTATCAAGAATTATAATAGTAAAAATCTTTTAATCGTTTTTGATGATTTTATGGTGGCAAAAAACCAAAGAAGGTGAATATAAGTAAAAACTATGGTATGTACATGTGTGTGTGTGCGTGTGTATATATATATTTATTTATTTATTAAGGTTAGTTCTAGTAGAGCTTAAAGCTTATTTAGGAATTTTTTGACTAGATAGGAGACTGAAAGACTTACCTAATGGCAATAGTCAAAAACTGCAATCTCATGGAAATAAATAGACACATATAAAACAACGAACTTTTGTCAATTCAATAAAAGAAAAAGAAAAGGATTGACAAAGATCATTGTTTGATCGAAATATTTCAATAATGTGATAAGTTTTTATATGTGTCTATTTATTTCTGAGAGATTGCAAAAATACCTATATATATATGAATTTTAAGGCCCTCCTTCCTGATTGCAACCCTTCAGAATTGAGAAGATGGGAGTTGTCATACCAGTGGCACAACAAATCTAGAGAGCCTCCTAACCTCAACATCAGATAAAACTCCTTTTACCTTCCCCCTAACTTCTACCATTTTTAACAACTCCATTTACCTTCTTTCTGACAGACTTATAATATCTAATTTCAAATATCAATATTGATTCAAATCACATATAGCACTATATCATAAACTATAAGTCTGTGACATTTGGATATTTATACGCATCTGTGGTTCACTCCAGTCTTATCTTTTTCTCTTATTTGATTGACAAAGATCATTGTTTAATCGAAATATTTCAATAGTGTTATAAGTTTTTATATGTGTATATTTATTCATTTTCAAGAGTTTGCAGTTTTGGACTATTACCATTAGGTAAGTCTAGCCCGACTCCTTTTCCTTGCATATTGTAGTAATAGGACATTATTTTATTTCAAATAGATACAATAGACTATAATAGAAATGAGCTAAACGGAACTCAGAATTGCAAGACTTTATTGAAAGTTTGCTACTTACGCAAAACAGGTCTGAGATGTGTAACTTATTGGAATTAACACTGTAAAAACATGATATAATACAAAGGCGTATACTGTACTACTGTCACTTTATTAACATAGAATTTCTAAGGCATCTTTTTCCTTGCTATCGCTATCAGCTTCATTGTCGTGTTGGCATAGACACCATGTCATAATAGGTATATTCTTCATTGTTATCTAGTGCTGTCCACTCTTCTAGACAACTTTCTTCAGAATCTTCACATCCTGGTACTTTTTTGAATGAACTGAAGGAGCTCAGTTTTCATCATCCCGTGTTCTAAGTGGTGTTTCCACAAATTCCAAGCTTTACATACCAACTGCATGTCTGAAGGATGTGAAAGAGCATTGTCTATCAAAAGTAGAGCTTTTGGTGGCCGTCCATTTTTTTCATTAAATTTTGTTACTGAAGGAACAAATTTATTTTTGAACCACTCCTTGAAAATATTACCAGACATCCACGCCTTAGACTGATTTCCGTAATGAACAGGGAGAGCATTCAAGTTCATATTTTTAAGGGCTCGTGGCTTGACGGATTTTCTAATCACCATTAACGATAGTTTATTTATTCCTGCGGTGTTACTGTAGGCTAAAACTGTGAGACGATGTTTGCTTGTTTTAAAGCCTGGCACAGAAGATTCCACTTTAGAATCAAGACTTTTAGTGGGAAGGGCATTCAAATTCAATAGTCTCGTCCGCATTATACATTTGCTGGAGTGAGTAATTTTCAGATGAAATCAAATCACTGAATTCGTCTAAATATTCTTTTGCAGCACAATTATCAGCTGATAACTTCTCCCCGCTTACAGTTAGTTGTCTGATTCCATGCCTTCTCTTATATCTATCCAACCATCTATTGCTAGCAGTAAATTCCAAATAACTGTTTATTAATTTGTTTAGACATAATGACTTTTCTTGTATTAATGGGCTACTAATATAAACTCCTTTCTGCCTCTCTTGTGTAAACCATAAAAATACAGTTTCATCAATTCTTTTATTCACAGAAACTTTCACTCGATGGTGTTGCTCTAAAGACTTTTCACTTGTAGCACTGCAAAACTATTCAATTTTTTATACAGAAATATGTAAAGAATGATCTAATATTGTTCTTTAATAAAAAACCGCACTTCTGTCAAATGCCAAATACACAGCAAATCCGAAAACGGAACTTTTTCGGCAAATCGAACAGGCTATAGCCCCTATTAGTTCGGGTTTGAGGGATTACACTGTATATATTATATATTGTAACATAATTTTATTAAACGCAACGGGGTTTTACTATTTAATAAATTGAATTTTTTATTTAAGACAAATAAAACTACTCAGGAACAATTCATTAACATTTATTATCATTTCATCTCGACATTAAACAATACACACAAAACAAAATTTTACAACTTAACAATTTTTAACAAAATATATTAACTCTTTTTTCTTTTAATTTTAGAGTTACACAATTTTAATACCCTTGGCTAGTTTAAGATCTCTTGATATCTCGGGGTTATAGCATGGGCTATATTTTTTTTTTTATTCTTAGGTTATTTAAATAAATTTTGAACAAACAATATTAAATTTTGAAAATGCAAAAAGGCTAAACTATTTTAACTGGATTATTTCTTATTACTTACTATTAATTAACTACAAGATATTCTAATGTATAAAATTAAACTTCTCTATTATCTTAAAAGTCCACTAAAGTTATTTTATAGCGCTATTACTCAACTTCATAAATATCAAAATTTTGCTGGTCGCTTACGTAAATTCCCGTTCTCTCCAATTAAACATTTCACACACTTAAATTCGTTTGATTTACTTTACTTTATATTAACACAGTATTACATTTTGTAATTCACTTCTCCTTAATTTAAGTTGGCCAATCTTCTTAACAAAACGGTATAATTTAGACGAACTCTTTCCAAATAAATAGAATTTTGACTGGTCCTGGCTGGTTCCATCTTAAAGCGTCACCCACGCCATCTCCAACTCAACTAACGCTTTCGTTTTACTTTTAAAGTTGTTAAAGAAAAGAATATGGCGGCTTCTTCTTCTAAAAAAACACCTGTTGCCTTGAACAGGTCTGTTGTCACAGACTCATTTTCTTGCTTTCACACATGTTAATGTCAACGAACTATTTTCACCGTTTTACAGCTGATGCGTCCACATCGAGATTGTTTAGAATGGCGTTTTAACTTGGTTAAACCTGGTTGAAACTTACTGTTTTAATTTCCTATCCTCAACAAACCTTCCAGTGTTTATTTTATTAATATTATTAGTGTGTGAAGTGTCTTTGTGTTTTACTTTTGAAATAGTTCTGAATTGTGTGTGTTTTGCTTGGTCTTTCATAAACATAACCTTTCAATTTTCTTTTGTTTACAAACGTGTTCACTTTCTCCTTCAAGTACTTACTTAGCCCTATGTTCCTACAGTTTACAAATTTGTTTACACATAACCATTATTAGATTATCTTATTTTAAATTTTATTTGATACAACAAATTTCTTAATGGATTTTTCAGTTCAAATACCTTATTTACTTTTCTATGCTTTTACCTAAATTTTAACCTAACCAATATCTTAATGAGTTTCTTTCTAAATTTTGAGTGAGTTATTTCTCATCTATTTTCCAATTCTTAAATAATATTATATAGCCCATTCTATAAATGTTACAATGTCCCCTAATTTAATTTAAACAAAAAAAATAATCCTAATATCTACATTACACATTTTTTTTACATTTTACAAGCTTGCTTAAATATACATATTTTTTTTTTTTAATTAAATTTAAATTTACATTTATTTCCTACTTGTACATTTTATTTAATAACTACCTGAACACATTTTTATTGAGTACGTTATACCTCAACACTTTGGCTAACTTATTGTCCATTGTCTTTACCACTTTTATAATTGTCCACTTAAAAGTCATTTATACCTTCATCTGTCCACTTTCGTCCATTTATACTTAATTCTATAATACAATTTTATCTTAACTCTTTACCAATCAAATACTGAGCTGAAAACTTCAAGCTACTTGTCTTACATGGTTTATACTAGTTTAAAACTCGCATAATACTATTTCATTAATTTTATATGTTGTTATTTATTATTCTATTTACTATCTCTTTTTTCGCATCCTCCCAACTATTCATCATAAATTTTTTTTTTCAATTAAAATTAATTTGTCTTAACCTTGCCTCAACCTCACTTCAGTTATAAATCTATCAACTCTATCTGAACACAACTATATTAAATTTAACCCCAATTTCATATTACTATTATTTTATTATTATTATTATTTTTTTTTTTTAAACTCTTTATTATACTATATACTTTGTTACATATATATATGACGGTAATTCACCTTACCTCCACTTATTAACGTAGACATTTATTTTATTTTAACATATTTTCGACGACATCAACATCATTAACACCCTTATTCACGTAGACATTTATTTTATTTCACATATTATCGACGTTATTTATATATTTCATTTTATTTTCAAATTCCCCTTTTTCCAAATTATATTTCCCCTTTTTATATTGTTATGCTCATCCAGAATATACCTATCTTTATCTTTACATTGCACCCTACTTGTACTCCTTCCGTTTTTATCCCTGCTATCTCTGTTTAATTAGGTTATTTAATATATTTTAACTTATTTCCCCTTGTCACTACTCTGTTTATCATTTATCTCATATTTATTTTGCTTTTAGCTTCATCTAACTCTCAGTTCGAAGTTAGTATTTTATCTCTTCTTCCAATCTCACATCCAGTTCAATTCTTTTCTTATATCATCTCAGTTTATTTTATATGAAGTTTAACATCTAATATTTTTAAAGGTTGCAATTTCATACCCTCTATTTGATCATATCTACAGTTCCTTCGATTACACTATCCCTATATCAACGAATATAAATTTTGTTTTAATACTTATTTATCAACGCAGATTCTCCCTTACAATACGACGAAGTTTAAATACACAATTACCATATTTTTATTACAACGATGCTTCAATATTTATTAACATAGATACATATTTATCTTTATTCATTATTCTCAATATTCAACAAAGTTACCCATAAATTATCGTAGATATAGTTACCATCCCTTAAAACTTATCTCCTGCTAACGTTTTCTTATACACATAATCACCTAGAGTCTACTCATATTGCTTCCTTTACCTATATTTAATATCTCCCTTCCTATTTTATTTAAATTTATATATTTTTTCTTTCTTTATTTTTTTTCAAGTGTTTGTTTAATTATTAAGTCATTTCTGGTCCATTGTCATTTCCGGTTTATTTGTTATCTATCCCTCCTACATTCGCTTCCTTCTCCTAATACTTTTATATCCTGAGTCATTCCTGTTGTTTCCATCTTATTATCCTTTGTTATTTTCCTTTCTCTCGACTTCTCCTTGATACCTGTCATATTACTGCCTGTGTCTATTAATGCCTGTAAACTTGTTTCCTCTATTTAATTTCTATTCCTGGGTTTCTCATTGTCTTAGTTTTCCAATTGACTGTGGGCACCATGCTCTTTTCTTGTCCCCACGCCTGTCCTGGCCTTAACACCGTTTACATCTCCATTGTATCTCCCATCTGCTTCATAAGTTCTATTTTCTGTGTTACTCTCATATTTAAATTCCATTTCCCATTTTCCAAACTCGAGTTGTGCCTCCACATTCATTAACATATCCGTACCTATGATCATTTCTCTCAATAAGCTTTGTACCACTAAGCATTGAGACGGATATTTAACTCCTTCCATTTCTCCTATTACCATTTTCATTTTATTAATCTGTTCAGTCTTCCTTTTAGTTGTGGTTTGAATTGTTAAATTTTTTATTTGCAGTACCTCCATCTTTCCTACTTCATTTCTTAATTTTAACTCTCCTAGCTCTTCTGTGTTTTTCTTTGTTATATATTCGACTTTCTCTATCTCTTTTTTATTAATTTCTATCTCATCAGCTATTATTTCATTTGTTTTCTCAAAATTTTCCTTAATCTCCTCTAATTCTCCATCTTTCTCCTCTAAGTCTCTTCTCTCATCCTCTACTACAGCATTATTCTTTTTTCTCAACTGTTCCCTCATATCCTCTATCATTTTCTTACTTTCCTCCCTTATTTCCTGTGTTATGAATTTGAAATCTTCCTTCATCTCTCTCATTTCGTCTCTATTTTCCTCTAATTTTTTGTTTATTTCCCTCATATCCTCACTCATATCTTTTATTTCCCCTTTTATTTCATTTATCTTATTTAATTGTCTATTTATTTTTTCATTATTTATATTTAATTGTCTATTTAGATCCTCTCTCATATCCTTCATCTCCTCTTTTATTTTCTCACTCCCTTTTTCACTCATTTCCATGAGAGTTCTCATCATCTCCCTTAAATCTTCATTCTCATTATTTCCCTGTTTTTTTTGTTGGGTTTGCATAGGTGGTAGTCCCCTAGCCTCATCTACTTGGGTTTCCACCTCACTCTCTTCTATAGGCATATCTGTGCCTTCCGTCTCTGTCTCTAGTATTTCTAGGCTTGTCCCTTTTTCCTGGTCCCCTACAACTACCAGCTCGCCTATAATATTTTCCTCCCTGTTTTCGATCCCCTCCTGAAAACTAACAAATCTCCCCTGAGCAGCCCCTTCTGTTTCTATCGCCCTTTTCCGCCTACTCTTTTCTAATTGTTCCCCTTTTTCTGTTTTTTTTAGCTTTTTCTCTCCGCAAATTGTATAATTCCCTCTCATCAGACATATTTAAGCTATTAGTAAACTTATTTTACAAAACAACCTAGCCTTGACTATTCAACTCAGTGTTTAATTTTACAAAATTTTTTCTAAATCTATTTCCAGTTCAAATGTTTTTCATATAAAAAGTTCTAAATTAATTTTATTTCAAAATCTCTCTAAATAAATTTTATCTCTAATTTTCTCGAGCCCCACGTTGTTGCGCCAAATGTAAAATAATTTTTAAAGAGACACAATAGAATATACTTATGTTTTACTATTTAATAAATTGAATTTTTTATTTAAGACAAATAAAACTACTCAGGAACAATTCATTAACATTTATTATCATTTCATCTCGACATTAAACAATACACACAAAACAAAATTTTACAACTTAACAATTTTTAACAAAATATATTAACTCTTTTTTCTTTTAATTTTAGAGTTACACAATTTTAATACCCTTGGCTAGTTTAAGATCTCTTGATATCTCGGGGTTATAGCATGGGCTATATTTTTTTTTTTTATTCTTAGGTTATTTAAATAAATTTTGAACAAACAATATTAAATTTTGAAAATGCAAAAAGGCTAAACTATTTGAACTGGATTATTTCTTATTACTTACTATTAATTAACTACAAGATATTCTAATGTATAAAATTAAACTTCTCTATTATCTTAAAAGTCCACTAAAGTTATTTTATAGCGCTATTACTCAACTTCATAAATATCAAAATTTTGCTGGTCGCTTACGTAAATTCCCGTTCTCTCCAATTAAACATTTCACACACTTAAATTCGTTTGATTTACTTTACTTTATATTAACACAGTATTACATTTTGTAATTCACTTCTCCTTAATTTAAGTTGGCCAATCTTCTTAACAAAACGGTATAATTTAGACGAACTCTTTCCAAATAAATAGAATTTTGACTGGTCCTGGCTGGTTCCATCTTAAAGCGTCACCCACGCCATCTCCAACTCAACTAACGCTTTCGTTTTACTTTTAAAGTTGTTAAAGAAAAGAATATGGCGGCTTCTTCTTCTAAAAAAACACCTGTTGCCTTGAACAGGTCTGTTGTCACAGACTCATTTTCTTGCTTTCACACATGTTAATGTCAACGAACTATTTTCACCGTTTTACAGCTGATGCGTCCACATCGAGATTGTTTAGAATGGCGTTTTAACTTGGTTAAACCTGGTTGAAACTTACTGTTTTAATTTCCTATTTTCAACAAACCTTCCAGTGTTTATTTTATTAATATTATTAGTGTGTGAAGTGTCTTTGTGTTTTACTTTTGAAATAGTTCTGAATTGTGTGTGTTTTGCTTGGTCTTTCATAAACATAACCTTTCAATTTTCTTTTGTTTACAAACGTGTTCACTTTCTCCTTCAAGTAATTACTTAGCCCTATGTTCCTACAGTTTACAAATTTGTTTACACATAACCATTATTAGATTATCTTATTTTAAATTTTATTTGATACAACAAATTTCTTAATGGATTTTTCAGTTCAAATACCTTATTTACTTTTCTATGCTTTTACCTAAATTTTAACCTAACCAATATCTTAATGAGTTTCTTTCTAAATTTTGAGTGAGTTATTTCTCATCTATTTTCCAATTCTTAAATAATATTATATAGCCCATTCTATAAATGTTACAATATATATATATATATATATATATATATATATTCCTGATATTTAATATTGTCCATTGTTTTTCCGTTGCACTGACTTTATGAAGTTAATAAATTACCAATTTTGAGTAATTTTATCCACCATTAAGTGCAATATTTTTACCTTGAGTGATGAGGCACCTTTCGGTCTTTGACCATTGTCGAATCACTCGACAATGGTCAAAGACCGAAAGGTGCCTCATCACTCAAGGTAAAAATATTGCACTTAATGGTGGATAAAATTACTCAAAATTGGTAATTTATTAACTTCATATATATATATATATATATATATATATATATATATATATATACAGTAAACTCCCAATTATCCGTGGAATAGGGTGGCCCGGCAACGCTGGATAACCGGATTCCCCGCTATGAACAAAGAATACGCAAAACGATCGATAATCGATTATTATACCATAAGTTACACAAAATAATGACCCCGGTTAATGCAATTCACAAATAATCTTCAGAGGACAAAATAAATACAGATAATAATTTAGAATGTCGATGTATTTGACGGATTATAACATGTACATTTATATGTCTAACTATTTACAATACGTACATAAGTATATGTCAAAAGTAAGTATGTATGTACCTATGTAATTTCCTTTACACATAATACTTTCACTTTTTAACAAAAAAATCTGTCAATTTCGTCTGTTTTTTTGTGAGCATTGATTTATGTGCAATCTGAGTTTCTTGAGAACCATTTTGTCGTACAGTATCTACTTGTGTCACAAAGCCATAAAGATCGATAATGTATATGACAAACATGGATAATGCATATATCACGTTCTAGACTATTTAAAGCCGAGATTAGCTGGCATTTGATTACAATCTTATGATAAACATTAGGTTTTCGGGCGTCCAAGCATTTTGTCATTGTCTCTTATATACAGTAGTCTGCTCGAACTTTTCATTTCGCTGGCCCGTGTCGGGATGCTTCTCTTTCAATGTAAAAATTAGTACGTACATATCTATTCCCTGCGTCTTAACTTCTATTGAGCCTTATATGTATTTACATCGTAATTCACCGTTTAGAAATTTAAACACATGAATCTGATTGGAATAAGAATAGGATATTTGTAAAACAATGGCAGCCTCCGAATAATCCGCAAACCGGTTAATTCGCTCACGAATAATCGGGAGTTTACTGTATATATATTTCACGTTGTCCAAACAACCGAAAGGTACCTCATCACATAAGGTAAAATTTTGCAGTTAGAGTGGAAAAACATATTTACAATGACATAATAATAATAATTATTTTTATATATATATGTGGACTTCAAGATTCAGGGTCATCATACTTGTACATCCAGTAATGTAATATACCAGTTACAATGTAAATTTTGCCCGGCACAGTACATAGGCCTTACCACGGATAGTCTGAGCATCAGAATGAATGGCCACAGACATGACGTTGGAACCATGAACATAGACAGGCCAACCGCTCAACACGCTGCTAGTCACAACATCGTCTCTTTCAATGATTGCTATACCACCAAAATAATTAAAGCCCTCCCCCTGGATTGCAACTCTTCAGAATTAAGAAGATGGGAGTTATCATACCAATGGTATACCAAATCTAGAGAGCCTCCTAACCTCAACATCAGATAAAACTCCTTTTAACTTCCCCCTAACTTCTACCATTTTAGACAGCTCCATTACCTTCCTTCTGACAGACTTTTAATATCTAGTTTCAAGTAACCAATCTTTACACGATTCACATTTAACAATTTCGACACATATCACATATAGCTCTATATCATAAACTATAAATCTGTGAATCTGTGACATTTGGATGTTTATACACATCTGTGGTTCACTTCAATCTTTTGTTTTGTTTTCTCTTTCTTGACTGAAGAAGATCATGTTGATCGAAATATTTCAAATAAAAGTGTATTAAGTGTTTTATATGTGTTTTTTATATGTGCTTATTTCCAAGAGATTGCAGTTTTGGACTATTGCCTTTAGGTAAGTCTGTCAGTCTCCTATCAAGTCCAAAAAATTCCTAAATAAGCTTTGAGCTCTACTAGAACTAACCTATATATATATATATATATATATATATATATATATATATATATATATATATATATATATATATATATGAAGTTGATATATTACTATTGTAAATACTTTTATCTACCGCTAAATACAATAATTTTACCTTGTTGTGATGAAGCACCTTTTGGTCACTTGACCATTGTCGAATCACTGATTATTTTTTCTGGTGCAGATGTTCGGTCCGTGATGTTGGTATTTGTTGACGTTACACTCATTTTCTCTTGATCTGCGTGTATAATGTTTTTATATAGTATGTCTTCTGTATATGTGGTCTGTAGGTTCATTAAATTGTTGTTTTTATAAATGTGGTATTTTTCTAGTAAGTTTAATTCTATTAGGTTATTATTTATTTCGGTATGGTTAGATTATTTTCGTAGTTTCTTATGTCATGTTTATGTGATATTAGGTGTGCTGCAACATTTGATACTTTTGTATTCTTATTTTTGAATGCTCTGTTATGTTCTTCAAATCTTATTTTAAATGATCTGGTAGTTTTCCCTATGTAAAATGCGTTGCAGCCGTTACATGTAATGTTGTAGATTCCTGATAGGTTATGTTTTACTGTATTTGTTTTGTGGTTTTTGTTATTAAGATATTTTATTATTTTGTTGTTTGGTTTGTATGTTGGAGTGTAGTGTTCTTCGTTGTATATATTTGTTAACTTTTCTATTTTGTTATTGGTGTATTTATAGTTTAGGTAGATTTTTTTATTTTTATTATTTTTTGTTCAGGTTGTAGTGTTGTGGTTAGGGTTTTTTGTAAATTAATTGTACATGTTTTTTATAAGGTGTTTGTTGTATCCATTTTCTATTGCAATTTTTGTAATGTTATCTAATTCTTCATTTAATTTTTGTTTGTTATCTTGTGTGTATTATATTGCTTTATTTATCATGTTACTGTAAGTGTTAATTTTGTGTGTTCAGGTGTGGATAGATTTGTAGTGTATTGTGGTGTTGTTGGAAGTATGTTTCCTGTATACTGTAGTTTCTATTTTATTATCATTTATATTTAATGTAATGTCGAGATAGTTGATTGTGCTATTTGTTTCTGTTTCGACGGTGAATTGTATGTTTTCGTTGTATGTATTTAGTTTGATGATGTGTTTGTTGTAAATGGTAGGTTGGTATATTACAAGTATATCGTCTACGTACCTTGTCCATAGTGAAATATTACGTGTGTTTAGTATAGGTTTAATTATTATTTGTTCAAAGTGTTGTAAATATATTTCTGACATGACTAATGATATGGGTAATCCCATGGGGAGTCCAGTTGTTTGTAATGATACTATCTATTGTGTTTCTTTTTTCGTTATTGTGTATTAGTTTGTTTTTTATTATTTCTATGGTTTCTTCTATTGGGATGCTAGGGTACATGTTAGTTATGTCATAACTTATTATTTTTGTGTTGCTGTTTGTTTTTATGTTCTTTTATTTTATTAATTAATTTGTATCCATTTTTTATATTGTATGTGTTGTTGATATGTATTTTAGATCTTATTATTTTGTCTAGTATTTTTGCGATTATGTAAGATGGTGCTGTTGTGAAATTTATTATTGGTCTAGAAGGTGGTGTCGGGTTTGTGGATTTTAGATATGCCTGATAATATTGGTGAGCATGGATTGAATGGGTATAGTCTTGTGTGATATTATTGTAAAACATACAATTCACCGTCGAAACAGAAACAAATAGAACAATCAACTATCTCGACATTACATTAAATATAAATGATAATAAAATAGAAACTACAGTATACAGGAAACCTACTTCCAACAACACCACAATACACTACAAATCTAACCACCCCTGGACACACAAAATTAACACTTACAGTAACATGATAAATAAAGCAATAAAATACACACAGGATAACAAACAAAAATTAAATGAAGAATTAGATAACATTACAAAAATAGCAATAGAAAATGGATACAACAAACACCTTATAAAAAACATATACAATAAATTTACAAAAAAATCTAACCTCAACACAACACTACAACCGGAACATAAAAATGATACCAATTAAGTGAACCCAATTAAAAACTAAACTCACTAGAAAAATATTACATTTATAAAAACATACACAACAATTTAATGAATCTACAAACAACATATACAGAAGACATACTATTCAAAAACAATACACGAGACTCAAGAGGTTGACGTGTATGACGTCAACAATTACCAACACCACGGACCGAACATCCACACCAGAAAAATTGAGAAAAAGTAATCAGTGATTCGACAATGGTCAAGTGACCGAAAGGCGCCTCATCGCATAAGGTAAAATCATTGGATTTAATGGTGGATAAAATTACTTACAATAGTAATATATTAACTTCATAAAATCAGTGCAACGGAAAAACAATGGATAACGTAAAATATCGATAGATATATATATATATATATATATATATATGGTTTTTTCTCTTTCTTGACTGAAGAAGATCATGTTGATCGAAATATTTCAAATAAAAGTCTATTAAGTGTTTTATATGTGCTTATTTCCAAGAGATTGCAGTTTTGGACTATTGCCTTTAGGTAAGTCTGTCAGTCTCCTATCAAGTCCAAAAAATTCCTAAATAAGCTTTAAGCTCTACTAGAACTAACCTAAATATATATATATATATATATATATATATGAAGTTAATATATTACTATGAAAGCAATTTTATCCACCATTAAGTGCAATAATTTTACCTTGAGTGATGAGGTACCTTTCGGTCAATTGACCATTGTCGAATCACTGAGTGATTCGACAATGGTCAATTGACCGAAAGGTACCTCATCACTCAAGGTAAAATTATTGCACTTAATGGTGGATAAAATTGCTTTCATAGTAATATATTAACTTCATAAAGTCAGTGCAACGGAAAAACAATGGATAACGTTAAATATCAAGAATATATATATATATATATATATATATAGATTTTTTGGACTAGGAGACTGACAGACTTACCTTGGTAAGAGTCCACTCTGTAGTCTTGAAATAGTAACACATAAAGGCACTTAAACAATGATATATTTCGACCACACAGTGGTCTTTATCAATCGAAGAGAAAACACAAAAAGAAATATGAGAGAATGAAATAAAATAATTGTAATCACAGATTGTGTAGAGTAGAAATCAGATGTCACAGATGCACAGATTAAAGATATATATATTGTTTCCATGAACATATGAGTGATTATAGTTTATATAAGTCTGTCAGGGGGAAAGAGATAAGGCTATTTGGAGAGAAAAAAAAAAAAAAAAAAAAAAAAAAAAAAAAAAAAAAAAAAAAAATTAATGGATTTATCTGATGTTGAGGTTAGGGGATTCTCTGGACTTGGTATACCACTGGTATGATAGTTCCCACCTTCTCAGTTCTGAGGGATTGCAATCAGGGGGGAGTGATTTAATTATTTTTGTGGTATAGCAGTCATCAAAAGTTGTGATGTTGTGACTCGCAGCATGTTGAGCTGTTGGTCTATCCATATTCATAATTTTAACATCATGTCTGTGGCCATTCATTCTGATATTCAGACCATCCGTGGTCAGGCCTATGTACTGTGCTGAGCAAAGTTTACATTGTAGCTGGTATATGACATTTTTCGATGTACAATTATGATGACCCTGTATTTTGAAGACCATTTTTGTTATTTGGCTGTTGAAACTATTTGCTGAGGGGTGTATTGGACACGTCTTGCATCTAGGTCTATTACATGGGAAGGAGCCATGAGGAAGTTTGTGTGGTTTCTCTGCATCAGGGTCTGGTAGTTTAGGATGTACTAGGATGTTTTTCAAGTTGGGAGGTTGCTTGTACCAAATTTGTGGTGGATCGGTGAAAAGATTTTTGGTGTGGACGGAAGCTTGAAGAATTTTGAAGCCATCTCTCAATATCTTGTTGAGTTTATGTAGACCAGGATGGTAGTCTGTTATTAAAGACAGTTTATTTTGTTCTGTTTGTGGTTTATGGTGAACCGAGGATTGTGCTGAATGAATTTGGTTTTCAATGAGTTTTTTTGGGTATCCTCTTCTCTGGAAGGCTGTTGATATCTTTCTATTAAAATCTTCCAATTCCCTATCATTCGAACAGATTCTCTTACCCCTGATTGCTTGACTGTATGGAATGGATCGTTTTATGTTTATTGGGTGGTTGCTGTCGAAATGGAGATATTGTAGGTGGTTTGTAGGTTTGATGTGAATTCCTGTGTTGATTTCTCTTCGATTGATAAAGACCACTGTGTGGTCGAAATATATCATTGTTTAAGTGCCTTTATGTGTTACTATTTCAAGACTACAGAGTGGACTCTTACCAAGGTAAGTCTGTCAGTCTCCTAGTCCAAAAAATCTAAATAATCTTTACCAACCAAAACTAACCTAAAAATATATATATATATATATATATATAGATTTTTTGGACTAAGAGACTGACAGACTTACCTTGGTAAGAGTCCACACTGTAGTCTTGAAATAGAAACACATAAAAGCACTTAAACAATGATATATTTCAACCACACAGTGGTCTTTGTCAATCGAAGAGAAAACACAAAAAGAAATATGATAGAATGAAATAAAATAAAATAAATATTATATAATAATATAAGATATTTATTTTATTTCATTCTATCATATTTCTTTTTATGTTTTCTCTTCGATTGACAAAGACCACTGTGTGGTTGAAATATATCATTGTTTAAGTGCTTTTATGTGTTTCTATTTCAAGACTACAGTGTGGACTCTTACCAAGGTAAGTCTGTCAGTCTCCTAGTCCAAAAAATCGAAATAATCTTTACCAACCAAAACTAACTTAAATATATATATATTACTTACAATAGTAATATATTAATTTCAAATATATATATATATATATATATATATATATATATGTAGAGCTTAAAGCTTATTTAGGAATTTGTGGACTAGATAGGAGACTGACAGACTTACCTAATTGGCTATAGTCCAAAACTGTATATGTATATGTGTGTGTGTGTGTGTGTGTGGAAACTTGTTTAAAGTATACTTTTGATGTTTAATGAGAATAGTCATATTAGGAGATGTAACTCTTTATCTATTCGGACCAAAATTAAAATCTTAACTGTTGAAGTCTAAATTTTAGTTAGATTTCTTCCGAAACAGCTAGAAGAAGCTTTACAACAGTTTAGTGGGTTGTAGGGCAGTTTTGAACATGAAATATTCAAAGAAAATAATAATGAACCAATTTCTTAAAAACAATATATCTTTAAAGTTTACCACTGTGTACTAAAAAAGGTGTTACTTTATTATTTTTGTAAAAACATTAACCTCAATCAAACTCATGTTTATTATCATACAACAATATTACATTAAGAAAGTAGTAGTTATTTTAAACACTATATAACTATATTTCAACTGTATCACTTTATTTACATCACTACTAAAAATAAAAAATCTAAGATTCTGTGAAATTAATTATTGGTAAGAATACACGTCTGTTCCTTACTACTTAAGAGAAATATTTTACTGTATTTCTTTTCTCAACTAATATCTATTATATATTTAATACCAAGTTCAACTGTTTTCTCATGTCCTACTTCAGTTTTATTCTTTTATCACTAATTTCTACAGGCCGCCTAAGCCAAATAATTGCTAATGTTAAATACCCTAAATTTTCCTCATTTTTTATTAATGTTGCCACCCTGTAAACGATAAAAAATAATACACAATATCAAGAGCACAGTGGTACAATATATTACAATAAAAATATTGAAAAGAACCCCAATACCACAAAATAATCAAAAATAACAAATAAAACAAGTTACTTAAGATTGAACCCTTATGTACATTTCGATGACCATGTCATCATCATCAGAGGGTCTTGTTACAAAATACAATCTAGCACACAAGAAGTTACAAACTAAAATGATCATCATCCTAGTTTGTAACTTCTTGTGTGCTAGATTGTATTTTGTAACAAGACCCTCTGATGATGATGACATGGTCATCGAAATGTACATAAGGGTTTAATCTTAAGTAACTTGTTTTATTTGTTATTTTTGATTATTTTTGTGGTATTGGGGTTCTTTTCAATATTTTTATTGTGATAAAAAATAAGTAAAATTTTCATAAACCAATTGAGCAAAAATTATAAAATATTTTCAAGGCAAAATAAAAAATACACAACATAGTTTTTCGCATTGTTCTCACACACACTTAATTTACATAAAGTAACACACAAAACGCTAAAATTAAACGAGAAAACTACCAACATAAACATTAAGTAAGAAATATTAAAATTGTTTAAAAATTGAAAGTAGTAGGGGATATCTTACTGAACCATTTAACCAAAAATTCTTATTTTGTAAGTAATATAAATGATAAGTTAAACAGGTCATAACCAAAATTTAAGATGACAAAATTGTCTAGTTTCTTTCTTATTTTGTAGTTTTAAAGAAGGCTCTCATTGTTTACTTACTTGACTTTTTTTGATAAAGCAGGTCTAGGTCTGGTTAACGTTAACTCGTGTGTGTTATTAATTAATTACTTTATCCAAACATTTTATATAATATGTTGGTATGTATAGCATTTTTACTTGACTTGTCTTGCAGTTGGAACGTTGTGGTATTCCCTCATAATTTTCTGCATTAACATTTCTATACAATATTTCTAATATTTTTAGAATCAAATCCATTAAATTGAACTATAGTTTTCACACAATTAATTTCATTACTAAATGTGGGTGACAGTTAAATGCTAAGCACTCAATTAACCACACTATTAAATGATGTATGGGCATAATTAATTATAGTTGGAATGAATCTATTAGTAGGTTTTCTACATTAGTCTAACACAACTTTAGAGCTGATCCCATACAGAAATATCCAAAAAGGCTAAACTGTTATTGTCAAACACAACTTTAGAGCTGATCTCATACAGAAATATCCAAAAAGGCTAACCTGTTATTAGCTTCAATCACATGAGTAAATTCTACAGTACTATGTTAACTGTTAATTTTACTTAAGAAATCAAAACAAGATTAGTTATATTTGAAAACAAATATGTCATCCACATACTATTCCTTGTCCTAGGCAAATATATTAAATTTTTTCTAATACCTTTTCAAATAAATAAAACAAATAAAGCACAAGATAACAAGATGGTATTTTTTTTTAATTTTGAATTATGTGTTTAACCTGACACAGGCTCAATTATAATGTGCTTAAATAATTTAAAGTCTTTTAACTACATTGATTGATTTCATTACAAATTAATTTTTTTTTAATTATATATTCAAAATTAAATACAATACCATGCAAAGTGTATTTAAACAAAAATTGCCTTTGCTAAAATAAAAAAGGCCTATACAACAATTGTCTTATGTTAATTTACTGGATCAATAGGATGAAACAAACAATTGAATAAAAAAATCAGCAAGTAAAGAAAAATAGAAAGAACTCTTAAATGGTTAGGAGCATGAAGAGAATGGAAGAAAAGTTGAAGCAAAATTAACCGCTCAGCCTATTTGTCTTTCTGTTTTATTATTATTGTTTGTTAACATTAAGAATTGCAGAGTTAATCTTGTTCATGTGCCAGCAGATATGACCCAATATTTATATATTTCAATCATATGTAATTGTATGCGGATTATTATATGCTAATTATAAGTCTCAAGATAATGTGTGTAAAATTATATAAACATAATATCATATTTTATTTCGTAGAAAACACTGAAAATGTTCATTTAATAATTCCTGTCTAAAGATGCATAAGGGAGGGTTCAGGAACATCAAACAGCATCTGTTTAGTTTATTCCTTAGTTAATCAATGTTGTTTTTTATTCTACTTCACATTTATTTCCAGCCTATTTATTTTTATAAAAAGAATATTACAGACCTGTAAACACTACAAATTTTACAAGACTGTTACTGAATTTGTTTCTTGCAACACAAATGAAAATAAGACTAAATCTTAAAGATATGTTTGGATTTACAGAGACAAATAGGTTTCTGTACCTCTTTATAGAACCTCTAATTAAAAGGTTGCGAGGACAAAAAGTTTCCTTAAATATCAACAAACTACTTCCCCTCTAAAATCAATAAAAATGGCCTATTTACAGCCATTATTTTTGTCCAACTAATTTTTAAATGTAAAAAAATGGTTCCACCAATCAAAACAGAGTTTTCTGAAAAACATTGTCTTTAACAAGTTATTTATCTTCTTGGATGTGGTAGATTCATGTACTGAGTAGATGATTATTATAAAAAATACTGTGGAAGATCTATTAATTTTAATGAAATTTCTTTCACAAAATGCATCGAAGATTAGTATTAAAACACTTTGAGAACACTTTAACCAACTTCAGTGCAACTGATTTTAAAAGATTTTATCACATACCCCATGATATTATATCACAAATAAAAGACTAGAGAAAAGAATAATTTCCTATCTGATTAAACAAAACATGCCTTTTACATTCATACCCTGGACGTTGTCGACCATACCTAGACCAACTTATAAACAAAAAATTACAAATTCAAAGACAAAATAGTATTTCAGCTGAGCCTAAAGCTTTAAACATTTACTAAAAGATTCCTGAAACATAACTTTTTGCAACTCAAATCAATATAATTTGTTCTTAAATGATATTGACGCTAAACAGATTCTTAATTTTAAAAAATGTTACATAAACACAAAACTGTATTAAACTGCAACTAAAACAATAGACATAAACTATCAGTTAATTTTTTAAAATAATGATATTCATAATACATCACTTAAACCATATACTAGGATTGAATATTGAAATAACCCATCAGAAACTATTATATGGTAAATAAGATGTTTAACACCACAAAACAAAATTAAAAGAAAGCCCAGAGAATGGCCTCAATTGCAATAATATTTATCTTTACATGTATTTTAAAAACAGAGACTTTAAATTACATCCACAAAACAAACTATATAAAGAAACTGAAGAATTTACTAACAAACTAATTTTTATAAAGAACATACCATGGTTTAAACTAATGTGCTATTAAAAAATTAAGCAAATTCTATTAATTGAAAATAAGCGTCAGTGATTGAGGGTTTTAAAAACTTCAAACATATTAAAACAAACACTGTAACTTAGTTTTTTAAAACAAAACTCCAAAACAGGTTTACTATAATAGTGAATTTACAAATTTACTGAACAATACAAAGGCGGTATTTATGATAGTTTTATGAGATACAATAAGTAGGAAGCCCAATTTTAAACTTCACACCTCAGAGAAGACATTTGTTATAAATGGCCTAGACACTTTAGAGCAGCCTGTCGGTTAAGCACCAACAGTGTAGGATTATTCATAAAATAATAAATTCTTTATAGAGAATATGGTGAAGAAGAGAACACTGGATTAAGTAACTGATCCTTAAAATAGACGATTCTTTAAAAACCCATGATTATATGATGTAATTTCTAGTGATATATCATTCAAAAAGGTTTAGGTCTTATTCAGCTACTCTCAAATAAGAAAATCCCTGGAGAAAAAAAATAACTAGCTATTGTGAAAACAGGAGGATTGATTTGAAAACAGAAAAACAAATGTTATTGACAGATAAGGGAATATATACAGTACAACTGATAATAATGAAGTATCCACTTTTTATGTCTTCATTTAAAAGTTTTTAACAAAAAAAGAAAAGTGTCACCTAACCAAATTTAGTAAATAACTATAGATTTGTAAATTATTTTATAAGAAACACAAGGTCAAAGTGCTTACAACACAGTTACTTATAACAAGTAATTTTTTTTACTTACTGTATATTTGTTTCAACTTACCGTGGGAGGTGTCTTGCTTTTCTTTACAAGCGGTTCATCATCAGCATCTGATTCACCACCCGATTCTGCATTTTCCTCCTCCTCATCCTCAGCCTCCCCTTCATCACTTTCACTTGCCTTTTTGTTTTTCGCCACAGCTGCTCTTTTTGCAGCTGCCCTTTTCTTAGGTGGTGCAGCAGTCTTTTTATTTTTTGTTTTAGCTGGTGTTTTCTTAGCCTTCTTTTCTTTAGGTTCATCCTTGAAAATAAAAATTATTGTAAGATTCCTAAATGAGTATACATTACACTTTTCTCTCTGATATCCCATTTAAACAAATTATAATAATAATTGTTTCTTTATATTAGTATAAAAGTATAATTTATATTATTAGTATACAAATGCTCAAAATTTAGTTTTAGGCTATATAAATCAATTTAATTTCCTAAACTATGAGTCATTAGTTATACTTTGCATTTATAGGTTAGGCTATACCTGCTTATTTTTTGTATTCCACTACTATATTTTTCAACAGATTTTTACAAAAAAAAGGATACAAATGAATAGTATACTTTTTAAACTGAGATATATCCTTAAAGAAATTATTTGTCATTTATATTCATTAAAAATTTATGGTTATATTTTATTTACAGTACATAGCCACAATAACCTCAAACTTTGAATGAAAAACATCATAAAAGCGTTTACAATGCATTTTAACTCTTACACTTCGTAGGAAACGGGCTCAGTGAGTAGAAGCATTTTTGTATAGTTCATTAAAAGAGTAGCATGCAAATGATTTTCAAATAATTTTTGTTTTTTAATGATTGGTTATTAACAATTATGACAAGAAAAGAACAAGAATATGGAAGTTTTATTCTATTATCAAGCAATGGTATTGTCAAATCTTTAGAATAAAAAAGAAGTAGGTTACAATCCCCTACAACAAATTACAACGCAGAAAAACAAAATTATCACACTGACTGCCATAACGGTCACCAGTGTCCGACAAAATTATAAAACAAACTAGTTTAAATGAATAATCACACTAGAAGACAAAATATTATTATATTTTCTCATTATTTAAACAAAAACTACAACAAAAATTTGTTTGAAAGTTATTGGAAAACTGGTTGGCAGTTAATATGTTACAGAAAAGTATAATTATCTTAAAAACTAAATAAGGTTAAAACTAAGAAAAAAATACAACAAACAAAAGAGAAGTTGGGGGTTGGCAAATTAAAATATCTACTAAAATTATAATGTAGTTCAGAGGAGTAAGTTGTAGGTAGCATTCAGTCAAAAATAGTTTATTTTCTGACTCTTATCCAAGAACCACCAAAGGAGCACTAATAGAAGTTTAATTAAATGAGGAATACTAAAATTAACCTTTTTTGAGGTGTTAAAGACGATCAGTCTAACAGTTATTGTTGATGAAGAATAGGGAAAGAATTGTGAAAATAAATACAATGGTTAGAAGATTATAGCCCTTGGTCTGAGATATAGGAAAATATTGTCTAAATTTCATTCTAAACAATGTTTCTGTAAATCTCACGTAAGTATATTTTTAAATAAAACACGTAGCGTCATTACTACAACTATACAACACAAAGACGACTACTCAATACAATTATTGTGTTAGAGACAAAAACTGTAAACGAATGCAATACGGATCAAAGATGGCTGTTTTCTGAGTCAAGTATAAGATTTTTCATTATGCTGTGGTAACATTTTCATAATATGATCATTATCATCATCAGGCTTCTTTGTTGTGCAACTATCCTCCTTTTGAGAATGTCTTATTTGCTCCTATAACTGCAGCTGAAAAAGTTTGTTGTTTTTTATTCTAAATTTTTCCTTTTAAGGCACTGTATCCAAAGGTATGGTTTTTGAAGGTGGACATTTATCTGCTACAGACTTCTGTCCAACACACTGTTGGTAGTTTTCCTTTTTTGTTAGAAGTGGCCCTATCTGGAGCCCGCAATCATTTACCATTAAATTAGACATTTTTAAAAGGAGAGTACTTCCGTAACAAAAGGCCTGATGATATTGATCTATTTATCGAAATGTCGCAGTAGCAGAATAAAAAATATTATACCTGACTCAGCCTTAACAGCCATCTTTCATTGCTATTACCAAATCTGTATGAGTGTAACCATGAATTATGTAAACCAATATAGTTAGCTAGATTTAGCATATGTAGCTTTTCCAGTGCTGTTTTTACATATGGGTCTCCCCAGAGCCTCACCTTGCAACGGCCTACTTTACACAATTTTTATTTCTTTAGTTACTTTGTTTAATGTTTAACTTTTGTTTTACATATTTCATGAATATGAATTTAACAAGGTCTAAACATCTTGATATTTTTGTCTAAAATTAGTATTTTTTTCGATTTCTAGTACTCTAATATTTACGAGAAATAAAGTACTAATGGTTAGGAGCTTAATTTTTTTAATCCGCGCAGGGCTTCGGCAACTTCCTTTTTTGTTAGAAATAGCCCTATCTGAAGCCGGCGATAATTTACCACTAAATTAGAGATTCTCAAAAGAAGAGTACAGCCATAACAAAAAAGCCTGATGATAACAATGTATTTATCAAAACGTCGCAGTAGCAGAATAGCTTTTGTTACCATTGTACCACTGAGCTTTTGTTATTACAAAAAACACAAATTTAACTAACAAGTCTTGCTGTCTCATGATGGAATAATGTAGCACAAATAAGTAAACCATTTATACCGACGACAAAAAATGTTTAAGGTTTTTGGTAGTCAGATAAATAAATTGACAAATGATAATAAAATTATTATGATTCATAAATAAGAATATAAAAGGACAAACCCCATTCTATTGGAGTACCAAATGGTGTTTACATGTAAGGAGAATTAGAGATTAGATATCAAACTGTATTAATTTTAAGCTTGCATATTGTGGGATACCACAGTCCATACTATCTGGAAATATATATATCACACGGTATCTTGTATTTTCAAGTTTTGACATCTACATTCTACTGAAATAAGTTAAAATTCAAATACAGTGCAGGAGAGTTGGCTGTGTATAAAATAACAGCTACACTGTATAAGGTTTATATTGAGTAACCTGCTATTTACCAACAGGTTGTCATGGCAATCAACATTTCATTTTCCACAGGCCATTAGAAATTTGCCAATCGCTGGTTGGTCAATCCGTTACTGCTTAAGCTTTGTTTTTACTGAAATAATATTTACTATATTTGTTTGTTTTACATGTGTTGATTTTGTCATTTAAATTAGTTAAAATGACTTACATTTATTTAAAAATATAAAAATTGTTTGAATAGTTTTATTTTTTCATTGTTTATTATGTAGTTTCATTTAAAAATATTTAAACCTTATTTGAATACACTAGTTCCATGCTAACAATAGGTATTCTATTTCATATACATTGCTTAAGAAATTTAAGAATTACCACACTGATTCCCTGTAATTATGATTCAGATGGAAGAATAACTTACCTGAAGCAAATATTAATAAGGATCTATAGGAATATGAATTAAACAGAATTTATTTGAAACAAGACAATGTTAAACAAAGCTTATATTTGATCTCAGTATAAATTTCTAGTTGCCATAGTTTGGAGTTACAATATTAGTGAAATGTGTCATTATATATAGTTACCCTTAATCAAATTTTAAAACTCACTAAGTTTTTACACATGACTACATTACAGAAAAAACTAAACTTATTAAATAATGTAGAACTATAGATGAAATATTTAGATTTAAAGAAAAATCTACAAAATTAATATTATAATAAAGAAATCAAGATATTTCATTAATTCAATTAATACAAATTCCACACCAGTAAACACATTTGTTAATTATACTGTTAGAACCCAGAAGCACACATATTTCATTACAGTTCCCAAATACAATAATTTGTTTAATCAATACAAATTCAGTTATTTTTTTACAAATTTGTATTTTATATTAATTTACCTTTGGATACACTATAAATGTTGCAGAAGCGGCTTCTAGATCCTACACGAATAAAATTATTATTATTAAGATACAGAAATTTTTTCAACACAAATTTTACTTACATTATAGATTCAACACGAAAGAAAAACAAAAATAATAGCATACACAATATAATTTTTTTTTTTTTTTTAAAGTCAATTCTGACTTAAATCAACAAAGAAAGATTTATTTTAGTTTCCCTTTATTTTATAATTACAATTAATATAAATTTTTATATATACATGCCAGAATGAACATATCAAATTGCAAAATACAAAGAGAATTTACTCGTAATTTTCTATTTTCGTTTCTATATATGGTATTGGTATTTTGATTTGTTACTATTTATGCGTTTTCTTTTTTTTTTGTTGTTGCTTGCATTGTGTAGTAGTTTTTTTTTCTTTCCTTTCCCATTGTCCGTTTTTAAAGCAAGGATTGATAATGTTAGCCCAGTTTCTTCATTTTATTCTCTTCATCCATTTTTACACCTAGACCATTATTTATGGTATTGTGTGATAAACATGGCAATAATTTAATGTTATACAATGGAGGTTCTGCAAATAAATCTTTAATCTTTTCAGTAGCATGTTTTTCCAGTACTAGCAAAATCTGCCGGAGTGAGTTTTTTTTTATTTTCTTAATATTTTTCTGATTTTCAGATAATAAAATGTTTTATATTCCAAATAATAAATAAAATTTAAATTAAATACAAAACCCTTATCTATTTATCAAAAATATTTTTAAAAATTTCTTTAAAAATTAGTTTTATTGCAAATATGTTGAATCTCTAGTCTCCAAAAAACAATTCAAAAAAGCAGTCCAATTTAGTAGGACCAAGGATTTGCATTTATTTCTTGCTCTAGACCAGATTTTAAAGTATCAAAATTACCTAGTATTATTGTTGATGGTCCTGTTTTTCCCCATGAATATGTGGTACACTATTGTTAGAGCGCCTATTAAAACTATTATCAGTCTCAACATCAATTGAAAAACTATTTTCCTCAACATCATTATCATCATCATTTTCCATTACACAAAAAACAACAATTATACTATTATACAGTAAAATAATTAGGCTTACAAACACACAAAAATATGTACACTAATAACTAACTGTTTACTAAATATTCACACTAACTCACTATAAAACCATAATTTAGTTATAACATAAACAAAACTGAGTAAATAGAAAATGTGATCAGAATTAGGATTGATTTACAATTATAAATAAAAAATTACAACTTTAGCATGATTACATAAAAATATTTCTTGTCTGACAAATATGAAATGTCAGCAATTTGATCAAAAAGCATTACAGAAATATTAAAAGTTACTTCAATTATTTACCAATAGATGGCCTAGCAAATGACACCAAAGAAGTTCAAATACTGACCAATAGATGGATCAACAGATACCGAAGAAGTTCAAATACAGACCAATAGAGTGTAATAGTGCCATTTGATAGAAAAGAATATAATCGGGCATGCTCTGACAGAAGAAATATCAAACCGAGTATGCTCCAACATCGCGCAGTGATCGGGATTGAGTATATTCGTGAGTGCTCTTGAAAAGATTAAATAATTCATTTCTATAGTAAGTTGGCTCAGTTTCGAAAAGTACTAGGCTTTGAACATGAATATATTCAGTTTGAATCCGAACTAGACCCCAAATTTTTGTAATTTAATTATAGAATAAATATTTTTAAAAATTGTATTACCATCAATTGTCATCCAATTATAGGTTTAAAGAAAATGTATTTGAATTTGATTGGACGAATAAAAACATATTTTATCAACAGTTGAAAATTTATGCAAGATATATATCACGAGAGTGTCATCTAATAGGAGAAATTTAATAAATGATAGTGTTACTACAGTCTGTACACAAAATGGTTTAGATGTAAGTGGTATTTTTAAAAAGTATCCAAGTTCTTATTTTTTTATAAAAGTATTTACTTTAGCGGTAAATGAGCAAAACATTAAAAAATTACAATGATTATTTTTATACAATTCATTCCCCATTTGACTTTTGTAATATGTTAAAAGATATATGATTGAAAATCGTTGCAATGAACTTCAGTAACAAATTAATATTATATATCATTTATAATATTAAAACATTAATAACATCTTTACAAAGATTTAATGACATTTTATTTATGTATCAAAAATATTAGTTTTCCGCTAAGAATAGTATCATCTTAAATAACCCATATTCTTACACTTAGTAACACATTTTATCAGAGCTTGTCAAAATATACTTTGTAGAAGGTAAGAGCTAAGCAGCGTGTTGAACTCAACTTCTTTGTTGTCACAAATGTACCAAATCCGATCCTTATTATAATTCTGACAGTTAAGCAGCTCTTCAGGCCGCTTTAATAGAAGATTTTGTTCACCTCTAGATTATTTCCACTGTGTGAGAATATATTTGATATTATATTCCTGTATCAAATATAAATTGGAGATATTTATATTATAGATAAATTAGAGATAATAAATCTGCAATTTGGGGAAGACTGATGTACTGTCATTATTTTTGAAGAAACCTACTTCTCTAAATAAGGGGGTATCCAAAAGTAATTGGAATAGTATTACCATGGGCAGTTCAGAAATTGCCTGTGTTGTCAATTATGTTTGACTGTAGTGATTGTTTTTGCTATCACTTCGTTTTCTACTTGGTAAAAAAGCTGCTGAAAATGCATTAATGTTGAAAACAGCTTATAGAGATGACGCTATGGGAAAACACAAGTGTTTAAGAATGGTGACATCTTGATTGATGACAAACCTTGTTATAAGATAATTATACAACAGTAATTGTTTGAAAAACCCAATTTGTGGCTGACAGGAGACAGGGTTTTCCACCACAACAATCCACCTGCACACATAGCCATCTCAGTTACATAGTTTTTGATTAAAAATTGCATGGTTAAGCTGCCCCATGTACCTTACTTGCCTGTTCTGGCTCTGTGCAACTTTTTTTTGTTTCCACCGAGTAGAAAATAAAATTTCACAGCTGCATGTTACTTACTTAAACCTCGTACACAAGCTTTGCTCATGGCAATGCTATTTCGGTTACCACCTCATACCTTATTTATATAACTGCCCATCCAAAAAATCTGTCAGCTCTTTTGCCTCTTTATTTCTTAGTACTAGGAGAACGAGCTTCACTCGGATAAGACAGAAAATTTATGGTAAGTTGATTAAGAAACATACAAAATTGTATTTATTATATAAACAATATAAACCTATTTTATGCACACAAAATAAACACATTTTAATAAACAATATGAACATATTTTAAGCTATATCATATCATACTGTAACGTTATTTTGTATTGTGCCTAAATAGTCTAATTCCATATGATAATTCTAATTGTCATCTCGAGATAGCGACAACTGACCGATAGTAAAACAGCTGTGCAGGCAAAGTTTAATATTTCCGGTATAGTAATAAGAATGAAATAGTCTAGTCGTTAAGAGACACACAGACTAGCGAGTTGAGAGGGAAGATGTCTTCCTGGCAACCAACGGACTGCATCCGGCCAAATGCTAGCTTCCCGAGGGAACCACTAAAGAGGTAACACTAGTCACTGTATCGACTCATAGCAGGTAAACGATTTATACAATGTTCCTTTTTTATATTTGTTAATAATTCCTACGTTTATTTGAACGCACTGTCCACAGCCCTTTGGAGGATTTTATGAAATTTAATTGTGCTAATTAAAATTAATATCAATGATTTCCCGTTTTATTAAATCCTCCGACGGCAGTGACGTTTGAATAAATATCCACTTCCATATCGTTTGGTCTGTCTGTTGGATTTTAAGGAGCATTAGAACAATTGTTCAGAATTCCTTCCCATACTTCGTAGCAGGTGTATATGGATTTGGATGGTAGTAAAACAACTTTTAAGTTGTTGCAATTCTTCATTCTGGGGTAGGACACAAAGAGCATGCTATGCATTAAAACCGAGATGAGCAGGATCACTTAGACAAACTTTAGCATTTGTCATTGGCTCTTGTGTATGGTCATTGTGAATGCAGTACGTATGGGAAACTAATGGCACTGTATTGTATTTCCGAGATGAGACTTGCTCGAGTCTATGGTGATTCCCAGAATATGTACAAGTCTTCCGGAATGCTCTCTGGTGATGATCTAGGCCTTGATAATGCAGTTACCTAGTTACATTACAATTACAATCAATCGAGTTCCGTTGCACATCGCTTCATTAACGTCCTGATTTTGCAATAGAATTATGGTGCTCTTTTTTAGATTCTGTTCATGAGGTGATAATTTGGCAATACTGAGAGTTTAAGTATTCTGGCATAGCGTGGAGTCAGCCTGGTCTTTAATTGAATCAAAACTCTTGTAGCCCTTCTCACAACCGATTAGCATTTGGATGATATAGTTGTTTATCTTCCAATCTGAGGCCGACGGGCACGGGATTAGGTTGAGACCGGTGCCGGCCTCAAATTGAGCAGAACCGTTGAGCCAAGGGCTGGCTATGGTCATCACCTGTTGTTACAAAATAATAATAAAAAAAAAAAAAAAAAAAAAAAAAAAAAATCTATGAGCAAAAAGTTTATTTGGGCCCTTGCTTGATTACATAAAGATAATATAGGAACTCTAAAGAAGCCACTGAGGCGGAATCCTGAATTTTCCAAAGGTTGAGATTGGTGCCAACTGACTTCCTGTGACTGGAAACCCCCAAAAAAATAATAACCCTTGGGTTAAAAAAAAAGTTTTGTCCAGGCCTCTTATTTTAGAGTATTAGATTACCTACAGTCAGGGGTTTCTACAACTCAAGAGTATATTTTCCATTATTAATATGCCCTTCTCCATTTTTTTTTATTCTTTTTTAAAGAATGAGGATAAATACATTTTGCCTCTCTACTGACATTCAAACGCCTTTCAAAACTTACATCTTATTTCTCTGTTAACCACTTAAGTTACTAATTCAAGTTAACTCGGAATGGATTTTCCTTCTTGTATGAAGTGTTTCACAATGAGACAGAGATCGATAATGTAAAGGCAGGCATAAAGAAGGCTTTATGTCACGTCCTAGCCTATTTATAGCAGTGATTAGCTGATAATTGTTCACAATAATATGACACTACATTTTCGGAAGTCCAAGCATTTTGTCATTGACTCTTAATTACAGACTCAGTTCATTCACTCTTATTGACACTAATCGTTTATTCTTACTTTAGTTCACAAAGCTTAGTTTATTTTTATACTCATTGTTTTTACCGGATATTGTGCTACGTTTCTAAATTTGTTTATTCTTCTTCAAGCCTATATGTACGTCCTAGCTCAACCTCAACACCCCTTAGACTAACAGGGCATCACTTTTCACAGAGAATGCCACAAAACTGCTAAAAACACAAATCCAACAAAACCATGTGTAGTTTGTGCTTGACCACCTGATGCAAACAGCAAAAAAAATAAGGAAAGAATCCAGATATTTCTGCCCTGACTGCGTTCCAAACTTTATGTTACACTATAATTCAAAATTTACCATACCCTTGCAAATACATAAAACAATTTCTACACATTTTATGAAGATATTTATTTATGAAAGTGTATATATTTAGTGATTATTTTTGTGTGTAAATTAATAATTTTTTTTTACAAGTGTGAAAGTGAAACATTCACTGTGTTACTGTCAAACTACATTCAAAAACAGCAATATTTGTGAACTTGTTACATTTTTCTGTTGTACAATCACTTAAAAGTTCTAACCTACATGCATAAATAACATTTTATTATACAAGACTGTTATAGGATGTTATATATCATTTATTAAGGTAAGTTTCTCAATTTTCGAATTAACGAGTTTAAAATTAAGTGGTATTTGCAAAAACTATTTCAACCCATATTATACAAAAAAAAGTTTTTCAATGAAGGGAGGCATATGTCTGATGCTATTCTATATTTTTATGTCTAATGACATATAAAACAGATTAGAAATTTACAATAAAAAACATTATTTTTTGGGAAGAAAATGTGCAAAAAATAAGTTAGGTGGTAAAGACACTTTTCTGTAAATTTGTCAACTTTTTTCTACAATGTCTATACAATAATTACATATACTGAATAAGATATGAAATACTCAAAGTAACTTGACCAACTTATTTTTAACTAATAAAAATCATACCTCCTCTACATCTGATTCTGATGCAACAACAGCACCATCACCTTCTTCAGTTTTATTATCTTCTTCCTCCTCCTCCTCCTCCTCTTCCTCTTCCTTTGTATCATTCTGCTCATCTTTTTCTGAACTTGAATCTGAGCTTTCTTTAACACTTTTCTTTTTTGCTTTAGGCTTAGCAGACCTTTTCTTTTTCTGGTCTGAATTTAACTCAGTATCTGATCTGTAAAATCCAGCAATCGTGGGATAAGTGCTTAACCTTATAAAAAGTATTAAATAAAGAACAATACTATCTCTAAAATGTCTTGTTTTCATCAAAATAAATGCATAGTTTAATATTATCAATACCAAGACAGACTAATCATTAGTCTGCTTTCCTTAATCTTAAAGGAGAAGATTGACTGCCAACTAGTTTTGTGAATACCGTTTACCACAATTTTTACTTTTTGTTTAAATAATGACAATAATGATAATATTTTATCGTCTAGTGTGTCTATTCATTTAAACCACTTTATTTTATAATGTTGTCGGACAACGGTGACCGCCATGGTGAGATGTAAATATTTATACTACGCGCTCCCTTGTCGGTCACTTTGTCAGACTTACTACGCATTCCCCGTTCAAGGCTGATCTTCAAAATTAATGTAAAATGTTAACATTTTTATTTTATTTTTTCAATACAAATTCAAGTATAATTATAACTACTAGATTTTTCTGATGTATTTTATAAAAATACACTATTTAAATTTTCAGCATAACTGTATTTTTGTTTAAAAATATTTTTTCTCGAATAATTAGAATGTAAATATAATCTCAAAATTATTCTTACATTTATGTTTGTATTGTTTCAATACAAGTATGTTTTAAATTGCGCTGTTTTTATGAATTGTTATCTTATGAATTGGAGGAAGACGTTTTAAAATCAAGTTTTTAGTTTCTAATTTTCAAATTGTTCAGTTTTTTTAAAAATGAAATCAAGTGTAAACACTATTACAAAACGCAATGTAATTCTACAAAGAAGTGTAAATCAAAACTATTTCCTTCTAATATTTCTTTGTAATTCTGACCCATAAGTTTCCCAATAGTTATAATCTTGCAAAATAAATAATAAACAAATTTTCTGAACACCAAGTTTCATGAACACACACAGAGGCTGTGTCGCACACATCATATGGTTAAACACATAGTGAATGTGCTCAACAGCCTTGTGAGATGATCTAAATTTAGGTCTACATTTAGTCAACGTGTTAATATAAAAAGACAATTACTCTGCATTAATTTTAAAGGTGATTAGTCAAACTATTATTGTCAATTGAACAAATGCGCTTTACGAATGAAATTAGCTCGTGCCGATACATTACTAGTACATTTCTTACACACAAGCTCAGTTCGACATCTATTTTTGTCGTTGCTTCAAGGAACTTTGCCCTTTTTTTGTTCAATGAATAGTTTGCTTACGTGTTATCATCTCCATGCTTCGAATAAGCCAGAGCAATACGTTTCTCATGACTGAACAATAGTTTTGACTCTTGAAACGGTAAACCATATTGAAAGATATGTGTCCCTCGTAATGCGTTCTTTGAATAACAGGACAAATAAAATAGGATTTTAATTGCATTCCCAATATTTATAACTATTTGTCAACTGGTCATTTCCGTCAACCTCTTACCTAGTCTGTTATTACTTTATCATTTGGTTGTTGGTTAGTGTCTGCAGAGAGTAGGTGAGTGCAGTGACTCCAAAGAATATCTTTTATTTAATGTAGTGACCTACATTTAAGTTTTTGTGTGTCATATATTTATCTACCAAAATTTTTAACAAATTGTTTTCTTGTTATAAAATTGTACTTTCTTTTTAAACAATCATCTAGTTTTTATTTAAAACCTCTATATATTGATCAACACTTCAAGAGAAACTTTTTATTCATAGCTTTTCATTAATCTGTAGTGAAATCGACGCAGTAGCAATAACAATCAAAATGAAAGGGCTTGTGCTCTCTTACCATTACTTACATATGTACCTGAACCACATGCAACAACTGGTGTAAAGCTTTATTCAGTGTATTTTTTGTGAAAACCCAATTAACTACTATCCTAATGTAAAAAACAAAAGAACAAATACAAATTTGTTTAACCACTTATTAATAATATATACAATCTAAATAATTACTAAGTACTTAACCTAAATTAGTTAAAACAAAAGATTAAGGGTACGTTTAAATTAAACTAATCCTAAATTTAAATTACTAAAACTAGATAAAAGTATTATTAAATAAATAAAGATGGCACAAAAAGGCGATGACAGAGTTAATACTTGTGACATCATCCCTTGTAATAGACTACATAATAAAATATATCTGTAGTAAAGCTGGTCACATATAAGCTGGCACACGACCATTCCACAGACATTATAATATGAGGTATAGTATTTATATTACAATAATGTAGATTTGACGAGGCAGCTATAAATATTATTTTATTTGATTTGTCATATTCACCAGATCATTACATAAAGTTTTGAACAAATCTACTTATATCACACCTCTAAATGTCCCTAACATCACAAATTTCTTAGCGATAGCATTTGACACAACATGCACTACAAAAACCAATATTTTTTAATAGGGCTAGCTTTTTGTTTTCTATCGATCAATCATGCGCCAGCTTACGAGTGACTAGCTATACAAATATTTAGTGAACAATTTGTAATGACCGATTTTAATTTAATGAAATATTATAATTATAAAGTTCCAGGACTTTTCAAGAAAATAAAATACATTAAAAATGTTAGAACTTTCAAGGACATACTAATGTTATATTTACTTTTGGAGCATTTGTGTAAGTAGTATACACTCGTACCTAAGTTACTGCTCAAGACATTATTACTTACTCCGACTCATCGTATGTTTTCACTGTAGCTGTTTTTCTCTTGGAGCGACCTTCAGGCACTGGTTTCCCAGAATCTTCAGGCTTTAATAAAAATTGCAATAATATGTCCACTAAACCTTCCTTTTTTTTTGATTTGTCCAAATCCAAAATCAAACAAAGAGATTTTAAATCTTTCACATTGTACCTAAGAAAATAAAATTATTATCAAAATATAAAATAGTAAAAATGTGCTTTACATAATTTTAATTCATTAATAAAAAGTTATACAATTTTGTTTAAAGCCTTTTTTAAAAAGTGAAGACAAAAGGCCTTTAAATAGCACTGACATTAATACTATGTGCCAGTTACAAGGATAAAAAAATGCAATAACAGGTTACAGGTTATTGAGAGAAAAGTATAATTAATATAGCTTTCATCGAGTTTATTGAGGAGGTTATAACAGTGTAATAACAAAAATCTCTCAGCAGTAACATTAAAATCTGTATTTCTCTTGCTCTGTAGATAACACAAGTATCTCTGTAATACTCAACCCATTGCTGTTTACAAGCTAGGTCAGCTGTCACGACAATTCATTAGTAGCGGGTAATAAAGACTAGCCCATTTAGTCATGAATGTCGTCATTGTTTGTTTCAAGAGAGTTAATTTTCTAATGTCATGCAAAAGACTAGGCGTCAGTGATTTCTACGGAATATTTTTCGACTCTCAAATCTCATAGCATAAATAAAAAGATATTTATAGCCCATTGACCTGTCAGACATCTAAACATAGTAGATGCTTCAGCTGTTTTAATGCCGACTGGAGTAGGAAACTCCAGTTTAGGCCTTACTCAGTGTCGGTCAGTATACTAATTAGTACATTCTTGTAAACATACAAAATAAAAAATAATAGCAGAGCCTAGAATCTAAAGCAAACTTCAAACAGTAATTTGTTTTTACTAATCATGATTACATGTAATAATCAATTAACAAGTAATTATCTACGATACAAAATGACAAATAAAATAAGCCGGCAAGGACCTATGCTGTGGCCTCTAAGGAGTCCAAACCCGATACCTTGTAATTTTTTCTTGTGAGGAGATACATCAAAAGTGTTGCTTATTAGCAAAAATTAGCGATCTGAACCACTTAAAAAAACAGAATTAATGAAATAATGACAACCATAACCGAAGAAATGTTATGTATTTACGACTAAGGGCGTAAATATTGAAATTTACTAATCATTAAAAAAAACTGTTTGAGACTATAAATTACATGAATTAACGACATTAACTGTTAAGTAATTGGGTTTTTCTATAAAACATGTTTGAAACCGCACCATTCTTTTATGATAACCGGAAAGTATTTAGTGTTTTATAAAGGTGAATATTTTTGTAGCTAAATACAACTAAATTGACATTAGGAATTAGTATCCGTTAGTGTCTGCGGCATTAGATCACTAATGGATTCAATCTCTCGATACAACCAGGCAGATTACATAGACTATATAACAGAAAGTGGCAAATTCAAGATCTATTGAAGAGGAAAATATAAACACATTGAGACCGATATTCTAACAAGTAGTGACATGATACTTTTTTCTGTATTTTATATAGTGTATAGTTTACTTTAGTCAGAAAAACTGCACTACATGCAATTTATAATTTTAGGGAGATTGGATACTCTTGATGTAGTGTACGACTTTCACAATGAAGCAGTTATACAGTATAGTGAAAGTATATCTGGTAATAAAGTTTATAGTTAACCTGAGGAGAGTTTACCTTATGTAATCCATTATTTAATAAGGTTAGTTGAGCTCGACATAGTGTATTATAGTTGAATAAGGTTACCTTGATATTGTATGAAGTTTAAAGAAAAAGATATATAATATAGGAATATATATATAAAAATAAAAATTCCATATTGTATTGAATAAAATATGCAAGTACAGTTAAAACATTACAATCTATATAACTAATACAGCCAATACAAAATAAAATATTAGTAAAAAATTAGGTAATTAGCAAAGTTATATAAATTAAGCCATTATGTATACTTCAATGACCAGCAGAGTGTATAACTACAATGAAGTTACAAAACAAACGTTTATAACTGATCTATATCTCACTCAGAATAATATATCCTATACTTTTTAGTTTACTGAGGAAAGATATTGCAAAATTAGGAAATGTAAAATATAATTAGCACCGCAGGTAATTATATTACACCAAATGGCACACTATTTTTTATACTCAATTTGATTGACCAAACAAGTAAGCCACAGCAAAACTAATTCCACAAAAAAATGTTTTACATTTTTCAAAATGCCTATGGATTGCATGATTTTTTACATACTTATAATATTTAAAAGTAAATTCTATTCGATAAGAGATTTAAATCAGGTAAAAACAAAAATGTTTTTATATACAGTAGAACCTCGATAATTCGAACCAACGTGGCTCATCTGGGTTAGCCAGACACTAAGGAAAAATTAAACGAAAACATTGTACTTACAGAAAAACTCTCTTTATATTTATCATACAAAGAGTATTATGCACAGTATATGAACGTACATATTCTGTATACAGTTAAACCCCACTGCAATTTATTTCTCGACAAACAAATCTGTCAATTTTGGCTGTTTAATTTTGTGACCCACTTCTGTGCTGTGCGATTCCGTAGTCTTTTCAACATTAGAGGCACAAAACAAAAGTCCATTATTTTCTGTAGCTCTTAGGCGTTTATATTGTTGTGTTAAGACTTTTTATGTAGATACTGTACTTATTTGATTTTCATTATTTATTATTCTACTTCAAGCTCATTCTGGGTTATCCGGAGATCTGAGTTAACTGAGTCAGACTTATAAAAGTTCTCCTTTAACAAAATTTTCTTTAAATTTTGAAAACATTTTATTCGTGTTTAGGCTTAACTAAAAGTGTACCTTATCTTTGATGAACACCTAATTTCGATTGTTTCATTTATCAAAAATACCATTTTTTAAAACATAAAACAAATATTTTAATTTCTTAATTAACTAGCTACAAACTGACTATCACATACTTTAACACCATATTCCTTTTCCTCTCATAATCAGCAGAGTTTTTGTCAAAATCGAAGCCATTGAACTTACGAATATTCTTCTTTATGTTTAGGACTTTACCAACCCGGTTAAAACAAACTCTATGGAGATGCTTCAAACTGTCCACTTTATATCGCTGAAAAAATAAAAAGGAATATATCTTTTTAGATTTAATGTAAAGACAAAAATGACATATTTTGCCTTTCACTCGTAACTATCGCCTAAAACTATCTCTATAAATAATATTTTAGAAAAATTGTTCAAAACGATGTAATAGAACTCTCTCCATATGTAACAAGAAAGAGGCTCCTTTTGAATGGAAAAAGAAACGAACATATTATTTTGGTAGACAATTATATATAATATAAAAATTAAGTATTAATATAATTAATTGAATTTATATTATAAATTTAAACATATATATTATTTACAAAAAACATATATTACATTTTTTTTATTACATTATATATTATTTTACAAAAAAATATATTAGTACCCTAGTAAAATAATACAGCTTTGACATTTTTTACAATGAATTTTACAATTTGGTTATATTTTCCATGTCAATGATTTTGTAAATTGTGATATGTTTGAATGTGTATTTGTGTTACTTGAGAGACATATAATGATAAATTCTTAGCACCAAAAAAGGATTCCAATTTGGAATTGAAACCTAGAATATTGCTTTAGAAACAATTAAGGATCAAATATTACATTGTCTATAATTGGGCATAAACAACCAAAATGTATAAATAATTTATTATTTTAGTCAATTCCTACTTAGACCAACAAGAAAATTTTCATTTTAGTTACTTTTTATTAAATAATTGAAATTAATATAAATACTTTACATAATCTATAGGTAACATATTTATTGTTTCTAATAAAAGAAATATTAGACATCTTTTTGTTTGTGATCCGAGAAAATATTTTTTAAATTTATAAATGAAATATATAATTTTCTAAATAAAAATATTTTCTTAAAAAATTTTCTAAATTTATTGCAGACAAAAAAAAATTAGTAATATTGTTTTGAAATATTGTTTAATATAAATAGTGAACACTATGTGTTATAAAACAAGCAAATTTATAAACATTGCATTTTTACAAATTTAGAAACATGTTTGGGATAATAAAGAAAGGAAGTTTCAGTGGCTTATAAACATTAGATATAAGTTTTTACTTCATAGAAAATATGAAAATACAATTCTTTCATTGAACGAATTTTTTATTTTCTAGCTCAGTCTACCTGCTGCTACATGACAATAAAGGTTGTGTGTATAATTTCTTTAAAAATATAACTAATATTTCTTTAAGTCCTATACGTTTATTGTTTTTCAGTTTATTATATTAACTCACACTCTCCTTATATATATCTTGTAGAAATTTTCAATCGTTAGTAAAATAAGTTTTTATTCATCCAATCATTTCCGCATTTTTTTATAGTGGATGACAATTGATGTTAATACAGTTTTTTAAATATTTATTCAATAATGAAATTATAAATATTTGTGGGGTTTAGATCGGAGTAGAACTGAGTATTTTCATGTTCGATGTCTGGCCCTTTGGCACTGAGCAAAATTTCCCCATAGCTAGAAATTTACTTCTCATAGATGTATATAAATTTTTCTTTTGGCTCCATCAGGTTGTCATTAAAACCTCTATTGCTTAAATTGCCTTGTTTACCACACACTATAATTAATAACGCTCAAGGATTAAAAATGAATGAAAAGAATAAGATACAAACTGAATTAATGGTATTGAACCTTACTTCACAAGCGGACAATGTGAAAGGAAAGCGAAAAGAAACTGCAGCACAATGCAAATGAAGAAAAAAAAAGAAAGTGTATAAATAGTAACAATCAAAAATAATAGTTCAATACCATACATAGAAAGGAAAATGGAAAATTGCAAGGAAATTCTTTTTTTATTTTGCCACTTAATATTGTTATTATACATATTTATATTAATTATAATTTTAAGATGAAAAGAAACTCAAATAAAATTGTTTTTATAATTAGGAATCTAATTGATTTTTTTTTTTTATTTACTTGTTTTCTATATCAGCTACAATTAAAGCCAATTAAACACAACATATATTTGTAACAAATTAGGAAATGTTTTATTTAAAGGAAAAATGAGTGGGAAACAAAAAATTATATCTAATACCTGTAGGTTGTTATCAATTCTCGGGATGTCCCCCAATGCCTTCCCTCGCCCTTCAGGAATTACAATGGCCTTGTTATGGTCTTCATTTTCAGATGTGTCTACAGTAAATCTTTGTACTTTTTTTCTTTCTCGTGAACCTGTGATTTCCAATGGTTGATCTAGTAGAGGTACGCCTAAAAATTTTTGTTTTTATTTTGAAACATTCTATATCATAGAGTATAAAAACATTTCTATTTGACATTTGAATCAGCTACAATACAATCTTTCGAAGATAATTACAACATAACAAAAATAGTAGAACTATTAATTCTGTTGCTTATAAAATATTAAAGGTCGTTATGTAAACATAACACCAATCCAACTTTTTTTTTCTTTTTGTAAAAAGTAAAATTAGGTTATCACATATAAAAATTCATATTTGGTTGGTGTTGTATATAGAATAAAAATTTTATGATATGCTTGAATTGTCTTTGTAATGTCTTCAGAGAGTGTGTATATATATATATATATATATATATATTTTTTTTTTTTGATATTTTACGTTGTCCATTATTTTTCCGTTGCACTGACTTTATGAAGTTGATATATTACTGTTGTAAATACTTTTATCCACCACAAGTGATTCGACAATGGTCAAGTGACCGAAAGGTGCCTCATCACATAAGGTAAAATTATTGCACTTAGTGGTGGATAAAAGTATTTACAATAGTAATATATCAATAAATATATATATATATATATATATTACGTTATCCATTGTTTTTCCGTTGCACTGACTTTATGAAGTTAATATATTACTATTGTAAGTAATTTTATCCACCATTAAGTACAATGATTTTACCTTGTGTGATGAGGCACCTTTCGGTCACTTGACCATTATCGAATCACTGATATTTTTCTGGTGTAGATGTTCGGTCCGTGATATTGGTATTTGTTGACGTTACACGCATTTTCTCTTGATCTGTGTGTATGATGTTTTTATATAGTATGTCTTCTGTATACGTGGTCTGTACAATATTACATGTATAGACTGCAATGCATTTTACATAGGGAAAACGACCAGATCATTTAGAATAAGATTTGAAGAACATTACGGAGCATTCAAAAATAAAAATACAAAGGTATCAAATGTTGCAGCACACCTAATATCACATAATCATGAGATAACAAACTACGAAAATAACCTAACCATGCTTGAAATAAATAATAACCCAATAGAATTAAACTCACTAGAAAAATACCACATTTATAAAAACACACACAACAATTTAATAAACTTACAGACCACATATACATTAGGCATACTATATAAAAACATCATACACACAGATCAAGAGGAAATGCGTGTAACGTCAACAAATACTAACATCACGGACCGAACGTCTACACCAGAAAAATATCACTGATTCGACAATGGTCAAGTGACCGAAAGGTGCCTCATCACACAAGGTGAAATCATTGCACTTAATGGTGGATAAAATTACTTACAATAGTAATATATTAACTTTATATATATGTATGTATGTATGTATGTATATATATATATATATATATATATATATATATATATATATATATATATATTGTAAAGTTATTTATATAACGCTTTACAATTATTTATTTTTTATTAAATATTTATTTGAATGATGATATTTAATTTCTATTTAAAACAAAACAAAAAATCTACTCAGGAACAATTCATAATTCTTTATTATAACATTTCTTATTTCAACATTTAAAACAATACACAGAACAAAAATTTATAACTTAACAAGTTTTAACAAACTCGGTTTAACTCTTATTTCTTTTGATTTTATAGTTACACAATTTTAATACCCTTGGCTAATTTTACGATCTCTTACAATCTCGGGGTTTATAGCATGGGCTATATTTTTTTAATTCTTTTGTTAATTAAATAAATTTTGAAAAACAATATTAAATTTTGAAATTAGTTTTAATAAATATTTTCCTGATGGAAAAACTTTAATATATATATATATGTATGTATGTATGTATGTATGTATGTATATATTTATAGGTTAGTTTTGGTTGGTAAAGATTATTTAGATTTTTTGGACTAGAAGACTGACAGACTTACCTTGGTAAGAGTCCACACTGTAGTCTTGAAATAGAAACACATAAAAGCACTTAAACAATGATATATTTCAACCACACAGTGGTCTTTGTCAATCGAAGAGAAAACACAAAAAGAAATATGAGAGAATGAAATAAAATAAATATAAGTTGTAATCACAGATTGTGTAGAGTAGAAACAGGTTGTCTAGTAAAATAGCTTGAAGAAATTCCCTGAGTTTTCCCTGACTTTTCCTCTTTTAGATATCTATAGAAAGCCCAGTTTACATTGGGCCCATCCATTGATATCTGAAGGATCTTGGATAAATCCAGACTTTGAACACCTTTTAAGAACGAATTGAGTACCTCTTTTGCTTTTGTGTCTATAAGGAACACAGAACCAAAATATCGAGCTTTCACTTCATCCGTCTCTGCATCCCAATACCTAACACTCAAATCCATTTGGACTCTTTGTGATATTTTGTTTAAACTTTCAACAAAGTCAATTACATAGTTAGAATTTGAATTTAATGTCAGTAACAGATCTATAAAATAATTTGATAAACCGAATACAACACTATAGGAAATTTTATCTTTCCGCAATCTCATGTTCTGTGCAATTTTGCTATCAGGGAACATCCTTGGGACCTTAGTAATGAAGAAGTGTTGCATTACTAAATTCACGCACCATATAATTTCTGCTTCGGTCACTTCATCTTTCAGTTTATATTTATCCTAAGGAAGGAGGGGAGGTAATGAAAACCGGAACATTCTATGTTGAAATAAACAGTGTAAAAATAATCACCGTCAAATATCACGAGTCTAGACAAATAGCTGGCTACGAATGTTTACACAGCGTTCTGTGTGGTCAGAAACAGACTGAGTTATCTGTTCTCCCCACCTGTCCATATGATAACAGAATCACTGCGCACCCCAAGGCCACGGTCCAGGGTAAAACGTCCCAGCTGTACCAACTCGACACGTTTATTATTTATTGACATAAGTCCTGAAGTCATAGCAATGGGCTTATCAAATAAATAATGGGCATCTAAATAAAGAGGTGTTATTTCCGGACTGCCCTGCCCCTAAACCGCTGGCTTACAATACCAAATATTCGAGAGCAATGGCCACTAGTTTTGTTTCTAATCAAAATAAATATTTTCCCGATTTTTTAAAATTTTCCCTGACTTTTCCCTGAATTTTCCAGAATCTTAAAATTCCCTGATTTTTCCAGGTTTTCCCGGTTTTCCCTGTCACTAGACACCCTGAGAAATCAGATGTCACAGATTAAAGATATATATATATTGTTTCCATGAGCATATGAGTGATTATAGTTTATATAAGTCTGTCAGGGGAAAAGAGATAAGGCTATTAGGAGGGAAAAAAAAAGGAAAAAAAATTTATTTATCTGATGTTGAGATTAGGGGATTCTCTGGACTTGGTATACCACTGGTATGATAGTTCCCACCTTCTCAGTTCTGAGGGATTGCAATCAGGGGGGAGTGATTTAATTATTTTTGTGGTATAGCAGTCATCAAAAGTTGTGATGTTGTGACTCGCAGCATGTTGAGCTGTTGGTCTATCCATATTCATAATTTTAACATCATGTCTGTGGCCATTCATTCTGATATTCAGACCATCCGCGGTCAGGCCTATGTACTGTGCTGAGCAAAGTTTACATTGTAGCTGGTATATGACATTTTTCGATGTACAATTATGATGACCCTGTATTTTGAAGACCATTTTTGTTGTTTGGCTGTTGAAACTATTTGCTGAGGGTGTATTGGACACGACTTGCATCTAGGTTTATTGCATGGGAAGGAGCCATGAGGAAGTTTGTGTGGTTTCTCTGCATCAGGGTCTGGTAGTTTAGGATGTACTAGGATGTTTTTCAAGTTGGGAGGTTGCTTGTACCAAATTTGCGGTGGATCGGTGAAAAGTTTTTTGGTGTGGGCGGAAGCTTGAAGAATTTTGAAGCCATCTCTCAATATCTTGTTGAGTTTATGTAGACCAGGATGGTAGTCTGTTATTAAAGACAGTTTATTTTGTTCTGTTTGTGGTTTATGGTGAACCGAGGATTGTGCTGAATAAATTTGGTTTTCAATAAGTTTTTTTGGGTATCCTCTTCTCTGGAAGGCTGTTGATATCTTTCTATTAAAATCTTCCAATTCCCTATCATTCGAACAGATTCTCTTACCCCTGATTGCTTGACTGTATGGAATGGATCGTTTTGTGTTTATTGGGTGGTTGCTGTCGAAATGGAGATATTGTAGGTGGTTTGTCGGTTTGATGTGAATTCCTGTGTTGATATTTCCATTCTGGAGTGTTACCTCTACATCCAAAAAGGTAATGGCTGATGTAGATTTCTCCCAGGTAAATTGAAGTGTGGAGAATTGTGTCAGGCTGTCTAAAAATGCCTCAAGTGTTGAAGCACCCTGTGTCCAAATTAGGAGGATGTCATCTATATATCTATACCAACATAATGGCTGGTGTGTTTGTGTCTTTAGAAAACTTTCTTCCAACAATCCCATGTACAGATTTGCGTACGATGGTGCCATTCTGGTGCCCATTGCTGTTCCCTTTATTTGAAGGTAGTTCCTTCCCTCAAACTGAAAGTTGTTCTTCTCGAGGATGAACCTGGTCAGGTTCATAAGAAAAGGTGTAGTGGGAGAAGGCTTGCCTGGGCGTTTGTTTAGAAAATTCTCTATTGCAGATAGGCCGTGTGCATGAGGGATGTTGGTATAGAGAGAGGTGACATCTATGGTGACCAAAATAGTTACCGGGGGTAGAGGTACAGATATTTGTGAGAGTCGATCTATGAAATGATTGGTGTCCTGGGTAGGTTCTTTACTAAGGGTTGAAGGTGTGAGTCGAGGAAAGCTGAAATTCTATCCGTTACTGAATTGCAGCCAGCAATTATTGGTCTACCAGATGGGTTTCCGGCTTATATAGTAGTAGTGTACTGTATGATGGTAATACCATCACTAAACGTTTGCAGAGTCTATTTTTAGTGTTGAGGTGAGGGTAGGCCGTGGGGATTCTTAGCTATAAGACTATTATTTCTACTGATCAATCAGCTGTATGGCGCTGTACCAACACCACTTAGATAACGGACAATTAATTGTCATCGTGTCTACATCTGTTCTATTACAGTATTTAATTTAATTATTTATTTCCGATTAAGTACTGACTGTTTATTTCCTACAGAGATAACACTTCAACATATAAAGCAAGTGTATTTAAATTACAAGAAAACTATCACATTTTAACGTCTAAATAAACGTCATTCAACAGTAATATCAGTTATCTTGATTGCCTAATGACAGCCTGTAGCCTGTGCCCTGTGACGTCACAACTCTCAAACCTTGTTTTCTATGCACACTACAGAAAATGTTAAAGCCTACAATACATAAAAAAAATCTTATTTTTTAATGCAGCATCCTTTTATCCTTCTCCACAAAACATTTTAAATAGAAAACTAAAACACTTATACACTTGTCAACAAAATTTAGGAATTAATGATGCAATTTATTAAAAACTATATTTTTCCTCTTAATGTATTTAGGCTAAATACTGTACATAGTAGGCTTACGTAAAAATAAAAGAAAATCAATTAGGCTTGAAAAAATCTAGCATTGACTTTTGTTTTAAAAGGTTAGTTTTACTAGCTGGTGTTTCAGTTATTGTTTTTAGTTGTAACAAATGGTGATGCATTTCCGGGCGTTTAATACGTACAGCGAAATCTTCTAACTCACAAATTTTCATTAAATGTTTTTATTTTGTTTTCTACGACTGGTCCGTCTTCAATTTCTTCTATTTTCGCATGTTTTTTGCCTTTTAGAATGAAGCTGTCCTCTCGCCTTTCAATATGTCAACCAATATGACAGCAATATGTCTGGCCGTGGATGTTTGTAAACCATTCATTGCGTTATCTTGAAGGAAACGAGTGCTGACACATAGCCTATCGTAAATTATGGATGTTTGTATACAATGGCGTTATCTTGTGCATATCAGCAATCCTTAACGTTGTTACAGAGTTCTCAGAAATAAATACGATCCGTTACAATTAAGCAGACCTATCTGAATTTTGTTATGGTAAAAAAATATATTATAAACTGTATTTTATCCAAACGGAAGTCATTGTAACTTTATATTTTACAGCATGTATATGATCAGATTTTCCGGCTAATGCAGAACTAAGACGTAGCAAATACGTATCACTCATCCTTTTGCTTATTCCGCTTCCGCGTTAGACAGTTTCCGGCTTATGAAGGTTATTAACCAGGTAAATTAAATAGGCGACAGTCGGGACTTTCAAAGTTTTCCGCGATTGACGGGATTCCGCCTAACACAGGGTCCGTCTAAGATAGGTTTCACTGTATATATATATATATATATATATATATATATATATATATATATATATATATATATATGAAGTTAATATATTACTATTTTTGAGTAATTTTATCCACCATTAAGTGCAATAATTTTACCTTGAGTGATGAGGCACCTTTCGGTCTTTGACCATTGTCGAATCACTATAGTGATTCGACAATGGTCAAAGACCGAAAGGTGCCTCATCACTCAAGGTAAAATTATTGCACTTAATGGTGGATAAAATTACTCAAAAATAGTAATATATTAACTTCATAAAGTCAGTGCAACGGAAAAACAATGGATAATATTAAATATCAAGAATATATATATATATATATATATATATATATATATATATATATATATATATATATATATATATTCCTGATATTTAATATTATCCATTGTTTTTCCGTTGCACTGACTTTATGAAGTTAATAAATTACCAATTTTGAGTAATTTTATCCACCATTAAGTGCAATAATTTTACCTTGAGTGATGAGGCACCTTTCGGTCTTTGACCATTGTCGAATCACTCTTGTTTACCTTGGTAGGTATTAAATTCCTGATATTTAATATTATCCATTGTTTTTCCGTTGCACTGACTTTATGAAGTTAATAAATTACCAATTTTGAGTAATTTTATCCACCATTAAAAAAAAAAAAAAAAAAAAGAAAAAAAAAAAAAAAAAAAATTATTGCACTTAATGGTGGATAAAATTACTCAAAATTGGTAATTTATTAACTTCATAAAGTCAGTGCAACGGAAAAACAATGGATAATATTAAATATCAGGAATTTAATACCTACCAAGGTAAACAAGAGTGATTCGACAATGGTCAAAGACCGAAAGGTGCCTCATCACTCAAGGTAAAATTATTGCACTTAATGGTGGATAAAATTACTCAAAATTGGTAATTTATTAACTTCATATATATATATATAGATTTTTTAGACTAGGAGACTGACAGACTTACCTTGGTAAGAGTCCACACTGTAGTCTTGAAATAGAAACACATAAAAGCACTTAAACAATGATATATTTCAACCACACAGTGGTCTTTTCAATCGAAGAGAAAACACAAAAAGAAATGAAATAAAATAAATATAAGTTGTAATCACAGATTGTGTAGAGTAGAAATCAGATGACACAGATGCACAGATTAAAGATATATATATATAAATTGTTTCCATGAGCATATGAGTGATTATTGAGTGCATCTTTGCTCATGGAAACAATTTATATATATATATCTTTAATCTGTGCATCTGTGTCATCTGATTTCTACTCTACACAATCTGTGATTACAACTTATATTTATTTTATTTCATTTCTTTTTGTGTTTTCTCTTCGATTGATAAAGACCACTGTGTGGTTGAAATATATCATTGTTTAAGTGCTTTTATGTGTTTCTATTTCAAGACTACAGTGTGGACTCTTACCAAGGTAAGTCTGTCAGTCTCCTAGTCCAAAAAATCTAAATAATCTTTACCAACCAAAACTAACCTAATATATATATATATATATATATATATATTTAGGTTAGTTTTGGTTGGTAAAGATTATTTAGATTTTTTGGACTAGGAGACTGACAGACTTACCTTGGTAAGAGTCCACTCTGTAGTCTTGAAATAGTAACACATAAAGGCACTTAAACAATGATATATTTCGACCACACAGTGGTCTTTATCAATCGAAGAGAAAACACAAAAAGAAATATGAGAGAATGAAATAAAATAATTGTAATCACAGATTGTGTAGAGTAGAAATCAGATGTCACAGATGCACAGATTAAAGATATATATATTGTTTCCATGAACATATGAGTGATTATAGTTTATATAAGTCTGTCAGGGGAAAAGAGATAAGGCTAGTTGGAATAAAACAAAAAAAAAAAAAAAAAAAAAAAAAAAAAAAAAAAAAAAAAAAAAAAAAAAAAAAAAAAAAAAAAAAAAATAAAAGTGAATGGATTTATCTGATGTTGAGGTTAGGGGATTCTCTGGACTTGGTATACCACTGGTATGATAATTCCCACCTTCTCAGTTCTGAGGGATTGCAATCAGGGGGGAGTGATTTAATTATTTTTGTGGTATAGCAGTCATCAAAAGTTGTGATGTTGTGACTCGCAGCATGTTGAGCTGTTGGTCTATCCATATTCATAATTTTAACATCATGTCTGTGGCCATTCATTCTGATATTCAGACCATCCGTGGTCAGGCCTATGTACTGTGCTGAGCTCAAGCTTCCGTCCACACCAAAAATCTTTTCACCGATCCACCACAAATTTGGTACAAGCAACCTCCCAACTTGAAAAACATCCTAGTACATCCTAAACTACCAGACCCTGATGCAGAGAAACCACACAAACTTCCTCATGGCTCCTTCCCATGTAATAGACCTAGATGCAAGACGTGTCCAATACACCCCTCAGCAAATAGTTTCAACAGCCAAACAACAAAAATGGTCTTCAAAATACAGGGTCATCATAATTGTACATCGAAAAATGTCATATACCAGCTACAATGTAAACTTTGCTCAGCACAGTACATAGGCCTGACCACGGATGGTCTGAATATCAGAATGAATGGCCACAGACATGATGTTAAAATTATGAATATGGATAGACCAACAGCTCAACATGCTGCGAGTCACAACATCACAACTTTTGATGACTGCTATACCACAAAAATAATTAAATCACTCCCCCCTGATTGCAATCCCTCAGAACTGAGAAGGTGGGAATTATCATACCAGTGGTATACCAAGTCCAGAGAATCCCCTAACCTCAACATCAGATAAATCCATTCACTTTTATTTTTTTTTTTTTTTTTTTTTTTTTTTTTTTTTTTTTTTTTTTTGTTTTATTCCAACTAGCCTTATCTCTTTTCCCCTGACAGACTTATATAAACTATAATCACTCATATGTTCATGGAAACAATATATATATCTTTAATCTGTGCATCTGTGACATCTGATTTCTACTCTACACAATCTGTGATTACAATTATTTTATTTCATTCTCTCATATTTCTTTTTGTGTTTTCTCTTCGATTGATAAAGACCACTGTGTGGTCGAAATATATCATTGTTTAAGTGCCTTTATGTGTTACTATTTCAAGACTACAGAGTGGACTCTTACCAAGGTAAGTCTGTCAGTCTCCTAGTCCAAAAAATCTATATATATATATATGAAGTTAATATTTACTATTGTAGTAATTTTATACCACCATTAAGTGCAATGATTTTACCTTGTGTGATGAGGCACCTTTCGGTCACTTGACCATTGTCGAATCACTGACATTTTTTTGGTGTAAATGTTCGGTCCGTGATGTTGGTATTTGTTGACGTTACACGCATATTCTCTTGATCTGCGAGTATGATGTTTTTATATAGTATGTCTTCTGTATATGTGGTCTGTAAGTTCATTAAATTGTTGTATGTGTTTTTATAAATGTGGTATTTTTCTAGTGAGTTTAATTCTATTGGGTTATTATTTATTTCAAGTATGGTTAGGTTATTTTCGTAGTTTGTTATTTTATGTTTATGTGATATTAGGTGTGCTGCAACATTTGATAGTTTTGTATTTTTATTTTTGAATGCTCTGTAATGTTCTTGAAATCTTATTTTAAATGATCTGGTCGTTTTCCCTATGTAATATGCATTGCAGTCGTTACATGTAATTTTGTAAACTCCTGATAGGTTATGTTTTTCTGTATTTGTTTTGTGGTTTGTGTTATTAAGATATTTTATGATTTTGTTGTTTAGTTTGTATGTTGGAGTGTAGTATTCTTTGTTGTATATATTTGTTAGTTTTTCTATTTCGTTATTGGTGTATTTATATTTTAGGTAGATTTTTTTTGTAGTGTTGTGTTGAGGTTAGGTTTTTTTGTAAATTTATTCTATATGTTTTTATAAGGTGTTTGTTGTATTCATTTTCTATTGCTATTTTTGTAATGTTATCTAATTCTTCATTTAATTTTTGTTTATCTTGTGTGTATTTTATTGCTTTATTTATCATGTTACTGTAAGTGTTAATTTTGTGTGTCCAGGGGTGGTTAGATTTGTAGTGTATTGTGGTGTTGTTGGAAGTAGGTTTTCTGTGTACTGTAGTTTCTATTTTATTGTTATTTATATTTAAAGTGATGTCAAGATAGTTATGTTGGAGTGTAGTATTCTTTGTTGTACATATTTGTTAGTTTTTCTATTTTGTTATTGGTGTATTTATATTTTAGGTGGATTTTTTTTGTAGTGTTGTGTTGAGGTTAGGTTTTTTTGTAAATTTATTCTATATGTTTTTATAAGGTGTTTGTTGTATTCATTTCCTATTGCTATTTTTGTAATGTTATCTAATTCTTCATTTAATTTTTGTTTATCTTGTGTGTATTTTATTGCTTTATTTATCATGTTACTGTAAGTGTTAATTTTGTGTGTCCAGGAGTGGTTAGATTTGTAGTGTATTGTGGTGTTGTTGGAAGTAGGTTTTCTGTGTACTGTAGTTTCTATTTTATTGTTATTTATATTTAAAGTGATGTCAAGATAGTTAATTGTTCTGTTTCGACAGTGAATTGTATGTTTTCATTGTATATATTTAGTTTGTTTAGTATTATGATGTGTTTGTTGTGAATGGTGGGTTGGTATATTACAAGTATATCGTCTGCGTATCTTGTCCATAGTAAAATATTATGTGTGTTTAGTATAGGTTTAATTATTATTTGTTCAAAGTGTTGTAGATATATTTCTGACATGACTGATGATATGGGTGATCCCATGGGGAGTCCAGTTGTTTGTTGATAGTATTTATTGTTAAATTGGAAGTAATTTTGGTTACATATGTGTTTTGTTAGTGTTATAATACTATTTATTGTGTTTTCTTTTTCGTTATTGTGTATTAGTTTGTTTTTCATTACTTCTATGGTTTCTTCTATTGGGATATTAGGGTACATGTTAGTTATGTCATAACTTATCGGTAATTAATATTGAAATGTATAGTAATAAAATAAACATTTCAATTCTGTTTATATGTTTGTTTTGAGTGTTGATCATTAAATTAAATAAAGTAATATATTGAGATAAATATGTTTATTGAAACTGCATTTACTGTTGGGAATTGTTTGATGATTTGTATTATTTCTATAAGTATCCAATAAGTGCTTGAAGGATCAACTTTATAAAGGAGTATCATATGTAAACATTACTGCAGAATGTAAAACTTACAAACCTAGAAAAAATCTGTCTTTCTACCCCACACAAAATTTGTATCATATAAAAATGAAAATGACCGTTTTGTGGTATATTTTTATTCATTACATGAGTTTTGGTTAACAATAATTTAATTTACGAAAATGTTTAATTTACGATGTCGGCATCTTCTAAAATCTTCCAAAATAATTATTCAAATGTAGAGTATTGTCAATGAAAATAATTAAACTCTCTCCTTCTCTCTGTCTCTCTCTCTCACTCACTCTCTACGTATATAATTCATAGCACTTTTCGATTCTTACACGTACGCTGCATATTTAGCAAAGAATCTTATTTCTTTTCTTTGGAGAGCTAGCCTCCCGAGACATGAGATCTTTCATTGAATAGTATTTCCTTTACACGTTCTCTAATATTCCCTTTTACCCTTGTCGTCACACACACACACAAACACACACGACAGAGACACACACAAATAAGCTAAAACTAAAATTTGTATTATACGCTGTAGTTTTATCTATACAATTTATACACTTTTAGAATTTATACACTACCCTATACATTTTATAGGTGAAATAATTCTATTAAATACCACACGCCAATATCCATCTCGCTCTTTTCTATGTTACTCTGTTTTACCTTCCAAAGTGCTTTCCGACTGACTCGGTAGCGTCGTTCTGTTTCCGTTACACTATTTTACCTTCTGTTGTACGCTTCCGACTGCCTTTATTGAGTCGTTCTTTAAATTTCTCTGCTAACAAATATAACACAAAAGAGTAGTATTTGTATAGAAGTTTTTTTACTAATTTCAAAAACTAGCTATATTTTCCTTATATTTTTATATTAAACTTTCAAGTGTATGATTTTGCTATTGTCCTAAAACTTTCTGCCAATCATATATTAGTAACTTATCAATGAATTGGGCATGAAAAGTTACGATTTTCCTGAAATTTTCATTCATTTATAAGTAAGGGTTGGCAAATTATAAATGTTTTTCCCATTTTAAAATTTATGAGGAAACCCCTGTTTTTTACCAATTAAAAATGTATAATAAAAAAATTACACATCTGATTCAAATGATACTTTGTACACATGTTTAGCATAACATTTAGAATGTAAATATGCATTATTTATTATTTACAAAAAATCACCTCTCATTTGGTACCAGGTTAACTTTGCTTTAGATTTTCAGATTTTTCAGCATAAAATTCTCACATTCAATAGTGAATATCTAGTGAACAGAGCCACTTGGAGCGGAACTGACTGTACCGTTTTGTTCCTCGCGTCATGGCGGGGCGGGGGGGACATGTGCGCGCGAATCTGTTGTTGTTCAGACGTTCCTCAGTTGTGCTGACATAACCCTACTTGTTCAGTGCGCTTTTCTAGGGTTGATTCCCAAAAACATGGGTCGTTCATCTGTGACTGTTGAAGTTAGGTGGCAAATTGTTGGTATGCATAAAACCGGCATGACGTACAGAGCAATTGGACATACATTGAACATTTCTAAGACTTGTGTTGAGAACACTGTGAATAAATTTAAGAAGACGGGTACTGTCATCGATGCGCCTAGAAGCGGACGTCCGCGTAAGACGAGGTCAAGCTAATGATCGCTCAACTCTGGAAAGACATCAGCAAGGAAGAGTGCAGAAAGCTCATTGACACGATGCCAGACTGTGTAAAAAGCTGCTTCAAGGCCAAAGGCGAGCCAATAGACTATTAAGTTCATAGTTTCTTTTTTCTCTCAAATTTTCAATTTGACTTTTATTTTTTGTATTAATGAATTGACTTAAAGCTAAAAGTTGTACTTTTTTCGCCTGTCCCTAAACTTTTTGCCAGCACTGTATTTGTGTAACGTTTTTACATACCTAAATAATAATATTTCAATTGCAATTGGCATTTATATAGGCTTGCTATATGTCCTCTACTTTATAGACATTTGTAATTCTAAGAGTTAAATAGTAAATTATTATTTACAGAATAGACCCGCCTTATGTTATTTCCCAAGAGCCATTATTGGCTGGAAAGGTGGACGTTTACACAATGTTATTGTGCTGCAAAGGTAATTTTGCAAGCAATTAAACGTCGCAATTCACTGCTAAATTTCAATTAACCTTATTTCTGATATAATCCACCGAGTTTAATATATACCGACATTGCTAGCTCACTTGATTAATTACTTTATTTTAAAATACCCTCCGGAAATTCGTTTGTTGAAATTTGTATCAAATGCAATCGAGTTGTTCGTATTAACTTTAGATAACCCTTTTGTATTTTCATTAAAATCAGGTGAATTGTTTCAAGGAATATTGCATTCGAGGTAAAAACGGAAGTGTGTTAAAATTGAAATATAGAAATATTATATTCATATTATAAATAAACAATTAGATATACATATAAAATGAAAAATAATTCCCATTCGATAATCCGTATTAATTAGGCTATGACCGAAGCATTGGTACAATTAAAGGGATGTGCGGTGATGATGATAGCAACTCACTCAAATATAGTTGATGTACAGTCAGAGACAAAAGTCATACATCTGTTAGATGGTGTTTCATTTACCTCATATAATTCTTAATTTGAAATAATAATAAACAATGTCTTCCTAAAGGAAAGGAATTTTAAATATGCAATTCTCAAAATAACCACTCCTTCCTAATTAAAACATACGTATATTAGATTTTCCAATTTCGAAAGGCTGAAAAACACTAAATTTCTAAAGAGAAGGAAGCCGTATGATATTTGCAATCGTTTGAAAATCTTTTATTTTTAAGTTACTTCTATTAGTTTACTCTCTCCTTGTATATATCGTGCACAAATTTTCAATCGTTAATAAAATACTTTTTTTTATAAACTTGTAGTGGATGACACGTGATGTTAATAGTGTTTTTTAGAAATAATAATGAAATAATTAAATTAAATATTGAACCAACTTTTGTTTTATATGGAAGAAAAACTTTTCACCAAAGGGGCAATATAGTTATTTCGTCCTATTTGGCTTAAAATAAGTTATAACATATGGTTTCATAAAACAGGTAAATTTATGTTATAGGTTATGTAATAGAACAGGTTATGTTTCTTTATTTATATTAATTGTATTTAATAAAACGTAAGTAAATGTTTTTTCTTTTTTTTTTGCTGACCCGAGTAGAATTGATTATAAATCATTTTTCTGTTTATTGATTGTTTTAAATTAAAAGTAAAGCTACCTCGTTCCTTATTATTTAAAACAAGTAATATAAATAAAAATAATAAATCATTAATTTATTTTTCCATTCACAATTAAATAAAAAGATTCATTGTCGAAATCACAGAGTAGCCCATAATTACACAATATGTAACCTATAGCTCTCAATAGTTACTAATTTTCCTTAGAATCTGTACTCAAAATTTGGTATAATCTTTAATTTAAATTTTATAAACAACAATAAAACTGAATTATTAAAAACATACGTTGTTTAGGTTTTTAAAAGTTTAATTTAGAATAATTTGAATTGCCATCACTAAAGGTACAGGTTTGACATATTAATATACTGAACACCTTATAAAGACTTATAAAAGGAAAGGTTTATAAGATTTATACAGTCTTTCCTTATATCTAATATGATTTACAACAATATTTGTGTCTACACACTTAATTATTTTCTTAAGATTGTTTTTAAAGTTGATTTAATTGCTGCCTAATTAACTGTTTTAAATTTCTAATATAATATTTGGTGGAAAAGTTGATGTCGGTCTTGATAAGAAAAAAAATACAATGCACTATCTCCTAGTATGTTAAAAGAAGAGAATGTTATGCAATGATTGTAACTGTGGAACAAATGAATTCTACTGTCACTCTTCTATTGCACCATTAAATTTCCTAATATATAATATAAATCCAATAAAATAAGACCTGTATTTTAACATTTTTTCCCCTTCCAACGTTTTAAATCTTGTCATGACCTAACCTCAACCTAACTGACTCCGACTCTTAGTATCGCTCTTCTGACAAAGATCTATGTATATGTGTATACGAACACACACACACACACAGACAAAACACACACGCACACACACAGAAAATACACGCACCCCCTCTCTTTCTCCCTCACTCTCTCATTTTCTCTCTCACTGGTTTTGTGGAACTACTTTTATTCCATATCTTGAAAATCACACGTATTATTTATTACCTTCCGTCTTCATTCATTTCCCTTGAATGAATATATTTTAGTGTGTATTATATATAGGTACTCTTTGTGAAACACAATGATAAGTTGGATTTCTTTTTTTAATAAATATGAAATAAAAATTAGGTATGTATTTTATCTTCCATTTATCAAATAGGATTCGAGCATAATGCCCGTTGTACCGGAGTAACACATGAACGTAACAGTGAGCATTGTGGACATTTTACACTATAAATTAAATACAGCAAAAAAATCCTAAGGAGAACGGCGATAACTCCCTGTAAACTTTTTTAATAATGTCACTACTTGTAGGAAAGAAGTGAAAGGAATTTTTTTTTAATGCTGTCAGGTCACATCTCAAACTTTATTTTAAATAAATATATAGTTTTTCTCAGAATATTAGGACAACCTGTACGCAAAGTTATGAACTACAATAAAGCAGTAAGTTATTGTTTACAGTTGAACTTACAACATTAAATAATACAACTAATGTGCAGTCACTAATATTATATCAGAAAACTTTGAGCACTTGCTTTTTGCCTACATTATGTGCGCACGCACTAGTTAGCTGATATTCTTTAATAAATTTATGATGTTTGCATCCGAACTTTAAGTAGTTTTATATTTCTTGGTTACTTTATGTATAAGAAGCTTTAAGTAAAACATAATTCAATTGAACTAACTCAGGGTATCTAGTAAAGTAGCTTGAAGAAATTCCCTGAGTTTTCCCTGACTTTTCCAGGGTGTCTAGTAAAATAGCTTGAAGAAATTCCCTGTGTTTTCCCTGACTTTTCCTCTTTTAGATGTCTATAGAAAGCCCAGTTTACATTGGGCTCATCTATTGATATCTGAAGGATCTTGGATAAATCCAGACTTTGAAGAACGAATTGAGTAACTCTTTTGCTTTTGTGTCTGTAAGGAACACAGAACCAAAATATCGAGCTTTCACTTCATCCGTCTCTGCATCCCAATACCTAACACTCAAATCCATTTGGGCTCTTTGTGATATTTTGTTTAAACTTTCATCAAAGCCAATTACATAGTTAGAATTTGAATTTAATGATGTCAGTAACAGGTCTTTAATATAATTTGATAAACCGAATACAACACTATAGGAAATTTTATCTTTCCCCAATCTCATGTTCTGTGCAATGGTGCTATCAAGGAACATCCTTAGAAAGAGGCACACACTACCTTCTGCATTGCGTAAAGAAGTGTTGCATTACTAAATTCACGCACCATATAATCTCTGCTTCAGTCACTTCATCTTTTAGTTTATATTTATCCTAAGGAAGGAGGGGAGGTAATGACGACATCTGCATGACGCGCTTACCCGCTACGGCAATGAAAACTGGAACCTTCCATGTTGAAATAAACAGTGTACAAATAATCACCGTCAAATAAAACACATACTATCACGAGTCTAGACAAATAGCTGGCTACGAATGTTTACACAGCGTTCTGTGTGGTCAGAAACAGACTGAGTTATCTGTTATCCCCCCCTGTCCATATGATAACAGAACCACTGCGCACCCCAAGGCCTCGGTCCAGGCTAAAAAACCTCCCAGCTGTACCAACTCGACAGGTTTAATATTTATTGACATAAGTCCTGAAGTCATAGCATTGGGCTTATCAAATAAATAATGGGCATCTAAATAAAGAAGTGTTATTTCCTGACTGCCCTGCCCCTAAACCGCTGGCTTACAATACCAAATATTCGAGAGCAATGGCCATTAGTTTTGTTTCTAATCAAAATAAATATTTTCCCGATTTTTAAAAATTTTCCCTGACTTTTCCCTGAATTTTCCAGAATCTTAAAATTCCCTGACTTTTCCAGGTTTTCCCTGTCACTAGACACCCTGTAACTGTCAAAGTTTTCTGCAATCCTGCCACCTTCCAGTGTTTTAGTTTTCCCATATGTTACTTGAACAGACGTTTTATTAAAGGGATTTGTAACGGAGAATCATAAATATTAAATAGTGGCTTTTACATGCGTTAGCAATCGCCGTAGCAACATAACCTCTTCAGGAATCACCCACCGCACGATAATATAGCATACATCATTCAAATACAGAGATGTTTAAATGGATCCCGATAAGGATCTTTGGTTGCAAAAAATTAGACTGAGCGAAAACTTTTATAGCCATGTTACTGAAATTTTGAATTGAGGAAAACATTTTAAGTTTGTGATAGAATTTTGCGTCAGAAATTAGCTAAATATTTTATATTAGACGCGCGTATGAAGGTTTACATTTTAAAAATTGTATCAAAAATACATAACTTATAATTAACGTTACATTGAATTATTTGTATTGAGATTTATCAAAATTTAAATAAATTAGTATATTTATTAACTGATCAAAACTACTTTATCAAGCCAGAAAAGTTTTACATTACATTATAAATACACATCTAAAATACAAGTACATTCACAACAAATATTTAAGGAAATATCATTTTCTTATCATTTACTCAATAGTTACCTCGAGTGCTCAAATAAGCACGAATAGTATCATTTCCTTTTTATTAGAAGGATGTGTAACGATTGAAAATGTTTCAATGACCGCTGTAGAGAGTAGGATTACATTGGTGACGCTCTGCACATGATGGCAATATTTCTTGACAAAAGGGTTATTGTCCCTACCTTAATCCTACCAGCATACACTTTAAAACCATTAAATAATATTGTTTATACAAATAGTTAGTATTGCGGTGCATCCTACATCTGTAAAACATTTTCTTTGTATAATTTTTACCGCATTTACGGCCTGATGCTTAGAGGTACCACCCTTAGAAACTAAATAAAGAACGTCAATTTTCACAATAAATATATTTAACACTATTTGTGTACAGAAAGTTAAAAATAATTGATATATATTTCGCTAAGAGTGAGGCTCATGTTAGAATCACTGATTGTAGGCGTAATGGTAAGACTCCCAAAGTCAAAATCATCGTCGTCTGAAAAATATCTGTACACAAAATATGCTGCAGTTCCTACTGCACCAACTGCCAAAGCAGCAAGAACTAGTTTTGATTTGAAGTCCATCTGGGTGCCTTTTGAAACGTTTGTTAAGTGTGTCTCTCTTTATTGGAATATTTACTTAATGACTATTAGTAACTATGGTATCAGTCAACAATTAAGTTATTGTTGAATTTATGTTTGATTTCGAAAATGTTTTTATGATTCATTTTTTAAATGTTATAAAATAATTTTTCTCGTAAACACGATATATGTGGTGTTTATAGCAATGAAAATAACATTAGCAATAAATAGAAAAGATGATATTTTACAAACTATTAAATACCCATAAACGACTCAGAATTAGGATTTAAACTATGGGTTTCCGAACTGGGGGGAGCGTAAAAGCAAGTCATAGGGCGCGAGACCGGTTGGAAAATAAGAAGATAAATGCTCATTTAATTAAAATTCAAGTACACAATTTATTAAAATTTAAAACTAAAATTATACCTCAGATTTTCGTTAACAAAATTTCTTTAACTGATCAAAACAATACAATAATATTGTTTTTCTTTAACAATCTTCAATAAATAATGTAACAACCTACGTGTTGAAACAGTTGTTTTACAACATAACGTATAACATAAAATCAGCTCTACATGTTTATTTGAGCACTCAAGATAACTATTTAATAAACAATAAACCGTTGAATAGCGAGCCGGAATTTTATTTATTTAGTGCAACATTTCCACTACTAGTTTGTTGCCCTTATCAAGTCTGAAAACAATTTTACATTTCATTATAAATAAGCATATAAAATACAAGTGCACTCACAACAAATATTTAAAACTTTAAATAAACTAAACGAAATTTAAGCAAAAAACGTAATCAAATAACCTACCAACGTGGTGAATGATAAAATCAGCAGATATATGAAATCATATGTTATCATTTAATTTATTTTGAGGTGACTTATAGCGTAACCTGGCGGAAGTTATACTGACGCTATTAATCTCTCAGAAATCATACTGATTCAAAATTGCATATTTATGTCCATCCAATAGGTTTTGTAGGCGTCGCTGTAAAAGTTTTCATTTTATAGTGAAAGTGCACAAAGTGTAACGCAGAAAGTGCGTTAGCAATCGCCAAGTAACAAAACTCTTCAGAAATCCACGCACTGTATTATAGCATACATCATTCAAATAAAGTTATGTTTAAATATAACCTTAAAGTACCAGATTAGGATATTTAGTTATACAAAAAGAACAAGTTATGTTTTCCAATGTATAGGGAACGGTGACTTGTTAGTAGCGAAAGTAGGTCGTGCAACCTACGTAGCCGCTGGCTCTATATGGCGCCAGCATTGGCTTTACGGGGTGCAGGTAATGTGACTTGCACTCACAATGCTTTCAGTTATTTTTTTTAAGAGAGCATATAGTTATAAATATGTTTTATTATGCATTCTTTTCAGATGAATTGTTTAATTTAAGTTGTATATCAGTAAACAGAAATGTTAGAAAACTGGCCAATAAATCTTAAAGACGACTGTTTAAAGTTGTTTTCAAGCTACATTATCGAAATATAAAATAAATGTGGAAAAGCTCTTACAGTTATCTATGTAGCGTTCAGTGCAAACTGTAAAATTAATGGAGCTGAAATGCTGTGCAATAAGATTTTATCTGTGAATCGAGAAAATCTTCAAATTTATATAAACGTCCATTCTCTACAAAAAGATACGGTAAAATACAATTTAAATTGAACGAATACAAGTGTTTAAATTAAATCATTTCCTCTATTCCACCAAATTTATTTCGACAGATAGAAATCCAAATTGCTGAACTTTTAAAACTATTATATATATATATATATATATATATATATATATATATATATATATATATATATATTCTTGATATTTAACGTTATCCATTGTTTTTCCGTTGCACTGACTTTATGAAGTTAACATATTACTATGTAAGTAATTTTATCCACCATTAAGTGCAATAATTTTACCTTGAGTGATGAGGCACCTTTCGGTCAATTGACCATTGTCGAATCACTGATGTTTTTCTGTTGTGGATGTTAGGTCTGTGAAGTTGGTGTTTGTTGACGTAACGCGCACTTTTTCTTGATCTGTGTGTATGATATTTCTATATAGTATGTCTTGTGTATATGTTGTTTGTAGATTCATTAAGTTGTTGTGTATGTTTTTATAAATGTGGTATTTTTCTAGTGAGTTTAGTTCTATTGGGTTGTTATTTATTTCCAGTATGGTTAGGTTATTTTCGTAATTTGTTATTTCGTGTTTATGGGATATTAGGTGTGCTGCAACATTTGATACTTTAGAATTTTTGTTTTTGAATGCTCTATAATGTTCTTCAAATCTTATTTTAAATGTTCTGGTTGTTTTTCCTATGTAAAAAGCGTTACAGTTGTTGCAACAACTATATATATATTCTTGATATTTAACGTTATCCATTGTTTTTCCGTTGCACTGACTTTACAACAAAGAATATATATACAACAAAGAATACTACACTCCAACTTACAAACCAAACAACAAAATAATAAAATATCTTAATAACACAAACCACAAAACAAATTCAGAAAAACATAACCTATCAGGAATTTACAAAATCACATGCAACAACTGTAACGCTTTTTACATAGGAAAAACAACCAGAACATTTAGAATAAGATTTGAAGAACATTATAGAGCATTCAAAAACAAAAATTCTAAAGTATCAAATGTTGCAGCACACCTAATATCCCATAAACACGAAATAACAAATTACGAAAATAACCTAACCATACTAGAAATAAATAACAACCCAATAGAACTAAACTCACTAGAAAAATACCACATTTATAAAAACATACACAACAATTTAATGAATCTACAAACAACATATACAGAAGACATACTATATAGAAACATCATACACACAGATTAAGAAAAAGTGTGCGTAACGTCAACAAACACCTATATCACAGACCGAACATCTACAACAGAAAAACATCAGTGATTCGACAATGGTCAATTGACCGAAAGGTGCCTCATCACTCAAGGTAAAATTATTGCACTTAATGGTATATATATATATATATATATATATATATATATATATATATATATATATATTTTAGGTTAGTTTTGGTTGGTAAAGATTATTTAGATTTTTTGGACTAGGAGACTGACAGACTTACCTTGGTAAGAGTCCACACTGTAGTCTTGAAATAGAAACACATAAAAGCACTTAAACAATGATATATTTCAACCACACAGTGGTCTTTATCAATCGAAGAGAAAACACAAAAAGAAATATGAGAAATATGAGAGAATGAAATAAAATAAATATCATATATTATTTATTTATTTTATTTCATTCTCTCATATTTCTCATATTTCTTTTTGTGTTTTCTCTTCGATTGATAAAGACCACTGTGTGGTTGAAATATATCATTGTTTAAGTGCTTTTATGTGTTTCTATTTCAAGACTACAGTGTGGACTCTTACCAAGGTAAGTCTGTCAGTCTCCTAGTCCAAAAAATCTATATATATATATATATATATATACCATTAAGTGCAATAATTTTATATATATATAGATTTTTTGGGCTAGGAGACTGACAGACTTACCTTGGTAAGAGTCCACACTGTAGTCTTGAAATAGAAACACATAAAACGATCCATTCCATACAGTCAAGCAATCAGGGGTAAGAGAATCTGTTCGAATGATAGGGAATTGGAAGATTTTAATAGAAAGATATCAACAGCCTTCCAGAGAAGAGGATACCCAAAAAAACTCATTGAAAACCAAATTCATTCAGCACAATCCTCGGTTCACCATAAACCACAAACAGAACAAAATAAACTGTCTTTAATAACAGACTACCATCCTGGTCTACATAAACTCAACAAGATATTGAAAGATGGCTTCAAAATTCTTCAAGCTTCCGTCCACACCAAAAATCTTTTCACCGATCCACCGCAAATTTGGTACAAGCAACCTCCCAACTTGAAAAACATCCTAGTACATCCTAAACTACCAGACCCTGATGCAGAGAAACCACACAAACTTCCTCATGGCTCCTTCCCATGCAATAGACCTAGATGCAAGACGTGTCCAATACACCCCTCAGCAAATAGTTTCAACAGCCAAACAACAAAAAATGGTCTTCAAAATACAGGGTCATCATAATTGTACATCGAAAAATGTCATATACCAGCTACAATGTAAACTTTGCTCAGCACAGTACATAGGCCTGACCACGGATGGTTTGAATATCAGAATGAATGGCCACAGACATGATGTTAAAATTATGAATATGGATAGACCAACAGCTCAACATGCTGCGAGTCACAACATCACAACTTTTGATGACTGCTATACCACAAAAATAATTAAATCACTCCCCCCTGATTGCAATCCCTCAGAACTGAGAAGGTGGGAACTATCATACCAGTGGTATACCAAATCCAGAGAATCCCCTAACCTCAATATCAGATAAACCCATTCATTTTTTTTTTTTTTCTTTTTTCTAATAGCCTTATCTCTTTTCCCCTGACAGACTTATATAAACTATAATCACTCATATGCTCATGGAAACAATATATATATATATATATATATATATATATATATATATATATATATATATATATATATCTTTAATCTGTGCATCTGTGACATCTGATTATTTCTACTCTACACAATCTGTGATTACATGTTGTATTTATTTTATTTCATTCTCTCATATTTCTTTTTGTGTTTTCTCTTCGATTGACAAAGACCACTGTGTTGTTGAAATATATCATTGTTTAAGTGCTTTTATGTGTTTCTATTTCAAGACTACAGTGTGGACTCTTACCAAGGTAAGTCTGTCAGTCTCCTAGTCCAAAAAATCTAAATAATCTTTACCAACCAAAACTAACCTAAATATTTATATATATATATATATATATATATATATATATATATATATATATATATATATTTGATTATAATGGGAGCTTCACAAGAATGTTACAGTAATTTCGATACTTAGATATTATAATATCTAAAAAGCCATATAGATATATAATATCTATATGGATATTATATTATAATATCCATATAGGAAGTCACTATTTTAGTGTTCTTTTTTGCCGAGGACGTAAAAAAAGTATATGACTCATCAGGTATCGTCCAATTCATTACTAACAGTAAGTAATAGTAATCTAACCATGGAAATTTATGATAACCTAACCTAACTGGTATAGCACAGTGTATAATACTGGCCTCCATATAATACATAAGTACCATAATTTCATTAATGTGGTAGCTTCTACAAATTTTTTTGTAGTGTTTAATTATAACTGGACAATGAGAAGTAAAAATCTGGGATTTCTGTGATCAAATCTGGAGAAAGACAGAAAAGGCTATTTAAACATAGGTGTTTGTAACTGAAAGTTGTCATGAGAATGTGCAATTTCCTTATTCCAAAGGAAACTGTTGAAAGCTTGTACATTATTATGTTAGTAACCTTCATATTCCCACACATAAAAATTGACTACATTAATGATGTTATTCTTCCACACCACAACAATTTTTACAAATTTTTTTATATTGAAGAAATATATTAATTTCTATAAATTGAACTCCAACGTTATTTAGTCCCAAACAATCAAAATTATCAATATTCTATTTTATATTAAAAGACAACTTTTTTAATAAGCTTTGAATTTATTTAAATTACCCTAGCTCTTTAATAGATACCATAAATAACATACCTTTAACTCCATTTGGTTTATCATCTTTCTCTTGTTCCTCTTCTGCTTCGTCTTCATCTTCAGATACCTCTACTTTTTTCTTGTCCTTTTTCCTTTCTTCTTCTTTTGCAGCTTCCTTCTCCGCTTGTTCTGCTTTAACACGCTTTTTGGCTGGTGCTTTTATTTTTGCAGCAGCAGGTGCTTTCTTCTTATTTACTTTACTTGTTTTTTTCACTTGTTCTGGAGATGAGTCACTGTCATCTTCAGATTTTGAATCATCATGCTTTGCTTCTACTTCATTCATTTTCTGAAATAAAAATTATAAAATTTTTCTAGAATGTAGCCCATATTTAGATGGTGACAATAGTTGTGCAATACTTCTTTATCTAAATTGAGGAAGAGTTTTTAAATTCAATGCATTTTGAGATAAAGGAAAGCCACCTTTCCTGAATCAGAAAAGATTCTGAGAACTAATACAAATTAACAAAACCATGCCTTTTCTCCAAATAATAGAAGTTGATGTGTTTTTATTTCTCTTAAAGGTGAAATACTAGTTTATAATCACAACTTCAATAAATCTTAACTTATAAAACTCCTGCCATTGTTTTTTTTCTTTGCAGAAAATTGTGATGACCATTACACTTGGACAACATTTTACTATTAATGTTTAATATTTATACATATTTAACCTTTAATATTTTACATATTTAATATTTGTTAAGGATTGCCCTAAATAAATTAAACAAACCTAAATTATTGTTTCCAGTTGTTAGGTTGATTTTTTTTAAGTAGTAAGTTGTGTTAAGCTGAATATAAAAAAGTAAATATAATTTAGACTAACCAAGAATATATAACACTTTTCTAAATTGTCTTTATTTAATATTATAATTTAGTATCTAAATTTCCTAAGAACTCGATATAATATAATTATTTATTGTTATAATTAATTTATAATATAGTATAATTTAATACTATATTGAATCAGTGTTCAACCAGCCTCTAAAAATAAAGAGTTTGGGGAGCCTGGCATTGCTTGAAGATCTATCAGGTTACGTTATTAATGGAAAATACAAACATATACTTGTCTTCGGTCAGGCATATATGCTATTGCATCATGGAGAAATAATGTTTCTACTACAAAATAGAAATGGTTTGAACAATTCAGCAAAGTTAAAAATTTTGTAAAAAAGCAAAAATAACCTTATAATATTAAAAAAAAGGATTATTTATTTTTTTAACAAAGCTCAATGTTATACATCAGAACATGGGTTCCCAAATTGGGGGATGTGCCCCACTTGGGGGGTGTGAGGACAAGTCAGGGGGTGTGAGACCAGTTGGAAAATAGTAAGATATTCTCATTTAGTTAAAATTTAAGTACACAATTTATCAAAATTTCAATTAAATTTAGATTTCAGATTTTTTTTAAATAGGTAATTTTATTGACCATGATGTTCATAATACCAAAATACAAGCTCAAATAGGCATAACTATATGAAGCAACTGTGGCGTAATGTTTATTTTTAAATAAATAAAACCTCTAAACCACAAATAACATTTTATTTAAACCTTATGTACATTTCGATTGCCCAGCAATCATCTTCAGAGGTATTTAAAAAATACAACTAACTTTAAACAACATAATACAACAAATATATAGGCATAAACCGGCAACTACTTCGCCACGCCCCTTATTTAAAAAACTAGTACGACCAATCACGTTGCAGTAAATACCCCCTCTACAACTAGGTCCGGTCTTTCCCCTCTCGTGGTGAAGAGTTACCGCTACAACTATTTCAATTTTACTAAAAAACAATAATATTCCTTATTAACAAAGTTATAACTATCTCCTAATTAATGAATATAACTGAGATTTAGGGATAGGCCCTTTATCACAATTTAATAAATTATTTTCGTCATATTTGTGAATGTACAAACTTTCAAAACTATTCAAAAGACCTTTTGAATTAACAGTTTTCAATAATTTTAGATCATTTAATTCTAAAGTGTGTTTAGTGTTTAGAATATGTTCTGCAACACTAGATTTTTCAGGTCTTTGAAATTTTATATGGCTAATATGTTCATTAAACACTAAACACACTTTAGAATTAAATGATCTAAAATTATTGAAAACTGTTAATTCAAAAGGTCTTTTGAATAGTTTTGAAAGTTTGTACATTCACAAATATGACGAAAATAATTTATTAAATTGTGATAAAGGGCCTATCCCTAAATCTCAGTTATATTCATTAATTAGGAGATAGTTATAACTTTGTTAATAAGGAATATTATTGTTTTTTAGTAAAATTGAAATAGTTGTAACAGTAACTCTTCACCACAAGAGGGGAAAGACCGGACCAAGTTGTAGAGGGGGTATTTACTGCAACGTGATTGGTCGTACTAGTTTTTTAAATTAGGGGCGTGGCGAAGTAGTTGCCGGTTTATGCCTATATATTTGTTGTATTATGTTGTTTAAAGTTAGTTGTATTTTTTAAATACCTCTGAAGATGATTGCTGGGCAATCGAAATGTGCATAAGGTTTAAATAAAATGTTATTTGTGGTTTAGAGGTTTTATTTATTTAAAAATCAAATAGTCATGCTATTGAAAAAATGCAAGCCCCACTAACAGATTTTCCTCTATCAGTTAAAATTTACTTTGCAAATTAATACTTGAAATGTTATATTATGTTTCTTCTGAAAGTAGGTATAAATAAATTAAGTTTAAAAAAAAAAAATATATATATATATATATATATATATATATATATATATATATATATATATTATAACATAAAGTACGAGGCTTTAGTTTAAATTCAGTTAGTCGCTAAAATAATCATCTGTAGAATTAAGCAAGGAAAGACACAAATAGTTTTTCTAGTGCAGGCAAAGCAGGTACCATGTCATTATCCTTCTCCAGGAAAGCTATAAGTTGAGTCCCGCAACCATAGACAATAGAGAAGGGTCCAAAGTGGTTAAGACAGGGAAATCCAGCAGCTGATATAGTCTGGGAAATTAACCGTGTACAATTAGGTTAAGCTAATTGTAGAATTGTGGGAAACTTACAAAGAACGTTTGTGGTAGTGGGAAAGATTAGATTATTCAATAAAAACTAAAGAATCAGGGAAGTTGAGGAAGTTTTGAGGAGTCTCAGAGAAAGGCAGGCAGATTGGTGGGGACCAGGATGGAAGTGTTGTAAAGGGAGAAATTGATTAAATTAAGTAAAGAGTTTTTTTTGTAAGTAAAATTTAAAAAGTGTGACGTAAAAGTTCTTTTTAGAAATATAAAGTAAGTTTTTTTGTGTGTCAAGTGTAAGTGCAGAAGGTAATAACCAAGGCCAGGATTCCAGGGACTCTTCAGAACAATAAGTATTATTTGAATATAAGTGTAGCCAACAGATATCTATCTTTTAGTTTAGAATAAATTTTATTTTCATCAAAATTTATAAAAATTATTCTAGTTTCACCATTTCTAATTTAAAAGCCAAGTTCTTGTAATAGCGACCCGAGAGCAAGAATAAAATTTTAATACTGTTTTTTTGTTGTTATTTTATTAGAAATATAAAGCCTCAGAAGTCCACCTTTTATCATTGTAATATTAGTTAAGATATCAATCCTATCACTGCAAAATATTAATATAAATTTGGAATAATGTGTAAAGTTAATTGAAGAGAATAAATGCAAGTGATGTTTAAAAATTATAAGATTGTTAATTCTTTATAAACCTGAAGGTGTGACATTAATAGGTAAGGTAAATAAATAACATTTAAATATAAATTTAATTATAACAAAAGTTAAGTTATAATATATCTTATATATATATATATATATATATATATATATATATATACCTTATATATAACTTATATATATATTTTACGTTATCCATTGTTTTTCCGTTGACTGACTTTATGAAGTTAATATATTACTATTGTAAGTAATTTTATCCACCATTAAGTGCAACGATTTTACCTTGAGTGATGAGGCGCCTTTCGGTCACTTGACCATTGTCGAATCACTGATTACTTTTCTGAAAAATAATCAGTGATTCGACAATGGTCAAGTGACCGAAAGGCGCCTCATCACTCAAGGTAAAATCATTGCACTTAATGGTGGATAAAATTACTAATAATAGTAATATATTAACTTCATATATATATATATATATATATATATATATATATATATATATATATATATATATATATATATATATATATATATTTTAAAACTATTTATTTATTTATACCTACTTTCACACACACACACACACACACACACACACACACACACACACACACACACACATATATATATATATATATATATATATATATATATATATATTCTTGATATTTAATATTATCCATTGTTTTTCCGTTGCACTGACTTTATGAAGTTAATATATTACTATTTTTGAGTAATTTTTCCACCATTAAGTGCAATAATTTTACCTTGAGTGATGAGGCACCTTTCGGTCTTTGACCATTGTCGAATCACTGATTGTTCTCTGCTGTGGATGCTACGTCCGTGAAGCCGGTGTTTGTTGAAGTTACGCGCACTATTTCTTGATCTGTGTGTATGAGGTTTCTGTATAGTATGTCTTCTGTATATGTTGTTTGTAAATTCATTAAGTTGTTGTGTATGTTTTTATAAATGTGGTATCTTTCCAGTGAGTTTAGTTCTATTGGGTTGTTATTTATTTCCAGTATGGTTAGGTTATTTTCGTAATTTGTAATTTCGTGTTTATGGGAAATTAGGTGTGCTGCAACATTTGATACTTTAGAATTTTTATTTTTGAATGCTCTATAATGTTCTTCAAATCTTATTTTAAATGTTCTGGATGTTTTTCCTATGTAAAAAGCGTTACAGTTGTTGCATGTGATTTTGTAGATTCCTGATAGGTTATGTTTTTCTGAATTTGTTATGTGGTTTTTGTTACTAAGATATTTTATTATTTTGTTGTTTGGTTTGTAAGTTGGAATGTAGTATTCTTTGTTGTATATATTTGTTATTTTTTCTATTTTGTTATTGGTATATTTATATTTTAGGTAGATTTTTTTATTTTTATTGTTTTCGTGTTCCGGTTGTAGTGTTGTGTTGAGGTTAGGTTTTTTTGTGAATTTATTGTATATATTTTTTATAATGTGTTTGTTGTATCCATTTTCTATTGCTATTTTTGTAATGTTATCTAATTCTTCATTTAATTTTTGTTTGTTATCCTGTGTGTATTTTATTGCTTTATTTATCATGTTACTGTAAGTGTTAATTTTGTGTGTCCAGGGGTGGTTAGATTTGTAGTGTATTGTGGTGTTGTTGGAAGTAGGTTTCCTGTATACTGTAGTTTCTATTTTATTATCATTTATATTTAAAGTAATGTCGAGGAAGTTGATTGTTCTATTTGTTTCTGTTTCAACGGTGAATTGTATGTTTTCGTTGTATGTATTTAGTTTGTTTAATATTATGACGTGTTCGTTGTGAATGGTAGGTTGGTATATTACAAGTATATCGTCTACATATCTTGTCCATAGTGAGATATTGTGTGTGTTTATTATAGGTTTAATTATTATTTGTTCAAAGTGTTGTAAATATATTTCTGACATGACAGATGAGATGGGTGAACCCATGGGGAGTCCTGTTGTTTGTTTATAATATTTATTGTTAAATTGGAAGTAATTTTGGTTACATATGTGTTTGGTTAGCGTAATGATACTATCTATTATGTTTCTTTTTTCGTTATTGTGTATCAGTTTGTTTTTTATTATTTCTATGGTTTCTTCTATTGGGATACTAGGGTACATGTTAGTTATGTCATAACTTATTATTTTTGTGTTGCTGTTTGTTTTTATCGTTTTTATTTTATTAATTAATTCGTATCCATTTTTTATATTGTATGTGTTGTTGATGTGTATTTTAGACCTTAGGATTTTGTCTAGAATTTTTGCGATTATGTAAGATGGTGCTGTTGTGAAATTTATTAGTGGTCTAAATGGTGTGTTTGGTTTATGGATTTTAGGTATCCCTGATAATACGGGTGCGCATGGTTTAAATGGGTATAATCTTGTGTGGTATTTTAATTTATTGTTATAGTTTAGGGTGTTACGGTGAGTGACTATTAAGTTTTTTATTGTAATGAGGTATTTGTTAGTTGGGTCTGGGATTTGTTCGTATTTATTTTCTTTTATGTAGTTAGTCATTGAATCGATATATTTGGTATTTTCTATTATTACTGGAGTATTTGTTTTATCTGATTTTAATATTAAGTAATCGTTGTTTTCTAGTTTTTCTCTGAGTTTTATAATTTCTTTTTTATTAATATATTGTTCTGTTTTTTTGTTTTTTTCCGTTTTTAATAGGTTAATTTTATTATTAATGTTATTTCTTATGTGTTCAGTATTTTGGTGGGTAATTTTGTGGATGTTAGATTCTGTGTCAACTATTGGGTTTTTTTTGTTAAAAAAAAAAAAAAAAAAAAAAAAAAAAAACCTAATAGTTGACACAGAATCTAACATCCACAAAATTACCCACCAAAATACTGAACACATAAGAAATAACATTAATAATAAAATTAACCTATTAAAAACGGAAAAAAACAAAAAAACAGAACAATATATTAATAAAAAAGAAATTATAAAACTCAGAGAAAAACTAGAAAACAACGATTACTTAATATTAAAATCAGATAAAACAAATACTCCAGTAATAATAGAAAATACCAAATATATCGATTCAATGACTAACTACATAAAAGAAAATAAATACGAACAAATCCCAGACCCAACTAACAAATACCTCATTACAATAAAAAACTTAATAGTCACTCACCGTAACACCCTAAACTATAACAATAAATTAAAATACCACACAAGATTATACCCATTTAAACCATGCGCACCCGTATTATCAGGGATACCTAAAATCCATAAACCAAACACACCATTTAGACCACTAATAAATTTCACAACAGCACCATCTTACATAATCGCAAAAATTCTAGACAAAATCCTAAGGTCTAAAATACACATCAACAACACATACAATATAAAAAATGGATACGAATTAATTAATAAAATAAAAACGATAAAAACAAACAGCAACACAAAAATAATAAGTTATGACATAACTAACATGTACCCTAGTATCCCAATAGAAGAAACCATAGAAATAATAAAAAACAAACTGATACACAATAACGAAAAAAGAAACATAATAGATAGTATCATTACGCTAACCAAACACATATGTAACCAAAATTACTTCCAATTTAACAATAAATATTATAAACAAACAACAGGACTCCCCATGGGTTCACCCATCTCATCTGTCATGTCAGAAATATATTTACAACACTTTGAACAAATAATAATTAAACCTATAATAAACACACACAATATCTCACTATGGACAAGATATGTAGACGATATACTTGTAATATACCAACCTACCATTCACAACGAACACGTCATAATATTAAACAAACTAAATACATACAACGAAAACATACAATTCACCGTTGAAACAGAAACAAATAGAACGATCAACTATCTCGACATCACTTTAAATATAAATGATAATAAAATAGAAACTACAGTATACAGGAAACCTACTTCCAACAACACCACAATACACTACAAATCTAACCACCCCTGGACACACAAAATTAACACTTACAGTAACATGATAAATAAAGCAATAAAATACACACAGGATAACAAACAAAAATTAAATGAAGAATTAGATAACATTACAAAAATAGCAATAGAAAATGGATACAACAAACACATTATAAAAAATATATACAATAAATTCACAAAAAAACCTAACCTCAACACAACACTACAACCGGAACACGAAAACAATAAAAATAAAAAAATCTACCTAAAATATAAATATACCAATAACAAAATAGAAAAAATAACAAATATATACAACAAAGAATACTACATTCCAACTTACAAACCAAACAACAAAATAATAAAATATCTTAGTAACAAAAACCACATAACAAATTCAGAAAAACATAACCTATCAGGAATCTACAAAATCACATGCAACAACTGTAACGCTTTTTACATAGGAAAAACATCCAGAACATTTAAAATAAGATTTGAAGAACATTATAGAGCATTCAAAAATAAAAATTCTAAAGTATCAAATGTTGCAGCACACCTAATTTCCCATAAACACGAAATTACAAATTACGAAAATAACCTAACCATACTGGAAATAAATAACAACCCAATAGAACTAAACTCACTGGAAAGATACCACATTTATAAAAACATACACAACAACTTAATGAATTTACAAACAACATATACAGAAGACATACTATACAGAAACCTCATACACACAGATCAAGAAATAGTGCGCGTAACTTCAACAAACACCGGCTTCACGGACGTAGCATCCACAGCAGAGAACAATCAGTGATTCGACAATGGTCAAAGACCGAAAGGTGCCTCATCACTCAAGGTAAAATTATTGCACTTAATGGTGGAAAAATTACTCAAAAATAGTAATATATTAACTTCATATATATATATATATATATATATATATATATATATAGCTATAATTTCAAGAAGAGTGGGAGTGGTACCTAATAGTTGGGAACCTCTGCATTAGAATATAGTTACAAATAGGCCAATATGTTATCAAGTGGCTTCCATTTTGGAATACATTCCAGTATCACAGCGAGGAACAAAGACAGTTTCTAACCCTTTTAACCATTTATTTTGTGTATTATTAGTAAATAATTATTTTTAAAACAAAATTTACTCTTTTGTACAACATAGTGTTCTATTTTATAAAACAGTTAGTCTAAAAAGTTTTATATGCATTGATATCATTATTATTGTATGTTTTCAAAACTTTAAATTTCTGGAAACTATTTTTTTCAATGCTCCTAATATTAAGCACTTGAACAATAGTTTATGACTATCCGAACTTTAAATTTTGTAAATTTGTTAAAACTAGGAGAAAGAACGTTTTTGATCGCTATTCGTCGATCTTTATCAGTGTCTGATGGAGACACTGATGAAGATCGCCACATAAGGATTGAAAACGTTCTGTCTAAGTAGGTTTTAACAAATTTACAAAATTTAAAGTTCAGATAGTCATAAAGTACTGTTTAAGTGATTAATAAGATTCACCAAACGTAATGAACTACAAAATTCAAGAATGTTCCTAATACCTGCTGGTATAATTTTGTTGCCAATGTTAAATATATGTAGAAAAAAATAAGTGTCATGATAACATGAGACACGTTCGAGTCGTAGGACTCTACGAAGTAAAACCGGCCAGAGGGAATGGGGGCTACCACTATCTTGGCGAATAGGAAATACACATCTTGCTGGATGAGTGAGCCTTGTGCCTATTTGATGTTAAACTTCCGTTTGTCGTTCAGTGTCATTGTAACTGTGATGGAGTGATTTACCAGTGGTGTAGCTTGATTTGTTCTGGAATTTAAGTTTCCCTCAAAACCATAAAACCATGTCAGCAATCAAGTTAATAGTTTTAATTTAGTTACTCAAATAATTAGCTACGATTTATTCTGTGAATTCATGGTGATTAGAAAAAGCAACTTTTAAGATGATTTTATTTAAGAAAATTGATGTGCTGCCAGCCCCCATTTTGTCGATACTATGAAAACAGGACAGCTAGAACTCATGACTCTACAGCTGTTTAAACTTGAAATACCGCCCTGAATGTAGGTACTTGGGTAATTGTGAGTTTTAGCAGCCACCTGAGATATATATTGAATATTGTTCCAAACCACAAAATAGGACGATATACACAAGAATTTTTCTATTATTTTACTTGGAAAGTTATTTTTTATCAATTTTAAGTTGGGTTCAGTGCAGAACACTAAGTTCTATATCTGCCGTGGAGTGATACAGTGTGTGCATACCTTACACATACGGTCACACATACCTTACATGTGTGGATATTTAAGAAACAATGTTTTGACTTATTTGTATATGATTTTACCAAAAAAAATTATACCGGCGATACAAAAAGTCATCAAATATACGAAAACTCTCGCTCAGGTAAATAAATACCATTTTATGAACTTAAAGTTGGGTAAAAAATTCAGTGCAGAGTGGTATGAAGTACTACGTCCTCGTATCAACGGTGCACTGTAATACGTATAGATATATTTAAATATACCTATAAAGTCTCCAGTTAGGATAAATTTGATTGTAATTTTATACATTACTATATACCTATATTTTTAGGTTAGTTCTAGTAGAGCTTAAAGCTTATTCAGGAATTTTCGGACTAGATAGGAGACTGACAGACTTACCTAATGGCAATAGTCCAAAACTGGACTATTATAAATAAATTTATTTCCAAGTGATTGCAGTTTTGGACAATTGCCATTAGGTAAGTTTGTCAGTCTCCAATCTAGTCCAAAAATTCCTATATTACAATATACCTGTAGTGTTCAGGCAGGATAGATTTGGTTGTAATTTTATACAATATTAAATAATTAGACATCTACTTCCACGGAGTAGTACTTCTTGCCAGGTGACGTCATATGATCCCTATTGTAGTCTTTGTAGGTACATTTGGTTAACGTATAAAATTACAACCAAATCTATCCTGACTAGATACTTCATAGGTTTATAAAATTAACCTTCCAGGACAATAACAAACAATAATTATCAATATAGCTTCAGGACATATTTTTGATTAATTTTATAGGCATTGTATTGAGGGTGGGCTATTTACATTTCTACCAGCACCCCATATGGGGGGAATTACAATTACCTACTTTAAATTTAAAAAAAAGTAACTTTCCTACTTCAATTAAAATAAAATTCTTGTGGATATCGTCCAATTTGGTGGTTTTGAACAATTTCCCAAAATATCGTATGGTGCCAAGCTACTGCATTTCAACCCAATTTTCCAAAATTGTTAATTTTTGGGGTGTGAGTGAATTAAAAAAATGATTTTTGTATTTATGACTTTCTGTGTAGGCCAGTATAATTTTTTTGCTAAAATTGTACATGGGAAATAAATACCCTACTTTGTGGCTTTGAACAATTTTCAATATATATATATCGGGTGGCCAATAAAACTTATAATTACTGATGAATGTAACAAATATTAAAAACAAATAAGGAGTGAAAATATTTTCCCTAATATTAAGAGACTGGGGGGAAGCATAAAAGGTACTAACATTTACACAGAGGTAAGTATAATTAATAAATAAATATATATATATATATATATATATATATATATATATAACGATTATTACATTAGTCTTGTAACATTTCTACCCTAAAATGTGAAATTATTAGTATATATAAACATTTTTTCAACGTTAAAAACATAAAAAACCTGATATTTAAAAGTATATTTCTTATAAACGATCTTATTACAAATTAATACTTACCAATATTTATGTACAAAGTTCACAGCTTCCACTTTCAGATTTAAAACTTACTAACGTGTTTTAGCCGGATTGAAATAAAATACAGAGTTGAATTTCTTATAAGGTTAATTAATTACACACATATAAAAAATAATTATGAATGTAAATTCTAGAAGTTTTATAAGCCCCTGTTGAATAAAATATTAATATGAGAGAAAGCAATAAACGCTTCCCGCCTTTTCGGCGAAGCCAAGTTTCCATCTTGCAAAGCTTTTACCTTAAAAGTTAAAACGCCTACAAAATAAATACTTGATATACGCAATAAATATAACAACACGAATAAATTAAAGTAATTAAGAAAACTGTCACAATAAATAATATAAAAACAAACTACAATAATTACTTACCTCTGTCTTTGTAACACCTTCGTCCGACATCTTACTAACATTCGATATTAAGATGGTAGACCAATCGACCAATCTGACTAGTAGAGAACGGAGGAAGTGAACGGGGCCGAATGAACTGATCACTGCAGTGAACTTCAATGAATCGAATATAGTATTAAATACGTTGCATTTAAACTTTCGTTTCTGTTTCAAAATATGCAACTGACCGTTTACATTTAGGTTAAAACTTAGTGGACCCACCAATACCATTCCTTTTTTTCTTACTGAGATAGGAGAAAAAATTATGTTTTTTTCAAATATACTGATACTGTATATTTTAAATTTTAGATGATTCCTTTACAAGTACTAAGGAAACAACACTGAGTACAGAGGTTTCAAATTATTTTCAATTACCTACTAAGATTATTATTATTCAAATTTAAAAATTATTTTAGCACTATTTTAAGTCATCATCGTAAACATTCCCTAAAATGCGTGAAATTGCTGAAAATAGTGTATTTTTGTTTTAACCCCGTTAGTACAAGGTTGTTTATGTGAATGATCTTAGTTTTGGAAAAGGCGGGACTAGGTTGACACCTGAAGCTCAACATTTTTGTAGGACTTGGAATGAACTGGTAGCAATGAGAAACGAATTTCGTTTCCCAATTAGTTTTAAAACTGTCCATCTAGTCCTAGATATTCAACGTCTAGAGATGTCACAAGAATATACTTATATGTATTGATATAGACTCTCAAAGCCTTATTTGAGATGCGAGATATTATTTAATAAAACTGACTTCTATATTAAATATCAGTATGCATCAGCCCATTCATTTATTAAAAAAAATTGAAAACAATCTCAATACCTATATAAACCATCGATAAAAATTTTATTTTCAGAACCTAAAGCTTGCTATAATATTCTTGAAAAACATTCTAAAGTAGAATATATGCTAAAATATTTCTAAAGTGGTGGAATTTGCTGATTTGTCCTTCATATATTTTTGAATAAAAGTACAATAATGTTAAAAATGTTTTATAAATTCACGGCGCAAGTTTAAAAGTATATTATATTAGTATATGTGTCTGAGTGTATTAATGTAAACAATTAACATGTGTTGATTCCCTCTTCACGTGAGCTACTAGTTTTTAACTGAAAACACTTTTAAATATGTTACACTAGCCCATAGTGGCACACACTTTATAAAGGATTGTAACTCAGTTATGGTCTGAGTAGACAATAGGACATCTCCCAAAACGGCTATCCTCAACAATTATAAAGTAAGCGCTACTAGTGTTTTTAGTTTTAAACAATTATTTTGTACACTCGCTTGTATTATCTTGGCTAAAACCCCCTACTTACTAATTTATTCAGAAGACGAGTTTCGAGCTCGGTCAACGCATTTTTCAATACTGTGAATTACTGACAAGACTGTTGCTCAGGTGTTTTGTGTGTTATTGTTCATAGAGTAGTTGTTAATTATGTGCTCAAATATAGTGTTTGATTGGGAGTGTGTTTTGTCATTTAAAATGTGTTACGGATAGTATTTATGTATGTCATAGTTCTATACTGCTTTTATTGATGTAATGTAGGATTTTTAGATTGGTGTATACATCAGTCTGTGAGTGTAGTGTGTTTTGTATGTGTAAGGTGAAATGTGATGTGGGTTCTGTCTTTATCTGTTTTAGTGTTCTTCGTATCTTGTGATAAATCTTCTCCTTGTTTGTCCTATGTAAAAGCTGGGAAAGTTGTTGCAAGTAAACTTGTATATGACTGCCCTGTCGGGTTTTTGATCGGTGTTGGATGTTGTGAATGCTACTTCGTATTTAAGTTTGCGGATCGTGAAAGCTATTTTTTGTGATGTGTTATGTCTTATATATTTTTGTTTGTAATTGATTTTTGTCGTATTATGTGTACGTTGTTTTTTGCACATTGTTATGTATCAAGAAGTGTTTGTATCCGTTTTTATGGGCTATGTGTTTTATTTGTTTATTTTGTCTTCATTGCTCATGGGTATGTTGATAAATCTGTGTATCATGGAGTGGAGAGTAGCATATTTGTGTTGTGTTGGGTGATTGGATACATTTGGATAAAAGTCTGCATTTGAAAGTGTTTGTAAATATTGAAATTGTTGACATAAATATTCATTTCTTTAGTCCTTTAAAATTTGAAGGTATTTGGTAAGTAGATCTTCTCAATATGTGGACCAAATATGGATTCTTTGACTGGGTAAAGTTTGTGAGAGGTAGAGATCTTGTGATGTTAACAGAAGTCCCTTACAGAATTTTCTTTCTTTGTACACTTATGCAATTACCTTTGTCAGTAGGTTGACTGTGCAACAATATGAAGTAATATTGCAATTAATTTCAGGGCTCACCTAAACCTAAGCAACTCTTATGGTTTTACATTCAGAACGGTGATATATATATATATTGTATATATATTTCATGTAGTTCATTATTTTTCCGTTGCACTGACTTTATAAAGTTTTATTGTTGTAAATAATTATTCCACCACTAAGTGTATTTTACCTTATGTGATGTGGCATCATTCGGTCACTTGACCATTGTCGAATCACTGAATCAATTTTCTCAATTTTTCTGGTGTGTTTGTTCAGTCCGTGATGTTGGAATTTATTGACGTCACATTTTTCTTCTTGTGATGTGTGCATGATTTTTTGAAAAGTACATCATCTGCATATGTTGGCTGTTGGTTCATTAAATTGTTGTGTATGCTTTTATAAATGCGGTATTTTTCTAGTGAGTTTAGTTCAATTGGGTTATTATTTATTTCAAGTATGCTTAGGTTATTTTCGTAATTTGTCATTTCATGTTTATGTGATATTAGGTGTGCTGCAACATTTGATGTTTTTGTATTTTTATTTTTGAATGCTCTGTAATGTTCTTCAAATCTTATTTTAAATGATCTGGTTGTTTTTCTTATGTAAAATGTGTTGCAGTCGTTACATGCAATTTTGTATATTCCAGATAGGTTATGTTTTTCTGTATTTGTTTTGTGGTTTGTGTTATTAAGATATTTTATTATTTGGTTTATATGCTGGAGTGTAGTGTTCTTTGTTGTATATATCTGTTAATTTTTCTATTTTGTTATTGGTGTATTTATATTTTAGGTAGATTTTTTTATTATTATTTTTGTGTTCCGGTTGTAGTGTTGTGTTTAGGGGTTTTCCATAAATTTATTGTATATGTTTTTATAAGGTATTTGTTGTATCCATTTTCTATTGCTAGTTTTGTAATGTTATCTAATTCTTCATTTAATTTTTGTTTGTTATCTTTTGTGTATTTTATTGCTTTATTTATCATGTTACTGTAAGTGTTAATTTTGTGTGTCCAGGGGTTACATAGTTTGGAACTTTTTAGTTGCAGACAGCAGTGTAAACCCGGTTTTAGAACTAGTGTTGTAGTGAAACTTCCAGCAAGGACTTAGAGTAGGAGTGGTTTACCTTCACTCTGTACTCCTGTCTGACACCGTTATTCATTCAACCTCGTGTGTCCTCTCTGCAGCATTCGTACAGTGTAACTCGAATAGCCATGGAGCGTGGTTATATAGGCCTACATGATATTCTTTAATAATTAATTTAGTCATAATGATGAATCATTTTGAAGTTTTGTTTTAATGTATCATACTACACAAACCATTCATCTTTGATTCAGCTTTGAAAGCATTTCAAGAATATTGGATAAAAGTGACAAACGGAGCATAAATGCTTTCGATCAGGCGGGTATCCATGGGCGTGGGGATCGCCTCACCAACCTTCAAAAACTTTGGGTTAAAAATCAACAATATATTATTTAATTAGGACTTTTGTCGGTAATTAAGTTATTATATATTCTCAAATATAAAATCCTAACTGTAATAAATATAATAATAATTTTGTAACATTGTAATGCTCTTTGAATAATTACAAAAATAGAATCACTTATCAAATGCTAGTCTATGTTTATAAATACGCTCGAATTTTAACTTAATTTACTTAAGTTAATTCGTCTTTTATTGTAAATAAGAAATAAAATTTTTGGAAAATGTCATTCAGGATATGAAATCACGTTATTTGGAGGAAACGCTAAACCTATATAATTCATCCATCTTATTTCTAAAAATGAAAAGTGACGATGATTTTGAGCAATCAATAAGTCACATTTCCAAATAGTATGCTTACTTCTTAAACGATTCAGAGGACTTAATTAAAAAAAAGCTGGAATCAGAATTGGAATCTTGGTATTCCCAATGGGATTGGGCGTCAACAACTAGTGCTTTGATAGCTCTGGATTTAATTAAAAAATGTGATTAAGAAGTCTATCCTATTATTCATTTTTTACTATGAATCTTAATCATGTTACCAATTTCTAACGCAAGCGTAGAAAGAACCTTTTCTAGTTTAAGAAGATTGAAAACATGGCTAAGATCAACGATGGAAGAGGACTGCTTGACAGGATTAGCATTGCTTAATATCAATCGAGAAAAAAAATTGATATAGATTCTGTCATTGATCTTTACACAAGAAAACGCAAACATCGACTAGAGTTTATTATTTAACAATGAGTTATTAATTTTAGTATGAATTTAATTTTTATTTGATATTTGATCCTATTGTTAAATAAATAATAGCCTACTTATAAAAATTAAAATCATTAAATATTTATGCATTTTTGTTACATGTTTTTACATAAATGCACCACGCTCACACACGCACACATATTTTATATATATATATATATATATATATATATATATATATATATATATATATATATATATATATATATTCTAGATATTTAAAATTATCCATTGTTTTTCCGTTGCACTGACTTTATGAAGCTAATAAATCACTAATTTTGAGTAATTTTATCCACCATTAAGTGCAATAATTTTACCTTGAGTGATGAGGTACCTTTCGGTCTTTGACCATTGTCGAATCACACTCAGAGTGTGATTCGACAATGGTCAAAGACCGAAAGGTACCTCATCACTCAAGGTAAAATTATTGCACTTAATGGTGGATAAAATTACTCAAAATTAGTGATTTATTAGCTTCATATATATATATATATATATATATATATAAAATGCATCGATCGCCCCCCCCCCCCTAAAGCAAGTCGCTGGATACGCGCTTGTTCTGATTGTCTTTGTTGTTGCGAAATGAATCATATTAATATTTTCGCTCTCTCAAATCAGCATTAAGTAGCCTATTTTATAAAAATTACTTTCAAAATCCATCATTAGCTCTTAGTTAAAGAAATCTACTGTACTGTATTAAAAATCAGTTACTTTATCAATCTAAAATTAGGAAATATAATAAAACTTTTGGTTATTTTATATTTGCGGCCTTACAGCTATGCTAGATTGAATATGAGGCCCGCAAGTACAAAAAAGTTGTCGGCACCTGTTTTATGGACTACTGACATTATAAGCTTTCCTATGCATGGGAAGTTCACAAAAGGCTAGATGCTTTGTATAATGTTATAACTCTTTTTGTTTACTGCAAGCATAAGGAAAAATATCATTGAATCAAATCAAAGTTATGTTGAATAAAATTAAATTGGTGGGATATCTATAAAGTTTAAACTTTTCACAGTGTGAATTGTTTAAATATTTATTATACAGGTACAAGAACATTTCTTCAATACATAATATTTTTAATAATTTCCTAATGTAATTGGTTTCACTTTTAAAAGAATTGTTTTATTTGTAAATTGTAAATAATCTTACACCTTATGAAGTTTAGATAGGATTTGTAAAAACATAAGGAAAATCAAATATCAATATGTACCACAATTAACATTAATATAAGCCTTAAATACTTAAAACAATATAAACAAAACTAATTTGTAACAATATTTTATGCTTAATGTTTAAAAATTAATATAAGAATACTTAACAACTATTACATAAGAAGTTTAGTTACGGGATTTAGAGATTTATTTATGTTCAGAATTATTACGGAAAATTATGTTTTTATAGCACAAGACCTTCATATGAAACACCTTCAGATTCAGGACTTTCAAATCTGTTTCGAAGGTGTTCAATTGTGTTTGTAAAGTGTTTACTAATTTGTTCTGTTTCTTCAGTCGACTCCAAATTAGGCAGCTCTTCTCTAATTTTTGAAATTACGTGGTTTAACATGGCCACTGTTACCTGCAAAAAAGCAATAAATTATTTGTAGTTGCTTCATGTAAATCATCTTGAATTCACTGATTAAACTAATTTTAAAAATACTTAACTATCATATAACATATCATAAACTATAAGTCTGTGACATTTGGATATTTATACACATCTGTGGTTCACTTCAGTCTTTTCTTTTTCTCTTTTTTGATTGATGAAGATCATTTTTGATCGAAATATTTCAATAGTGTGTTAAGTTTTTATATGTATCTATTTATTTATTTCCAAGAGATTGCAGTTTTGGACTATTGCCATTAGGTAAGTCTGTCAGTTTCCTATCTAGTCCAAAAATTCCTAAATAAGCTTTAAGCTCTACTACAACTAACTATATATATTATATATATATAACTAATATATATATATATATATATATATATATATATATATATATACACACACACACACAAAGCTTTGATTATATATATGAAGAGAGTGTGAACCTCGTTTGTGTGGAAGTAATTGAATTACCTGATCATTTCCTTTTTCATAAAAGTAGACATAGTGATTAAGCAGTTCCACAAAGAGCTGTGTTTGAACTGACAAATCCATACATTGATGAGCTATGCGTATTCCTTTCTTTAGACACTCCACTACACGCTTACCATCATGTATCTGTAAATAAATACAACACTTATTTTCTATTTTATGGCAAAAGTGACAATTTAATCACTAATAACTTATTTTCAACAATTTTATCCTTAGAGTAGTTTTGATAATCTGGATGTAGTTAATATGAAAAATTGCTCAATCCAAATATGTCCTGAACACCCTTCTAAACACAAAATTAAAACTTTAAGTTATGTGGAAAATCTACTCAAACGTTTATATTTTAAAAATAATTATAAAAGAAACAACTACAAACTTTAATTAATGTAAGACAATAATTATTATAATGCCTGTTTGCATTGAGAATAACTGTCTTTCTTTTTTGAAATAGTTGAGAAAATCATTTCAATGACATGGTCTTCTGCTATTCTGTGTAACAAACATTACATTTGTTCAAAATTTGGGTACCTGTTGCTAAGTGTAGCAAAAGGTGAGTTGATATGACATCATATGTCACAGCACAGTGAACACTGTCTGTATAATAATTTTTCCTTAATTTTGTATGGGAGCTTGTTCAATGATATGACTTAATATCTAAAATTTAAAAATTAATTCAGAATAACAAGGGGCTTTGCCTTCCACTGGCAGGTACTTCTTAAAAATTTTTTTCCTATGGTTTCAAAACCTAAATATTAAACAATGATCTATTATTTGCATCATGTGTTTAAAATACTATGACCTAATATAGTACAGTACTGAATTTTATTAATAAAAGGGCTATAAAAATAAAATTTAATTCGTTTTATGCACACTTTTTCTTAATCCAACTGACTCTAATAAATTAGTACAAATAATAAGGTTGTACTGTATTTTAAAAATACATGGAGAAAATATGTATTAAAATATACATACATGCTATTATGTTTATTACATGTTACATAATATATATTGTAACATTTTGGAATAGCAAGTAAGAAAGGCACTATGTATAATATAATATAAATATGCAAGTAAATTCAAACCATAAAATAACCAATTATGAAAAAAGAGAAAAATGTAAATATAACCTAAATTGGCAAAATCGTAACATTTAATCACAAGTTTAGAACAATAACCACTGTAAAACAAACAATATAATAGAAATAATTTAATGTGTAACAGTTTGAAAAGAACACTAAAACTATGTAAATAAAAGTAAAAGCCTTTAGTGTTAAGAAAAGTGAAACCATTTTAAGATTGCACAAATAGACCAAGACGGGTTGGCTATTCAGTGAAGTGAGCGCATTGTGAACAGAACAGCTGATAATTTAAATTTAGTCGGGAGATATAATATTTAAATGCAGATACCTGCAAAGAAATTAAAATCTAGTTATTAAGAACATGAAATGTACCAAAGGCAGTGAATACAGCATCAGTAAAGCCGGTAACAACAATTAAAAAAAATAGGAAATAGTTTGTTTTAGCCATTTTGAAATGCTTGGCTTAGCGTGGCTTCAGTTGTTCAAACCTACTCAAACAAGACAGACGTGTTTCAGAATTGGCCAATAAAATTTGAAGAATTTAAACTTAATGCGGGAGTGTTAGTCTCGAATTCAATTAACACTACAAAATACTTTCAAGAAAATTAATTAAACTATTTATTTAAAAACATCTTATTAAATATTTTGATAAAGGCCGAAAAGTGGAATCTGCAATCTAAAACACTTAAGTATCTAGGCTAGATCCATTACTACATTTTGAAATTTTGCAATCAGATATTTATAAAAGAAAAGAAACCAGTGAATTAACTATAAAAGAAAACATCAATTTAGGCTAAATTAAATAAAAACTGTTGCTGCCAAAAGAGAGATACAATTTAGAGTAATAAGACTTATGATAATAGAGGACACTTATAGTAAATATGTAAAACTTTAAAAAAGAAAAATTGTAATTTATTAATAGAACTTATAATTGCTAAGAAATTGTTTTAAATGATACATTAAACTTGTTATTTAAAAAAGAAAGCTCTAGAATATTTATTTATCTTAAAATAAAATAGAAAATTTACTAACCTACCTTGATTGAAATTATACAAAAATACATTTTAAAGAATTAATTAATTCATAATATAAATATATAAAAAAAGAAATTATTACAATATATATATATATATATATATATATATATATATATATATATATATATATATATATATATATATATATAAAGATTTTTTGGACTAGGAGACTGACAGACTTACCTTGGTAAGAGTCCACTCTGTAGTCTTGAAATAGAAACACATAAAAGCACTTAAACAATTATTTTATTTCATTCTCTCATATTTCTTTTTGTGTTTTCTCTTCGATTGACAAAGACCACTGTGTGGTTGAAATATATCATTGTTTAAGTGCTTTTATGTGTTTCTATTTCAAGACTACAGAGTGGACTCTTACCAAGGTAAGTCTGTCAGTCTCCTAGTCCAAAAAATCTAAATAATCTTTACTAACCAAAACTAACCTAAATATATATATATTTATTTATAGGTCAGTTTTGGTTGGTAAAGATTATTTAAGAATCTTGTGTATCATTGTTTAAGTGCTTTTATGTGTTTCTATTTCAAGACTACAGAGTGGACTCTTACCAAGGTAAATCTGTCAGTCTCCTAGTCCAAAAAATCTAAATAATCTTTACCAACCAAAACTAACCTATATATATATATATATATATATATATATATATATATATATATATATATACACACACACACACACACACATTTATAAAACTACATTACCTCTTCTCCAGTATTAGTTTTTCCAGACCAAAATAGATGGCAGCATGTAGCAACGCCTCTGCATTGATCTGGTTTCTTCAGAAGCTTGGAGGCAGCCAATGCGCATTGTGTTCGAACTGGTTCCGCATTCTCTTCTCCGAAACACTTCATCCTCTCAAACGATGCAACAAGCAAAGTGATCGCTGCTAACTGACTCTTACTGTCTGATATTTCATCTTCGTATAGTGAAAAGGCCTTGAAATTAACAATAATATATTTATTAAAATACAAAACAATACAGTTGAAAGTGACAGTGCACTACATTTATGATACGGAAGTGAGCATTACACAGAATTTTAAATTCCATGAATGTATTTTAGGTTAAAATATATGATGTTTCATAAATTTCCATTTTCACTCTTGTCTTATAAATAAAATTATATATCTTTCTACTAATACCATATATTTAAACAGTAACATTAAAACACTTCTGAGCCTATTGCTATAAAAATAAATTAATAATAATAAAATAAAATATCCTATTTATCATATGTTATAATTAGATGTACTCAAATTGGTCTCTCTGTATATGTCCAATACTACATAACATGAAAGTAAAACTCAAAATATTTACTTATATCTACTTGCAGAAATTCAATGTAAATCCTAAAGCCTTTCCAAATGTGGAATTTTTTAAAGAAATATAAATTTGTAGCAAGGGCATAAAGTATTGTGGTTTTAAAGCAGATGTCTATTAATTGGCATTCTTTTCCAAATCTGACTTTAAAGGAAAAAAGTAAAATAAAAGTAACACAGTTTTAAAATTAATTCCAAGGTACAAATTTAAAATATGAAACTGAGTGAAAAGATGCTATTTGGTTGAGTAAAACAAACTTTTATTGGTAGAAATAATTTGAACGCAAGTGTAGAGCTAACTGTATCAAGGCTAAAAGAGACAGTAAAGAAATAAATATGAAGTGACTGATTTGTAAAATTTTAGAGGTAAGGTCATAAAATAAAAGTGAATATTAAGGAAACAAGAGTATTTTGAAAAGAGGTAAAAAGAAACAATATAAACAAAAAAATTTTAAGTAATTCCTCCTTAGTAAGAACATTTTTACTTTACTTTTTATTAAATAACTAGTGTTACCCGCCGCACGTTGCTGCGCCAGAAACCATAATTTTTAAAATAAGAAAAGCAAAAAAAAACATCTAAATAATTATATTTCATTTACTGCAATGCTAGAGGATAGAACATGTTTTCCTTCATTTTATTAGGTGTATAAATATATAAATTTTAGGTGTCCCAACACATGAGAACAAAACATATAAATTATCTGTGGTAAAAGCTTGAATGTTACAAATTTAATCCAGCTATGATCAATGATTGTCCTTTTACCTTGTTTATGGTTATTACAAATGCAAGTCGCAGAAATTGTAGTCGTTTGAAATCAATAGGTAGATCTGATGATGTCATCGGTATTCATGGAATTAAGAACTTCATCTCTCCTTTGAACTTGCCACCCCTGATTACTGCCCAGATCAAATTGGGTGTAGATATACATTTAAACATTAGACTTATAGAAGGCTTTACACTGAACCATCCTAAGCCTCTGGTGCAGAGCCCTGTGGATGGATTTACATCAAACCTCACACGGGAATATGTTAAACAATCCTTGCAAATTTCATTAACATCTGTTCACCGGTTTAAGCATACTAAGACATTAAATATACACATTTATACATACATCGGTTTTTGAACAATCCCAAGCCTGTGGGGCAGAGTCCTGTGGATGGATCTATTAAAAACTTCACAAGCACCATCCTGCAAGTATGTTAAACAAACCCTTTAATTTTCATCAACTTCTGTATAGCGGTTTAGGCGTCCATAAGATATATACATCAGTTTATGAACCATCCTAAGCCTCTGGGGAGGAATCCTGTGGATGGATCTACACCAAACTTCACACAAACCATTTTGTGAATATGTTAAACAATTTCTTTAAATTTCATTAACTTCTGTTCAGCGGTTTAGGCGTCCATAAGATACATACAACACAGATACATATATACAACAGTTTTTGAACCATCCTAAGCTTCTTGGGCGGAGCCCTGTGGATGGATCTACACATTAAACATCACACAAACCATTTTGGGAATAAGTTAAACAATCCCTCCACATCATATTAATTCCTTTTTAGCGGGTTGGACATCTAAGACACATACATATATATACATGGGGTTTTGATCTATCCTAAGCCTCTGGAGGCAGAGCCCTTTGGTTGGATATACACCAACCTTAACACGAAGCATCCTGGAAATATGTTAAACAATCCCTCCGAATTTCATTAATTTATGTTCAGTGGTTTAAGCGTTCATAAGACTTATAAACATACATCAGTTTTTGAACCATCCTAAGCCTCTGGGGCGAAGCCCTGTAGATGCATCTGTACCAAACTTCACAAAAACCATCCTGAAAATATGTTAAAGAATCTCTCCAAATGTCATTAAATGTTCAATGGTTTAGGCGTTCATAAGATACATACATACTTACATTGGTTTTTGAACTATCATAAGCCTCTGAGGTGGGTCCTGTTGATGGATTTATACCAGACTTCGCATGAACCGTCCTGAGAATATGTTAAAAAAATCTCTCTAAATTACATTAACTTCGTTTCAGCTGTTTAGACGCCCATAAGATACATACATATATACATCGGTTTTTGAACCATCCTAAGCCTCTGGGGTGGAGCCTTGTTAATGGATCTACACCAAACCTCAAACAAACCATTCTGGGAATATGTCAAATAATTCTTCTAGATTTCATAAACTTCTGTTCAGCAGTTTTGGCATCCATAAAATAGATACATACATCAGTGTTTGGACCATCCTATGCCTCTGGGGCAGAGCCCTGTGGATGGATCTGTACCAAACTTCACCCAAACCATCCTGAAAATATGTTAATAAATCTTTATAAAATTTCATTTACTTCTGGTCAGCTGTTTAGATGTCCATAAGATACATACAAACACACATAGATATATACATCGGTTTGTAAATCATTCTAAGCTTTTGTGGTGGAGTCCTGTTAATGGATCTACACCAAACCTCATGTGAACCATCCTGGGAATATTTCAAACAATCCCTCTAAATTTCATTGTTAAGCAGTTCAGGCGCCCATAAGATACATACATACATATATACATCTGTTTTCGAACCTTCCTAAGCCTCTGGGGCGGAGCCCTGTGGATGGATATACAATAAACTTGAGGCCGTGAAAATAAAATGTAGACATTATCACATTAAACAAGTAACATAAAATTTAAAAAAGTCATTTCGTACTTGAATTGACAAAGAAAAATTTTATTTTAATTTCTTTTTATTTTATAACTACAATGCATATAAATATCTATATACATATGTCAGTACAACAATATTAAGCAGAAAAATAGAAAATTAATTTTATTGCAATTTTCCATTTCCCTTTCTATGAATGGTGTTGGACTACTATTTCCGTTTGTTACTATTTATACACCTTCTTTTTTTTGACAATTGCTTTATGTTGTTGTTTCTTTTCACTTTTCTTTTGCATTGTGTGTTTGTGAAGCAAGGTTCGATATAGTTAATACAGTTTGTTTACTTTATTCATTCCATTTATTTTTAACCCTACAGCACTATTTATGATATTTTGTGGTAACCATGGCAACAGTTTAAGGTTGTACAATTGAGGTTTCAACGACAACCAGTAAGGGGGGAAAAATTCATGTACTTCTTTAAGAAACTCATTTCTAGATATTAGAAAGCTGGCGCAGTGGCAAAGAATGCTAGACTTTGAACATGAAGATTCACAGTTAAAAATCGGCTAGACCTCCACATTTTTATAATTTAATTATTTAATAAATATTTGAAAAAATTGTACGAGGGTGGTCCACAAAGTAACCTCCATTTTGAAATAAAAAATAAACCAGTTGAGATACAAAAATTTTATTATATACATGTTAAAACTACAGCTTTTCTCTACTTTTCTACATATTCACCATACAAATTAAAGCACTTATCATATCTTTTATCAGTTTTTGAAATTCCATCTTTAAAAAAAATCTGCCGCCTGAGAATGTAGCCAGCCTGCCACAGCGTTTTGAAGCTCTTCATCACTCGCAAACCTCTGAGATGCAAGCCACCGCTTCATGTACAGGAAAAGATGGAAATCACTGGGAGTCAAGTCTGGGCTGTAGGGGGGGGGGGGTGGTCAAAAACGTTCCATTTGAACTTTTCCAAAAGTTCAGTTGTTTTTTGAGCTGTGTGAGGACGGGCATTGTCATGGACAAACTCAACGCCAGATGTCAGAAGACCACGACGCTTGCTTTGAATCGCTCGTCGTAGCCGTTTTAAGGTTTCACAATAAGCTGCAGCTGTAATGGTCATACCATGTTCCATAAATTCAACGAGCAAGATGCCCTTAGCATCCCAAAAAACTGTAGCCATCAATTTTCTCGCTGAAAAGGATTGGCGAGCTTTCTTTGGCTTGCTTGGCAAAGCGGTGTGACCCCATTGCATTGACTGTTGTTTTGTTTCGGTATTCACATAGGCTACCCAAGTCTCATCTCTTATAACGATTCTGTTCAAAAATGTTTCTCCTTCAACGTCATACCGAGTAAGAAAGTCTATGGCAGAACTCATTCTCTTCATTTTGTGATCATCGGTGAGCACTTTTGGAATCCAATGAGCACAAAACTTGTGATAGCCTAGTTTTTCTGTCACTATCTCATGCACAAGACTTCGAGAAATTTCAGAAAAATGATCTGAAAGTTCCGAGATTGTGAAGTGATGGTTCTCGCGAATTTTCTCATCCACTTTGTTCACCAAGTCATCACTGGTAGTGGCCTACCACTCCGGTCTTCAGCGTGAACGTTCGTTCCTCCATTTTTAAAAAAACGAACCCATTGACGGACTACACCTTTGCTCATAATGTTTGGGCCATACACCGCACTCAATTCACGATGAATTTCAGCTGCTGTGTAACTTTTCGACCACAGAAATCTTATTACACCTCGTACTTCACACTTGGCGGGATTTTCTATCGCGGCGCTCATGTTTTTACGTTATAACAAAAGAACGCGCGATCGTGCGATACTATTCCTTGCACAGCTAGAAGCATACTGAACGGCTGCGCAGACCGATGTGAGAATGGCAGCGATACCCCCACTACTTATCCTGCCACTCCCAAACGGCGATTACTTTGTGGACCACCCTCGTATTAACATCAATTGTCATTCACTATTGGTTAACAAAAATGTATTTGAACTTGATTGGTTGAATAAAAACATATTTCATAAAAGATTGAAAACTTGTACAAGACATATATCAGGAGAGAGTGAGGTAATAGAAGGAATTCAATGAAGGAGAAAAAGAGCAGCAGTTCATAGTTTTAATGAATATAAACCATTATACAAAGAAATGAAAAACACTTAAATGAAGTATTTTGAAAAATTGAAGATAATAATAATTATTGTTTAGGTTCTTAGTTATAGATTGTTTTTAAACACCACTAAGAGAATATTTAGAAAAATTAATAAATTTAAACAAATATTTTTTCTGCATTTAAAAGAATTAAATTTTTATCTGACATTTGCACACTTGTAAAAGCTAAATTTAATACTTGAAAACAAAAACTCACCTGGGAAAGAAATTCGTATGCAACAGTCTCATGGTTTTCAAAATCAATCTGGCCAATGGCAAGTGCTCCTTGTAGAAACAGTCGGAGGGGCAACTCTGCTAATTCTGCTTTGATTAAGGCTGTGATTGTCTGATGTGAAAACTGGAATATCTTTTGACACTTTTTTTGCCACATTTCATCCTATAATAATTGTTCTGTTTACTTTTCTAGTTATTAACACATTTAGTCTAGTTTCTATATCCTCAACAGTGACTAGTAATAAATAAATACAAAGTACTATATAATTACAAATACACAATTTTCAACAAAATTCAATTCATTTAATTTCGTTTTAAAAACGTTCTGAATAAGCTTGAAGTTTGAAGAGCCTCAAATGAAAATTCCAATTTTGCCGTTAAAAATCAACAATCAAATATAAATGTTACAGAAAAAGAAACGCTGTTGAGTGGCCAGCAAAATGGTGTTTTATAGTTTGTAAATTTCCCCTTGCACAAGTGTAAGGAATATTCTTGATGTTTGTCAAAGAAGCCATAAAAATGTTCATTTTATATTGTTGTATAACCCAAGACACATAAACCATGTGCCAATTAATAGTAATTGCAATGCTAGTAAGTTGAAGCAAAATTATAAGTTACTTTGCTAATGCAAATAATGTATATTGTTCCCAAACAATGTGAAATAAAATTTGTATAAATAATTAGCAACATAATGCTGACAGTTTAAATAATTATAACTGTCGAAATCTTGATGCTGTTCATGACAAGCTGGTTGGTAATTACTTATTACATTTTTGCTATTACTTGCGACCAGACTTTTTGTTAACTAAAGGTTGTTAAATTGTTAACTTACACTTGGAGGAAATCTTTTTGTCTTACAACTTCTTCAGCCTCGTTGGAGCCTCCAGGAGGCTGAAGAAGTCGTAAGATGAAACGTTTCTTCCAAGTGTAAGTTAACAATTTAACAACCTTTAGTTAACAAAAAGTCTGGTCGCAAGTAATAGCAAAAGTATAATAAGTAATTATAACTGGTTATAATACCTGTTAATTGTTAAGAGTGCACTGAAAAAAAGTCTGTTTAACAACAGATTTAATATCCCTTACAACATTTCAAATATCCATTGAGTTAATTGTGTTTGTTTTAAAGTTACTGAAAAATTAAAAATAGGTTATTTTCATACTTAATAAATACATAAGAATCACAAGTAGAAGTTTGAGAATCAGAAACAAATATTACCAGGACAATTTATACTAACACTAAGAGCTACCAAAAAAGGTTAACACTAAGATAGAACAAAATTAAGAAAACCAAAGGAATGAGTTGTCAAAATAGAAGTTATGTATGAACATGATGATGTTTTATGTGCAAGTGATTATTTTAATCCATCATTGAACTTTGTCAGATGCAACACAAACTACAATTTAACATCCTTGAAGATCAAGTATGGTATGAACACAATAGTTGAATACAACCTACCATAAATACGAATTGGACTGTCACAAAAATGAGTGAGAGGCAGATCCTAGTGTTATATAAACGCAATAGTTATATAGCAAGACAAGCAATCAATACTTTTTGTTTATGTTTCCTACTGTTTTTCTTTGAACAAATAGAAGACCGCCATGGTTGAATGGTATCTATGATTACCTCTGAAGTTTGAGAGGTATATTGTTGTCTTGAACATTATCGAAAAGAGCTGATCATCTCGAGAAAAGAACAGGTCCGCTCATATTACTTGTCGCAACAAGCATAATTCAATTGTGAATTATTTTTTAATGTATGAAACAGAATTTGTAGTTTTATTATTTGTCTTGTTAATAAACAATATAAACATAAATGTTTTAAAGTAAATTTCTACTTAGGTCAACAGAGACAAATTTTATTTAGTTACTTTTTATTTAATAATTACAATTAATATAAAGTAACATAACCATTAAAACAGCTGTTTTACCACATAACCTATAATATAGAATTAGCTGTTTTATGAAATTATATGCTATCATTCATTTAAGGAAAATGGGACAAAATAATTATATTGCATACCTTGCCCCTTTTGTGAAAAGTTTTTCTGTCATAAAAAACTAAAATTAATTAAATTAATAATTGAAAAAAAAAACTGTATTAAAATGAAGGGTCATATACTACACATTAAAAAAAAAGTGTTTTAAGTTGTATTTAAATTGAGCAAATGAATAAAAAGTATTTTAACGATTAACCATTGAGAATTTAAAATAGATTATCTTTAATGAAAGATTAGATATTTATAAGTGTCACAACACACCTCTTGTCTCAATGCACTATATTTAAAAGCTAACTGATATGCTTTGAATACTAAAGGAGGTAAAGTGTGCCTTATTCTGCGGCCACCTCCGCTAAAATGTTTCCTGGCTGTGCTTAGTATTACATACTGCTGGTCCGGAATGTTTGAGTGCAAGTGATGAATAAATCTGAAAAAAATATAAACATTATATTTAAAAATATCTGTACCTAAATTCACATTATATGCCTCAAAAGGTTAATGTATAAGTAGTTAATGTTACTTTTATTAATAGATAATTAATATAATAATTAGGGATGGGCCGATTCCGATTTTCGATTCCAGGAATCGTCGATTCTAGGTAGTATCGAGGAATCGTCGATACTCGATTTTTCATTCGTAAAAGTGTCGATGCCAATTCTTATTTTGTTTACTATTAAAATATGTGTGTGGAGTAATTTATTGGAAAATAATTAATTACCAACTATATCTTATTTATGTATTGGTTGATTTGAATGAATTAAATGATTAAAGTAAACGAAAATATTATTATTTATGAAGCAACAGCAATCAAGATCGTAACCATTTCTGGTCGTTTGACATCGCTCGTTTCTCTCTCTCTCACTAGAGCGGGTTTGATCTCTCTCTCCCCGTGTCTTACTGCCACTGATTTATAGATGCCAGAACAAAACACAAAAAAAGTACAGTAAAAACTCGATTAACCGTCACCGTCGGGACCGTGGCCATGACAGTTGAGCGAACAGACGGATAACAGAAACACTGTATTATTCCTCCGAAACCTAACCTCAATAAATTAAATTATAGACAGATATCACTCTCACAGTAATGTAATATATTTCGAAGCAAAAAGAAAATATACACGATTGTTTTAGCAAATGAAACTATTTATTCCATGATAAACAGATCCGCACAGTAGCTACAAATGTAGCAAAATAATGTACAGTAATATAAACTTACAGGTGAAATAGTTCATGTAGTTTAACAACCAAAGCGAACGTGTCACTGCACCTTAATACTTCAGCTGCCAGCCACAATATCGGCGTTTTCATAGAGAATTGCCAAAATATTTTAAGCTCATTTTTAAATAATGTGTTCTTATACTTGTTCCCCTATCATATCTAAGTATGAATATACGTTTCTTATCATAATATTTATAAAAATACGTGTCGGACCAACTGGTCCAATATAGTTTTTTCCTACCGTAAATGAAACGTAAATAAACTCCGTCGGACCAATTGACCCAGCATTGTTTTTGATTTAATTAAATTTTATTATCTGTGCAACACTGTTTTGATATTTTTTGTGTTTTGTGTAAGCAAGAAACAAGAAAACCACAATTTCATGTCCCGGCTACCCAAATAATAAACTGACTGGTGATAAAAGTGTTTTGGCGCCTATCACTAAGACACGTAAACGTGTCACATGTGATTGATTTGTGAGTTTATAAATATTTTGAATATAGAACTAAAGTGTAATATATTCTCTCTCTGATAAGTAATGCTACAGGTCCAGTAAATACTACCCAAGATTCATATTAAGTAAAAGTTTTAACACAAAATAATTTACTTGTTAAGGAATTTACGTTATAATTTACTTCCTAGTAAGGATGAGTTTATCTAAGTGTATCAATGTTTGTACTTAACTTCAACCAAGTCCGTTTTTAAGGATTATTGTACAACTTAATATTTAGTCAATATTTCCGACTTACTTTTAAGGTTTTGTGAAAATTTGAAAACAGTAGTGAAAATCATTACAATACGTCATAACAAATATGTGTGTCGGCCCGTAACTACGGACAAAAAGCTCTTAGAATAACATCATGTTTTTAATGCCGTCGGCGTTTAGCTATCAAACAAAAACCATCGTAATTACATCTGTAAGTAGTATGAAGCTTCTTGTTTAGTACTGTGCCTTCATTTTTCCAAAAATAGCAACACCAGCTGAGTAGTACTAATAAACATAAAGCGTTAAGAAGCCCAACGGTTCAGGGTACTGGCCGTCGCGTCAATTCGATGACGGTTAACAGAAACTGACAGTTAAAAGAGTGACGGTTAATCGAAGTTTTACTGTTCTATATCTCAACTTTACAAACTAAAATGACTATTACTGAAGTTATATTGATTTCATATCCTGTTCTGTTTTATAACTTTTTCTATTTAGCAAATGTATTTATCCAGTAATAAATATTTTTATTTTACTAAGAATATAAATAAGTTCTCATTCCTAGTGATACACACATCGCCTTCACATGATCCATTGGCAGTTGGCATTACTTTTCTGCTAAAGGGAATACAACATCGTGGTATCGCGCCCGCCATTCTATTGCGTTGTGGGTTTCTCTCAACGTTTGGTGATTGATCAGTTTTAAGAATTTTAAGTTTTGTATAACTACTTTTATCGTGGTTGAGTGGTTATCGGTTACAGATTAAGTGTCAGTTTTGTTATCTTTAAATTTATTTTAATTGCCTAATTTTTATTCATTTGTGTTTTAAGGTATTAGGCTATTGACATGAGTTTAAAAGATAAAAAAAAGTTATCTGTGGGTTTTTTACGATCTGGAGTCGAAATACAGTGCTAAAGCCAGATGTAAATTTTGTAAAAACTAACTTTAAAAGGTGGAAAATCACATAATACATCAAATATGAAAAAGCACTTAACAACATTCATTTTGTCCAAATTTATCAACAAAAAAGATCTATACTTGGAGAAACTTTATCCTCAGACACAGGACCTACAAATGATAGTCGGTTAAAAATCAACTAGGATTGAGTAATAAATACAAAATAGGCCTGAATCAGTTGCACTTGTTCCAGACACCTGCAGAAAAAAGGTCCCACCAGATGTGGAGAAGGTATGCCTTACTAATCGAGAATGTTGAGGAAGAAAGTACCCCAGGGGAATTGACAGTAGAAGAAGAAGTAAACAATTATCTTAGGGAACCATTAGCCAGTCCAGATTGTAATGTTGGGAAGTATTGAGCAGTACAAAGTGCCAAATACCCTCATTTGAATGCAATGACAATAAAATACCTGTCTGCCCATCTATGACAGTGTTTTCTGAAAATTTTTTCTCAACTTCAGGAGTTATATGTGACAAGCGAAAAAACTGGCTTGATCTACAATGTGTTCAAAATGCTTGTGTTTTTGAACAGAAATGTACATTACCTGCCAGACTTTTAAATATTAAAAATGACCCTATTTGTATTACTTTTTTACTTTTTATGTTGTTCGTTTGTTTTTAATTTTTGTTTTGTTTTGAGAGACAATGTAAATAGGCTTAGGTATTTTTTCAAACATCATAAAATAGTGTAAAGTTCACATTTTTAACTTTAAAATAAGTCATTACTTTTATCTGATATGTTTTAATGCTTTTAAAAATTCCTATTGATAAATCAATGTTGAAGGTTTTGTGTAGCCTATTACATTAAAACAGAACTTTTAAAAGGTTTTGCCATATGACCAAGATGTTAACTAAATTAATTATTAGAGAACTAGCATGTAAGCTAATATAACTTGAAAGAATCGAGAATCAACTAAAGAATCGAGAATCGAAAGGAAAATTTTAGAATCGGAATCGAAAATTTTAGGAATCGGCCCATCCCTAATAATAATTGATAATGAATCTACTTAAAAAATTAAACATTTCTTATTCAATGATTATTAGCGTCTATCATTGAAATACACTTTTTATTTGACATTTTTATTACAACCCATTTTTTCCAAGATGGTTGTACAATTGTTTATACAATTTTGAAATCACGCATTTAAATATTCTTTTTTAATAGTATCCTTTGTTTCTCTTTTATTTTAGTAAACTAAAAATTGTTTCTCTATTTATGTAAAGTAAATACATTTCAGATTTAAAACACTAATCTTTGTATTAATATTTTTTTTTAAACTATTTTACTTTTACTCTTTGGGTGTAGTTATTATTTTGTTTATTAGATTAGATTAAAAACTCTACTGAAATTTTACCATCCCATTTTATATAGAACTATTTTCCTCTACAATGTTTTCTACCAGCTAAAATAGACACTGATGAAGGCCATAATTTTATGGTTCAGTATATATTTTATGAATTTACTTTAATTATAAGTTACATAAGTCGTAATTCTACTAGGTTCACACGGTCTACACACACAGCCAAATCGGTCTCAAAGTAACAGATTTTGGACATTAGAAAAAATCTTTAAAATATTATTATAAATGTTTAAAAATGAAACAGCTGCAAGTAGTGTAGCGTGCAAGCCAGTTTCATTATCTGCTTAAATAAACAAAGAGAGGTCCAACGGGCTGGGTTTGTAGAGGGAACATATTTAATATGAAGGAATGATTTTATTTTTGCACAATATTAAAATAAAATTAATTTGTATTATTTAGAGAAAATAAAACACAAAAATGATGAACATAACTAAAAAAACCACCAGAGTTTAAGAAAATATAAAACTAATGAAGGCAGAATATTGTAAAATATAATTTATTAACAAATCTTTTTGAGATAATTGTGAATAATAAATGGTTACTAGATTGCCCCAAAAATTATAAAAGTGTCAAGTGCTGAAGACAATTTTTTCTAGTGCCGATAAAACGTAACTAGTTTTGTGTAATATAGTGAACAGAGTGGCATAAAACTACCGTTCAAGTTTGTGATAAAATCTTAAAATATGAAAAGGACCATGCCGCTAAGGAATATTAGATTTTTAAACCAGAAGTTAAATTTTAGAGCAACAATAGAAAAACAAGCACTTATCTCTGAAAGTAGGGTTAAAAGGACACGGTATTTTCTAGTTTAGACAGAATTTTAATAGCTAACAAGAGGCGAAGCCAAGGTAATAGGGGAGGCCCGATATCTAGGAAGACGAAAAACAGCTCTTGTGGCAATCGGACGGTTTTTTCCGAACATCTAGGACAAAGATTCCAAGAGGCTGGTCCTTGGCTAAGCTAAAAATCTAGCCCAAGATGGAAGTGGAAAAGGTCTGTCTTCAAACTCCCCCGACTCGAACTTAAAATTTTAGAATGTACTAAATTATAAACAGTTTTAAAGGCGGCCCTAAAACCGATCACTAGCGCGTGCAACAAGATACCATACTCCAAGACAATGGGAGAAAAGTAGCAAACACAGTGAAAGTTTTTAGGGCAAGTCAGAATTTTCATAACCTTTTAACCATTTATTAAATTCATTAAATTTTGTAAAATAGTTAGATTCAGATTTCTTTACATAAAATTATGATAATTAATTGATCATTCATAATTAAAAATATATATAGGCACATGACTTTCTTTTGAACAGATATATAAGTGGTGGTAATTAAATAAAAATTATTTATACGTAAAATGCTAGTTCTAAATTTCAAGAATAATATAAAAGTTCAACAAAGTTAAAACAAGAAATATTTAAAGGCCGTTGTAACATAATTTAATTAAATTTAACCAAAATAAAAGAATGAGGAATTCATAAGGAAAATCAATAATTATGAACAATTACTAAAGTTCATATAACTTATTTTATGTCCATATCAGATATATTAAACAACCAGGTTCATATAACTATAAAGGTGAAATTAATATAAATTTGGTATTGAAATCCTTCAGATTTATGTTTGGGCGCACAAATATAAAATTAAAAATAAAGTTACTCCGAATTAAGAGGTAATGTTGCCTAATATTTCTAGAAATAAATTTATGGACATACAATTATATAAATTTGTATAAATTATTCTCAAGTTGTATTTAAATAAGTATGTCAATTTATGTGTGTAATTTTAAGTATAAAAAACCAAAATGTCATTAAATGACTACAAATGTTTAAGAATTTTAAATAATAGTGTCAACAATATAATTGATGAACTTTATGCAAGCCTTACAAGAACATTTATGAACTTCATGAGCATTTAAGTTTATTTCAAATTAAATAACACCTTATCAAAATTATGAAAAATACCAAACATTAAGTAAAATTAACATAATTTCTATAACATATTTTGGAGAGAAAATTTTAGTATTATATATTAATTTCAGTTTAATTAAATCAAGTTAGAAGAATTAATGTTTAAAATTATTATAATTATCCTGTGGTAAATCAAATAAATAGAATTTCTGAAATTTTTTCAACCATCAACAAGCCTCAAAATCAATAATTCAAATCAAGCTAGAAAACGATTTTTAAAGTAGTATTCTTGCAACACCAAATTAGTTTATTAATTTTACAACCAAACAAAAATTAATAAATATAGTCGAACCTCTGTATAACAAAGTCGATTAACTGGTGAAAAAATTAGTTGTAGAGAGGTATTCATTATTGAGAGGTTGTGTTGTAAAGAATGCTCCCATCCCATCTTACGCATATCGCACTACCTGCGGTAATAAAAGGGATACAGTATAATATCACGAGCGTAGTTAGTGTAATAGGCCAATGTTAATATAGGATAATGTTTTATAAAGTCTCAATTTATTTGAAATTCAAGTTGTTGAAAATGTTTTATTGATGTTTCTTCATTGTATTAGATATCCACATTTAATATTTTTCATAGGGTCTACTCTGTATAGGCTATTATGATAAGTTATCTAATGCTTATGAAAACTTACTGGTAAATAAGTACACTCACCAATTCATTTTCAGGAAGCATGACTTGAACGTAGTGGAATTTAATCGAAGCAAACTCAGTAAGCCGTAATTTAGTAACTGTATTATTGAATTACATTTATTAACTGCCTATACTGATTTTATTTGAATAGACACAATCTATCAGTATTTTATTTTTATATACACAATTCAATTTCAAACAACACAAACCGTTTTATACACTACACAGACCGTATCTGGAGAAACAAATACCGTATTAAATTAAACATAAAATACGATGTACAGTAATACAGTAACTTCGTATAGGTACTTTTTGAATCGTTTCTAGTTTTAAAAATTTCACTTGAAAAAGTTAGTAATTTTCTGTTGCACTTTACGGCACGAATAAAAATAAATAACTGAGCTAGCAGCATTTGTGCCACGTGTTCCACAAAGCCATAGAGATCAATAATGTAAACGGAGACATAGATAATACATATGTCATGTCCGAGAGTATTTTTAGCCCAGATTAGCTGACATTTGTTTACTACAACCTTATGTTGACACATTAGGTTTTCGGGCGTCCAAGCATTATGTCAATGACTCATATTTACAATAGTCTGTACCCACCTCCAGTTGGTTTATTAACTCTAATAGGACAGTTATCGTTTATTCTTACGTCAGTTCAGAAAGCTTGGTTAATTTTTATAATCGTTGTTTTAGCGGATATTCTGCCGCGTTAAATGGTTCAAAATTTTAAAAAACATTAAAATATAAAAGTTAAACCAAATTAAATCTGTTCATAAAACTTCCTGAATCATTGTTTCAATTGAAGCATCAAAAGTTAACTTGGGATGATCGGATTTAAAAACAACTCAGGCACAATGTTCTCCAAACTCTTTTAAAGCACTGACGTAAAACTCAAACTTTTATACAGATATCGACACTAGAGAAGTTTCAATTAGCCTGGGAGTGAGCGTGCAGGTGAGCTCGCCGTATCTAAGGAAATAAGCGGGGAGCGCATCTGTAAGGGAACCCAGAGCGTGCCGGAAGCTAACCGTGCTGAACATGTTAACTGAACCAAACTATAATATGCAGTCAATTGCCGACATGTGTTTCGCCTACCATTCTTGGTTTTGTTGACCTTACGGCTGAAAATAAACAATTTCCTGGAAATGTCATTGTGAGCTGCCTATACAACACTACATTTCTTCGGTTGAAATTAAAAAAAAACTTCATTATTGAGAGGTCCGAAATTCGTTACATAGAGGTAAATAAGCAGTATAACTTCTAAAATGTCATGGGACAAGGTAAAAATTCGTTATATAGAGGATTTCGTTATCTGGAGATTCGTTATATAGAGGTTCGACTGTATATAATTACATAATTCCGATTGAACATTTTGGTTTTTAAATAAAATCCAGGGATATATCCACTGGCAGATCATGCTCGACACACCACAGGTACTAGGATTTGGTAAGTTGGGTCGGGCATATTTTGAGCGTGGTTGAACTGGCGCCCTACAGTACCCATCAGGAGCATGTACAGCTAACGCCTAAAATGTGGTTATGTTTTGATAAAGAGGTGAAAGCTTGTTCGGGGGTTACGCCCCGGCATAGAGAAGATGAGTAAATAAGGATTTGGAGGCAGCAAAACATACACACACACACCCCTTTTTCTTTTCTATAAGAAAGATAAATGCATAACAGTGATTAAACATTGGAATAAAAAGCCTAATAATTTGACACATAATAATTTAAATTCATTTGCTTACCTTCCTAACAACCCTTGCTCTTCTGCAAAGTCTTCTGGATCTTCTTCTTCAGTAGACTGATCAGGCTGGTCTTGAACTAAAGGTGATATCATTTGCAGTACAGAATCAACCTGTTAAAAATAAACGACAATAAATTTCTCGCTGTGAGTAAACAAAAGAATTCTGGTAATTGTCACGTAAATTATGTAAAGCGAACATTAATATTATGAATAGTATTCGAAATGGCTTGTGAGTTAAGGTGATAAACACAAGAAATATATACAACTCACAATTATAACAACTTTAATCTCAAGCACGTTTCAATGACATAACATCATCGTCTTCAGTAATGTTCTCACAAACAAAATTTAATTAAACTTTAACAAAACATGTATTTCTAGAATATTTTTCAAGAGTTATATGTTTGATTGAGGTCTACACAAATGACATGATGAATCTTCATGATACTTAACATGAGTTAATATAGAGCAAACGATAAAATGATCCACAACCACTACTTCTTCTGGTCGGTTTGTGTCGCATCCACTACAGATTCAAATTTTATGGTGTGCTTGAATTGTCTTTGCAATGTCATGGCATTATCAAAGTATTAATCTTCCTCTGTAAGATAGTTCAAGTGGTGAATGGCTGTAGCAACTCCAGGAGAGTTGGGAACATGATGTTGTGCAAGTTCTTCATCGAGACACTTGCCACAGTTTTGATATTTTTTAGTCCCATTTTCATGTTTTTATGATGTTTTCTTTTTACTCTGATGAGAGTGGCGGCTGTTTTCCTGTCACTGTTAGGATGAGTTATTTGCTTATGAGCTTTGATTCTCGAGGGGGTGATTAATTTTGATTTTGCAAAAAAAGCATTTGCATCTGTCCGTGAAATTAGGATTGTGTTTTGATTTAGGTTTTTGGCGTTTTAAGTCAAGGAGTCAGCAATTTTATTGAATTCCAAGTTCACATGGGCAGAAATTCATTGTAAGATGGATTTTTTCTGAAGACGTTGAAGTTGTCCAAGTTGTGTTACGATACTCAAGATTAGACTTGAAGATAGTGCGGACCACGTAACCGTGCACTTGGCCTTGTGTGTACTACCACTTCTGAAAACATTATATATATTGAGAATGTTCGATGCATCAACAGCTTCTACATATTAATATTCAGCGATATGCCTAAACATATTTCAAGAATGTTTGTTATTTCATACCGAAGCTAATTTTTCTAATATCCACCGTCTCATGCAATGCAGTGTTTTGGCAGTCCTTATCATGTTTGTAGGAAAGTATTTATACTGACCATCTACCCCTTCCCTCTGCTACTGCGTTCTCTCAAGGCCAAGTGCACAATTACGTGGTCGGCACTCAGGCGCGTATCCAAGGGGGGGCCGATCGCCCTCCTAACCTTCAAGAGCTTTGGGTTAAAAAACGACAATATATTATTAAATTAGGACTTTTTTCGATAATTAAGTTATTATATATTCTCAAATATAAAATCCTAACTGTAATAAATATAATAATAATTTTGTAACATTGTAATGCTCTTTGAATAATTACAAAAATAGAATCACTTATCAAATGCTAGTCTATGTTTATAAATACGCTCGAATTTTAACTTAATTTACTTAAGTTAATTCGTCTCTTATTGTAAATAAGAAATATAATTTTAATTTTTAATTTGAAAATGTGACGCATTCCCCCGGCCTACCCTCGTAAACGTCTAACAGTTTTGACAACAGATAAAGCTAGTGAAGCTTAGTCTCGAACATATGATTTTCAATACGTAATTTTGCAAGCGTAATATTCACAGTTGACTCCGGAATTGTTCGTGTTGGAAGAATAACTACTTATATTAATTAATAAACAATTTTTATAATAATAGCTTATTATAAAATTAATAATATTCTCTAGCCATAAGTGTTATCGAAACTGGAATAATTATTTATTAAAAAATCTTATTTGCCTGAGTAAAAAGTGACGTTATTGTAGTTTAATAAAATACATTACACAAGAAAACGCAAACATCAACTAGAGTTTATTATTTAACTACAAACTATTAATTTTAGTATGAATTTAATTTTTATTTGATATTTGACTCTATTGTTAAATAAATAATACTTAAAAATATTAAAATCATTAAATATTTTCAAATTTTAAACATTTTTGTTACAGGTTTTTACATACACGCACTCGCGCGTGCACACACACATATTATATATATACATATATAATGCATCGATCGCCCCCCCCCCAAAGCAAGTCGCTGGATACGCGCTACTTATTGCACACAATTGAAATACAATATGTCCTTTTGCTAGGTCCTATTTAACAACACTATAACATTAACATTCTATAAAGAGTTTTGACCTTAAATTTAGCACTACATAAAAAACAAAATTAACTCAATTCCTACTGAGGTCAACAAACAAAAATGTTATTTTAGTTTATTTTTATTTTATAATAACAATTAATATAAATGTGTATATACATATGACAGAATCACAATGTTATTTAGCAAAATAGAACGACAATTTCCTTGCAATTTTTCTCTCTGTACAGTATATAGCGTTGGGACATTATTTTTGTTTGTTACTATTTATTTGCTTTAATTTTTTTTTTTTTGATTTCTAATTTATGTAAGTGATAGTGGTCTATAATTTCTAATTCCATCCACCTCTTCTAAGGATTCATTATTGCATGGAATCTTTTTCTTATAATTTCAATTACATGTCCAAGTAATAGGTTTCAAGCTCTGAGAAAGTTGGATCAGTGCCAAAGTACTGGGTTTCAAACATTAAATCTTTCAGTTCGAATTCGACCGAAACATCAACTTTTAAAATTTAATTAATGACCAAATATTTGAAAAAACTGTATTAATATCAATTGCCATACACTACAGGTTGAAAAAATGTGTTGGATCAACCACTACATTTATTCATTTGATTGGATGAATAAAAAGTATTTTATTAACAATTGAAAATTTGTGCAAGATTTATATATACATATTTATATATACATATTTATATATGTGGTATTTAACATTGTCCATTATTGTTCCGTTCGACTGACTTATTTAATTAATAAATAAATTAATTAATTTTATTAATGTTGTTTCTTATGTATTCAGTGTTTTGGTGGGTAATTTTATAGATGTTAGATTTTGTGTCAAGTATTAGGTTTTTTATTATTTGGTTTTTGTTAAAATTGGGTAGGTTATGGTTAACATCCATAAAATTACCCACCAAAACACTGAACACATAAGAAACAACATTAATAATAAAATTAACCTAATGAAAATTTTAAAAAAATGAAACAATATATAAATTTTAAAAAATTTTAAAACTCAAAGAAAAACTAGAAAACAACGACTACTTAATATTAAAAGATAAAACAAACACACCAGTAATAACAGAAAATATCAAATACATCAATTCAATGACTAACCACATAAAAGAAAATAAATACGAACACATCCCAGACCCAACTAACAAATAACTTAATACAATAAAAAACCTAATAGTCACACACAGAAATATCCTAAACTATAACAATAAATTAAAATACCACACAAGACTTTACCCATTCAAACCATGTGCACCAATATTAACAGGCATACCTAAAATTCACAAACCCGACACACCATTTAGACCACTAATAAATTTAAAAACAGCACCATCTTACATAATCGCAAAAATACTAGACAAAATAATAAGATCTAAAATACATATCAACAACACATACAATATAAAAAATTGATATGAATTAATTAATAAAATAAAAAACATAGAAACAAACAGCAACACAAAAATAATAAGTTATGACATAACTAACATGTACCCTAGTATCTCAATAGAAGAAACCATAAAAAAAATAATAAAAAACAAACTTAAACACAACAAGGTAAAAGAAAACATAATAGAAAGTATCATTACACTAACTAAAATTACTTCCTATTTCACAATAAATACTATAAACAAACAACTGGACTCCCCATGGGATCACCCATATCATCAGTCATGTCGGAAATATATCTACAACACTTTGAACAGATAATAATTAAACCTACATTAAATACGCATAATATTTTACTATGGACAAGGTACGTAGACGATATACTTGTAATATACCAACCTGTTATGCACAACGAACACATCATAATACTAAACAAACTAAATACATACAACGAAAACATACAATTCACCATCGAAACAGAACAATTAACTATCTTGATATTACATTAAATATAAATAATAATAAAATAGAAATTACAATACACAGAAAACTTACTTCCAACAACACCACAATACACTACAAATCTAACCACCCCTGGACACACAAAATTAACACACAGTAACATGATAAATAAAACAATAAAATAAACACAAGATAACAAACAAAAATTAAATGAAGAATTAGATAACATTACAAAAATAGCAATAGAAAATGGATACAACAAGCACCTTATAAAAACATATACAATATATTTACAAAAAAACCTAACCTCATCACAACACTACAACCTGAACACAAAAATAATAAACATAAAAAATCTACATAAAATATAAACACCAATAAGAAAATAGAAAAATTAACAAATATATACAACAAAGAATAATACACTCCAACATACAAACTAAGCAACAAAATAATAAAATATCTTAATAACACAAACCACAAAACAAATACTGAAAAACATAACCTATCAGGAATTTACAAAATTACATGTAACAACTGCAACACATTTTACATAGGGAAAACAACCAGATCATTTAAAATAAGATTTGAAGAACATTACAGAGCATTCAAAAATAAAAATAAAAAAACAAAAGTATCAAATGTTGCAGCACACCTAATATCACATAAACATGAAATAACAAATTCCAAAAATAACCTAACCATACTTGAAATAAATAATAACCCAATAGAACTAAACTCACTAGAAAAATACCACATTTATAAAAACATACACAACAATTTAATGAACCTACAGACAACATATGCAGATGACGTACTATTCAAAAACATTATACACGCTGCTCAAGAGGAAATGTGTGTGACATCAACAAATACCAACATCACGGACCGAACATCCACAGCAGAAAAATAGAGAAAAATTAATCAGTGATTCGACAATGGTCAAATGACCGAAAGGTGCATCATCACACAAGGTAAAATTATTGCACTTAGTGGTGGTAAAAAATTATTTATAAGTAATAATAATAACTTCATAAAGTCAGTAAAATGGAAAAATAATGGACAGCGTGAGCTAACAGAAGGAATTGGAAAAAGGTTGAGAAAGAACAGATGTAGTAGGGTTGGACTAAAAAAAGGAAAATTTAAGTAAAGGATAATCATTACCTGTTCTGAAGTTACTATGTATGTCTCACTATTGAGCGCATTGTTAACTATATAAGCAGCCATCAATTTCCTTCCATGATAATCAAAGCATTCCAGCAAAGGTGCATAATTCTCCAAATTTAATATAGTCAGAATGTTGTTGTAATGATCGACAGTCAGTTTTAAAAGATGCATTAATTCTTTTGACAAGCTTGTTTTAAACTGAACTCTGAAATAATAAAATTTAAAATATTTCTTCAATATTAGTAATTAATTTTTTGGGGGAAAATTCTATATTTTTCTTAAATGACAAAATAATATTACAAGGATTTTTGCAGTAGTTTTAAAATGATTTATTATTCAAAATATTTTTTAGCCTATGATATAACTAATATCTTTGATATCAACAGACCTATCTTGTAACCTAGCCCTATTGTTTATAACAGACTAAATTATACAGGATGACCAAGAAAAACCAGATGTTTTTGAAATGGCAAGTATAGATGGAGCAGTCGTAGTTTGGGGGGGACTGCGATCGCAGACCCCTTCACAAAATGCCATTTCACTATTCATGGAGCAGTGGATGGTATAACACTGTATGTTTGCTTACGATCCATATGTGTGAAATAGTGAGTCTATCACAGGTATGCACCGCCTTTTTTGTATTCACTTTCAACTTGGATGCCATGACATCGTTCTCAGGTATGTTAACAACTTGAGAACAATGGGAAGTATTCTAAACAAGCTGGTCTAAATAAGTCTGCCAGGACTCCACAAAACATTGAAATGGTTAGGCAAGCTTTGATTCATAGTCCAAGTTGGCTGGCAAGAAGACACGCACGAATTAGGTCTAACTTGTGAGTCACTGCAAACAATTTACATCTAGTAATTAAGTTCAACATAAAAACAAATACCATTTGTTAACTTTTTCCAATTTGTATCATAAGTCAATAATCTATTAAAATGCACTTGATAATAAACCTATATATGCACTTGAATTTGAAAGTAGGCACAATATTGTAGTTGTATTTCCTGATACCAGAAAATGTATGTAATCAGCTGATTTCTAATAGTTTTGCATTTTTGTTTATATTTCAAAATCTTCATATGTTTACAAAGTCAGAAACTTTATACATGCACGTTGGTTAAAATATTAAGAAAAAAAAACAGTTTATATATTTAGAAGTTTAAAAAAAATATATTTATTGCATTGATTTTCATTATGATTAGATAAATACATTGAAAAGTTGGCATATTTACAATTCTGAATTCTTATTTTTCCATTTCATTAAAAAAAAATTAGTTTGCTTTTATAAATATTATAACAATTACATTATTAAAATGACCCATATTACCTGGACAAACCAAGTCGTTGTAATATTTGTACTGTAGAGAGCAATATTTTATCAACATAATCCAGCCTTTCAGGATAACACTTGAGTGCAAGATTCAATAGGGAAACTTGAAGAGCAGCAATATCTTCAGGTGCCATGTCTACTCGAGACTGGAAAGCAAATTTTATATGTGTACAACAAGTAATATAAACAAACATTTTAAAAGTAAACTCAGGTCAACAAAGAAAAATTTTATTTTAGTTACTTTTTATTAAGTAATTACAATTAATATAAAAAAGTAACACAACCTATAACATAAAATCATCTGTTTTATGGAATCATATGTTACCACATTTTAAGCCAATGGAACGAAATAACTATATTGCATCCTTTGTCCCTTTTGTGTTTTTTCCAAATAAAACAAAAAATTAATTCATTTAAAATTTAATTAATGAATTAATATTTGAAACAACTGTATTAACATCAAGCTTCAACTAAAATAAATAATTTATGTATCTTATACATCTGAAAACATTACATTTCATAAAACTGTTTTCAACTAAATTTTTACTGCTAGTGAATAATTAAAATAAAACTATAAACAACTTTTAAAAACAAATAGATATTGAAATAACAATGTGTGTCAATAGTTTATCAGTCTCTTGGACACTGCAACCAAATTTGGTACAACACATTTGGTATTTAATTTATTACTGCTATTGTAATGATTTTATATTACAGTATATATTATAAATAACTTTAATGTAATGCTTTACACATAAATCAAGCACTTTTGTTTGACACATACTCAGTGCCTTTTAGTGTCTACCAATAGATTGGAGAAGTTGGCAATACCATTATGTCCTTCAGGTCTACGTAGCATTTAGATATCAAGAATTAATATTAACCCATTGCAGATTATATTATTCTTATCCAAGCGATTTAGCGACATGAGTTAATTCGTTGCGACAAGTGATCACGGCAATTAGATTATGTTGTGCTAAAAAAAACACTTGCTTAGACATGAGAAATGTCTTACCACGTGCTTATCTGAATCATAGGGATGTTAACACATTAACAAAGGTCAAGCAGACTAAACAATCAACAAGCAAAAGGGAGTAGTTTCTTGAAGCAATGGCAGAAATGACCAACGAGAAACCGACGTCTGTAAGTCCGCTAAACACATTCAGCAGAGACGAGATAGCACCGTCAATGGGTTAAATATGTAATTGATAGTAAAGTTAATTAATAACTGCTAGTAAGATTGCTGTACCTTCATTTCAACAGCAAAATCTTCCTGGTTAACAGTTTGTTTTAAGCACAAGTAGCATTTAGTCATGTATGCAAAATTGAAGTCCTCAATCTGAACTATCATATTTAAAAATTTCTAATACTGAAATAAGTATCATGATCCAAAAAATATTTGTATACAAAACTGATCTGGATAACCTGAAGACCCAGATAAATAAGGGCCGGAAAACAAGGTTCTGCTATATTCAAATTAACCTACTGGCAACATAGACTCCCACCACAACACTTTCCTGTTCCATTAGGAAAATTATTACGTACCATATTTATTTAAATAAGCATAAATGCAAGATTTATATTTAGTTAAACAAGCAAGATTAAAACAAACATTATCTAATAATAATTCAGTTTAAAACAAGTTTACTCACATCAATAATAGAAGAAACCTGATCTGAAAATATATCAAACAGTTTTGCAATCTCTACTTCCATCCCACCACTAAAGGCTTCATTGCGAGTAGAAAATGTAGCCAATCTGTCAATCAGGGAAATTACCACATTCTTTACATTTACACCAGGTTGAAGCTCAGCGCAAGACTTAAGGAAAGCATTCAGAGTGGCGAGATGGAACTCGTCTGGAAACACCTATCAGACAAAATATAAATTTTATACCACCAATATCAAATAATTAAGAATGACATTAATACAAGAATTTAATACATACATTTACAAAATTCTTAAATTTTAAATAGTTTGCTAAGATGGAGGTTAATCATTTAATCATATTTAAAAAGGGAATGCAGACATCACTTAAAGAAAAGAATTTTGAGTATTGAGGTGAATAAATAAGTTCAAATAAAAAAATTTAGCCTATAAACTATTTACTTTTTACAGAAACGAGTTACTGACTCAAGATCAGCAAATTTTATCTTTTCAAATAAAAGCACAAGAAATATTTTACAAAGCAATTTCTATTTTCCAGTACTGTATAGTAGTACTACATCTGTCATCTGTAAAAGTTCATCCATTTGTTAGTTTTTACACACAATACGAGGTCTGTTCAAAAAATACACGGACTGTTTGAATTTCGCGGCTCTAGTTAGTTTCAGGAGAATCCGCTTAGTGACACTAGGTTCGTATAAATCAGCTGATTAAAACGCGGTATTTCAGTCGCAGATATCTGCATTTGTTGATGAGTTACACGCAGTTTAGTAAAGAGTGTTTTTTCGTTTGTCGGATTGTAAAATGGACAGCCTAAAAGAGCAACGAATTGCTGTGAAATTTTGTGTAAAACTAGGGAAATCTGCAACAGAAACATTTGCCATGCTTAACACGGCCTACGGCGATGTTGCCATAAAGCGTACTGCATGTTTCAAGTGGCATGAATGTTTCAAGGGTGCCGACAGTCGATTGATGACGATGAGCGTCCTGGACGTCCTTCAACGTCAACTGACTACCCACACGTTGACAAAATCAACAGTTTAGTAAAGAGTGTTTTTTCGTTTGTCGGATTGTAAAATGGACAGCCTGAAGGAGCAACGAATTGGTTTTTTGAGTTTTGGGAATAAGAAAAAGTCACAAGGAGCAAGGTCAGGTGAGTAGGGGGGGGGGTAAAGAACAGTGATCGAGTGTTTGGCCAAAAACTCACGAGTTCTGAGTGAGCTGGAGCGTTGTTGTGATGGAAAAACCAGTTATCACTTCTCCACAGTTCTGGCCTTTTTCTGGCGTCCCTTAGACGTTTCAGTACTTCAATGTAGGTAATCTGGTTGACTGTAGAGCCTTCAGAAAGGTACTCGTAGTGAACAACACCCTTAGCACAAAAAAAAAAAACTTTCAGCATCACCTTCACATTCGACCGAACTTGGCGAGCTTTTTTGGGTCTTGGGGATGTTTGACTCATCCATTGGGATGATTCGACCTTCGTTTCAATGTTGTAGCCATACACCCATGATTCATCACCGGTTATAATTCTTGACAAAAAGTTCTCATCTTCATATGAACGATCAAGCAGTTCCCGACAAACCTGGACGCGATTGGCTTTTTGGTCGTCGGTCATCATGCGTGGCACAAATTTCGCAGCGACGCGGTGCATCTTCAATTTTTCGGTCAAAATCTCGTAACAAGATCCAACTGATATCCCACACTCTTCGGAAAGCTCCCTAATGATCAGACTTCGATTTTCACGCACCAGGGTGTTGATTTTGTCAACGTGTGGGTAGTCAGTTGACGTTGAAGGACGTCCAGGACGCTCTTCGTCATCAATCGACTGTCGGCACCCTTGAAACATTCATGCCACTTGAAACATGCAGTACGCTTTATGGCAACATCGCCGTAGGCCGTGTTAAGCATGGCAAATGTTTCTGTTGCAGATTTCCCTAGTTTTACACAAAATTTCACAGCAATTCGATGCTCCTTCAGGCTGTCCATTTTACAATCCGACAACCGAAAAAAACACTCTTTACTAAACTGCGTGTAATTCATCAACAAATGAAGATATCTGCGACTGAAATACCGCGTTTTAATCAGCTGATTTATACGAACCTAGCGACACCAAGCGGATTCTCCTGAAACTACCTAGAGCCACGAAATTCAAACAGTCCGCGTATTTTTTGAACAGACCTCGCATAATGACCTGCTTTTATGAGATCATAGAATTCCTGATATTTATTCAAAAGAAACAATGGGAAACCATACATAATGTAAGATATTATGCATGCTATGTTAGACAATATGATTAACAATAATAATAATTAATGTTTTTCCCCCATACATTTTCTTTTTATCTCTTCTTCCTAAAATGCCTGAGACACTGAAAACTACTAAACATTATGTCATTACCAAGTTCCAAAAATATTTATAGAACCTAATAACACAGGAAAGTCTATTGATGTTACTCAATTCACACAATCAGAAGTCGCTTATTACTATCATGAAGATGATATGTATTAAAATTTAAACTCCTGAATCAAGATAAAATGGAATCATTATTGAATAGAATAGTTACAGATATAGAAAAAAAATAGAAGATAATAAAAGATATGTAAAAAATAAAATAAAATAAATCTCTTCCATCAACAAAATTGCCCTTATATGAAATTTGCTTGTAAAATTCATGCTACAAAGGCTTAATTATATCAAAAGCTAAACGTAAAATTCTTAGCAAATTAGGGTATATAATGTAGAGTAAGCAATAAGAATATATTTGACCATGGACTGTCGGTACAAAATTAAAAAGTTTAGCAATATAAAGATAACAATGGGAAAGGTATTCTGGTGGCAAAGTCATTCAGGCTGTGAACGGCTAGAAATAAGTTTTTTAATTTGAAATATTCAAATAAAAATTTGTAGGGTTGCATTTATTGTTGCAGGGAATCGCAGTGACCTTTATCTACTCTAACAGAAACCCCTTTATGAACTGTTTATTTAAATTGAAGAAAATTAAATCTTTCTATTTTACAAACCATTGTTATTTAAGAAGAACCAAAACTGTGACAAAGGAAACATGGTTTGGATGTGTGTTGAAACCAACTTAAAAATAAGCGTAGAGTTGCAGGATATTTAGATACTTGTGTCACATAGTTCTAAAAACATAAAGCATTTGACAGAAAATAACTATGATGATAACTTCAAGGTCATATTAAGAAGTTCTGAAATTCATATGGTTTACAAGGATAGTAAAGATTTGTAGACATCACCTGTAAAATCCTTTAGTTGATGGATTAAATTTACAATAGTTGTAAATATCTACCAGTTAAACACTAATATTAAACTTATGATACAACAAATTACACAAACCTGTATAATGCACTCCATAAGATATTCCTGTGCAATGGCGTCCCTGCAACTGACAACTTGTTCCAAGATGCCTGGTAATACCAACTGTTGAAAATATCAAAATTAAGTAAACAAAATTGAAGAAAGATTTAAAGTACAAATTTAGCTAATATTACGCCAAAAGAAATTAGAAATTTGTGGAATAATTTTTTAAATATACTGGTCTTATACAAGTTTTAAAAAACAAAAGCAAAAAAAATATGTAAATAACCTTATTACAACTTTGAAACATACAAATTTTGTTTATTACTTTGTGTTTATTTCATTCCAAGTTATTTTTTTGAATAGCCCTAGTAGTTTATGATCATATATATGTTAACTATCATTACTTTCTTTGCTACGTGTCAAGCAATGGAAAATTTCATTCAAGTAGTAAAAAAAATTATTAAGAAGGAGAACACATTTTTTAGTATTAATCAGGTTTTTATTTATATCTTGTTTAATCCATTTTTAATTGGTTTAACTGTATATGTACAACTAAAACAAAACTGGAAAAATCAGTTTCAGGTGATAAAAATAAAACTAGTAATATAAAAAAAAGATTTTTTAAGTAAATTCCTACTGAGATTAACAAAGAAAAATTTTATTTTAGTTACCCTAGAGCCTATTTATGATATTGTGTGGTAGCCATGGCAACAGTTTAAGGTTGTACAATGGAGGTTTCAACGACAACCAGATGGAGGGAAAAAATTCATATACGCTTTTGAGAAATATGTTACTAGGTTGGGCAGTGCCAAGATGCTAGACTTCGAACACGAAGATTCTCAGTTTGAATCCGGCCTAACATTATTAAATAAATATTTGAAAGAACTGTAATAACATCAATTGTCTTACTCTATATGTTAAACAAAATGTATTTGAAATTGATTGGAGGAATAAAAATGTATTTTATTAACGATTGAAGGTTTGTACAAATATATTATATAAAGTTATTATTGTTAATTGTAAACAATTATTCCACCACTAAGTGCAATTATTTTCACCTAATGTGATAAGGCACCTTTCGGTCACTTGACCATTATCTAATCAATCATTATATTTATTTACGTCCAAGAGATTGCAGTTTTGGACTATTGCCATTAGGTAAGTCTGTCAGTCTCCTATCTAGTCCAAAAATTCACACACACACACACACATATATATATATATATATATATATATATATATATATATATATATATATATATATATATATGAAGGTAATATATTACTATTGTAAGTAATTTTAGCCACCATTAAGTGCAATAATTTTACCTTGAGTGATGAGGCACCTTTCGGTCACTTGACCATTGTCGAATCACTGATATTTTTCTGGTGTAGATGTTCGGTCCGTGATATTGGCATTTGTTGACGTTACACGCACTTTCTCTTGATCTGTGTGTATGATGTTTTTATATAGTATGTCTTCTGTATATGTTGTTTGTAGATTCATTAAATTGTTGTGTATGTTTTTATAAATGTGGTATTTTTCTAGTGAGTTTAGTTCTATTGGGTTATTATTTATTTCAAGTATGGTTAGGTTATTTTCGTAATTTGTTATTTCATGTTTATGTGATATTAGGTGTGCTGCAAAATTTGATACTTTTTAATTTTTGTTTTTGAATGCTCTATAATGTTCTTGAAATGTTATTTTAAATGATCTGGTTGTTTTCCCTATGTAAAATGCGTTACAGTTGTTACATATAATTTTGTAAATTCCTGATATGTTATGTTTTTCTGAATTTGTTTTGTGGTTTGTGTTATTAAGATAATTTATTATTTTGTTGTTTGGTTTGTATGTTGGAGTGTAGTATTCTTTGTTGTATATATTTGTTATTTTTTCCATTTTGTTATTGGTGTATTTATATTTTAGGTAATTTTTTTATTTTTATTATTTTTTTGTTCCGGTTGTAGTGTTGTGTTGAGGTTAGGTTTTTTTGTGAATTTATTGTATATATTTTTTATAAGGTGTTTGTTGTATCCATTTTCTATTGCTATTTTTGTAATGTTATCTAATTCTTCATTTAATTTTTGTTTGTTATCCTGTGTGTATTTTATTGCTTTATCATGTTATTGTTAAGTGTTAATTTTGTGTGTCCAGGGGTGGTAAGATTTGTAGTGTATTGTGGTGTTGTTGGAAGTAGGTTTCCTGTATACTGTAGTTTCTATTTTATTATCATTTATATTTAATGTGATGTCGAGATAGTTGACTGTTCTATTTGTTTCTGTTTCAGAAACATGACATAACTAACATGTACCCTAGCATCCCAATACAAGAAACCATAGAAATAATAAAAAACAAAGTAATACACAGTAACGAAAAAAGAAACACAATAGATAGTATCATTACGCTAATCAAACACATATGTAACCAAAATTACTTTCAATTTAACAATAAATACTATAAACAAACAACTGGACTCCCCATGGGATCACCCATATCATCTGTCATGTCAGAAATATATTTACAACACTTTGAACAAATAATAATTAAACCTATACTAAACACACACAATATTTCACTATGGACAAGGTATGTAGACGATATACAGTTGGCGCCGCTTATTGTGATCACGGTTAATGTTATCATTCGGTTATTGTTATCGTTTCATTGAAAAACAAACACGGACGTATATTAATACATTGTGATTAGGCCGCTTATTGTAATCATCTGTTCGCTTATTATTATCATTTAATTTGCCATTCAAAATCATATGCGTCCACGTATACTAGCATAGACCAAGTAAAAATGTCTACAAAGTAGTGTAAACAGCACGTGCAACACACAATGACGCCCAATTCATATTTTTAGAATGACAGAAATACTTTATAACGGTTTCAGCACTTAGCACAGTTCTCAGAATGTCTCCCTTACTCTTTGTTTACGCAAACACCCTAGCCTCGCTTGAGTCGTCTTTAGTTGTTTGTTAACATTAGTTGATGTTACTACTGAGCCATTTACAGTACAGTCCTACTGTATTTTTTAACAGTGAATTTTTATGAACGTTTATTACAGTATTTCAGTGCGATTTTACATAACTTAATTTTTAAAGATCTTTTTTGTTTGTTTTGTAGAGTTTAGTGTCACTTGAAGATTCAAAGGACAGTATAGCAAGATGTCCGAATCTCAAAAGAAACGACGCGATTTAAGTCTTAAACAAAAACTTGATATTCTAGATAGGTACAGTAAATTACCAAAAATGAGTCAAAGAAATGCTGCTTCTCAACTTGGCCTTTCTCAACCTCTCTTATGTAAAATATTGAACAACACATAAAAAAATCTTGTCATTATCAAACTGTAATGCAAATGTAGACAACAAAAGACATCGTTCTGGTTAGGATCCGCAAGTGGAATCAGCTTTGAAATTGTGGTTTAAAAATGTTCGCGAAAAAGATGCTCGAGTTGACGACCCACTAATGCGTCTAAAAGCTGAGGATCTTGCCAAAAAAATAGGAAAACAGGATTTTAAAGCCACAGATGGATGGTTCAATCGATGGAAGAAAAGGGAAAACATTGTTTACAAGAAAACGTGTGGTGAAAAAAGAAATGCTGATTTTGTTGGAGCTGAGGACGGGTTACAATACGAATGGCCAAAGATTTTGGCCGAGTATTCTTCTAGCTGCATATACAATGCAGATGAAACAGGACTTTATTATCGTGCTTTACCCGAACATACTTACTTATTTAAAAATGAAATTGCTAACGGCTGTAAAATATGTAAACAAAGAATAACTGTTTTGTGTTGTGTTAACATGGTTGGTCATAAAGAAAAACTCTTAATTATTGGTAAATCTAAAAATCCACGTTGTTTTCAAGGTATCAAAAAGCTACCGGTTGAATATCATTCAAACTCCAATGCTTGGATGACATCAAAAATTTTTAATGAATGGCGGACTAATTGGGATACCAGCCTCAAACGCAACATTGTCCTTCTACTAGACAACTGCACTTCACATAATGACATAAGCACTACGCTAAAACACATCAAAGTGATTTACCTTCCGGCCAATACTACATCAATTATTCAGCCATGTGACTAAGGCATAATTAAAAATCTCAAAAGTTTTTATCGACGAGAGATGCGTGCTAGAATTATAGAAAATATGGATGAATTTCAAACCCTTACCTCAAATGAATTGGCTAAAAAAACTTCTTTACTCGATGCTATTCATCTGATAGCAAAATCTTGGAATGAAGTTTCTGAAAAAACTCTGAAAAATTGCTTTAGAAAAGGTGGTTTTTTTGTTGAAGGAAATCGAGAGCAAGCTACATCTGAGGAAGACTCTGAAGAGAACTTGAAGCCTTTCGATTTGTCCTTAAAAGAATATACTGAGTGGATGGAAGTTGACGATAGTATTGAAACAGCAGCGGAAATGACTGAAGACGATATTTGTGAGGTAGTTGCTTCAACATCAAAGTTACTGAAGAAGAAGAAGGCACCGATGATGACGAAAATGATAAATGTGTACCGCAAAGATCTAAGCAGGAAGTTCACCAAGCTCTTGAGATTCTAAGGCAGTTTGTTCAACAAAAAGCAGAAAATTTCAACAAACATTATGAATATGAACAATTTATAAACAATATTTTACGAGAAGACTACAGACAGTCACATATAGAAGAATTCTTCGAGAAAAGGTAAATGTAAATTTGAAGTGTAAATAAGATTGAAGTGTTTTATAATGAAGTTTTATGTGTTAAAATGTTTTGATCAAGTGTTTTACGTAGTTCTATATACTGTATTTTTTTCAATTATGCTAGATTCAGTGTTTAAAAAAAATCTACAGTCGAATAAAATAAACTGACATGAAATATGCCCACTAATTTTAACAAGTAGAAAACTAAATTACAGATATTCTACTACTGTACATAAAACTGTCCGGAATAGCATCAAAATTTGGTAAGTACAGTTTAATTATAGTGTTACAGAATTAGAATTACTTGATGTAATGATAGGCTTAAAGGTAGGATCGTTCAGAACAAACAGTTGTGGCAATAATACAGTGAGTTCAATACAGTACGGCTATAGACTACATCATGATTAAGCGTTCGGTTATTGTTATCGTTCGGTTATTGTTATCAAATATGCTTCTGACAAATATGATCACAATAAGCGGCGCCGACTGTACTTGTAATATACCAACCTACCATTCACAACGAACACATCATAATATTAAACAAACTAAATACATACAACGAAAACATACAATTCACCGTTCGACAATGGTCAATGACCGAAAGGTGCCTCATCACTCAAGGTAAAATTATTGCACTTAAGGTAGATAAAATTACTTACATAGTAATATATTAACTTCATAAAGTCAGTGCAACGGAAAAACAATGGATAATGTTAAATATCAAGAATATATATATATATATATATATATATATATATATATATATATATATATATATATATATAAGTTACGTGTTATATTAAGCACGAAAGGTTTTTAAAAAATGATTTTTATTTTTACAAACCTTTGAATTTAATAAACAATTAATTTGGAAAACTGTTACATAAATTATACTTAATAAAACAATACAATTGATATGCACTCAATTGGAGTGGAAAACGTCTGTGCGATACAGAGGCGACTTACACACTGCCGGGGCTCTGTTCTCACCACCTATATAATACAAAAGCTGCGTAAGCAGGAATTTTCCTAGCACGCATTTAATTATGAAATGTTCACATAAAATGTTCATATAACTTATATATATATATATTGATTATTTAAAACTAGATATTAATAGTCTGTCAGAAGGAAGGTAAATGAAGTTGTTAAAAATGGTAGAAATTAGGGAGAAGGTAAAAGGAGTTTTATCTGATGTTGAGGTTAGGAGGTTCTCTAGATTTGGTGTACCACTGGTATGACAACTCCCTTCTTCTAAATTCTGAAAGGATCTTTTTTTCTTTTTCTCTTTTTTGATAGACAAACATCATTATGTGATCGAAATATTTCAATAGTGTGATAAGTCTTTATATGTGTCTATTTATTTATTTCCAAGAGATTGTAGTTTTGGACTATTGCCACTAGGTAAGTCTGTCAGTCTCCTATCTAGTCCAAAATTCCTATATATATATTTTTAGGTTAGTTTTGGTTGGTAAAGATTATTTAGATTTTTTGGACTAGGAGACTGACAGACTTACCTTGGTAAGAGTCCACTCTGTACTCTTGAAATAGAAACACATAAAAGCACTTAAACAATGATATATTTCAACCACACAGTGGTCTTTGTCAATCGAAGAGAAAACACAAAAAGAAATATGAGAGAATGAAATAAAATAATTATAAATTGTAATCACAGATTGTGTAGAGTTGAAATCAGATGCACAGATTAAAATATATATATATATATATATATATATATATATATATATATATATATATATTGTTTCCATGAGCATATGAGTGATTATAGTTTATATAAGTCTGTCAGGGGAAAAGAGATTGGAGACGTCTAAGGCTATGAGAAAAAAAAAAAAAAAAAATTAATGGATTTATCTGATGTTGAGGTTAGGGTATTCTCTGGACTTGGTATACTACTGGTATGATAGTTCCCACCTTCTCAGTTCTGAGGGATTGCAATCAGGGGGGAGTGATTTAATTATTTTTGTGGTATAGCAGTCATCAAAAGTTGTGATGTTGTGACTCGCAGCATGTCGAGCTGTTGGTCTACAATTATGAATATGGATAGACCAACAGCTCAACATGCTGCGAGTCACAACATCACAACTTTTGATGACTGCTATACCACAAAAATAATTAAATCACTCCCCCCTGATTGCAATCCCTCAGAACTGAGAAGGTGGGAACTATCATACCAGTGGTATACCAAGTCCAGAGAATCCCTTAACCTCAACATCAGATAAAAACATTTTTTTTCCCCCCTAATAGCCTTAGACGTCTCCAATCTCTTTTCCCCTGACAGATTTATATAAACTATAATCACTCATATGCTCATGGAAACAATATATATATCTTTAATCTGTGCATCTGTGACATCTGATTTCTACTCTACACAATCTGTGATTACAATTTATAATTATTTTATTTCATTCTCTCATATTTCTTTTTGTGTTTTCTCTTCGATTGACAAAGACCACTGTGTGGTTGAAATATATCATTGTTTAAGTGCTTTTATGTGTTTCTATTTCAAGACTACAGAGTGGACTCTTACCAAGGTAAGTCTGTCAGTCTCCTAGTCCAAAAAATCTAAATAATCTTTACCAACCAAAACTAACCTAAAATATATATATATATATAAATCTTGTTGCTGTTCATGACGAGCTGGTTGTTAATTCTTGTTACACTTTTGCTATTACTTGCGACCAGACTTTTTGTTAACTAAAAGTTGTTAAATTGTTAACTTACACTTGAAGGAAACATTTTCGTCTTACGACTTCTTATAAGTCATAAGACGAAAACTTTTTCTCTCAAGTAATAGCAAAAGTGTAATAATATATATCAGGAGAGTGTAAACTGATAAATGGAATTTAATTATGGATGAAAAATATCTTTTTCTGAGTTAGTATAGTTTCTAATATAAAGAGGCGAGTATATTATAAATGAGATTAATCTGTTCCCAGATTTTTTTCTGTTTAGTCTAGATTCATTTTATGTTCTATTTCCTATATTAATTTTCTCATGACGTAGATAAATTAACATTTTCTATTAACCCTAGACTATTCACACTGAATAATGTGAGTACAGTGTAAAATAAAAAGAACTATTTATTTCATTTCCAGCAGAAAACTTATTTATAAAAGCTATTATTTTAGCAATTACCTTTTTAAAAAATTTAATAATATTACATTCAAAACAAAATATTTACCTTTCGGTATTTATCCAAGTTGATGCTCTCTAGCTGAGAAAGCCTAACCAGATTTGTTCCAACAAGAATACGTAGTTCTTCTCTTTCTTTTTCTCGCCTTTCTTTATCTCGTGAATGACCCTGATGCTGCATCCGAACCCAGAGCTTGTTCATTTCCGCAAAATTCATTAACACAAAATCAATAGAATCTCGCACCTGGAACATATGATTTTATGGGTTTCTAAATGGGTCCATGAGAGGCTAGCAACCAATTTGTGATGACACGTGTATTTTCGCTTTTCGGGAAATAGTTTTCTTTGTTTTACAGTGTTAGTTTTTCAGTGCAGCTTTCAATTTTTTTTAAACTCTAGATTACTTATGTCTATGCCTTGTCACACGATTACTTATGTATCGTAATTTGACTACCCCAACTTTTTTTAATAGCTAAAATAATGTGTTTCTTTTAATGTGTTAAACATTGTAATAGCCCATACTTCTTTAGCGCTTAAAAAAAAAATGTTATAGTAGCTACGAATCCTACTATTAGAAAGAAAACTATCAATTACGATGACTATGTTTAATGGAATTGTGAAACACAAATGTTTCAAAAAGTCTTTTAAATATAATAGTAAACACATTGTATTTACAAAAAAAAAAATAATGAAACAAACGAATGAGTTGTAGAACAGGGTTTTAATAAAATTTAAGAATTTTTAAGAAGAAATGTTAGAGCACACAATCTTTAAAAAAGTCACACAATTACTTACGTATCGTCAAAATGACAACGCTGTTTCACTAAGACGCATACAAACTTTAGCGGAAAAACTGTGCTTCCGACATCGGTTGTTATAGGTAGGAAGATGCTGAGAAGACGGATGCGTGCGAACCGCTCATTTGCCAGATACAGAAATTTTTTTTTAAAATGGAGTGTTGTCATTTTGACAATGTAAAAGTGATCTAGGGTTAAGTGATTTAAGTTTTAGTTATTTTGGGTGGGTTACAATGGATATTTTACCAGGACCAAGTGGTCTTCAAACACCATGTGACACGCGTAAAACACATGCAATACATTGAATTCAGACGATCAATTGAACAATATGGAGGATGAAGAGTATGAAACAAAATCAGGATTCCAAGATCCAGACTATGAGACTAACCCGCCCCGCGGAGAAAAACAACCAAATTGCCATGAAGAATATTCCATTAAAAAAAATTAATTTCATGCGTAAAAGCCAAACATAAGTGGAAGGAGTGTATATATTTTGTATTTAATGCTTTACTTTAGTATAAAAGACTAATTTTAGAACCAATCAAATAGCATTAGTGAATGATAACAGACATTTGGGTTCGTTAGCAAGAATGTAGATAAAACGTCTGTATATTAAAAAAATGTGAGAGAACAGACAAAATACAGTTCTATTATAAAACAAATATTTTGGGTAATTATTTATGGCAAAGAAGACCCTCCTCAGGAGTGCACGGTAACCAGAGTTGCTGATTAGCAAGGAAGACCGTCCCCAGGCATGAGGGATAGCTACAGTTACCAGACTATCAAAATGGCGGATGGTCATACAGTTACCAGACATGACAATGGTCATGTCGAAAGTATCTCTTACATCGATTTGCATCATATTACTTTGAAAGCTATGTAAAAAAAATATATATTTTGGCATATCCCATATATTATTTTAACCCATTGAAATACTTGGATGGAACATTTCTGCCTTACTGCAGTGGCGCTGTAACATTTCTGAACGGAACTGTTCCATCCAGTGTAGCTCCTAGTAGTTTCAGGTTTTTCTGCTGTATCGCAGCATTTGCCAGGATGAATATTGTTACTAAGTAACAGCAATTATGTTCTATAAATATTTTGTTTTTATGGAGGGGTTACCTTTCTGGAAATACGAATATAATAACTTAACATCGCATGACGTTTTGAGGTTGTGTTTGGTTTAAACAATGTCTTATCAGGACTTACACGAAAGTGAAATAGTCAGATTTATTTATATTAATGTTTATGTGATTACTGGAGATAATTATTAAATAAATAAGACGGTTGAATATCGAGTCAAAAGTTTATTTATTTAGTACAACGTTTTGGCAACTAATTTGTTGCCCTTATCAAGCCTGAAAACAATTTTAGTTATAGTCAACATACATTTAATTAAATAATTAAATTAATAAAATTATAATAGTAGTTTAATAAGTATAAATTTCAAGTAATTCGTCCTGAAAGTTTCAAGATAATTTAATGCAAAACAAAAAGTTATAGTTGTTTTTATAAAAGTATTTAAAAGTGCCAAATTAATAGGAATTCTCAGGTTGCACCCGGCTCTGAAAAACTGGCATGCCAATGGGTTAATAGGCGTTTTTTTAGTAGTGAATGCATTAGCATCTGAATTTCATGGATTATCTTCAATTTAGGAAAATATTAGTAAAGTTCTAAATGAGGTGCTGTGACCATTAAATTCATTTATTTCTGTTTGTATTTCTCAATAATTTTCAACATTCTCAATACAACAGTGAAATTCCTAGTTACTATAAATACATTAACATGCATTAAGCATATTTACTCACAGTGCCTTCTGCTTCGTCTCCAGTTGTTTCTGCAACATCTGGTAACACATTCCTTGTACACTGAAGTAAATAGTTACGAAGAAACAAGCCTCGTAAAGGGTGCTGAACTCCTCGGCACATTTCTACTAGATCTTTAAGTAAGTCCCGCTTTAAACTCACACAATTTGTTTTAATGTAAACCAGACCGACAGTAATAAGTAAATACCTGAAAAGAAGTTAACATCAGAGGTTATCAACACCTTTTTTTTACATATGAGAACTGTGGTTAGTGTAACACTGTCTGAAAGAAATAATCAAGAGGAGAGTACTACATAACAAATAACAACGTCAATTCTTATTGGAGAAAGATAACACACGTGAAAAGTGTTACATGTGAAAAAAAAAATCTAGAAACAGTCTAACCAACACCGAATGTAAAAACAATAATAAGAAAATAACCTTTGTGTAAAAAGTAAACAAATTTTTATTTTAGAGAAAAACAAATTCCAAAACTAACAAAGGATCATGGGGTAATAATGTATGAAATCTCATTTCAACTATAATATGAAATCTGATTTCAGCTGTCATAGATTTAATCTTCTATATATTTCTATCTTCTGGGTTGATTAAACTCTTATTATTACTTTTTTTTTATGGAAAAGGATGCTCAATATTATAAGGATGTATGAAAAAGCAGGTTAATGAATTTTGCAAATTATACAAGTAAAAATTTGAATATTTGGCTAAGTTGGCCATGTTGTTCAAGTTCCTCTGAGAAAGATGATTTGAGAAGAGTTACCAGACTGAATGGAGTGATTTCTTGATGCAAAAAAACGATTAAGTAACTTGTATTTTAACCTTTACAATGGGTATTAGAGGATATTTCAGAAGGCAATAGAATAAAAAAAAAAGTATGATGTGATATAGTAGAACTACAATTATTTGAAACAATTGGGGCTGAGCCCCATTCGGTTAAACAAAAATTCGGATTTGTTCGAAAAAAGTAACATTGTTAATCAATTATTGTCTGTATATGGCAAACGGGATAAAAAAATGTTTCTGAGCTTTTCTGCAAAGAATTGTACGCAAAATTGGGTTTCTTATAGAACGTTGTTGCAAAAATCACTCGAAAATGGCATCTTCTAATTCTCTGTTTTTGTTGCCTTCATTGATTTTCTTGAAGAAATTCATCTCCATTTTCAATCACTGAAATGAGGTTTAAAAGTGTAGGATTGTTTCTATTATTGTCTGAAATTGTTTATTGCGCAACACTGTACATCTCAGCCAACTGTATACCTGTAACTCCTTTATAAGATTGATCTATAAATTTGTTTATCTGCTATCGATAAGAAGACACATTTATCACAAACAAAATATGAGAGATTATCAAAATTCGGATAGTTGGATTTTTTGAAAAATTAAACCTCTAAACAAACAACACACAACCTGCTCCACTTTTAGTAATTGTCTTGTGGATTAAAAAGGCCAACACTATAGTGAGATCTTTTCCACATAACAACTAAACACTTAAGTGGTGGAAATTCAAGTTTTATTTTCAGCATCATCTCTTCTTACCGCCATTAACAAAAGGCTCTTCTTAGGAAACGGATGAGGTTTTACTCACATGATTTTTTAATTAAAGCTAAACATATTTCAGAATTAAATTCGGGACTATAAAAGAGAGTACATCCCTGGACCCCATTTTTAATTAGGATTGCACATTTTCAACTTCAGAATTATGGAGGATATAGTTTTCTATGTAGCTTAACTGGATGGGTCACAAGCTAAGAGTTAGGACCGTTTAAAGTGCAGCTCAGATACTATACACTGTGGATATTTCTTAATAAAGGGCCAAAGTGTTTGATTGCCAGTGAAAAAAATTAAAGCTTTAGAAAAGCAAGTTTACTGCTATATTTTGGATTAGAGTTTGTCAAGCTCTGGCTACTTCAGCAGTACCAATTAGTAACGTTTCACATAAGTAAAAATTTCTTATCTGTACGCTGTGGATATATCCTAATAAAGGGCTAAAGAGTCTGATTACCAGTAACAATGATTGAAGCTTTAGAAAAGCAAGGTTACTGCGATAATCTGGATTATAGTTTGTCATGCTTTGGTTATTTCAGCAGTACCAATAAATAACTTTTCAGATAAAGTCAAAATGTCTTATCTGTACATTGTGGATATTTCCTAATAAAGGGCCAAAGTGTGGGATTACCAGTGACAATGATTAAAGCTTTAGAAATGGAAGGTTACTGTGATGTTCTGGATTAGAGTTTGTCAAGCTCAGGCTATTTCAGCAGTACCAATAAGTAACTTTTCAGATAAGTCAAAATATCTTATTTGTACACTGTGGATATTTTCTAATAAAGGGCCAAAGTGTCTAATTACCAGTGACAAAGATTAAAGCTTTAGAAAAGCAAGGTTACTGTGATATTCTGGATTAGTTTGTCAAGCTCTGGTTATTTCAGCAGTACCAATAAGTAATTTTTCAGATAAGTCAAAATTTCTTGTCTGTAAGCTGTGAATATTTTCTAATAAAGGGCTGAAGTATCTGTTTACCTGTGACAAAGATTAAAGGTCTAGAAAAGCACAGTTTCAGCGGTATTCCAGATCAGAATTGGTCAGACTCTGACTCTTTCAGTACTACCAAGGAGTAACTTCTGATAAGTCAAAATTTCTTATTAGTAGATGTATGAATGGAAGTGAAAGTGCCTATGTAGAAATGTTTAGTGATTAAAATGCACTATATGTTTAGTGATTAAAATATATCGATATATATATATTTGTATAGAAAGATTAGCAGTACTGTTGTATTTCTTGGGATAATGAGAGGGATAGAGTATCACACACAACTTAGTTGGTACACACAATCCAAACCCCTCACATTATAGGCAGAAGTGATTGAAAAAACTATATTCATTCCTAAACACAGTCCACTTTTGTGAAGAATAATTCATGTACAAATTAATAATTTTTTAATGTATTATGTTAGGAATATAACATATTACAATCTTATATTACGAACTGACATGTAATACTTACAATCGTGGTACAATATTGCCAGCATACTGAACCAATTCATATAGATCAGCAACTTTACGGCCCTTTTGAAATTCGTCCAAGAGATAGATCTCCAGATGTCGTAGTTCATCAGTAATTGCCATATCTAGTTATATTAGTCAAGGACAAATAAATTATTTAACTTTGGAGCACTGAATAGTAAAATGTCTTGTAAACTAACATAGTTGAAAAAGGTTATATAGTTGATGTTTATGTATGTAATAAAGACAAAAGACTGATAATTACGTAGAAAAATTTACATTTTTGTAACTGGCAGCACTATTTTATTTTCTCTGCATGATAAGGTACAATTCATTTGAACAGCAGTAATGTTATGTTCCAGATATACTATGAATAGAATTTTTTATGAAAAAATTCTTCAACAAAATTCATTTTTCAAAATAATTCTGGATATGAAATGAATATAACAAACAATATGTAACATCTACCTCACTGAATAATAAGTCTAGAAATATTGAGGTAGATATATTACAAAGTTAATTCGAGTTGTTTAATACACTGTGGTGAAATTGTATAAAGTATGTACAGTACAATATCACTTTAAAGGCAGCGAGTTGTAGGGTGAACATAACTTGGGAATTCCTGGTAGAAGAGTAACGGTACAGGATTATAGTAACATAGCATTTAAGTTAATTTTACTTAAATTGCAATCGGAAATTAAAAGGAAAAGCTTTTTTACAAAAAAACAAAACCAAGTAACCGACTATTTTAAAAAAGCTTAAATACTTATGTATGTGATATATGTACACAAGTTCTATACTAATGTAAAGTGACTATTCAGTAAAATGTATTCCACTTGTGTATTGTATTATTTGTTTGTATTAGGGCTTACATATCTGTAACATACTTTATAAAACTGAAAGTAAAAAACACTGTGTTAATAACATTGTTTAGTTAACAATTACTATCTTATATTATACAGTATTTGAGTGAGTTTGCCATCTATGGATTATCTATGGTTTTTATTATCCGTGGTGATCGTGTTCAACAATTCTGTGGATAATTGGGAGTTGCCTGTACTATATATTTTTTTACTGCAATATGTAGAAAAATTAATAACTTTGTGAAAAAATGTAAGTGTTAAAATTTTTAATTTAAAATTCACATGGCAATGTTTCCAAAATACATGTTATTAAACAACTAAAGTACTTTGTCTAACAGGCTCCAGAACAAAATTCGGGAGAAAACTTTGAAGAACTTTAACGTAGTTCATGCACAGTTCCACATCAAACTGCCTACCAGAACAGTCCTGTGTAGAATGCAATGGCATGCCGTATAGTTCTTTTTCTCCTATGAGTTTTGTTAGGGCTGATAAATAAAACAGATGATCTGTAGAACTCATTCCCAAAGTGTTTATTGAGTAGTACTAAACATTATGTTCTTTGTACTTGACTGGCACAGACCTTGCTACAATGGTCCTGAGATCCCTTTAAGTGATCTACCAAATGTAGTACTGTGTAGGTTCTGAGGCTATAATAGCATAGGCACAATGCTCTAGTCCATAGTGCTCAAAAATTCATTTGGGGTTTGTTTGTTTATTTTTGCGATAAATAACAAGTATTTTGACGAGGTAGATTACGGTTATGACTATTTTTTCATATTTTGATTTGTAATAAATGTATGCATTAGTTTCTTTATAAAGAACAATTGCTTTGTGTAAAACTAATTGCAAAACCATGTAACAGAAGAAGTGTAGAAAACTGAAATAATTCTGTCTAGTGAGTAGATTGATCTGACCAAATGATGGTCCTCTGCAACTAATATCTCCTAGAACATAAAATATTGAGGCAGTACAAAGAATATTTACCCACATCTTTAAATTGTTTAAAATTACTGCACACTAGTTGCCAATAAAGCATGCATTATGAAGACAAAAAAATGAATGTGTATGCATTTACTAATGCTATAGTAATTTCATCATTCCTAGCCTGCTTTATGGGAATGATATATGTTGTCTCAACCAATTACACACATAAAAAAATAAAATAAACTTTAATAAGGGGCAACAAAAGAAATTTTATCAATGCAAAGTCAAATACACAATCGAGTGCCTGGTTTATCCAACCACTTTGTGTGAATTATTTGAAATTAGGTGATAAGAATTGAAGAAAGTACATGTCAAAATGAAAAAAAATGGTTGTAAAGATATTTATAAACACATTTAAAAAAATTTTTATTTTTTTTTACAATTTTGTAGATTTTTTACAATCTGTATGCTTTAATTTTTCATACCTTACAAATATGTCATGTGAGTGGACTGCTTAAAATATCCCTCATAGCTCCATAAAAATTTCTTTTGAGACATTTTTTTCTTTCTAAATGGTTGTTTACGTCAAAGTTGTACTATAAACGATTTTCTTGTAGATCAAACAAGAGCGTAGTTTAACATTAGAATTAACAAAGATATCACCCCAAGATATGACCAAACTTTAAACGACATCTAGACCGCACAACTAAATCGTATTCACTTACAGGTTCAATGAACTTCCTAATAATTTAATCCCTAAACAGATGTAATTTACAAAATAATGTAGTAAAGGATACACAGCTCATAATAACTCTTTGGTGAAAGTAACGAGGTCCTCAGTTCGCCTAACATAGTAGAAGCATGTTTCAGTCCATCCATAAGTTTACTTTTATCCAGACATCTCTTCATTTGAAATGCCTGCCCTTTCACTATGCTCAAGGCTTCATCAAGTAGTTTGTCCTGCTCTTCCATTGGAGACAGCTGAGGTGTCATCGTTTCTGAAACAGTTAGTGTTTCCATCAATACTTTTGTTCTTAATATAATACAGCAAAAAACTAAAAATCTGTTGTTCTAAAAATTTATTTTGATGAATTCATCACAGGTAAAATTACAAAAACAATATTGTAGTAGCATATATTAAAGCCATGCAGTTAGACCTTATGTTGTCTCCCTACTAATAAATATTTTAAAAATGTATATTTTCAATACACCCTTGACATAGGATTACCTGCGAGCAAAAACTGCCCTATCAAAGACATAAAAAAAGGTAGGGAGCACTAAGGATAAGATATGAAGCTTCCCTGATACTAGGAGCGAGAGAGGAGAATCTTAGCTTGTGTAGAGAGGTTTGCTCACCTGAAGTAAACTTTGGGTCTCTACCATACTAATAGAAGGATGCTTGTGTCAAGTAGTTTACATTTTAAAAAGACAACAAATTCGTTTAAAGACCAACTTCCCTTTAACTAAACACCTACATGAAATTTTGAAATTATAATGAAGCCTTTATACTGGCTACAAGGCAAAGTGACTTTGGTTTTTAAATCAAAAACAGAAAAACTAAAAGGAGGTGTATAAGCTACCATGGAAGTATCAGTGTTTACCATGATACACAATTGGCCAGAAATAAAAAATGGATGTAGTAAATGTTGTTTTTTATTCAATAATTTTCTAACAAATCAGCTTAATAAATAATTTCCTTTTGTTACTACTCAATATTATATTTTTTTTGTACTAAGTTTATGTGGCAATATTTTGGCAATTTGTTAGTACTATTTAAATGTAGAAATTTTTGCAATACAATATTAAAATATATACAGATAAGTTACAACAAATAACTTCACTTTAATCAAAATAACAATGTGAATAATCACCATAATCATTTTGCTGTTGTTGACTAGCATTCATGTAGTATATGTAAAAGGAAGTGTATAACCTAAGTATCAGTGTTTATCATGATACACAATTATGGAGAAAAAAATTGATGTAGTAAGTGTTGTTTTTTAATCAATCATTTTCTAACAAATCAGCCTAATAAATAATTTACTTTTGTTATTACTTGATATTATTATTTTTTGTACTAAGTATATATGGTAATATTTTGTTATTTAAATGTAAACATTTTACGATAAAATATTAAAATATATACAGATAGGTTACAACAAATAACTTCACTTTAATCGAAATAACAATGTGAATAATCACCATAATCATTTTGCTGTTGATGACTAGCATTCATGTAGTACATGTACTGATTCATGGATTAACACTGCACACAAATATTCACAGCCTCTGACACTGGACTGGTTAACAAAATTACAATATTTTATTGCAAGATAAGATAACACCTTGATCAAATAGAACAGAACCAACAATTAATGTCGACACAAAGTCTACCATGTTGTAAATCACACTTGTTAATTATTATTCACTAAATACAACACAAATTTACAACACATAACATATCTTATGTTATCAAACACTATCTTAACAATGTTCAAAGGCTATCTGTGTACTGATCACGATAGGTAGGCCTGTTGCAAAACTGGATCTATAATTTTATTCTAATGACATGAATAATTTAAACTGATTTCATTAAAAACCACTAATAAATTTAATGCGTTACTGCAGGTCATCTGGTTGACATGAAAATTTCATTCACGTATATTAGGGTGTGATATAAAGTTTTAACACAACAATGCTTTAATTGTAGTTAGAATAGAAAAGTAAAACAGATTATAGAAGTAAAATGTTATTGCTATAGCTAATTTAAAATAACCAGCTGCTAGATTACGCAATTTTAAACCTAATTACAGAAGATTAAAATTGATTATGGGTGTAATTATACATGTAACTATTAAAAGCCTTTATCACCGTACTTCTAAATATACCTTATGTCTATAAAAAAATCAAGAAGAATTAAGACATTGAGGTGAAGTTTTTAATAGTAACTTAATTACAGTGTTTTAATTTTACAGAACACTAAACTTATTTAATTAATTTAAAATGATTTAGGAATAAATACAAATCAAACAATATTTGATCCTTTTGTAGTTTTCTTCCTACACAGATGTAAAAGTAGTAAATAGAAATTTTTTGTTGAAAATATCATCTAATAGTATAAAACATTATACAATTTATTTATAAATGTTAATAATAACTCCTTTTTAACATCATTAATAAATTTATTCATTTCTATAACCCTTAACTAACACCATGTTAAAACATTACTTAACAAACACCATACGTCTGACAGACACCATTATGTATTTTGGAATTAGTAATCATTAAACACTTTTAAAAACATATTTTAATGACATAATCTTAATATATTAGTGCGTTTTACAAAGAGATGCTTAAAATCGATTAAAAATAATTTAATATTACTAACAAAAAAATTTTCTTTACCGGAAAATTGTATTTTCTTTAAAATATTTATTTTGTAATCTAAACATCGTAATTTGTGATAATGTAAAGCTATTTCAATGTTGTCGAGCTATACAACATAATAGTAGTGCTAATAAAGTAAAATAGAAAAAAAACTCACTTATGTTCAATTCTTTTTTAGTCCTTCTTTCTAAATCAATTTTTGCACACTTTCCTTGAACATTCTACACAAATCGCTACTCCACATTGCTGGCAAGGATATTTTGTTCGTCTCTTCAATTTCGGGGGACAGGTAGAGCACGTTTTCCTGGTTTCAAAAAATTCTGGGATATCAAAGTTTGTCTCTTGATCATCAATCTTTAAAATTCTCCGGATTGAAAAAACTAAATCCCTGGGCAGATTTCTTATGGTTTCGATTCTTCGTCTCATATGAGGATAAGTTAAACTGTTGGCCAAACACTTCATAAATTCAAAGCGACTGAGTCTATTAGTGTCTTTGTAACTTTGGTGAAGTATGTAACTATTTACTCCACATCCAACATCAACAAGAGTATAGAAAATAGCCATTGGCCAACGTCTAGTTCTTCCGCTGGCTGTATAGTTGGCACATTTCTGATCAACTCCATCAACACCCCCTTTTGTCATGTTGTAAAATGCAATTATTTCTGGTTTTCCAGAGCACTCATCAACAAAAGGTGTGTAATGCATCGAAGAAACCAAAATGACAGCTTTGGATTTCTTTGGAACATGAGACAGAATAGTTATGTCCTTAATGAAACCATACAAACTAGAATTCACTAAACGTGATTTGTTTGGTTGAAACTGAAGAGGAATTTCCGGCTTGTTCTTTTTTAGGGTACCAACATACGTCAATCCTCGATTTAACAGCTCATTCACTAGTTTGATTGAGCTGAACCAATTATCAGCTGTAATATTGCGATGTGACCCTTCAATGGGCTTTGCTAGTTTTATTACAGCTTGAGAAGGAATTAGTAAATGTTTTTCATCATCTGATAAATCCTTTGCACAACTTCCTTTTCCACTATATATATACCGGTTGTACACATAGTGTGTCCTAGCATCTGTCATGCACAAAATCTTCAAGCCATATTTGGCAGGCTTCCTTGGCATGTACATTCTAAACTTACAGCGTTCTTGGAAAGGGACCAGCATTTCATCAACGATTTCATCATGGATCAGGTTCTGAAGGTCCTTCCAAAACATCATACACCAAATTCTCAAGATCGTTATTGAATCCATCACTATTCACAGTTACTAAGTTCATAACTGGTCTTCCATGTGATGGACCAGGTTTATCAGGGTTTTGATAATCCATATTTATTAAAAAAGAAACGTAAAAAAAGCACACACTTACACTAAAAACAATATATACAAAGTTTGGAATGAACGAATAATCTTACTTAACAGACACGATACTTTTGAGAGACGGGAGAATGGGACGCACTACACTAAAATGACTTTGGAAAAGGCAAACGTAGACAAAAACAAACAGGACCTTCACTACACAAACTATAGCACTCAACTGAAAGGTAGACGGGTGGGGGAAGCACAAAAAATTCGTAGGCGGAAGATATACGGGTTTTTAAATTCGCGACCATCTCTGAGACGTATGGTGTCAGTTAAGGGTTAAAAATGAGCTACAAACATTTCTACTTTTGAATTTCTTCTTCTACTGTTGGTATTTCTTGATTTTTTCTCATTTAAACCTTTTTCAATACGATTTAAAGAAGTTAGAGTGAATGTTTTTTTTTTAATAAAATGTTTGCAATGCCACTTTGATCAATAAATTTAAAAATATATTTGGCATCAATATTATTACAAACTATTGAAAAATGAATTATCAAAGACATTTTGCTTTAGCAAAAATTAGATAAATGGGCTGTTTGACTCAAGAACCAGCGTTTGAGAAATCTGTCCTAATTTTACCTCAGTGTTAATTTTCATACATGTGTTAGTTATATAGTTATAACACAAATTATATTTGTCATATTAATCACAATTTTATACACAAAGTACTTTAAATTACACTTTTGCATCTACCTCTATTGCCTTCATACACTTTTGTTTATTGCTAAATGACCTCTGATGAAACTGAAATGGGTCTTAAATCTGGAAACCCCCAGCAACACCATGAATCTACTGTGGTTAACTAAACAACATTTTTTTTACTATATTCTAATAACTAGGAAAATGAAACTTCACAACCCAATGTGCTTCAGTATAATGTAAAATCTAAAATGGAAAAATTATGTTAAGGGTATTGGTTCTATTTTTTCAGATTATAAGTAGAATCAATCAATCACTTTTTGCTGTTCTGTGTTTCTGTGTCTACCACACTGTTGCAAATTTTTGATGAGTAAGACTTGGTTTGAATATTTTTAATTAAAATTTATAACAGGCCTAATACTGTTTCATTTTATAAGCACTTATATTTTGTAAACCTAGAAACTTTTTAGTACATATTAAAATGTTCTCTTGAATATTATTTCTAAACAACTTTTTCATAATATCTTTGGGTAGCCTTAGGACTTAATTTTTAAAAAATATTAAAATTAATTATGAATAAATAAAACCTTTTAAATCACAAAAACTTTTTATTTATGACCTGATGTAAATTTTGATTGCTTTACAATCGAAATGTACATCAGGACATAAATAAAAGTTTTTGTAGTTTAAGAGGTTTTATTTATTTATAATTAAAAGTTACACCACAGATGCTCCAAGTTATTAATAGTTTTAATTATTATTATTTATATTTGTTAAAGTTGCTTGTTGTAATCATTTTGAATTTATTGATTAAAGTATAATTAAATAATACTTACCCAAGTAAATACTTGAGGGGTTAGTTGAGGACATGGTTCGAAACGATCATTTCTTTTAGGAAGCAAAACCTCTCCTCCTTGAGGACTCGAAATGATTGCTACGAAACATGTCACCAAGTAAGCCCTTAAGTATTAACTTAGTTAAGTATTATTTAACTATAGTAAATGTTGAAGTTTTATTATAGCCATTACTTAATTTATTACTATTATTATTTTAAACTTAAAACTGGTCTCATAAGACCAATAATTAATTTTACAGCAACTAAAGTTTGCCTGTTGACACTTTAGTGTTTGTTTTCACTAATCATAACACACACTACATTAGCTTTAATGGTATAGTCCTCTTAAATCTTCTAACTGTCTGCTGATAATCCAGCAATTAAAAAACCTTTGTTTAGATGGAGGTGAAGAATTTCTGCATGTTATGGGGTGACTTTTATTTTCTCTGAAATATACAGATCTTGCAGAATACATTAATTTTTTTACATACGAAAAATGGCTTCTACCATATTCCTTATCACATTGTCATGGGATGTCTGAAGAATTCCTATATTTGATTCTGTTGCACATCCCTGTACTACTACTATATACCCCGACAGGTGTTAGAATCTGTTTATAAAATGACATTTCTGAGTTTTTACTCAGGAGCTTCTTTTCCCTTTTTGACATAGTGCTTCCATCTTATCTTAGCATCTAGGTTCATCCCTAAATACTTTGTATTGTTTAAGGGCATTATTTATAAAGTATTATGGTTCCATTAATATCTAATAGCGATGGATTTTGTGAAATGATGGGGGCCAACTGACCTTCATTTAGCTTTTTCCATTTATTAGTCCATTCTAGTACTTGTTTTATTGCTTTCTCGACTTTATCAGTATATATATATATATATATATATATATATATATATATATATATATTATAACATAATTTTTTAAAGAGACACAATACAATATACTTATGTTTTACTATTTAATAAATTGAATTTTTTATTTAAGACAAATAAAACTACTCAGGAACAATTCATTAACATTTATTATCATTTCATCTCGACATTAAACAATACACACAAAACAAAATTTTACAACTTAACAATTTTTAACAAAATATACTAACTCTTTTTTCTTTTAATTTTAGAGTTACACAATTTTAATACTCTTGGCTAGTTTAAGATCTCTTGATATCTCGGGGTTATAGCATGGGCTATATTAACTCTTTGTTAATTAAATAAATTTTGAAAAACACAATATTAAATTTAGAACATAGTTTTAATAAACATTTTCCTGAGGGAAAAACTTAAATTTTGAATATAAAAAAAACTAAACGATTTGAACTGGATTATTTCTTATTACTTACTATTAATTAACTACAAGATATTTTAATGTACAAAATTAAACTTCTCTATTATCTTAAAAGTCCACTAAAGTTATTTTATAGCGCTATTACTCAACTTAATAAATATCAAAATTTTGCTGGTCGCTTACGTAAATTCCCGTTCTCTCCAATTAAACAATTCACACACTTAAATTCGTTTTATTTACTTCACTTGATATTAATACAGTATTACATTTTGTGATTCACTTCTCCTTAATTTAAGTTGGCCAATCTTCTTAACAAAACGGTATAATTTAGACGAACTCTTTCCAAATAAATAGAATTTTGACTGGTCCTGGCTGGTTCCATCTTAAAGCGTCACCCACGCCATCTCCAACTCAACTAACGCTTTCGTTTTACTTTTAAAGTTGTTAAAGAAAAGAATATGGCGGCTTCTTCTTCTAAAAAAACACCTGTTGCCTTGAACAGGTCTGTTGTCACAGACTCGTTTTCTTGCTTTCACACATGTTAATGTCAACGAACTATTTTCACCGTTTTACAGCTGATGCGTCCACATCGAGATTGTTTAGAATGGCGTTTTAACTTGGTTAAACCTGGTTGAAACTTACTGTTTTAATTTCCTATCCTCAACAAACCTTCCAGTGTTTATTTTATTAATATTATTAGTGTGTGAAGTGTCTTTGTGTTTTACTTTTGAAATAGTTCTGAATTTTGTGTGTTTTGCTTGGTCTTTCATAAACATAACCTTTCAATTTTCTTTTGTTTACAAACGTGTTCACTTTCTCCTTCAAGTAATTACTTAGCCCTATGTTCCTACAGTTTACAAATTTGTTTACACATAACCATTATTAGATTATCTTATTTTAAATTTTATTTGATACAACAAATTTCTTAATGGATTTTTCAGTTCAAATACCTTATTTACTTTTCTATGCTTTTACCTAAATTTTAACCTAACCAATATCTTAATGAATTTCTTTCTAAATTTTGAGTGAGTTATTTCTCATCTATTTTCCAATTCTTAAATAATATTATATAGCCCATTCTATAAAAGTTACAATATATATATATATATTTTACATTATCCATTGTTTTTCCGTTGCACTGACTTTATGAAGTTAATATATTACTATTGTAAGTAATTTTATCCGCCATTAAGTGCAATGATTTTACCTTGTGTGATGAGGCGCCTTTCGTCAGAGAGTGATTCGACAATGGTCAAGTGACCGAAAGGCATCTCATCACACAAGGTAAAATCATTGCACTTAATGATGGATAAAATTACTTACAATAGTAATATATTAACTTCATATATATATATATATATATATATATATATATATATATATATATATATATATATATATATATATATATATATATATATATATATATATATATATTGTAACATTTTGAAAATAGCAAATAAGAAATTGGCTAGATTAAAATTGAAACTAATTTTAGGTAAAAGCCTAGAAAAGGTTGTAAAATGTAAACAAGATATTTGAACTGTTGCATTAGGAAATTTGTTATATCAAATAACCTAAGAAATAAAATTAAAACAAGATAATCTAATAATAATTATATTTAAACAAAATTGTGAACTTATTAACATAGGGCATAAGTAATTACTTGAAGGAGAAAGTGAAACACGATTTTAAACAGTGAAATGAAAGGTTATGTTTGTATGAATTCAGCTCAAAACACACACATTTCGGAATTATTACAAAATTAAAAAGTAAAGACACTTCACACACAAATAATAATAATTAAATAAACACTGGAAGGTTTATTAAGGATCGGAAAATTGAAACAGTATGTTAACCAAATTAAAACGGTGAAAATAGTTCGTTGACATTAACAGCTGTAAAACAAAGAAGTAGGTCAGTTGCAGTCGACTCTAGTGGGAAGAAATCGAACTAAATTATAGCCAGATGATTTTTTTGGAAGAAGGAGGACGCCATGTTTAAACAATTTTTAAAAGTAGAAGGAAGCGTCAGTATAGCGTGGGGACGCTAAGATAGCGGACCTGCCCTCAGCAGTCAAAATTCCATTTGAAGAATTTCGTCAAAATTATACAGATTCGTGAAGAAAATTGGCCAAAGTAAAACAAGGATAAGTGAATTTAAAGATATAATACAGTGTTAATATAATTTGAAGTAACTAAAAAGAAGTTAAGTGTGTTAAATATAAAATCTAAAGAGAACTGAATCCTACGTGTTAACAAGCGATTTTCGTGAATTTATAAGTTGAGTATATAGCGCTATAGAAATAAACTTTAGTGGACTTTTAAGATTATAAGGAAGTTTAGAATTGTACATTATTAGAATATCTTGTGATTAATTAATAGTTAGTAATAAGAAACATAATCCAGTTCAAATAGTTTAGGGACCTTTTTGCTTATTCCAAAATTTACGTTTTTTCATCAGGAAACTATTTATTAAAACTATGTTCTAAATTTAATCTTGTTTATCAAAATTTATTTAATTAACCAAAGAGTAAAAAAATATAGCCCATGCATATAAACCCCGAGATATTAAGAGATCTTAGAAATAGCCTAGGGTATAAAACCTTGTAACTAAAAATCAAAGGAATTGAGTTTAGCATATTGTGTTAAAACTTGTTAAGTTGTATTTTTTTTGTTCTGTTTAATTGTATGAATTAAACAAAATTGTAATAAAGAATTTAAATTATTAATGCCTGAGTTGTGTTGTGTTACAAAATATAATTATATAAAAAAAGAAAATATTACAATATATATATATATATATATATATATATATATATATATATATATATATATATATACACGAGGGCTGTTCAAATAATACGCGAACTGAGGTCATATAAAAAATAGTACTTTATTTGGAAGTTACACGTCTGGGTCTCCTTCAAAGTACTCTCCTCCCCAACGCACACACTTATCCCAACGGCGTTTCCATTTGTTAAAACAGTCCTGGTACGCTTCTTTGGCGTTCAGCTCTTTCGTTGCATTTGCCTATTTCTCCGAAATCGTTTCAAATCTTCTACCTTTGAGGGGTTTTTTGAGTTTTGGAAATAAGAAAAAGTCACAAGGAGCAAGTCAGGTCAGTAGGGGAGGGGGAAGAACAGTGATCAAGTATTTGGCCAAAAACTCACGAGTTTTGAGTGCTGAGTGAGATGGAGAATTGTCGTGATGGAAAAACCAGTTATCACTTCTCCACAGTTCTGGCCTTTTGCGTCGGACGACGTCCCTCAGATGTTTCAGTACTTCAATGTAGGTAATCTGGTTGACTGTAGAACCTTCAGGGAGGTACTCGTAGTGAACAACAATCTTAGCATAAAAAAAACTGTCAGCATCACCTTCACATTCGACCGAACTTGGCGAGCTATTTTGGGTCTTGGGGACGTTTGACTCACCCATTGGGATGATTAAACGTTCGTTTCAATGTCGTAACCATACACCCATGATTCATCACCAGTTATAATTCTGGGCAAAAAGTTCTCATCTTCATTTGAACGATCAAGCAGTTCTCGACAAACCCGGACGTGATTGGCTTTTTGGTCATCGGTCATCAGGCGTGGCACAAACTTCGCAGCGACACGGTGCATCTTCAATTTTTCGGTCAAAATCTCGTAACAAGATCCAACTGATATCCCACACTCTTCGGAAAGCTCCCTAATGGTCAGACATCGATTTTCGAGCACCAGGGTGTTGATTTTGTCAACTTGTGGGTCGTCAGTTGACATTGAAGGACGTTCATCATCATCATCAATCGACTGTCGACCACCCTTGAAACGTTCATGCCACTTGAAACATGCAGTACGCTTCATGGCAACATCGCCGTAGGCCGTGTTAAGCATGGGAAATGTTTCTGTTGCAGATTTCCCTAGCTTTACACAAAATTTCACAGCAATTCGTTGGTCCTTCAGGCTGTCCATTTTTATATCCGAGAAACGAAAAAAACACTCTTTACTAAACTGCGTGTAACTCATCAATAAATGAGGATATCTGCGACTGAAATACCGCGTTTTAATCAGCCGATTTATACGAACCTAGCGACTCCAAGCGGATTCTCCTGAAACTAACTTGAGCCGTGTAATTCAAACAGTTGGCGTATTTCTTGAATTCACTTATCACTTTCACTATATGTACTTAAACAAGAATCTTACTTGGTATTTATGCGAGTTAACTTTCAAAGATTGGTAGTAACACTACCGGGCATCACTAACCGGGGATTGTAGTAAATATTACACACCTGGCAGTCTAGTACAACCCCCGGTCAGTGATGCTTGATAATGGAGATACTACCAATCTTTGAAAGTTAACTCGCATAAATACCAAGTAAGATTCTTGTTTAAGTACATATAGTGAAAGTGATATTTCATGGTGTGTATATATATATATATATATATATATATAAAGATTTTTTGGACTAGGAGACTGACAGACTTACCTTGGTAAGAGTCCACTCTGTAGTCTTGAAATAGAAACACATAAAAGCACTTAACCAATGATATATTTCAATCACACAGTGGTCTTTGTCAATCAAAGAGAAAACACAAAAAGAAATATGAGAGAATGAAATAAAATAAATATAAGTTGTAATCACAGATTGTGTAGAAATCAGATGTTACAGATGCACAAATTAAAGATATATGTATTGTTTCCATGAGCATATGAGTGATTATAGTCAGGGAAAAGATTTATATAAACTGCTCATTATCTTCTACAAGTTTCTCCTCATGTGCTCCACCTCTGTGAATGGCCGATGACTAACCCAATCCAAACCCTCCCTATTATTTCTGATAACAATCATGTATCTCCTCTCAAACTCCACCTGCCACTGGAGAGATGAAAAATCCTGCCTTGAATCCTGTGTCACGTGAACAACCACTGGATCTCTAAATGCTGCTAAAAGGTAAGAACTGCCAAAAACAGAGATAAATACTTCAAACCAAAACCAAACTTTCCCTCACTTCTGTACAATATACTCGTATCCATTGACCATTGCAGTCCCAGCCAGCTCTTCAATGCTTTTGTAGCTTCTCCATCCAATCTATCAACCAGACGCTTTGTAAGAGAGAACAAGAATGGGCCAGCTCAACATTGAAATCAGCACATTATTACAGATCCAAACTTTTCTTGAACCTGAAAGGGGAAGGCTGTTCACCCTTTACAAACCGGATGAGAAGGAACAATCTATATCTGCATGTGGTTACGGTTTCCCCTGGCATTGGACATACTTGCCCTAGAATTTGAAGGGAGCCTCCTTCCCAACTGAAAGAGTTCTAGAATCCTCCACCCCCAAATCCATCATGGTGAGCCCAAAGACGCTTGCTCTCCTTGCCAAGACCAAATATCTACACTTTGTTAGTTTTATATAAAGCCACTTTGTCCAGTTGCAAAACTCAACCCTCCCTCTCTTAGGAGCCAAGACAGTCTTCTATGTACTGAATACCAAAGTGAGATCATCTACAAAATACCATCAGTGCCTGAAGTCTCTATCTTTCCTTCCTTCTTAGCAATACAAACCATTAGTTGGGACTCTTCAGCATCTCAAACAATAAATTAAACGAATCACTTTTACATTAGTTTATGACTATCCAAATTTTAAATTTTATATAAACTTAGTGAAATAGAATGTTTTCGATCCCTCCATGGCGATCTTACTTACTTACTTACTAGCCAACGCCCACTCTTGGCTGTTGGGCCATTTGGTGGCGCGCTGACCAGTAGAGGCGAGAGATCTCTTCTTCCTTCGTGTCGTTCAGGGGTCCATGGCGATCTTCATCAGTGTCTAAATTTTCTGTTGGGAGTTATTAGCTAAATTGGCGACAGTTTTAAAGGCAGGTTTTCGATAGTATTGAAGAGTATGTGTGACTTGTATTATGTTTGTTTGATTAATATGTATGTATTTTGTGTGTTTGAAATTTTATATTGTTCCAGTGTGTTGAGATGTAGTCCTATTTTGTTGGTGTGTAAGATTTCTAGGTTATGGTAAATGTCTGTGTATTAGTGCCCTGTTTCTTTTAGGTGACTGTAAAATGCTGAGTTGGTGTTCAGTTTTGTGTTCCTCGGCTTTTTTTTTAAGGTGCAACCTGTTTCTCCAATGCAGAATTTGTTGCAGTTTGTGTAGTTTAATTTGTATATGCTTGGTGCTAGTAGTTTATCTTTGTTGTTGGTGTTGTGTTGTATTTTGTATTGTAGTTTGTTATTATTTTGTATCCTGTTTTTTGAAATTTGTGGGTTATTTTATTTGATGTTCTGATTATGTATGGTATTGTCATGTATTTGTTTTTCCTCCCTGTAGTGTTAACTTTAGTGTTTTTTTTATATTGTGCCATAGTTTGTCTATTATTGTGGTGTTGTATCCATTTGTGTATGCTAAATATTTAATGGTGTCTAGTTCTTTGTATATGTTTTCTGTGGTCATTGGAACTTCTTTAAGTCTATGGAGCATGGATCTGAAGACAGCGTGTTTGAGTTGTATAGAGTGGTTTGAAATGTTGTAGATAAGTGTGTCTGTCGTTGGTTTCCTGTAAATGTAAATTAAATACCACAATAAAGGTAATGGGTTACCAAGGGTATCCCTAAAACAACCCCTTCTCATAGGAGAAAATATCTGTCTTTCACTCTCTTGGCTGAATCAAGAAACGCAGAGTTGTAGTAAGAAAATATTAAAGTACGAATCTCCAGGATACACAAGGCCATTTGCAGCAGGTTATCCTGAACAGAACCAAATGCATTTCCCAGATCCAGCCAAGCAATAAAAATTTATATCCCATTTTTTCTAGTATCTTCCAATGCTTCGGACAGCACAACTGTATGCTTAAGATAACCCGAAACTCCATGAATAAATCCCTTTTGAAGAACATTGTTCCTTTCTATGTTACCACTATACTCCCTTTTAAAATGATGGAGGACAGAACTTTACCATGGGTATTAGTGAAGGCAATTGACCTAGTTTTACTTGAGTGATCAGATCCTTTCTCTTTTGGAATCAACTTCACAACACTGTTAGGAAACTTCCCGGACTTCCAGATTACGTGAAAGAAGAGCACCAGGAAACCCTGCAACTAGGCACTTCTTGTAGACCAAATAAGGTATACAATTTTGCCCAGGAGCTGATTTGTTTCTAGTTTTTCTTAAAACTTCTGTCAATTCCTTTAATCCAGATGGATTGGATTGAGAAACTGACATCAACTCAAATATATCCAGCGGCATTAAACCGTTTTGTGAATCTTTATATGAATTCATAAAGAATTCCTCAGCAGCTTCTATACCAAAGGACCAATTTCGATGAACCATTTTCAGTTTACCTTTCGAATACTTGAACGGGTCCCTATCAAACTCAGCCTCATTTTTATGCAGCAGAAACTCATGATGCTGTTTAGCCTGCTGTTTAAACACCTTCTGGATCATCTTCAATAAGGATCTATAAGCCCTTGTCAAACCAAAAAAATATTTAAAGAAATACGTAAATTATTTTGGTTTTTCATATACAAATTAAAAAGCTTTTGTCTATATTTAAATTTTATTCAAAAAATGCTTAAGCAAAGGTAATAAATATGGCTAAAATAATATAAGTCCCATATAATCGATATTAAATGTAATAATCAGAACTAGGTCTATAAACATCACTGGGGTCCGAATTATAAAGAAGATTTCAACCTAAGTCATCTTCAGATAACATACAAATTTTTGGATGTTACTAAACATTTTTAAACAAATATAAAAACTTTAATATAAAAAGTGCTTTATTTTACAAAGAAACAATTTAATTTATAAAGTTTTGGATTTTTAGATGTAGGTTATGTTTGTTTTTCTTCAAATTTCCTATTATTACTAGTTTGCAACTAGCTTAGAATACTTACAAGTAATAAAGATATTTGTCAACTCAGATATTTTTCTTTTATTGCACATGTTATTAAAATAAATTTTAAAGAAAAAAACACAATTTTAAATGTCACAAGCAATAACTAATAGTAAAAGTAAAAATATATCCTCTACTGGCGATACACTTGAAACTATGTAAACTCAAAGTTCCTTGATAAAATAAAGCATCATATCATATTATATCCCTAATATATTGTATTATTACATAATATTGTACTAGATATATTTTATTATTATTCAATTACCATTATACTCTATTATAATATAACTACTTTGCATTATAAGGGGGTTGGGTCTGAAAAATACAAAATTAAGTTACACTTTTTTGTATTACTTGGCAGAAAAACCACTACTTACTGATTTATTCAGCAGATGCGTTTCGCGCTCGGTCAGCGCATTATTCAATGCTGTGAATTACTGACAAGACAAGAATTAATGACAGCGTGAAACGCTTCTATTGAATAAATCAGTAAGTAGTGGTTTTTCACCAAGTTCATACAAAAAAGTGTAATTTATAAAAAAACTTCAATAAGTACAACATAAAAACTGACAAAATTAAGGTTACCAGATTTTGCTTGTGTAGACTCAACATACAAATGTTGTTTTAGGACCGAATAAAAACACTCATTTAATTAGGCAATGGATTATGTAATATAAGAAACTAAATTTTGTGTAACTAAATCTACCATAATCAGATACTCTGTAGCTTTATTATAATATATCCTATACAGTAACATTGTGCAACAACTCTTGAACAATTTCTTGATAAATACAAGTAATTAACAAAAGTTTAAGTAGTTAGATCAAATTTGTATTAACCACTATTTCTGAAAATCACTCTAAGTGTTTATAATGTATCATTAGAGTATATATAACAAAAGAAATCTGAGTTGATGAAGTTATTGTTACATATTACCTAAATTCAATCAAATGTTTAGAATGTATTATTTTTTAAAGTAAGTAATGTGTAAAACTGGTGTTGCCATATATTGTAAACAATTACCAAATAACTAAAACTACAAATCTCCACTTCAGACAAAACTATTCTTTACAAGGATGAAAAAATGTTCACAATAATAAAATAAGCTTAATAAGAGAACTATTTCAATGTCATTTAAAATGTACTTACCAAAAATATAAATTTATTTGCTGATTATTTGAATTAAGATTTAATTTACTCAAGTCATTACGAATTATTAACAACTTTTTTTACATATCACTTAAATGTAATTTCCTGACAGGTTTTCTTTATACACAGAATTATTTCAAACTTATACCCTAACCAGTAACAAAACTAAAAATGTTCTTGAATATTTGACTAAATTTATAGAAAATGTTTTCAAGTAAAGTAAGCAATGAACTATTATATTGCTTACGAAATGTATATTTTGAAGAATGAAAAAACCCACAACTAAAATAAAGTTTTCTCTTTATTTGCGAGTACAAAAACTAAAAAAAAGAAAAATTGTAATATACTTCCTAGCAATAGTACTATGTGACATAATCCAACATATTATAACCTCATTGAAACAGTCTTATGGAACAATATTAAATGCAAACAATTACCTGTGGTAAAAGAAAACTATTTTCAATTCAAAATTTATGTAAAATAACTGAAAATAAATAAACAAAAACAACTGTAAATAGTTTAAATACAACTTGTTAAAATATATGTTAACTTGTGAAGTAGGAGAAACAATATAGATGAAAAGGTTTTACCTTAATAAATTTATCAGTGCCTGCTTATTTTATTTTTATGAAATATAGTGTTAATTTTTGAGTAAATAGCCTAAACTAATCACCAAGCTCTTTTTTAAAACATTTTCATCTTATGATTTGTACAATATAAATTTTAAACGTGTAGTCTATGCAATCATATATATATATATATATATATATATATATATATATATATATATATATATATATGTGTCAATGTTTTTTAGCCAATTTTCATACAAATAGCAAAATCTTTTTTACTGGTTTAAATTATACAGTATTTATAAAATTAATTTTACAATTTAAAAACATGTTTCCCAGTAAAATATAGGTAATTTTACAGAATGTTTACTATTATAATTCATAATATAAATGATGTTATAGACAATGTACAATAGCAGTCTCGGTGAGTTATATTATTTTTTCTGATCTATTACCTCAAGGACTCAAGGCAATTCTAACACTTGTGAAACTACAATTCAATAAAAAATTAATCAGCTGTTCAATTTGCTCAAAATTGAGAACTTAAAAAACTTTTAGTGATTGAGATTGAAGAATGGCAGTAGAAATCCCATTTTATTTGACTTCACATACGAGAAGAGTATGTACACTCTACAAAAATGCTTTGAGACAACTAGAAAGTTATTATCACCTCAGGTAATTAGAAGATAATGTAATGAAAAAAAATAAAATAAAGTAGTATTTGCCTTAGTTTCACCTTTTGCTCGTTATTGGAAGGTTGTTTCTTATTTAGCAATTTAAGACTGTTGGAAGAAAGATAAGCATATTAGTAAGTTTTAATTTTTCTTTATTTTTGGAATGATAGTTTATGAAAATTGTCAGAATGAATTAAAAAAAAGTTATTTGGTACTTAAGACTTATAATTTTAATATATGACTGTAAGAATTTATCATTTGTGGTTCAAAAAGAAATAATACAATTTGGTGGCAAACCCAAAAAATTTGAATGTCTCATGCAAATATAGGTCCGGTTTAGCGAACTAAACATTTACCAAAAATAATACAATTTGGTGGCAAACCCAAAAAATTTGAAGTTTTTAAATGACTAATTTTTAAATAAGTCAAAAATAACTTCTGGACACAAACATTTTAAAAATTAGTTTCTTGTTTTATAAAATACTTCGATTTTTTTCGAAAAAATATATGTTTGCAATATAACTGACTACATTCATGCAAAATTTCAGAATGAGATACCAATGGGTTCTTATATTAAAAAAATATTTTCTATCAGAGTACACACTGGCAAGGTGTGATCTACCAATGTTTTGTATAAGAGGTATCAGATAACACTGATTTACTATCCCAATCAAGCCTTTAAGTTGTTCTTGTAACAAGTTTATTTTAAATGTATTATTTTAGTTGCCTTGGTGTCAAAATTTGTTGATCATATGGTCGTTGTATGCTAGCTTTAGCTGTTTATAGTTTTACAGTTCCACCAAGACCTTTGCAAACACTCTTGCCATGAGATGCAGCGAAGAACTGCCTCTCGACTTCTATTCCAAAGTCAGTAAAAATATAGTCTTAATGGCGTTGGTGTTAAACATTTTTTTAATAATTATATTACTCTTTTTAATGTGTAAAACACGAATATCAACTTTTCTTTCCGCAGAAAATACGGAAAGTTACTTTTTTTACATTTTAAATGTTAGGTTGCAATGGCATGTATATCGTAAACGGGTCTTATTGATATTGTTAAACAAATTTTTTTTTAATTACTCATTTCAATGTGTAGAAATATAATTAATATATATTCACTCATTTCACTAATATAAATTTTTTCTTGCGGAAAATACAAAAAGTTAATTTTTCTGCACATTTTGAATGTTAGTCTGTAATAGCATGTATAGCGTGAACCAGCCGCGCAGTAGCTACAGCGCACTACACTGCATCAAAGTCAGTTTATTTTTACTAAACTTAAATCTAAAAATTTAACTTTTGGTTATATTTTTATACAACATGACTATATACCTACATTAAAATATACCTACGAAGTATCCAGTCAGGGTAGATTGGTTTATAGTTTTATACAACATTACAATATACCTATATTAAAATATACCTACGAAGTATCCAGTCAAGATAGATTTGGTTATAATTTTATTCAATATTGCTACCTACCTATATTGAAATATACCTACAAAGTATCCAGTCAGGATAGATTTGGTAATAATTTTATTTAACATTACTATCTACCTGTATTAAAGTATACCTACGAAGTATTCATTCAGGATAGATTTGGTTGTAATTTTCTGAATCAGCAATTAGTCTAAATATGTACCAAAATTACAACCAAATCTATCCTGACTGAATACTTCGTAGGTATACTTTAATTACAGGTAGATAGTAATGTTAAATAAAATTATTACCAAATCTATCCTAACTGGATAACTCGTAGGTATATTTACATATAGGTAGATAGCAATATTGAAAAAAATTATAACCAAATCTATCCTGACTGGATACTTTGTAGGTATATTTTAATATAGCTATATAGTAATGTTGTATACAATTACAAATCTAGAAGTAGTGCAGTGCGCTGTAGCTACTACGCGCCTGGTTCATGCTATAGGCCTACATGCCTGTACAACTTTTAAAATATGAAAAAAGTAACTTTCTGTACTTTCCGCGGAAAAAATATTCGTATTCTACACATTAAAACTAGTAATATAATAACAAAAAAATTTTCAACACCAACGTCATTATAACTATACTTTTACCCCAAAGTCTTGTTTATGCAAACACAAATAATACAATTTTTTTTGGTTTTATATTGTTCTTATATTTGTTTACCATCAGAGAAATAGGTGATCTTTTTAAGATCAAAAGCACTTCAAGATTTTCAGAAGCTTTTTCTTTTGAAAATATAAAAGACAACAGTGTTATGCTCTAAACAATCAAAAATAAAAACATACTGCAGATTTTTCAATTTCCCTTTGCATTTGTTATAAATAATGAAGAGATGAATGGTAATGTAGGTGGTAGTTTAGGGAAGAGATTGAATTTCATCTTGTATTATAAAAGAATAGTTTTCAACAAAATCACAATTAGCCCATACATGACCTTCAGTTATTAAGTTTTCCTTTATTTCACTGTAGTGTTCTTTTTGCTTATTTAATATAAATCCAAGTGTTTTAGCTTTAGGAGTGTTTCTAAAAAATTCTCAATAATATTGTAACTAAGCCATTGGTCAAACAAAAAACGCCATTATTGATATTAGCTAACTACCCACCCCATTTACTTTTCATTTTTTAGATACTGTAGATGAAAAAAATTAGTGAAGAAAGCTCAATGTTTTTTTTTAAACTTGCAGTTTTTGTGTTGTACATCTTGAAGTTTTTGTATGAATTACACTTTTTTGTATTAACTTGGCAAAAAAATCATTATTTACTGATTTATTCAGCAGACGCGTTTTGCACTAGGTCAGCGCATTATTCAGTGCTGTGAGTCACTGAAAAGACTGTTGCTCAGGAGTGTTGTGTTGGTGAGCAACAGTCTTGTCAGTGACTCACAGCATTAAATAATGCGTGACCTAGTGTAGAACGCATCTGCTGAATAAATGAGTAAGTTGTGGTTTTTTGCCTAGTTAATTCAAAAAAGTGTAGTTTTTAAAATATTGTTATGGTTTTAACCGATCGGCATGCCAGTTTTTCAGAGCCTGGTGTAGCCTGAGAATGCCTATTAATTTGGCACTTTTAAAGGCTTTTATAAAATCTACTAACTTTTTTGTTTATCAATATATAATCTAGAAACTTTCAGGGCTTATTACTTGAAATGTATACTTCATAAAACTACTATTAAAATTTTATTTATTTAATTAAATATGTGTTGACTATAACTTAAATTGTTTTCAGGCTTGATAAGGGCAACAAATTAGTTACCAACACATTGTACTAAATAAATATACTTTTCAATATTCAACCTTCTTATCATTTATTCAGTGTTGTTATCTCAAATAAACATGAATATAAATAAATCTGTCTTCTTCACTTTAGTGTAAACCCCTATGCAACATTGTTTACACCAAACACAACCTCAAAACTTATGCAATGTTATTTAATTTGTATTTTCTGAAAGGTTACCCCCCCTCCTAAATAACTAAATATTTATAAAATATATATTTGCTGATTCACCTAGAAACAATAATTGCCCCGGCGAATGATGCGATACAGCAAAAAAATGTGAAACTACTAGGAGCTACTCTGGATGGAACAGTTCCGTCCGGGAGTATCAAGGTGTCGCTGCAGTACAACGGAAATGTTCCATCCAAGTATGGCAATGGGTTAAGAAGTAAGTTGTGGAGGTGATACCATGATCATCCTATACCTATAGTAGAGGGTTTTATCACCCTACCTTAATTCTAGCCATGTTCACAACCCTGTCTTATTCTTCTAATGCATATGCAATAATATTAAAACTTACTAATTGCCAAAAAACTAAAAGAAAAAACTGCACAAATTTTTGTTTTAAAAACAATAGCCACAGTTCAGCCATAGTTGTAGGGGGTATTGCTAAAAATTTAAATATTGATGAAATAGTGTTTGGAGCCTTCAACTATTCTCATGAATTTATAGAATCATACAGCAGTAGTAAATAAGGTATAAGTTGGCCTTTGTTTTGAAACATAAAAAGTTGGTATATAAAATTAAAGCATTAGAAAAATTTACACAAAATCAACTGCAGTTATGCTCTTTAAAACCTGTTCCATTTTCCAGACCAGAATTTCGTTATCAATCAGTTTTATTACGAGACAGATTTGATAAGAATAGCAAAGAAAAGGATGTTGTTAAGGCAAAACAACTTTTAAAAGAGGGAGAAAAGGAATTATTTTATTACAAGCATTGGCAGCCAAAGAAACGTAAGTATCTTATGAGAAATTCATTATTCATTGTTAAACTTTTATTACATTCAATTTTTGTTTTGGATATATGTATATGTATATTATTATTATTAATAATAATAACTTTATATATATATATATATATATATATATATATATATATATATATATATATATATATATATATATAGGTTAGTTTTGGTTGGTAAAGATTATTTAGATTTTTTGGACTAGGAGACTGACAGACTTACCTTGGTAAGAGTCCACACTGTAGTCTTGAAATAGAAACACATAAAAGCACTTAAACAATGATTTATTTCAACCACACAGTGGTCTTTGTCAATCGAAGAGAAAACACAAAAAGAAATATGAGAGAATGAAATAAAATAAATATAAGTTGTAATCACAGATTGTGTAGAGTAGAAATCAGATGACACAGATTAAAGATATATATATATATATATATATATATATATTCTTGATATTTAACGTTATCCATTGTTTTTCCGTTGCACTGACTTTATGAAGTTAATATATTACTATTGTAAGTAATTTTATCCACCATTAAGTGCAATAATTTTACCTTGAGTGATGAGGCACCTTTCGGTCACTTGACCATTGTCGAATCTTGATGCAATTCTGGAGTTTGATTTTTCGGTTAAGATATTTACGGTACAGTTGTTTACCTTGGTAGGTATTAAATTCTTGATATTTAACGTTATCCATTGTTTTTCCGTTGCACTGACTTTATGAAGTTAATGTATTACTATTGTAAGTAATTTTATCCACCATTAAGTGCAATAATTTTACCTTGAGTGATGAGGCACCTTTCGGTCACTTGACCATTGTCGAATCAATTCAGATTCGACAATGGTCAAGTGACCGAAAGGTGCCTCATCACTCAAGGTAAAATTATTGCACTTAATGGTGGATAAAATTACTTACAATAGTAATATATTAACTTCATATATATATATATATATATATATATATATATATATATATATATATATATATATATATATATATATATATATATATATATATATATATATATATATATATTGTTTCCATGAGCATATGAATGATTATAGTTTATATAAGTCTGTCAGGGGAAAAGAGATAAGTATCACCTCAAATAAAAAATCATCTCTAATGAATTTTGCCATACTTTTGTTTTTTGTATCTTCTGCCTATTCAGAGTTTCTTTAAAATATCTTGTTTTACTACATATTTCATGTTTGTTTTTTAGCTGCTAATACAATCGGAGGAATTTGTTATGGGCGAGGTCACGTAACATGTGACTGGTTAGTGGATTACTGGCATCCACTAGAAAAAGCTCAGTACCCTGAATATTTTGCACGAAGAGAACAGCGTAAGAAAGAATTCGTAGAATTTTGGGAGAAACAATATGGCAAACCTACAAAAGAAGACCTACATCATTAAATATTGTAGTTATTATTAATGCAGATTGTAAAGAAATAACTATGTTGATAAAATAGTGTCTTCAGGACAGTATATGTTTAAAAAAAAGTTAATTTTAAGCAAATAAATTGCTTTTAACATATGAATTTAGATATCATTATAGTAACATTGTAGATTTATTCAATTTAACATTATTTTGTTTCGAACAATATTAATACATTTTCAATGTTTCAGTCAAATAAAAGTTTTTGTTGGTTTTGTAAGCGGTTTTTTCACTAGTTGCAAATGGTTGTATTTACAAAATTTCAGTTTCTATTTTATAGGTGTTTGAAATGTTCTCAATATTTAATTTCTTTTTTCAAACTATACTTTTTTGTATACTAAGAAAGTAACCTGTGTAGTTTTTGCTTAATGCAAACCATCCTTATTATTGTTACTCTAACTAGATGGAGAGGCCTTTATCAATTTCAGTCCAAATATGAACATTGAACCTTTTTTCAGTAATGTGAAATAATGTTATAGGTAAAATAAATATTCACAACTCACAATTATGAAACTTTAATTTCATACATGTTTCAATGACATATCATCATCAGAGATGCTATGATCAGATAACATTAAGTTAAAGTTATGTGTTTATAGTAGCATCACTAATGATGATGACATGTCATTGAAACGTTTATAAAATTAAAGTTTCATAATTCAGAGTTGTGTATATTTATTATATTTACTACTAACTACATACTGTAGTGATCTTTAAGCTCCACTTTAAGCAGTACTTTTCTCTACACAAGAAATTTCTATTGAATAAAGAAATATTAATTTTTTTAAAATCTTAAACATATCTTCTCTTTAAATGTAAGCATTTGTAAATAAAATTAAGTTTACCATAAATCAACCAAAATATTTAAGTTTTATATTTTAAATGGAACATCTTAAGTAAATGAAGACATTTTTTTGAAATATTAATATTCTAACGGTTTGCTACATTTATTTTATCCTGGCAAAAAACCAATGTTGGTTATCATTGCCGAACAAAATAAATACTTGAAAACTAAAATTAAATTAAGAACCAATAATAAAATTATTAACAATTAAATATCTTTAAAACAAAACAACAATGTTTACTTTCTGTTGACTTTAAAAATTGTACTTTTTGTTGATCTGCTGTCAGGAAAACTGATAATATTCAACGCACACACGAGTAAATTCCTTTGCCCATGTTTCAATTTACTGATTTTCATCTCAGAGTCTATCAACCATATACTTGCATGGTAAAGTCACCATTGCAGTTCGGAAGTGACTTTAGAAAAGAAATGGTTCTTTGTTAGTTGGTTAACTTAAATTTGACTTCTCTACGAAGCATGCAGATATGTTTTCCTTCTTACCTCCATGCAAAATTCAACTGCTACTTTTTCCTGTAGGTTATTTCACTCTTCTAACTTTTTCAAATTATTATGTTATTTTATGCACAAATTACATATACACTTTTCTATCATGTATATTTTTACTCTGAGACCCAAAATGTAAATTACAAAAAATTAATTTCAAAAATGTAATCACATCTAGATACCTAATATTTAATATGGTGGAATGTAGGATATAAAGAAATTCATTATCAGAAAACCTCAAAGAATATTGAACTGGAGTAGAAGAGACTCTTATGTCACCTCTTAGGTATAAAACAAGAGCAAATCCTTCATCTTGTATGGAGAAAACTAAGATTTGTTTCTAATACTTTATTTTACCAGTATTTAGGGCTCAAAAACTGACTATTAAGCAGAGTATAAAATATGATTTTTATAAATTCTAGACACAGGCTTTTTTATAGTTTTTGGCTACCATTGTTTTTAAATAAAGAACTTTTATAAAAAAACGAACAATTTTCAGTGATGGTCTAAAAGGCAATTTTCTTTTTAATTTTCCTTTTTTGTACATTTTGTTGTCTATTATAATTGCTAAAACGTACAATTATTCTAATTATCAACATCCCAAACTTATAATTTTTGTAAACTTTTAAAAATTTACTCAGACAAAAAATTTTTGTCACAGGGGAGCTTTGTAGATTAAGGTTCGCTGCTTGAAAGCATTGTTTGGCTAGCCAGGAACGGTTTTAAAAGCATCTTTTCTTTCTATAGTATTGTATTTTCAAGTGTTAGCAAGTGATTAAATGTAATTTTTATTGGTATCTGTTGACATGCCACAGGTTACGACATTACAGATTCCTTCGTCACAGTTAACAGTTGTTTATGTGCAAGTAAAATGCCTCCGATTGAAAATGCTGTTGACTATGAAATACGCAGTGATATATTTTCATACTGTTTAATGCATGAAAGTAGATTACATTCATAGTGAGATCTGTGAAGTGTATGGAGAAAATGCCATGGGTGATGGGGTGGTAAGCAAATGGGTGAGAGCGTTTAAAGATGTCCATACGTGAGGAACGTATTAGACGTTAAACAGGGGTTTAGCCATAGTTTAAAACTTAATCAATTGAGACTTCAGTTTTTAGCATGCTAGTAAAGATTTGTAGCGAATTGGGCCCAAATAAGTATAAAAGTAATATTTTATGTAAAACAGTGGCTTTGCAAGAAGCCTCGAATCTGGGCAAGCAAGCAAAATTTGATTAGAATGTAGAGGTCTAAACCAAGCTCTTTAGGCCAACAAACCCTTTCTAATATGCTAATAAAAAAGTTAATTTCACCTTAAAAATTAATAAATGTAACAAAAATATAATCAATTTAAAGATGATTTAATATAAAGGGTATATTAATACCTTAATAAAAAAAAATGTTCGAACAAAAAATATAATGGTAATTTAAAAGATTAGTAAAAACTGTAAGGTAGAGCTAATAAAAAAAATTAATAGTGTAATTAATAAAAATGTCGCAACCCACTTGAGGAATCTATAAATATTCATGCTGGGAACATATCGACTTAATAATACTGGCTTCATTTAATAACACTTTCAGTGTTGTCGAGAGGCAGTAGCCTAAAATCTGAACGAAAAGTTTAAAATGCAAGGCTAGGTCCAACTTGGCGCAACTTTCATAAAAAAACGTTTTCAATTAGATTCTCCATCGATTGTCTTCTGCCGGAATCACCAGAATGGCTTTAATTTTGTTGTACAATAATGTAACTTATAACAATCACTAAATATAATTAAGTAAAAGTTAGCATCTTTACTTTTAAAAAAGAGGAAATAAATTACATGTATTTAAAATGGTAAACAACTGCCTAAAGAAGTTATTATTATTATTTATGGTTAAAGAAAAATGTTTTAATTTAAATTTGTTATGTGGCAAATATTGTGAAGATGAATTTTAATTAAGTAAGAAAGATCTAGGATTTTACACGAATTTAGGAGTTTAATTTCCTAAGGGAAATTACAGGTTTCGATGTTTAGATCGAATTCCCAGCCCAGTACTATTGCAGGGCCAGACGGGTAAGAATTAATTATCAAGTTACAAAGGTAATATATTTGTATGGACAATGCAGAAGGAATATATAAATGTAAGGGTGTCAAAGATAAAAGGTTTTGGTTGTCAAATGGCATAAAGGAATCTATCCCGAAATACCAAGCAATGGAAATAAAGGAGAATGTAAAAGATGTCAGACATCACAGGAGCTATACCAAAAAGGGAAGATAGGCCGAGGAGTAACAATTAGAGTCACATACATACCAGGATAAATCCATAAAAATAAATTATGCTTACTTTCATGTAAATAAATTTATAAATGATAACACAAAAGAAAAGGGCTAAGTAGTAAATAAAATAAGTAAGAAAGTAGATGAGTAAAATTATAAATAGACCTTTACTCTTCACTGATGACAAAAAGTCATCTGGTGCAAAAAGTTGATGAAAAAGTGAAAGAGAACAGACGCTTTACGGTTTCGTTATCTTGTGATTTTCCTCAAGTGTCAAGAAGTGTGATTTGCAAGATTGTAACGGAACATTTGATTTACCAAAAGTTATGCTCATACTGGGTCCAGCCAGGCGGCAGATTTTTACAAGCAGCAAGGAAGGTTTTCAATGCACAAAATTGTGTTTCTATATTGAGGGAAATTATGTTGAAAATAGTTTAAATAATTTTTCTTATAACTAAAAAAAAGATGTCACATGATAAATGACATTAAACTGAAAAGACCACATACTTAAGAAGTAAAAAAAGTAGGTTTTGATTCAGAGAGGATTATGTTGATATAGCAAGTTGGTTGTGAATGGGGGTCTAAAATATGATGAAATCAAGGTCTTTTTGTAATGCTCTTTATTGCTTTAACATCTACACTTGGTTATTATAATATGACATAAATTAAAATACACAAAAAACAGTTTGATTTCATTTTAGTATTCCACCAAAGCTGCCTCTTCGCAAATTCGAACCTTACTGAAGTCTCGCGCCACCAAGACTTATAACCTAACGTCCAACTTACAAACTACTGCAGTTTAAACTAAGGATTATTCCCATTATCCACAATCATACACAGATTTACCCAAGCACAAAACCATAACACCTTTTTTATTATATAAAAAGAGAACAAAAAATTATATAATAGACAATACCAAGTAAAAATGATCTTTTAGAAAGACATTAAAAAGCCTGTATGGTTAAAAACTATACTGGAATGATAGAAGAAAATTTTGCATAACTGAATATTAATTTGAGTAGATGGTCTACATTAAAAACCTCTAAAAGTCAATTAGAGCAAGTCAATTATGTTTGTAACCAGAAATGTGAAAGAAAGTAATGTCTAGCTTCGCTTCTTGGAAGTAAGGAATGTTTCTGTTGAATAATTATTTCATGTTTACTTTCAGAAATTGTAAATCACCTCTAACACTAAACTAATATTAATTAGAAGTGTATATATAATTGTTTAAAGTATATTTCATAAATCTTTTCAAGTAGATTAAAAAAAAAAAACGTAATATAAAAGTTGCAGTTGTTGCATTGTACATCTCGTTTTTGAAGAGTACTTTATCATTAATTCACTTGGCATAAAACCACTACTTACACTATTTCTAAGCAGATGCGTTTCACACTCGGTCAGTGCATTGTTCAATACATTGACCAAGTGCGAAACACGTATGCTGAGAAATATCGGTGAATCAATAATAGGTATTGAAATATAAACTGTGAGGCTGATTTTTTTAAATGAGAATTTACTTGAAAAATCTGAGTCGCACCTAAGAAAATAATTCCGATTCGTAAATTTCAGAATATTTTTTTAGCTCTATATAAAATCTTCAAGACTTATATACCAGTCAGTAATAGCCAACAGGCATGGTGAATACCAGAAAAAGTTAACAGTTATAGTTGCGGGTTATGAATACAATCTGTTTAAACATTCAGTGTTAGAGAATTTACAAAATCGGTAAAAAAAGCTGTAAAAAAACTTTCTTTCACAGTAAAATTTTATAGCATAATATTTTCTGTATGTACTTCAAACACATTTGAAATAAATCATACCCTGTTTTTCATTATAATATAAATTGAATATTGGCAGTGAAACAGATAATTTGTGAAGGCTTACAAATGCAAGTAACAAATGACTCTCGTCATACAAGATTACAACCAACTGAAGCACACAAAGCTTGGAGATATTCTGAATATTTCTGTACATTGTTTGATTATATACTTAAAAGTTTTAGCATTGACTTGAAATGCAGCAACAAACAGTCTTCGTATAAAATACCGTTAATAAAATGAATAAAAATATAAATAACTGAAAGGAAAAAAAAGCAAAAAGTATAAGTGATTAAATCAAAATTTGAATGTTTCCTTTAGTGAACAAGATTTTCATAGATATAGCTTGAATCGTGTAGAGAAGAGCACCGAGACCGTTTGATAAACCAGCAATCATGATCTAATGTGACATCAGAATTGAGGGTGAAATGATCTTCTGTTAATGGTAAATTATCTTTCAGAAGTAACCTGTTAAAAAAAATAAAGCTGTTATTAGTCAAATGTTAACATATTTAGAGCACTTAAAATTTTTTTCACTAGCTAAAAACCTAGAATCATGTTTTTTTTTTCAATTAATTTGAGAACAGTTGTCTATATAAACAGATCTGTTTTCAGAAAAGTTGTCTTTACTTAAAGTACAATAAGTTTTAAATACTGGTGATTGAAAATTCCCTAGTATAGGTGTTTACACCTAAGCTGGCACTTGACCGATTGTATGTACTAGGATAGATAAAATACTTATGTGTCAATTATCCTCATGACCCTTGTGAATTTACCCCCCTCCTGCCTAAAGTACCAGCTTATCTGTCAACACCTATACAATAGAACCAAATCATAACAGACTGATTTGAGACTGAGGGTTGTCAGTTTTAATGAATATCTATTATAAAGTAGAAAATTCTCATAAAGTGGTTAAAATGCAAAAAAGATGCTGTCGGTCTGATGATAGAATGTTAACATTAAAAACAAACTAAACTGACAATAATCTTGTGCAAGACAAGTTACCTATTAATTAAAAAGATGGGGTTGTTTGCTCTTACAGAAGTAAACAGTTATTTTAACAACAAAAGTGATGCATTATTTTACAGGATTTTATTTTGTGAAACATGATCTACCACTTTGAGCTGGAATTTATGCATCGAAATATGCAGTGAAAAAGACTTGTGTAAGAAATTCAAAACTTTTTGGATCTTGATCTGTATGGTTCAGTGAAAGAAGCTTTACATCACATTAAGTTCAATGGCTACAAAGAAGTAATGATTATACAAAACTGATTTTGAATTCAAGATAAAGTAATTCACACTGAGGGGGTAAGAAAATAACAAGCAGGATAGAAGTGCTGAGGATTATGTAGAAAAATATACACAAATTTAATAAACCATTTTTGATGTACAGCTCTATTGGTCTGCTTAGTTACTGAATGACCCTCATGTAAATAAAATGTCATAAAACAGACAAATTAATTGACACTTAAATTTTGCTACTGTAAGAAAAAAAAAGGTTCCATTTTTAATGTCTTCTTTAAAAAAAAAAAAATTATTACATTTACTAATGATTTACTGAAATTTCCAGTTAAACATTACAATATTTCATTGCTTTATATCAGTTGTAACTTGTTTTAAATAATCATTTTATGAATACCAAAGATTACAAGACATGAAATGGAAAATAGAGTTTTGGGTAATGTTTGAAAAGTAAACAGTTTATTGTTGTACCAGATCTATCACATTAGAATAGTAATTTGGTTCTTTATTATAAATGGTAACCTAAATTTAAAATAAATAAATAATGCTACATACAAATCATAAAACAAAAAAACAATTTATTAAGTGAAGAGAGATTTTAACAAAATACTGAAGAAAATCTTACCAGATGGACTCTTCAATTACGGCATACACTTTTGGTATTGGAAATCCATTGAATGGAGAAGCTACAGGAAGAGTGTATGCTCCCATATTTTTAAATATCACCCAATCTCCAATGTCCATTTCAGGCATGAGGCAGTTCTCTACAACCTGATCCAGTCCATCACAAGTTGGGCCCCAGATCGAGCACTCTGTTAAGATATTGGTGGGATTGTACTGAAAAAGAAACAATTTGTTACTGAAAAAGTTACACTTAATACTTTAATTAGAAAATTGTTTCTAGACATACAATATGATTAGTTGGGAACCATTATTTTTATGGCGGGTTGCATTACAAATTTCTTTACTGTTGGTACTACCCATGTGCCCCCCCCCTGGAAACCAATTTATTTTAGGAGAAAAATATTACCCTATAAAAGAGTGCTAGACTATTAGCAAAACAGCTTCTTGACAACTCAACAATTGTGTAATTTTAAGTGCCAAAATACCATTCCCCGGGAGGGCTCCACCCCTGACCCTCTGGGTCATGCCCCCTCAAACATTGTCTTGGCAAAGCCACTGCTACTACATTTAATAACTAGGTCTTTTGCCATTTAGGCTAGTATAGTATTTACTGTTGCATTAGGGGTTTTGCCATAGTAATGACTGCCACTGTTACTGTATTATTAGTTGTGACAAACATTAACATGATAATAAGTTAATAACTGTTTGGCTTGTGATCACAATTTTTTCTTCCTATTTTCTTGTATGCTATATAGAGCAGAACCCACAAGAAGTAAACTGAAGGCACAAATGAGAATGAAAAAAAATAGATTTTAGAATAGATCAAATAATAATAAGGGTAATTGGTAACAAAACCTAAAGAAAGAAACAAACTCTTTTATTACAATAATTTTAATATTCAATGTGTCTGCTAGGCACTACATAAATCTGTTAAATATATATCAACCTTCTATCATTGCCTAACAACACTAAAAAAACACAATGCAAGAAAAACTATAATTAAAAGATACTTAACTAATTGAATACACAAAACCTAAAGAAAGAAACAAACTCTTTTATTACAATAATTTTAATATTCAATGTTTCTGCTAGGCACTACATAAATCTGTTAAATATATATATCAACCTTCTATCATTGCCTAACAACACTAAAAAAACACAATGCAAGAAAAACTATAATTAAAAGATACTTAACTAATTGAATACATAATGGCTTACTTGCAGACGCGTTTCGAAACAATCGTACCTTTTACAAAGCAAAGCCTCTACTCCAGAAGTACGCCCTTACGTATTCACTTAGTTAAGTATCTTTTAATTATAGTTTAATCATTGAATTCAAGATGATTACAACAAGCAGCAAGAAAAACATCAAATCAAATAATTAAAAATAAATGTAAAATTATGTAAATGAGAAAAATGTGGGAATAACGGAGTTTTTGAGATTAACATAATATAAGGGTAATCAAGCATGTAAGAGTAAGGAAAAGCATGATTGAAGTTTTTAACAATTATTTACTTACATTCAGAGGCTCAGCATTGACAGTGGCATGATCGTACAGCAAAATGTTGAAAGATCCATAAACTCCATCGTTGATGTAATACATGGTATGGTTCTGAGAAGACCTCTTGGAATGAATACTAGTAGCAAGAGTATAGGCTGCTGCTGCATAGAATCTGCCAGGTTCAGCAATGATCTGAACGCCATCAGAAATAGGAAAAAAATCTTCCAATGCGGTGTTTACAACTTCTGCAATCTGAAAATTAAATTAAATTTGTTGGATGTAATCATCTTGAAGTCACTAAAAAAATCATAAATAATTATTTGAGTAACTAGTGACAATTAATAACTTACTTTCTGACGTGTTCGAAAACAGTTGTTTCATTTATGAAGCTCTTCTACACACATAATTCTTATACTTGCAACTTTAGGGAACCTCCATCAGTAGTGACTTGGCTTCAAAAATGAAACGACTGTTTCGAAAGGGATCGGCAAGTAAGTTAATAGATTTCACTTAGACAGTCAAATAATTAATTATGATCAAATTAAATATTGTTGAAACTCGTATCAACAAACCATGTATTACAATGAAAATACTATTTCAATGTGTGGAAGGACAAATAGAAAACAGTCTGATTTCGTAAAAAAACTGTACAGGGAAATTTAAAAAAGTACAGATTCTTAATAAAATTAAAAAAATGTATGTAAACAGTTGTAGATGTAGAAAATATTCTTAAAAGTGAAAGGAAAAATAAAACTTCCTTTGACGTGATATGAAATGTAACACAAAGTTGACATAAATCGCAATTTCAATCAATGACTGGTTGAACAACTGTTTTTAAAATAAGAAAAGAGTAATAAAATGCTTCAGATAAGCTGATGATATATGATGAAAATATAAAGATCTAAAAATGTCATTTGTTTTCCCTGGCGAAAAACCGATTTATGTTATCATCACCAAACAAAGATAGCGTAAAATACATTCAACTTGCTTGCTCACACAATTCAAAACAATTGCTTCATTGACAAAGCCAAACCCCTCAAAGAGGTTGATTTTGTCAATTAAACAATTGTTTCTAAACAAGTCAGCAAGTAGGTTAAGAGTTTTCACTCAGTTACTCAATAATTAGTTATGCTTTATTCAGTTAATTCAAGATGATACAAGTTGAATAAATATTTTTAAGCACTGATTTAAAAAAAGACTAGTTAACAAGTAGTTCCTAGTTAATAGCTTCTGTAACTATAACACAAGATGGGAGTCAGGGATGGAAATACCATTAGCAATGACTACAAAGCATTTTTAGACACATTCTTTTAAACAAATAATATAGAAAAAGAATTTTTCAACGTAAATTCCCACAAAGGTCGACAAAAAAAATGTATTAATTACTTTATATTCTATAATTACAATTAATATAAATATAACAGAATCACAATATTAAGTGTCAAAATAGATACCAAATTTCCTTGCAAATTTTCCATTTCCCTCTTTATACAATATATATTGTCGAGCTATTATTTTTCTTTATTATTTTTATTAACGTTTTTAATTTATGAAGCTGATGGTGGTCTATAACTTCTCACTCATTCTACCCACCTCTTGTAACGCATCATTATTGAAAGGAACGTTTTTCTTAAAATTTCATATACCTCTTAAAAGTGCTGGATTTCAAACATGTAGATCCACAGTTCAAATCCGACAGGGACATCAATTTTTTTCAATTTATATTAATGAATTAATATTTGAAAAAACTGTATTAACATCAATTGTCATCCACTATAGGTTTAAAAATATTTATTTGAACTTGTTTCGATGAATAAAAACGTATTTTATTAACTATTAAATATTTGTTCAAGATATATCAGGAGTGTGAGATAATAGAAGGAATTTAAAAATAATACCAACGAAGAGACTAATAAAATAATTATACAGGATTACACTGCCACAGCCAGAATACAAATAATAAAAAAAAGTATGAAATGTGAACATTTCTTCTTTTTTCGTTTAATTTTTTTCTATTTGAAAATTTTTTAAATTTTTTTTTTAGCAAAAAAGTACATGAAAAAAGTAGCTATTTCCCTACTGTCTGGTAATTTCAAAAATGAAACCGCAACTGTGCCTTGTGGGATTTTCATGGAGGATATGAATTGTATGTTTTGTGAACTGTATACGATTAAGGATAGAAGATTTAAATTGCACGTGAAGCTTTATTAAACACCATGAAATAAAAGGGAATTCTGCTGCACTCTTTATTGATAGGTCGAGATGAAATAAGTACCTCTACACTTGTATTCATTGTTTAAACTTTTTTCATCACAACCCTTTGTTTCTTTCCCATTAGATTTTTTTATTGTTCAACAGATTTTGTACAATTATCAGTAAGAAACATTAAAGCTGTAACATTACTTTCCAATTGGGTTAAAAAATCTATTGTTAATTACATTAGAAAGTAAAAAAATTAAGCAAATAACATCAAATAAAACTAACTGAAATTAATATGAAATCAGTGTTCTGTTTTAAGAATAGGTCATGTTAAAAATGAGTAAGGTATTGACATTTCTGAGCCAGTTCAGATGTGGTGACATCTGAATGTTTGGAATTATAATGGTATCAAACAAATGTTCTTCCAAGCACAGCCTTGACTACAAATATATGACCGTCCTTTCACAAGTCAAGGCACTAAAAGTCTCCTAATATTGCAATTACCAGCAAGTGCATTAATAAAACTGCCGTGCAATAGGCAATAGAAAATGCTATTAGTTCATGTGTCCAATTGTTAAGAGGATTGCAGTGGCAAATTCTTATCTCAACATTTAAAGTGCTTGATGAGAAACATGTGAACATTACAGTGTCTCATATAAGGTACACACCTGGCCAGCATCCAGTTTCATTAAAGGCATCTGGTGGCAATTTCTTATCACTGGACATTCAAACTGCCGGACGAGAGAAAAGTGAACATTACAATGCCTCATAAAAGGTACACATCTGGCCCGCATCCAGTTTCATTAAAGGCATCTGGTGACAATTTCTTATCACTGGACATTCAAACTGCCCGATGAGAGAAAAGTGAACATTACAATGTCTCATATAAGGTACACATCTGAGCACCATCAGGTTCCAGCGTATATGCATCACGTTTGAACCACCAAATAGTGTAAAAAAGGCCTTTTAAAGGCAGGTAAATTATGAAGCGATTTGTATTTAAAAAAATTGATACTAGTTAAGAAAATGAAATACAGTATTTAAGAATAAACTGTTGAATATGGGGAGCAGTAAAATTAATAGTTACATACTAAGAGAACATATATAAATGGGTTATATATAAACAAAATCACCGAAGGAAAAGACTCACATTTAGAGAAATTTCAGTATAAATTGACAGACATGTTCCCTTGGATAAACTATTTTGGACAAAGAAATAACTCATAAAACAAAAATAAAACAAGATACATTTTATACCATATGTTTTAAAATCAAATGAGCTACAATTACAAACAAGATATTGCTGTAAGTACCTTGTCTATGTAACACCCTGTGTTGCCTGGATATCCACCTCCAATATCCAACAGATTCATATTGAAACCAAGTTTAATTCCAAAGTCAAAAAGATCTCTCGCAGCAGCAATTGCTCTCCTGAACGTAGAGGGATCTCTGCATCCTGAGCCTACATGGAAACTTATGCCTACAACATTCAAATCCAGAGAATATGCGATCTGTAGCAGACGTGGTGCTTCTGTGGCAATCTCACATCCAAACTTAATGCCCAAAGGGCAAACTGCTGTTACGTCATCACACCTAATGCGCAGGACCAATCTGAAAATAAAGAAAAAGATTAATGCTATAGATGAAAGGACATCTCAAGATTGTCTATGTTTAGGTTAAAGTACCATATGCATGGGTAATCCAGAAAGTAACAATCGCTTTGAAATAACAAATTAACAAAGTGAAAGAAATTTTTTCATTACATACATTTTAACCCATTGATTACATTCATGTATCAGTACGTGAGATCACGCAACGACCAGTAGGAGCTTTCCCGTACGTTTATGATTTGTTTTCCTGTGTATTATGCTGTGTTCTAGGTTAAATATTTGCAACTATTTGGACAATAAATACTATACAGAATAGATAGTTACCATTCTTTAGTGATCAAAGTCTATGGGTTTCCCTACCTAATTACAGATCGTTTCGAAATTTGTGCGGTATTTCACAATGAATAGGCGATTGAATAATGAAGAAATTCTTTTGTGTCCAAAGTCTATGATTTTCCCCACGAGCTTACAAATTGTTTTGAATTTTTAGCAAGAAATTGTCAGTAAACGTAAGGTAAAGTTTGGCTAGTATGAGAAAATAAGTAAATACAAAAAATAATAACAAATATAACAAAATTTAAAAGAAAAATTAAGAAAAAATTAAAACCCCCTAATCAAAGGACTAAAAGGAACACTTTTAGCAATTTTTCAAAATAATCCTCATTCAAATGAGGCATTTTTAAAAAGTGACAGTTTTTTTATTCTAACTTTGAAAAAATCCATTTGAGATCTTAACCACTGGTTAGTGTTCAGTAACCAAGATACGACAACCACTGCAGTCCTCATCGTGAACTTTGTTGAGCATTTTTAAAATCAATAAACCACGGGGTTTGTACGCATTGTACCTTGAATACACAAAATTATAAAGCTACAGAAAGATTTCTTTTACGTTTATCTGACCTTTTTGTAAGATTGCACCCAAAGATAGGACATTCCGATATGTGACCATTTTGAGGGAAATACATTTACACAGGTGTTTAGAGCAGTTTCTAGGTTTTAGAAAAATTTTTTTATTTGCCAGTAATTGTTTCTGCCGTCTAAAGGCAGATTATTAATTCAATCTCATTAACGCAATGCATGTTTTAACAATGCAATGTTTTCCACATTTTATTATTACATTCATTATAGTGGATAGTATGTTATATTCAATTTAAAATTGTAGTATAGATAAGTAATTCAAAATAAAAAACTTTTTCTAGTTGTAGCTTCTTAAAAATCTTTTTTACAAATTTTCTATTTCATGAAGATATGTCTAATTTAGTGATGGGCCGATTCAGATTCTCGATTCCAGGAATCGTCGATTCTAGGTGGTATCGAGGAATCGTCGATACTTGATTCTTCATCATAAAAGTGTCCATTCTGATTTGTTAACCCCTTACTGGTTTGTGACGACTATACGCGACACGAGCTGAATGCTGAAAAACGGCCGCTGCCGCGTATGTTGTAACGGTCTCATATACCGTGACAAATAGGAAATAAATAATTTCCTGTTTTTAAGAAATAAAGTTGATTTTTAAATTAATCAAGTTTGGAGTTATACAAATAATAAAGAGTGAAAAATTAAATAAAACCTTAAATAGAATAATTAAGCTAAATTAAAAAATATTAAAGAATAAATTTGTAATAACTAGCTAAATTTGACCATCGGGAGTGAGGCGAAAATTTTCTAAGTGCTTAAAAAAGCTATCTTAAGAACCAAACCACGTAGAACTTTCATCGACATTTTAAAAGAACCAGAATAAGCCAGAATAAACATTAGAGAAAACAAAATTTGAAAAACTTTTAAAACAAAAAAGTTACAGCAGTTTTAATAAAATAGACATTTTTCAGTGTTCCAAAAATGATAATCAAACTCTGCAAGCTAAAACAGATTCGTTGCCCGACTTGCCTGTACAAGGAATAAATCAAAAGATAGCAAGTATTGCAGGCGGGGTGAGGAAGGTTAAATTCACCGCTATATATACTAGGTCTCTAAGACTTTAGAGACAGTCTGAAATAAATTTTAATACGAGGTGCCGCGGAACGCTATGCTGGACCGCGAGTAGGACCGTCACCAGGCCAGATGGACCAAACCTCAACGCTTTCAACGTCCAGGACTACCAAGGGATGAAGGCTCCAGACTCAGCCTCCAGGATGCGGGAATAGAGGAAAACCACCACCGACGAACCAGGGATGGCGACTTCCGATGTCCAAGGACCAGGGAATCCAGACGAGGGACTCCAGGACCGGCAGGAACATCTTTGGCAAGTCATTTTCTCTATTCGATACCAATTACGTCAAATTTAGTTAGTTAATTTTATTAAATTCAAACATATATTCAAGCTTAAACAATGACTTCACTCTTTATAAAATTTTAATAAATTGTATGCTAAATAAAATGAATTTATGTGATCAGAATATTTCAAATGATAAATATTAAACTTACAAAGGGTTTTTGGCCATGGGCCAATTATTTTAAAGGAAATAAGAATTTTTCGAATATTATAAATTTAAAAATTAAGTGTCATAAATACGAATTTACCAATTCAATATAGAAGATAAATTTTTATTATGTATAATTTGGGAAATAATTTTATGTTTATGTGAATGTAATTGATCTATATGGAAATTATAAGTTTTTAAAGCATGAGAAACAACAAGTTATTTAGTGAATTGTTTTCTTAATATAATTGTGTTGTATTTGAAAGGATAAATTTTCTTTTTTATTTAAATAAATAGAATTAAATATGTTATAAAAATCAACAGCATTTGCATTTCATCCTGTGTCGAATAATCAATAAAAACTGTTCAGCTTTTACCAACTAATATGAAAATGATTATTAAATCAGTAAACAAGTTTAATTAAATTTCATTAAATGATAATAGTTAAAGCCTAATGTTTTTAAAGAGTTTCTCTCAACTAACTTCATGAGCTAGTCTAAAGATTAGTTGGTTTTTTGTATAAAAGTCCAGAGATTTATCTACTGGCAGATTGTGTTTAAAAGGACACAGGAGCCTTTTAAAATAGGTAATTTAAACACGATCATATTTTGCACGTTCCCTTGCTGTCTCTGCAGATCATCATCAGGTGGTAAGACTCTGTGAATATTTTGTGTATTATTTTAAATGTGTTTCTTTCCAGCTGACAATTGAAATGACATGTGTGACTATATCTAGACCATACATAATTGATAAACCAATTTTGGAGAGTTTATACTTATTTTAAATAGTAGTCAGCGGGAATAGGCTTGTTTTGGGCCTGGCCCTACGAGCGGGAAATATACACGTAACTCAGGGAGTTTAGCACGGTTTAACAAGCGGGGTGATTGGCAGATGTTTGGTTTGTTTATAAATAAGTTTTTAAACAACAAAATTTTGGTATTCTGCGAGAAGGGATATCAAATAAAAGTAGGGGGGAACGTTGCAATACACGTCGCGTCAATGGCCTGATCGTATTTATTCCGTTTATGCAGCGTTTTCTTGACAAAGTTCATCCGAATGCCGCTAGATCGTGTGCATATATCTTCAAGCAAATATTTTGTAATATGGTACTATTTTTACCAATGTTTTTTTCGATTCAAGACGTTTGAATTGTCAGTTGCCAACGGTCAACCTGCTGTGCATTTGTGCTTGTCTATTCGTTTGCCATATTGTTTCATAGTGTTATTTATGCAATTTAATTATTTTTTGTATAGTGTAGTTAGTGTTTGAAATTATTTATAGTAATATTGATATTTCTGTTTACTTTTTCAAGAGAGATATTTCTTGAACTTTGGCTTTAGGTTATTTATAGGTTATAAAGGTATTCATACATTCTATAAAATGGATGAATTTTTGAGTGACAGACAATTGCATGAATTGTTGTTAGAAAAAGTGCTTCTGATAGTGATTCAGAAGATGAAATAGATGATTTAGGGGAGGAAATTGAGATAGAAGACAATGCTCCTCTAGTATTAGGCCCTCAGGTGCAAAATCAAAACCCAGTAAATGCAGCTGCTGTCCTTCCAAATCTAATAGCCTTGTTTGGGAAAACTACCACTCTGCTGGAAAAAAATTCACTGAAAAAGTTTTCACTGGAGATCCAGGAATAAAGGCAACGATACAAAATCATAATGATCCATATGAACTATTCAAGTTATTTATCACAGATGAGTTGGTTGATATTATTGTGCAACAAACTAATAAATATGCGGAACAGTTTTTAGCCAATCGCCCTCTTCTACGCTTTTCTAGATTTCATGCTTGGAAAGAAACAAACACCGATGAAATATTTATTTTATTGGCTGTGTATGTGCTGCTAGGTCTTATTTGGAAACTTGAAGTAGGCAAATATTATACAAACAAAAAATTGTTTTCCACCCCTGGTTTTACAAACCTCATCCCTCATAATAGACTAAAACTTTTGAACCGTTTCCTACACTTTGTAGACAACACTACCCCAGTCATGGAAAATAAAAAAATGTCGAAAATAAATCCAGTTTTTGATTACATTACAAAAAAGTTTAGCGAAGTTTATGTTCCTAGTCGCAATGTCTCAGTAGATGAAAGCCTACTCTTGTGGAAAGGGCGGTTGAGTTTCTTACAGTACATAAAAATCAAAAGAGCACGATTTGGAATTAAATCGTATATACTATCTGAGGCTAAAACAAGTTATATTTGGAAGGTAATAGTTTACACCGGAAATGAAACTGAAATAGCCCGAAATACGCAACACCCTCATACAGTCAATGTAGTTCTGAAAGTAATGGAAGGTTTACTTGATCAAGATTACTGTGTGTATACAGACAATTTTTATACCAGTCCAAAACTAGCACTTGTTCTAACTAGTAAAATTACCGATGTTGTTGGAACTGTCCGAAGCAATAGAAAAGGTTTGCCAAAAGATGCTGTAAAACAAAAATCATCAAAAAATGAGTCACTTGCTGTTGTTGAAAAAGAAGGGAGGATGATCTATGTCAAGTGGGCTGACAAAAGGGACGTTCACCTTTTATCAACTAGACATGAAATTAGCTATGTTCCGGTTTTAAGAAGAGGAAAAGAAGTTGTAATACCTGAAACAGTTCATGACTATAACAAAAAATGGGCGGCATCGACAGGGTCGACCAGATGTTGTCTGCCTATCCTATGGAGCGTAAACGGCAGAAAATATGGTACAAAAAGGAGTTCCGGCATTTGGTAAATATGTGCATTTTCAATGCACATGTATTACACCAAGAATCCGGGGGTTCAATGACTTCTCTCCAATTTAGAGAAAATCTTGTAGAGCAAATTGTCTCAAAGCATCTGGATGAATCAAATAAACCAAAGAAAGGAAGACCCTCCGCTGAAGATGATCCACTACGTTTACTGCAAAGGCATTTTTCCTGATTTTGTACCTTCCACAGAAAAAAGAAAAAATGCCATGCGGAGGTGTGCTGTGTGTTCCAAGCATAACATACGGCGTGAGTCACGTTATCAGTGTAATGAGTGTGACGTGGCACTTTGCGTTTCACCATGCTTTAAAATATTCCACACACAGAAAAACTTCTAAAATGTGTAAAATTGTAGACTTGTGATGTACAGTTTTAGCCTAGTGTTTTTTCCTTTTTTTCTAGTATTAGTGAATATATGGATATGTAGAACTGAAATTCTGTAAAAAACGTCAAAATGTAACTAAATTTCACTTTCTTCCATAAAAATAATTTTTTTAAATTTCGATTTTATGTTTAATAGTTGTGTAATATTATAACAAATAAAATTAAGTAATAAAAAAATAAGCACTTCTGGGTTGTTAAAGTGAAATTTAAATCGACCGTTAAGGGGTTAACTATTAAAATATGTGTGTGGAGTAATTTATTGTAAAAATAATAAACTACCAACTATGTCTTATGTATTAATTGATTTGAATATAAATTAAGTGATTAAAGTAAACAAAAATATTATTATTTATGAAGCAACAGCAATCAAGATCGTAATCATTTCCGGTTGTTTGACATCGCTCGTCTCTCTCTCATTAGAGCGGATTCGATACTCTCTCTCTCTCTCCCTTCCACGTGTCTTACTGCCACTGATTTATAGATGTCAGAACAAAACACAAAAAAGTACAGTAAAAACTCGATTAAGTGGCCATGATGGTTGAGCGAATAGACGGATAACAGAAACACTGTATTATTCCTCCGAAACTTAACCTCAATAAATTATATTATAGACAGATATCACTCTCACAGTAATGTAATATATTTGGGAGCGAAAAGAAAATAAACACGATATAGTTTTTTCCTACCATAAATGAAACGTAAATAACTCTGTCAGACCAATTGACCCGACATTGTTTTTGATTTAATTAAATTTATATTATATAAATTATATAATATTTATATAATATAATTAAATATATATATAATTATTATACAATTATATAATTAAATTATATATATATATATATATATATATATATATATATATATATATATATATATATATATATATATATATATATATATACATACACACACAAGAATTTAAAATATAATCTTCCTTTGATATTGTTCTCATTTACCTGGCCTGAGGATGGAGGGTTTTAATTTTGTGCAATTCACACTCATTGTCGAAAGTCATGGTGTCGACTGAGGTTGCAGCAGCATGTCTGATGTGAGATGCAGGTTTTGCAGGATTTGCAAAGATGATACGATTAGGATCCACACCTAGGTCCAGAACTTTGTTAATCTCATTCTAAAACAATATTACAAGGATTTATTAGAAACCTTTGCTTTATATATGAACAAAACCAACTGTATAACAATAACAAAGAAAATTACAATATCATGCAGTACAGGTTATTAAAAATATATTTCATGAGACTATTTATTCAAAGAAGAAACATACATAACTAAATTTTTAAGAAAGCAATTTCTAAACCTTAAAAATTAAAATGAATTAATATAAAATTACAATTAACAACAGATTAATGTAATTAAAGTAAATTTCACTTGTTATATTAAAGTCAAAGTAGAAGTAGAGAAGAAACGCTTAAAGACTTTAAAAAACTTACAGATCGATGAAAGCAGTCAAGACGAAAGGAATGCCACTGTGGGATCTTTTTAATTTTCCTTAACAAGTTATGAAATTGACAGAACATAAGGTACGATTTTATAAATCTAGTAACATTAAATTCATCGACAAAAATAATATATGATTGTTTTTTTGTTTTCCTAAAGGTTTTATCTTTATAACAATAATGTCATTTTTATGTTTCAATAATTACTAAAATGGAGCTACCAATAAATAATAAGAAGTAGGTTTTATTTGGGTTTTTAATAACATTGTTTAACATTTTATACAAATTTATTAATTTTTTAAAAACTAAGTTAATTTTAGTTTTATTTCATATACATTTTAATGTAATGATTTTTATTTTTAAGTGTCCTGTTTCAATAAGAGATATGTCACTTTACTTTTATGTTTAGTTTATATCATTCAAAATTATGTAGCCTATCAAGAAATAAACACAAGAAATCAGTCAAAATTAACAGTGATGTTGAAGATAGAAATAGCAGAGTAGAAACCAGTAAATGGATACAATATTAGCATTTTTATGTGATTATATATTAATCAACATCCTATTAAAAAGCATACCCCAAAATTAAATGATATCTGTTGCTTATGGTTTCTGTATTTAATGTTTCACTTTTACATCGACATGAGGATTTTTGTAGCCAGTATGTCCTGTGGGCTTGAAAAATTATAAAAAAAGATATCTTTTTAATATATTTATATTACATGTATTAAAAAAGACTCAACTTCAACCGTGTTTGTGCACGCATGAAATGGACCAACAAAATTTTTGTGTAAAATTTTAAAGATTTTTTATAAAGCTTTCAAACAAATATTAAATATGTATTAAAATTATTTCCCTATATCTAAGTTCTTGTACAACTTGGATTTTTTAATTTCAAGTGATTATGAAGAAGTCACCTAATATACAGGGAAAAAATTGAAAGCTCTATACAGATAAAAAAGGCCTACACAAAACTCACAAATTAATTATTTATTAACTCAGTCGTGTTTCAATAACAAAGTCATCATCATTAGTGAGTGTTGCTATTACAAACTCTAACTTACAACTTAGTTTACAACTTGAGAGTTGTCAGAGTTTGTAATAGCAACACTTACTGATGATGATGACTTTGTCATTGGAACGCGTCCGAGTTAACAAATGATTAATTTGTGAGTTTTGTGTTCTTTTTTATTTGTTTAACATAACCTCACAAGCTAAGTTGAAACCTCATAACCTCATAAGCTAAGTGCAAAGAATAGTTGAATTGAAGTACTATACCCACTATAAAAAAAGAAAACAAAATGTACGTCCATTCCTATGTATAAAGTTATTTATATGATTAGTAATTGTATTATTATTATTATTATAAACAAAAAATAAAGAAATTGGTTCAAACATTTTTCAAAAAGATGTTAATAAAATATTGTACTACCTATTTCAACTTTGTGTATCTGGTAAGATAAATAAAAGACCATGTATTATATAGCGAGATCCATTTTCTGCCTTGTTTTCAAATTGACAAACAAGCCAGTTGTTCTTATTATTATTTGTTCTTATCTTCTACTTGAGCTACTAGTATACACATATATGCAATCATTTTTATAACAATAGGTGAAAAATATACAAATAGTATAGTTGGGACCATATAACCGTGCACTTGGCCTAGAGAGATCGGAATAGGGGAGACTCCCGTCTGCCTAAGGGCTGCATTTAGTCAGTATAAATACATCCTACAAAGATGATAAGGACCGTCAAAACACTGACTTGCTTGAGATGGTCGATGTTAGATAAATTAGAAAACAATGTTATGTATGAAATGCATAATCTTGTGTATGAAATAACCAAACGATCTTGAAATATGTGTAGACATATCGGATACAGAAGCTGTTGATGTATAGAATATTCTGAAAATGTAACGTGTTTTCAGAAGTGATAGTACATGAGACGGTTAGCTGGGTGCGACTATATAAACTGTTAGATAAATTAATGAGTATAAAATATTCAGTAGCTGATATTAAGTTGAAAATTACCAACAGCATGCCTTAAACAAAAGAATTATAGAAGTGCACAATTTGATAAGTGGAAAACTATTGTTATAAAAATATTGACAATAAAAGTGATAGTCTGGTTCTTTTGATGTGATTTCAAACAAAGCGTGCACTAGCTGCTTGAAAAATAAGCACATAAGCTGTTTGTTTTTTAACAAAAATATAACATTTTTTTTGTATAAACATGATAAAAAATAGTGATATATCTTCCTTAAGGCTTTGATACTGGCAAATTAAAGATGCATTTAAAAAACAGAAGCCAAAAATAGAAATTTAGCATTTAAATCATAATTTTAGTTACATTCTTCATAATCTAATTTTTCATCTATTATACAATGAATATAGAGCATATCCAACTTATACCGATAATTTATATCCATAAAATTATGTGTTACTATACAAAGCTCCCTAGAATGTTTGTACTGCAACTCTTATTATTAAAAACAAAAATTGTATAGTGTGATGCCATTGTCATGCTGATTTAAAAAAAAATTACCAAAGGTTTTAAATATTCACGTAAAATGTAAACGCAAATAATAAATTCAAATTAACATAAATTAAATGTATTTAAATTAACATAATTAAATTAAACAAAAATTGATTAAAATTTTTTTGTTTTTGTTTTATGCAAGCATGGGATTAAGTGTTAAATATCTTCATATTTAATTTGACCAACCTTCCCCATCTATAAGCTCAGAGGTTTGAGGGAGGGTGAATCAAATAATCACAATTTATATAAGAAAGATCAATGTAGCGAGTAAAAATTGAAGATCCCCAAGTAATGGATTATTTTATCATTATGGAATGGACCTTCAAAGTCAAAATAACAGATTGAGGGGTACTATATTGTTCAAAAGTTAGGGTGTGAGGAAGCAGACATTTTAAAAACATGTCACGGAGGTTGTGTTCAAACCGAAAATTTGTTTACTTGCTGGACAGTTTTTATAAGATTTATTTTTCAGATGAATTTTGGCTCATCCATATAAAAAGTACTGAAAGATTTATAGGACATTTGAAAATTATACTGTTATTGAAAATTTATATGCCATTAACTGCCCAAATTTAATAAGTTTTTGGTGACAAAAAAAACTACCTCAGCTGTAAAGCAAATTACTGTAATTCTCAAGTAATTTGGTGTTTTATGCTTCAATAAATTGGAAATACATTATGTTTATATCTGATTCACCCTCATACAAGGTAAGATTAATTTTGTAGATAGATCTTAAAAGCTGAAGGTGTTGTTACTAGCATAAAGTTAGTATTGTGCACTTTTTAATGGGTTGAAAATATATTATTAAAAAATCCATGTCTATATATTTATTTGGGACTGCTATCAAAACGTTTAAATATGTCCGTTCATGATGCACAAATATAAAAATGATAAATTAAACGGCAATTGATAAACTTACAGTTATTTATGTCAAATCTTTTCTTATTAGGACAACATTTTTCAGTAGCATATCATCTTACGATTGTCAGAGCATTAATATATTTTTTTTTAATGTTTACTTTACATTTCTTTTATTTATAAAAAAAATAAAACTTTTTTCCTTACAAGAACTAAACAAATATTTGACAAGATTATTAAGTGAATATGACTTTATAAACAATTTTTAATGGTCCAACGATGTTAAGCTGATGAGCTTGTAAATGTCAGTCTAAATATGAAGAGCAAGATTGATTAAAGTGGCTGAAAATTTTTAAAAAATGTATAAAAACAATTATTGTTTGATGGAATGCTAATTAAAAAAAATCATCTAGATTATTGTTACAGACTGATGCCAAAATATAAGTTACTGATTATAAAAAATGTATTAAACACAATTATATTATTTAACAAATGCACTATTATTATAGTGAACATATCCTAAACAAAAGTTCCCTTACAATTAACAACTTCGCCCATGGAATTTTTTAGGCAATAAATCATTAGAAACAATAACAACCCTCATTTCCTTTTCTACTTGTTCAGTTTGTTTTTAAATGATATTGGTTTTTTTTGTAATACAATAGTTGAGTTGGTATAGTATTTAAAGGTATTAAAATGAAATTTGACATTTATTTGTGTTTGAAAAATTAAACCATGATTTTAGACCAATCCTACTAGTCGCTTTAGAACTCATCACCTAAAAATTACAAAATATTTAAAATCCAACTCTTCAAAAATCAGCCGGGTCAGGTATAGACTTAACTAACAAAAGCAAAGAGAGCAAAAACTGACAAATTACAAATGATAAGAACAAAAAGTTGTTAAACAACAAATGTCACTTAAAAGTCATATCTTACTGAAAGGTAAGATAAATAGCAAAACTATTCTTAAGAAATAAGAAACAGCAGGATAAACATGCCAAAGTCTTGCAAACACAAATCCTGGTTTGTAGACAAAGCAGAAAAAAAAGGGAGATAATAGATGGAATACGGAGTACTACAATAAGATAATCCTCTTATCACATAAAAATAAGAGAGGAAGAGGGGAACCATATAGACTGAAGATGACTAGAGAAAAAATAGTAGAACATATTGGATGAATGTAGCAAAATGAAAGGGATATAAAAGTTTCAGGGTGTTTGTATAAAAGTTTTCTGTTGTGTTTGGTTTATTCCTTTTTTTCATGAAATGAAGAACTTTCAGATTTGTGTTGATGTCGGGGTACACACACACACACACACACACACACACACACACACACACACACACACACACACACACACACACACACACACACACACACACGCACACACGCACGCACGCACACGCACGCACGCACACGCACGCACGCACACACACACACTTATTTATTTAGGTTAATTTTAGTAGAGCTTAGAGCTTATTTAGGAATTTTTGGACTAGGTAGGAGACTGACAGACTTACCTAATGGCAATAGTCCAAAATTCCAATCTCTTGGAAATAAATAAATAGATACATATAAAAACTTATCACACTATTGAAATATTTCGATCAAAAAGATCTTAGTCAATTAAAAAAGAGAAAAAAAGAAAAGACATCTGTGGTTCATTCAGTCTTTTCTTTTTTTTCTCTTTTTTGATTGACTAAGATCTTTTTGATTCGAAATATTTTAATAGTTTGATAATTTTGAAAAATTCCTATATATAAAAAACTAAGTCAAAATACAAATACAAGAATTATAATTGAATTTACAATTCCAATTGAATTTATAATTCTTGTATTTGTATTTTGACTTAGTTCGTTATTAATACACAAGAATACATATTGCGGTGTGTGTGTGTGTGTGTGTGTGTGTGTGTGTCAATGTTTAATTCTGTATATGAATAGCAAAATTTAATTGGGTTGTGTTTTTTTATGTCTTTAATGTGTTTCTTGTAGCATGTGGTGAAGTTTCTCCCTATTAAACTATTTAAGACTCAAATACAAAGTTCCCTTTAAAACATCTAACACAACCAAAACATAAAAAACACTTCAAGACAAGACTATACAAGATCAAATGTAACGATTAACCTAGCTTCTACATAGGTCGAACAGGGAAAAACATCACCACAAGATATAAGGAACACAGAGGACATAAAAAAACAAACAACCTAAATCAAATTTTGCTATTCATATATAAACATAGTACACACATACACCGTTGACAAATTTCTTAAAGTTCATTTCATCACAAAAAGCCATAAACTAAACACAACAGAAAACTTTAAAATATAGAAAACCACAAAAAATATCCATAACACATTCTAAATGACAAAACACTCACAATTAAATACTATATTCTAACACACAATTAACAACTACTCTATAAACAATGACACTCCACAGACTCCACAATATAACACACCTGAGCAACAGTCTTGTCTGTCACTCATAGCATTGAACAATGCACTGACCTAATGTGAAACAAATCAGTAACTAGTTTTTTCCTTTTTTTGCCAAATGACATCACCATATATTTTATTTTTTCACTAATTTTTTTTCCTTTGTATATTCCGATTTCAAAGGACTCGTTCATCTTCAAATCTCTTTATTAAAATTAATTCAGCTTCTTACTGAAGTATAACATTAATGTTTCTAATTAGAACATTTTTTACAATCAAGTAAATTTAATTTTGGCAACAGTATAATATTTCTTTGCATGTGATATTTGAATATAGCCTATCAATATTCAGTTTGTTAAAGTTCTGAAAATATAAATATGCAGTCTATGTGTTTTTGTTTTGAATTTTCAATAAGTATTAAATTGTTAACAATTCTTATGTTAGGTTTAGTTAAAAATATAGTATTTATTGAAAGAAACTGAACAAAACACAGAATTAATTTTCACAGTAAAAATACACAATAAATAACCAAACGTCTTCAGCTAGTTAAGTGCTAAACAAATTAATTTGACCAATAATATCAGCTTATTCAAGATAAAATGTTTTGATATGATTTAGTTTTAATGTCTTATCTTACTATTTCAGCGTCTGCTGGAAAGTACTAGTAATGGTTTTTTGCCAAAGGATACGACCAAAAGTGTAATTTAATTAGAAGTAGCTTAATATCAATCTGAATGATATTGTCTACAATTAATATAAATTCTGAAACTAACCTATCTTTTCCTAACCTAAAAAGTAAGGGGAGGTTCTCAGTAACTAAAAATTTTACACACAAAATTATCATTAGATGAAGCTGTTTTTATACGAGTGCAGTGAGCATCACAAAATTCAAATTTTATTTTGGATGACTAGGCAGTTAACAATAAGATATAACTGGTCAAATTAATATGTTTAAGAAATAACCTGCTTCAAAAAAATTAACCTGAACATTAATAAAATAACACTGAATAACAATAAAATTAATGAGGTGTATTACATTTAATTATAACTATATTTGGCATACTATTATACCCTTTTTATGTTTACAACTTGCAGGAAATGATTGTGCTTTAATTTTCTACAAGTCAATTGTAACGTGGAAGAAATCGTTCTGAGTGTTCTCTCCTACTCCTACATCTCGTTTTGGCTGGCACCAGCCGACACCTTTTAGCAAAATGTTTTCTGTCAGACTTGAAGGGACTCTCGTTTGATGACCATTCTTACTGCTTTAAGCCAAACTCATCCTTTAAGCATGAAAGGCTCATCTGGAATAATTTTATACAACTTAATTTGAAAGTTATGTTCCCGCTTTTAAATTACTAACCAGGACGGAACGCTGTAATTACTAAAAAGAATCTAAATTTAATTAAGTGTTGTATGATTGGACCTAGAAGCAGGCTTGATGAAACATGCAACCTAGTCTTAATGTAAAAATAGTTCTAGTATTAATTAGAACAGAAAACTCTTAGCATAATCTCCAACAGAATTAACAAAACAAATAGGAATAGCATAATAACATACAGATAAAAACATTTTCGTTTTCACAATAATTTCTCTTGAATTTAAGTGCAGCAAAATAATTTATTCCAAAAATCACTGATGGTTACCTTTTCTTTTAACAATTTTTAAACTATACATTCAAGTAACTATAAAATAAAAACTTTAGAGAAAAATATATTATAAAAACACCAACACTTAAAAGTCTGAGGGTGCAATACTCGTGTGGCTTTTAAATTACTAAAACATGGTTTGCCACTATATAAAGCATTATACGCGTTTTGAAGGAAAAAACAAAGTTGTTACCATCCGGAACGGCATTCAAAGTTAAATAAACAATATAATTGTGCAAATATAAGAAACTGAATACTGTACTTTGTGTAACTAGTTTCAAGAGGTTGTGTTAATAAAAAAAAGTATATTGAAACAATAAATAATAATGTTTCTTGTTGTAATCATCCTGAATTCACTGATTAAATTATAAGTAAATATTGCAAAACTGAGAGAAAATTTTTAAACTTACTTGCTGATGCGTTTTGAAACAGTAGTGGGTTGGCTTCATCAATGAAACGATTGTTTCGAAACATGCCAGCAAATAAGTTCCGAAGTTTTCCCTCGGTTATTCAATAACTAATTATAATAATAAAGATTTGTTTTATTATTCTTACTGATTAAAATACTATAAGGGTTTTGGTTCCTTTGTTGCACCTAACAACTGAATGTTAACCATAAAATTTAAAACACAACAGACTCACTATGATTAACACACTTAATCTGCAAATATTCCTAGGTGTCACGTACACAACTCATTTGTCCTTGGGAAAACAGGTCTACTTCAAGTAAGTGACACTTCAGAAGTCATCATGTCCCCCTGCTCCCAGTAAGATTGTAGAATTTCTTAGCTCTTCCTTTATTATAACTATCCTTTATCCTACTCTTTGGTTTAACATTACTTATCACTTTACTCCTCTATATATCCGATGGAACAGTACGTCTACTTCAGATATGCAAGAATAAATATGATCCATAATCCTTTCCTCATACTTAAGATAAGAAAGTTCAAAATAACTTGAATCCTATTTGCAATCATAATCCTTTTTATCCATGACATTAAAAATATAATTTCTCTTCAAATGATCAACTCAACTTATTGATGCAAAACAAAGTTCAAATTAAGCATGTATGCCAATTTTTAACTTTTATTACACATTTTAAACACAGGTCTCCCCTTTTTTTAATCTCACTAAATTACTGTACACGGAGAGTCTTTCCTTTCGTTGTTTCCCTTAAAGTTTTACTCAATAATATTCTTTCTACTTCAGTGCATAATTTGGTTTGAAGTAATTGACAGGCAATCTAGTTATTACAGTTAGCTTCTTTGTTACTGTCATGTCGCTTACGTTGTCGTCTTTGTAAATAAAATCTCAGTGACCGAATAAACATTATTGTGTTAAATTGGACAAGTGGTTTTGTAATCTGATAGTAAGTGGTTAAAACTAATAGTAATAAAAACCTATAGTAATTCCCCCATCCACGCCGAAGAATATGGGGTACCCTTCATTCAAAACAATTTTTAGGGGTACGTGAAATAAAAAGATTTGGGATCCACTGTTTATAGAGGGTCATCCTACTGTCCCATTTTAACAATGCTATAAGCCTTTTACATAATGATTTAAAATAAAAGTGTTCACACAATTCTAATTTCGTGCTATCAATAATGTGCCCTTCTAATAAAAACCTTATTGTCTGATTATTTTAGTTTGATTAAAATCATCATAAATGATTTTTCAAGTTTTTGTGATCTCAAGTTTTTCAAGAAAAACACTTGATATCTAAAGTCTTTTAATGTTAATAATAATCTCTTTGACAACTAATAATCCCTTAAGACCTGAAGTCATGTGGGACTAGTTTGAATAGCTAACTATTGTCTTGTTAGAGGTTGAAAAAAATCAACTTTATTTTTATCTTTTCTTGATTAAAATAGTCACAGTGGCTTATTTTCCTAGATTTTAAAACCTCCAAGTAGAGAAGTAGTTTACATAAAATTTTAAAACAAAGAACATTATATACTTTTATATTGTTTTTATCATTTAACAAATAAAAAACTGTGAAATGATTATAATTCTTGAATTAGGAGATTATAGAAAAAGATTTCTATTCTAATGTACATAGAGTTTATAGGCTGTAAATAAAATTAGGTTACTATTACTAAATATAAAAAATATCTAAAAAAAAATCTTGACTACTTCAGCTTAAATACGAAAATAATTTTAGATTAAGGTTTTAGTTTTATGAAGTTTATGTTAGTTCTTATTAATTATGTCAAGAAATACAATGTGATATGATTCTTTTATCCTGGTAATAAAAACAAAATTTTAAATTGATACAAAAAACAGAGTGATATGCCAAATATTTTGAGGTATATATAAATAGAACAGTTTTTTCAATTGGGTAATGATGATGACATTTTAAAAGCCTACAACATCAAGTTATTGTTTTGAAACAACAGTAGTTTGGACTTAATAAAAATCCTAGAGAAAGGATTATTTTAAAATAGGAAAGGGAAGGGTGGAATAAATTTACTTTATAAATAATATAGCAACAATATTCAATTACAACAGTTAACCCTAAATCTCACTAGACGTTAGTTTATTACAACAGACTAGTTTCAACAAAGATGTCACCTTCATCATTGCTTGGTTAAATCAGTAGTAGCCAAGCACTGATGAAGGTGACATCATCGTCGAAACTAGTCTGTTTGTTTTTTTAAAGTAATGTATAGTGAGATTTAGAGTAAACTGTTTAAATTTTTTCTGTTGTGAATTCTAAGCTCTAACTTAATATTCAATATATTGTTAAAGATAAGATAAATGAAGAGATTTAAATATCTTTAATGAGCTGCAACTAATACCATCACCAATAACGGGAAAGTGAAATTAAGATATTCATCTATAATAATCAACAAAGACTGAATCAACCCCAATGTTTTCTTATTTTAATTTTTTATATAGAGATACTTTCTAACCAAGAAAAAAGTTATTACAAAGGTTCCTAACCAGAAATAGAGATTAAAATTTCAATCATTTATCGTCATACAATTATATCCACACTTTATTAATTCAATTTTTTTTATAAAGACAGAGGACATAATAATGTATTTATATTGCATGTAGTAATGTTTTACTACATTACAATATAGCTAAGTAACAAATAATCATAAATATCAGGTTATGCCAAGTTCAGTTAGAAAAAAAAGAAATTAGGTTTAATATGAGAAACTAACTGATTGCTGAAGCGGATTGTCATTCATTTTTCTTGGCCTCGCAATAACATATGTGAGGATAAGATGTATTCACTGAGGAACTTAAGTTTGTGACTTTTACTTTTGAGCCCAGCCTAACAAAACCAGAAAATACTTTGTTAGCTATTTGTAATATAGGTGTTATGTAATGAACTTTTATGTTACAAGTTCTGTTAAAAAAAACCTTGAATTTATAAATTCCCTGTATAATTCTAAATTGGGATTGTTTTCATTAATTTTTTTAATCACTATTTGTAGTTTGCAACATTTATAATAATTATTTTATTTTGAATATATTTTACAAATAAAGTATGCAAATATGAAAAAGGTCTGACCCAGTTTTTGCCAACTATTAACAAAATATAAAATAAAAAGAATTATTTTGAAAAGGACTAATAAAAAATTAACTACAAGAATAGAAAATCGAACATAATAATGCACAGAAATTTTTAAATTATATTATAGAAAACCACTCTAATTTGTCACATTGAAGGAGATGATTATAAAACTTTATGAAGAATATGCCTGTTATGAAGGCTAAGAAAAAATGGAATTAAATATTTTATTTTTGTATAGTTTTCCCAGTGAATCACTATAATCAATTAAAGTTTGTTAGTGGTATCTCATTGTGATACGACTATTTTATCTTCTATTCAGAGGAAGCGCATTATAGTCTCTTTAAATATTTACCCTTGTTCTATTTATGATCAGAGTGCAAGCAATTTTAGAAAATTATAAAAGGAACAAATTTCCGTGTAAAAAAACACAAGACATTTCTGTGTATTCTGCACTTTCAACCAATTAGTAAATAAAAGTTCTGTATTAAATTTGTAACAAATATTTTTTTAAACTTTTTCTGTGCAGGAGACTTTCTAAATGCAGACAATAGTGTCAAAAGTTCCCTAATGAACTGGAGTACAAAATTATCATTTTTGTAATATGAATGTACAGAGTATTGGAGTTCAGAAGAAGCATATGCAATATGTGAATACAAAACATTACAAATACTTCTTTTCAAAAAATGTAACAAGTCTAACATTCTAGAATACCCGTAAATAATAATGAATCAATATTCCCAAATTGGTTTTGTTTGATACGGCAAAATAAATGAAATAAGGCCCACACATACCTCCAAGTTGTAACTTTTTAAAGGAAATAATAACTAAATTATTATCAAGTACTTGATGACTTGCTATTGCTGTTACTCTTATTCTTTAAACAATCTTCCTCAAGCTCATTACTTTATGGTTTAGTTGTTCCAGAATGCTAGTTTTCATTCAATAAAAATAACTCAATACTATTTCAAATAACACAAAGAAATTAATGCTTTTTAACCCTTTGAATAGCATTCACATGACAGTAAGTGAGATTGCGCTACAGACAGAGGAAGCATTCACATACGTTTACGATTTGTTTTTCTGAGTATTATAATGCACCAGTTCAATATTTAATATCAACTGGACAATAAATGCTACATAGAGTACATAGTCACCATTATTTTGTGTGCAAAGTCTAAGGTTTTCCTCGCATATTTATAGATTGTTTTGTAGTTTGTGCAGTATTTTAGACCTTTCAATTAAACCAGGGCAATAATTTCTTTCCCAACTTGCATGATTTTGACACAAATATATCAGGCTTTTTTAAGAGAGTTGTTTTGTCATAGGAACATAAAGAATTAAACTTTTTAAAATATTTTTTGAGAGAGATTTGGTCAACAAAATTGTTACAGAAACCAACGAATTATTACGACTTTGTATATGACAATACTACAGTGTCTGACCATTCAAAACAGAAAAGGTGGACTGCTACTAAGGTTAACAAAATGTATACTTTTTAAATAATCAATATTTTTATAACAAATATTAAAAATTATACAATAATTTAAAATATTAGAGAAGTGTTTTTATTTTAATTAGAAAAGGGAAAATTTCAAAAAAACCTTTCCAAAATATGTTTGCTTCTTTGCCATACATCAGGGCATGCAAATATTACTAATCAAAAGGTTAATGTGAGTCAAAGTAGAATCACAAAACCCTCCAAAAAGGACAAACAAATAAAACTGGCAAAAAGCAAAGAAAGTAACACACAAAACAACAAATGAGAAAGCAAAAAACCCTCTATAGTCCATATCAGAGACTAGACCACAGAGAAAAGTGTCATGCATCCTCCTAGCCAAATTCAATAGGTTATAAACCCTTTTTATTTAGATTACATGTACTTGCTTTAGAAAATTTCAAATAGATGGTTGTGAATATTTCTTTACTGTGTTTTGAAGATTCCTATAAGTGAAAAAAGGCCATTTACACTTTTATAATGTTTTAAACTTGCCTATAGTAGCACTTACTTTACTTGTTGTGTGAGGACGGCCGTTTCGGGAGATGTGTCCCTTTGTCAAACTCAGACCGTAACTCAAGTGCTACTATATGCAAGTTTAAAACATTTTAAAAGTGTAAGTGATTACTAGTAGCTCACGCGAAGATGGAATCAACAAATGTGAAAACAAGGCTAAATATACTAAATTTGTGATTAGCCTTCACAATAATTAATCAATAAAAATTTAATCAACAAGTATTCTAAACTTTAAGATAAAATTTTCAGCATTCTTCTTATTATAATTAATTTTTTCAAAGCAATAATTTCATTTATTTAATGGAACACAAAATACCTAATCAGTTTCATTACAGAAAATAAAATTTCAACTGTAAATTTGACTGATTTAATACCGTCTGTAGGTAGGGAAACATATGTTTACTTTGATATTATTAAATGTCAACTTAAATAAAACTATTTGGCATATAAAACTGCAATAATTGACTGTGTATCTGCATGAATATTTTCATCTGATCATGCCAATTTTACTTATAATTAGAATATTCGACCTGTATATGATCTAAGAATGGAAAGTAGCTAAACTTTTACCTAAAATATCAAATACACCTTTTATTTATTAAAAAAAAATGTTGAATATGTACCATACCATACTAAATCAGAGAAATATAAAATCATATTGCTTGCATTAATTTCCATTAAAAGTTTTGAGAAAATAGCATTTTACTTCTAACACATGATATTCTACATAGTTTTCAAAAAATACTGTGCTAAGTGCAGTTCCATGCACAAAAATTTTGAAGTATGACACAAAAAGAATGGGAGAGCTGATTTCAAAAATGTGATGAAACAAAACCTATGATGATTATATATTATGAACCATTTCACTTTTACAAAAGGAAACATGGAAGACAGCACAAAAATAAATATTGTGTTACCTAATATTCAAAGAAATCCATTTAAAATTTTTTTATACATGCGTATAGACAACTTTTCAAGATAAAAATTGGTTTATAAATACAGTGAAATTGGCTTTAATAAATTAAGTATGGATATCACAATTCAACATTATTAATAGTAAACAAAAAAAAATGTATTTGACATTTCTTCCACAAAAACAAATTTCAAATAAATGGAATCGATTTTATTTTAATGACATTTCACGTATTCCAACCACTGAAAAGCAAGTAATTAAGATTTAGTCTAAAATCAGGGTCTACCTAAGCTATAATTACTAATAGTATTAAAAATAGAAAATAATAAACTTGTGTAATGTGTAAGATCTCTTTTAAACTTAAAGTAAAAACATAATGCTAACTAAAAGCATGCAAGCCAAGTTATCCAAACTGTCAAAGCTGTGAAAAAATAAAATTATACAATATTAAGCTAAAGACAATGGGGCTGGCAAAAATGATTGTAGTCTCAAAACAACATTATTTTTAAATCATACAAGAACAAAGTAATTACCTTCTTGTTGACAAAAATAATATAAAGACCACTAAAATCCAAATCATACATACCTTAGAGGCACAATCAAATCCAGTGCCAAGACTAGCCAATACCTTCAGTACGATCATGGCATCATTACACTTCACGGCTGCCAACATACAAAAATAAATTAATACATTGAAAAGATAAAACTTATATTATAATAGTTTTATAAACTATACAATAAAATCTTGAATGTATATGAATAACACTATACAACAGTTTAAAACAATATTATTTAGAATTTTGTAATTTAAAACGTTATACAATTTTGTGAAATATACCAAATATTTTACTCCACTTCACCCTCTGTTATGTTTATTTTATTATTTTTTTAAAGATCAGCCAGTATGACTATTGTCATCCATAAAGGATAAGAAGGATTGTGAAGAGCTGGACAATCAGTTATGGACATAAAGCCTTCTGATAAAGTATACAGTGGAGATATTATGGCATCACAAGTGCTGAGTTGCGTATCTATATAAACGTTTTATATTCAATTTTAAAAAGTAGAATCAAAAATAAATCTACTTTTATTCATAAGAATTATTTTATAACAAAAAATTAATGTTATGACCAATGTAATACTTAGTTACAGAAAATACAACATTTTGAAAATAAAATTTGAAGAGAGTATCTTACTATAAAAGGGATATAGACAACTCATATTCAATTTTAAAAAGTATAACAACATAAATCTACTTTTATTCAGAACAAATGATTTTATAACAAAAAAATACATTTATGGCCCATGTAATTTTATATACAGTTACAGAAAATATCAAATTTTGAAAAATAAATGAAGAAACTATCTTACTATATATTTGAATACAATTTTCTACCTTTCCTAACGTTACAATGTTCTTTTCTGTTGACGCGTTTCGGAGTGATTCTAATTTAAAAACTTAAATCGTTCTGTTCGCCCAAATGTTGAGTCATTCTTTATATACTATTAGCCACACTCCCAGTCTTTAATAGTATATGAAGACAAATTCAATGTTTGGGCGTACAGTACGATTTAAGTTATGAAAATGGAATCACTCCGAAACCCGTCAACAGAGGAGAATATTGTAACGTTAGGAGAGGCAGAAAACTGTACTCAAATATATAGAAATATTCCTAACAGAAGTGAAGATGAGTATGTTAATAATTTAAACTATCTTACCATAAAAGGGCTGAACACGGGGAAGCTTCATCTTCCATTCCTTATGTTTCTTTACAATTTCTCCAACATCAAAGACGTAGAAGGCTTCTTCTTGGTTCTAAGAAAAATAAATTTTGTTTGTTATTTTTCAATTCCTTCTAATTAGTTCACACTCTCCTTATATCTTGTTCAAATTTTTAATTGTTAATAAAATACTTTTTATTCATCCCCTCAAGTTCAAATACATTTTTTAAACTTTTAGTGGATGATACTTGATATTAATACAGTTTTTCAAATATTAATTCATTAATAAAATTTAATGAATTAATTTTAGTTTTATATTGAGAGGAAAATTCACAAAAAGAAACAAGGCATGCAATATAGTTATTTGGTCTCTATTGGCTTAAAACAAGTGGTAACATATGACTTCATAAAACAGCTGATATTGGCTTAAAATAAGTGGTAACATATGACTTCATGAAACAGCTGATTTTGTGTTATAGGATATGTGGTAGAACAGCTTTCTTATTGTATAGGTTATGTTACGTTATATGTATTAATTGTAATTATTTTTTAAAAAAGTGAAAAAATTTATTTTTTGGGTCTAGGTAGGAATTTGTTTGAAATTTTTTTTTTTTTAAATATTACTATATAATTTCAACTGCTCATAACGTTTGATAGTTTGTCATAAAAAAACAAATGGTAAAATACTGCCACAATTCTTTTTTGGATTGTCATTAAAAATTACGAGTTTAGTAAAAAGCTATAACAATTTTTTTATTATAAAAAAAAAAAACAAATGTAAATCATAGATTTATACTAACCCCAGATTCAGCAATGCTGCGCAGCACAGTCTCGGGGGTGCTATTCTCATCGAGAACATGGATGAGGTCGGTCTCAGCAAGATTCCTCATTGTGGCGTTTGAAGAGGTTAAACTGCAGGTGTTAGTCAAATTGGACGTTACTGGTCCAAATGTGCAAACTGTAAGTAGAGAATTTTTACTTACATTTTGTGAGAAACAAACAAGATTCAGTTCTCGTCGAATTTACCCTTAGCACTCGGATTTTTTTAACATGCTTTGCTTCTCCACTTGTAATTAAATTGAGACATTTCCTCACCTGCAAGTTGCGTTTTTGTTCATGGAAAACTTTGTTTTCTCTTGCATGATTTTAGTAAACTAAGCTATTTTTATTCACTAATACTGTATGTACATGATTTTATTATCTTATTTGTAGTTTTGCAGAGACTATATCTTTGAAAACAGTCTTCTGGATGAAGCCCTGGTTTTCTGCTGCATTTTTTGCAGTAAAAAACTGTTTCCCTTCTACCTCCTTTTATTTTCCTGTTAATGCAAACTACACAATCCTTAGAACTACTTTTATCATTGGAAAAGAATGTAATTTCCCATTCAGTCTTTCTTCTTTGTCAGTAGTTGATGGCCGTGATCTCTCACTATACGGGTTATTCCTGATACCACCAATGCGTTCCCTCGCCAAGTTTTGGTGAAACTATTTTTGTTTAACAGGATTTTCTCTCATTGCCTTTTTCTTGTTATTACAGATAATAAAACTGTTTACTACAGCTACATCTAATAGCCAGAAAAACATTTTCCTCCACCATTTATTTGTTTGTCTCGTGAAACTGCACGGTTCATTATAGTGATCAGCTAAATCTACACTACCCATAAACTGGTTATATTTACAAATACCTGTTGGTTTAGTTACTTTGTTTATGAAACTGAACTAGATTCTTATAAATCAGGATCAAGTAAAAGATCAGGAATTTCAGAATCACTAATTGCACGTGAAGCCATGGCAAACTAAGAGTAAACAAATAACCTGCAAAACTGTAACCAATTTGCAGCTTACAACGTAGCGGCAAACTAGATTTTGTGATGACTCACATATTCCTAGACATTTTCAACTTAGTTCACATTATTGTCAATAGAGTGTAGCACCAAACGGTAAAAATTGAATGTTGTGGGCTTCGCCGCAGAGTTATAGGCATTTGAAAATCGTGTCGGGTGACCTCCGACAAACGAGTAAACCGCAATATACGCTTGGCGGGGCTCCCCCGACAGTTGAGTGCTAAGGGTTAAAAGAACTTCAGTATTGAAAGGAAATATTTTGCGGCAATTGTTTTAAATACCTAAAGACAATATTACAAGAAAGTATATAATACAAACTTAAGACTCAGAAATATAATTTTAAAGCATTTTGAAAATATAATTTTCTGATTAAAAATTTTATTTATGTTATGTTCAACTTAAAGCTAAACCATGATTTTTTCAAAAAAAATCTACAAACATGAACAAAATTTATTTTCAAATCGTAATAATTTTACTTAAATGGGTTTTACATATTTTCTAGAATTCCTAAACTACAGAGTAAATAGTATCAATTTTATACAGATCGAGTGTGAGTAAACAAGATACAAATAATTTTTAAAATGTAGGGCTTGCTTCAAAAAATATAACAGTTAAAAACACCAAAATTTCAAACTTTGAAAGCATGTACAAGGATCAGAATAATCATAGATGGTTAAAATTTGTAGTTGCTTATCTTTTATAGATATATTTTTAATGCTTGCACAATGAAACTAGGCTATCTAAATCTATTTCTTGTTTCAGAAAAGTTTTCTTCGTGCTTTTTATTGTTCTTTATGTAAAAATTTTGAAAAACTCCATGTAAATAAAAGAATTTGTGTGATTGAAAACAGAAAAATATTTTGAATAATTCAAAATTGTAAGAAATGATAAAGCTATACATAGAGTATCAAGCAATTCAATTGAAATAACAAGAAAGAAGAAAAGTGCACAGTCAATAAAAACTAATTTTTTGATTTGCTTCCAATATTATTCTCCTAAAATAGTACCTTACAGAAGTGTAAATGAAACAAATACTTACGAGGCAGCTTGTGTCCAGTCTTGGACAGATTTGTGTTTAAACTAAAATCTAGTTATGATTAATTTGCGTAGCTTGTCAGCACTGCCACGGAGGATCGCCGTTAAGCGAGTCGCGCCAGTTGCCAAAACAAAGCGGGCTGTCCACCAGCCGACCCGAACCCTGAAACAAGAGTAAGTGTTGTTATCTCTGACAATCATTTCACAAAAAGAAATTAAGTACAAGAAAAACGAATGATCTGTTATCGGTAATATTGGTGTAATATCTTGAAGCATAGAGTTGGTTTTGATTTGAAATTTCTGAATATTACAATCATATGTCAGTTGTCTCCTGCTTATTAGTTTAGAGATTTTATCTTTTTATTCATAATGAATAGTAAATAAAGCTATATTTTTATGCATTAGAGAAAACACCTTGAAAATCATTACAATTCATGCCAAAATAACATTTTAAAAACATTAATAAAGTTCAATAAACGTTTACTGAAGTACCCCTTGAAATGTTTAGTGATCTTATTTGACAATTTCAAAAAATATTCTATAATGATTTTCCTACATTATTTGCTTATTTCCGAAGATTAAACAAATAAGATTTCTATAAAACAAATTATACTAATCTTGTAATATTCAATAATTTTAAAAATATTAAAAGAACTTCCAAATTTTTTTATAGCAAAAGCTACTTTTTTAAACCTCAGTGTTTTTGGCATACAAATGATTTTGTCCCTGACCTTAAAATTGAATTAAGTCTTATCATAAAAATAATCATTAATAACTATCCACAAAGAATTATTTCTTCAAATAATGTTCTAATTTTTATCTTGCTTATTAACCTGGTAAACATTTTATTGATATGAGCGATCAGCTATGTCCCAGAGAAGGTACTTTAATAGCATACAATATAATTCCACAACAGTTAGTTTTCTTTAACAATATTCTAAAATTAATTATTGATAAACTCATGCCTACTTAATCCCTAGAATCCATCTTAAAACAATATTCCGAAGTAGAACAGTGCTAAAGTTTTATCAGTCTTCTTTCTCTTTGTAAAATATATAACTATTGATAGTTAATTTGTAACCAAAATGTAACAATATTTCAGATTATTCATAAACATTCTTTTACCTAAGATATTTTTAAATAATTCAGAATTGATTCTACAGTCAGAGGTAGAATAATATTATAAGTGATAATATTATGATATAACAATATAATTAATAATATTAATATAATAGTATTATATATATATATATATATATATATATATATATATATATATATATATATATATATATATATATATATTATACAGTAGATTATTATTATTATTGTGATAAATAAAATAGTTCAAATGTTTATAATTAAGTAATAATAATAACACTTAATTTTTTAAAAAATCACCTATTAAAATAGAAGTAATTAGTATTAGATAACTTAATTATTACATGTCGCATATTTCAGTACAGCTTTTTGTATATATATACACCACATGTAAGCCATTGTTTTTCGAAAAAAACATTTTAAAAGGGAGATAATATATTTTGTAAAAATAAAACTTAGATTTTTTTGAGGAGTAATGGGTCTGCATTTTCTTCAAATTTGATAGCAATTTGTAAATAAAAAATGAATGTCAAAATTTTACAATTTTTCGAACTTTTGTATACAAATAGTTTTATCACATTATTAAGACATTAGGTATGAATAATATAATTTCTAGTACTGAGGGCTTATCACCATTTTCTTTATAAATTTCTATTTAAGAGCAAAGTAAATAATTAAGAAATTTAGTACTAGTTTTTCCACAACTAATATATGATACAACAACTATGATAGGTCGCTGGCCTGAAATGGATATTTATAGTTGACATGTCAAATAAAGTTAATTTGTTATAACAAAAATTAACAAGTTGGGAGCCTATGTCGCCTGGGGCGACCCTCCCTTGTCACTGTCTACAGTATTTTGATTTTACTCAGATCAAATTTTTACATGTAATTTTTAAATTTCAGTTAAAAATTAAATGATTGCGGGAATAATCAAATTATAATTACTTAAAGTTTTAGAATCAGATCTGTTTTTTTGTTCTTTCAGCAAAGTTTTATGGTAATAAAAGTAAATATGGAGTTTGTAATATATAATAAAGCCGATTACAAAATTACAACTAAACTACAATATACGGAGTTATTATATTTGATGTTTAGAATTTTCTTTTGGGAATTTATCTAAGTAACAATTGTTATTTCAATGTGTTGTAAAATTATTCTAATATTTAAGTTATACTTTTTAGTACTTTGATTTTTAGTCCGACATCTATATTTTAAGAGGAAGACAATGTAGAGTTCTTTGGACATTAAATCCTACCTGGAGATTTTGACCTCCAATTCAAGAAATCCAGGAAAATCATTAAGGTGCAAGTAACATTTAATTACTTGTTTAGGTAAAAAGAAACTACACCATATTTATTTACTTGTGATTTAAAAAAAAATAATTGATTTGCAAGGAGTCCTAATACAATACATAATTTATATAGCTTGACAAACACAAAAAACTGTTAAAATATTATTTGACCTATTTTTTATTATGTACTTGAATTCAAGAGGTAAAATTTGTTTTGCGTAACAGTAGAACTTGTGCATGATCTTAGAGAACTTATCAGTTGTTAGATAGCAATTGTATTGAAGTAAAAAGTACTTATTAATTCTTAATTTATGCCAGTCTAATACTAATAGTATAAAATTAATAGAAACTTGAAAAACTAAAAAAACTATTTATAACTCAATAGGAATTACTTATAGTTATGTACACATTTGGGTCAAACAAATTCTCTTAAAATTGAACAGAATGTGGTAACAGTGAGTCTATTATTTTTGTGGCATTTATATTATATGGACAAGTTTGTTTAGTAAACAAATGTTTGTCACACAAAATGTAGTTGCAGCATGTGGTGCATTATCAATCATTACAACTCCACACTTTACTTTACTAACATTTTTTTCTCACAAGCTCCATTAAGATTTCAAGATATTTCCTATACTGAAAGCACCTTGATTTAATGACTTGGAGAAAGCAGTGTAGCAAAAAGTCATATAAAATAAAAACTACTAAAAAAAACGACTAAACAAATGTTTTCACCCATATAATAACAGTATTGGATTCTTAATTCTATATAGTATAAGGTTGATCAACATTGAATTGATAGTTTAGCTTTAATTTTTTCTGACCTATATTTTATCTATCAAATACTGATTTCAAATATTTTTGTAAAATTATTGTGAAATTATTTTTCAGTAATAGTGTTGATATCAGAAATATGCTAAAACCAATATAACTAGTTACACCAATCTCTTCCATAAAATTCTAAAAATATTAATGCAGGAACCTTCTCAAGTTGATTTATTCTCACAGTAGGATTCTGCAAATATACAAAGCTACTAATATCTATTTAACCGAGCCTAAAATAGAATGTTTATAAATTTATTTATAACATGCAGAGGTTAAAAGAGTAGTGTGAAAAGATGTAAACAATAGGAAATGAAATGTAAAAGGGTAAACAACTAACAGTTTTCTGGACTGAGGTTTTGGTTTTGAATAGCACCCGTTCTGTAAAATATCAACTTTGCCTTTTCTTTTTTTAGTTTTAGTAAATGAAAATGAGATTTATTGATTTCTAACGTGTAAAAAAAGTAAATGTTGCAGCTGGTTATATCAGATTTTTTACATATGATATTTAAATATAAATTCTAAACGAAAAAAGTTATTTTAAATGTGTCATACCACAAATGGTTAAAACATACATTAATGAAATACAGTGGTCCCAATGAAATACACTTAAACAGGATGAATCATCAATTAAAATTGGTATACTTTTCATTTTTTATACATTATGGTTATTATTTATAAGGAAATAAACATAAACGTGACAAAAGATCTAACAAAACGACCAATGAAGTGGTACCATTGGGAATGGTGTTAATTATGACATTGTTAAAAAAATATTGAAAATCATACTTAAAATGTAGGTTGAATGACTTTGAAGGTCAAATTATGTGAGAAATGAGGTGATTTAAGAAATAGACTTTGAACAATGGTCAAAAAAAGGAAGTAAATCAGACAGAGCATAGTTTAAGAAGACATTGTCTACTCATGAAGGCTATGGAAAAATTAATGAACAAGGAGACAAATTTAGGTCAGTATAGGATTAGGTACAAATAGACTTACAGGATATTTAATATTACCCTTAAATATTTTACTATTATGTTATTTACACTAAAAATGTCACAAACTATTTATATTTGAATTAAATTTGGACAAATTAGTTTTGAATTAAGTTACGATATGCTAAATTTTAAAATTGTATTATTATTGGTTTAAATTTTCATATATAAGAAAATAAAGATTTACCAAATATCCAACAGAGGTTGATCTGATGAAATAAAGGAGTTTCGTTTTCGAGAATGTTGTAGACTAACAAGTAAAAATACTGTTAATTCAGTTGTACAACTTGAAAACGAATTGTGCATTCAAAAACTTTTCTACAAATGCATAATTGCTCAAAATGTGTTTGTCGAAATAGGACTTTTGTCACTTAAAAGTATCACACACAAAAATTGTTTACACAATAAAATACTTATCCACTGTAATTTATATACACGAGATATGAAATGGTTCTCGTCACAGATTTATATGCAAGGCACCTGATGGAAGAGAATTACGCAAAATTATGTAAGAATGGTGCAATCAGATTGGCAATGAGATTAAATTATTTTGAAATGGGCTTTATTTAGAATGAGATAACATTTTCTATGTACGGTGAAGTAAAGATCAGAGAAAAGATGATTTCACTACCACACAAATAAAAAAAATATTAGTTACATATCATTGTTCAACTAATAGAACTAGTTATATTTAATAACAATTTTTATTTACTAGAAAATAAATTTATACTATTTTTTTTATGAACAGAGCTTTTGCTCTTGACTATAAAACATTCAGACAGTATTAATAACATTTCGTCATAATACAGTAAGTACAGTAAAATAGTCTCGATAATTTGAGGTAGATGGGACCGAGACCAACTTGGATTACCAAAAACTCGAATTACACGGAAGTATGTTCCTGTGCATTAGAAAAAATATGAGTTTTAATGAACGCTAATACTAAAATTGAAAATGAATTAAATAAGTTTATTATAGAACTTTATATATACATTTCTTGGAAGCTCGACTCATTTCCTTAGCATAACGTTCTGATATAAATATATCTTTGGAAGCTTGAATCATTTACTTTGCATACCCTATTGATATAAACATTTCTTGGAAGCCAGACTCATTTCCTTTCCACATCGTATTAATATAAATATTTTTTGGAAGCCTGACTCTCCATTTCCTTTCAAATAGATAACATAAGCTCATATAGAAATTGGCTTGAATTCAACAAAAGCTCAAAATATCGAGACTCGGATTTACGAAACTACTGTATATAACTTTTTCTCTCATGTATCTCCTAAACAAGGCTGCTTATACTTTTCTGTATGAAGGGCCAATAATTATGAAATGAGCCGTTTGTGAGCTATACACTAGAATACATTATTATCAGCCTATTATTGTTCCATTTTCCTGCCGAAAAACCAAATAAGGTTATCATCCTCATTATCACCAACTCCAACCCACATACACTTCTAGAAGGTGAGATCCACAAAGGAATAATTTTATTATTGTTAAAAAATCTTCACTTAAAAACAAGAACATAGTGAGACACTACTCCCATCTATAAGCTGTCTTTGTGAACAATACTACTAGATATTCAAATAAAATATAACTTCAAATGCACAATGTTTTCTTTCTTACTTTTTTTTAAATATTTTGTAAACAATTTTTTCTGTCCATATTATTTCTTATAAATGTAAGTAACAAATCATTTTTTTAGTTTCTCATGGTATAAATGTAAAAAAAATATTAAATTAATCAAACTATAAAAATAATAATTAAAAATAATTTAATCACTTTATTTATTTATAAAAAAAGATTGTGCTAAAAGGGTAGCTCAAGTGCTTCAACGTGTGACTTTCAAACCCAGTGATGAAAAGTGGTGTGCAAACCTATGATTTAGTCACTGTTATTAAAAACCAAAGTTCGACCTGTAATGTAGCGAGATGAAGTAGCAGGCTCGTATCTAACTAAACTGTGATGGAGTGGCAAATCACCTCTATCCGTGATTGGGGAACCAAAACAATACACAATCATCACACCCAGGTAGGCGAACTAAGGTCGTTGTTCCTTTGTGTAGGGGGGGGGATGGGTTTGAGACGGGATGTCTGTCGGTCATTGCTTTGACAAAGGGAATGAACGAAATGAGTTGAAAACTAGTACCTGTTTTTTACTGTGATTCTCAGTTTCTCTTTTTCACTCACTGTGACGGTGAGCCATGGAGTTGTGAGTGTGATTGCTAAAGAAAGTTCTGAAAGGATTTTGTTTGCAGTAGTTCATTACTCAATTATAAATAATTGTTTCAATTAAGTAGATTATTTTTAAATGTTATTTTTAGTATATATTACATAATATTAATAAATACGGCCCGTGTCTGAAAGTAAAATGTCTAGTAGAGTGAACAAAAAAAAAAAAAAAACAGCAATTTAAAATTGAAAATGAATTAAATAAGTTTATTATAGAACTTTATATATACATTTCTTGGAAGCTCGACTCATTTCCTTAGCATAACGTTCTGATATAAATATATCTTTGGAAGCTTGAATCATTTACTTTGCATACCCTATTGATATAAACATTTCTTGGAAGCCAGACTCATTTCCTTTCCACATCGTATTAATATAAATATTTTTTGGAAGCCTGACTCTCCATTTCCTTTCAAATAGATAACATAAGCTCATATAGAAATTGGCTTGAATTCAACAAAAGCTCAAAATATCGAGACTCGGATTTACGAAACTACTGTATATAACTTTTTCTCTCATGTATCTCCTAAACAAGGCTGCTTATACTTTTCTGTATGAAGGGCCAATAATTATGAAATGAGCCGTTTGTGAGCTATACACTAGAATACATTATTATCAGCCTATTATTGTTCCATTTTCCTGCCGAAAAACCAAATAAGGTTATCATCCTCATTATCACCAACTCCAACCCACATACACTTCTAGAAGGTGAGATCCACAAAGGAATAATTTTATTATTGTTAAAAAATCTTCACTTAAAAACAAGAACATAGTGAGACACTACTCCCATCTATAAGCTGTCTTTGTGAACAATACTACTAGATATTCAAATAAAATATAACTTCAAATGCACAATGTTTTCTTTCTTACTTTTTTTTAAATATTTTGTAAACAATTTTTTCTGTCCATATTATTTCTTATAAATGTAAGTAACAAATCATTTTTTTAGTTTCTCATGGTATAAATGTAAAAAAAATATTAAATTAATCAGACTATAAAAATAATAATTAAAAATAATTTAATCACTTTATTTATTTATAAAAAAAGATTGTGCTAAAAGGGTAGCTCAAGTGCTTCAACGTGTGACTTTCAAACCCAGTGATGAAAAGTGGTGTGCAAATATATGATTTAGTCACTGTTATTAAAAACCAAAGTTCGACCTGTAATGTAGCGAGATGAAGTAGCAGGCTCGTATCTAACTAAACTGTGATGGAGTGGCAAATCACCTCTATCCGTGATTGGGGAACCAAAACAATACACAATCATCACACCCAGGTAGGCGAACTAAGGTCGTTGTTCCTTTGTGTAGGGGGGGGGGATGGGTTTGAGACGGGATGTCTGTCGGTCATTGCTTTGACAAACGGAATGAACGAAATGAGTTGAAAACTAGTACCTGTTTTTTACTGTGATTCTCAGTTTCTCTTTTTCACTCACTGTGACGGTGAGCCATGGAGTTGTGAGTGTGATTGCTAAAGAAAGTTCTGAAAGGATTTTGTTTGCAGTAGTTCATTACTCAATTATAAATAATTGTTTCAATTAAGTAGATTATTTTTAAATGTTATTTTTAGTATATATTACATAATATTAATAAATACGGCCCGTGTCTGAAAGTAAAATGTCTAGTAGAGTGAACAAAAAAAAAAAAAAAAACAGCAGGAGCGAAATCAGAGTGTAATTTGGACATTGTTTACTGAGGACGAGAGTCAAATGGCATTTTGTAATACACACATAAAGCTATTAATTAATATAAAACAATCATGCTGACACGGTCAACTCGCGTATCAATACCTAACCTCAATAACTAATAGCAACTAACAACCACAGTTAAAAATCACAATTACAGTTGAAAATCACAGTTATTTTAAAGTATCAATCACAGTTTGACCTATTAGTATGAAATCACTGTTTCAACCATGTGTCTACCAGAATGTACATAACGTTTTTGTTGTTGAGAATGTGTTTATACAAAACAAAAAAAAAGATTGCTCATTTTTTTACACAAAAAGGTAAGTCTTGAACGAAAGATAAATACATAAATCCATTTATCTGACAGAACTGGTTATTAAAATAAACTAAAGCGCTTTCTAAAATTCACTGGTTTGTAGTTACCAATTTATTTTAACAATTAAAATTTTACTCTTAGCTTCTGATGAAAATATCATTCCCAGTTATATGTAAATACTAATTATTAAACAGGCATATGTAGAACTGATACTGTGCATTATGCTTATACAAATTTTTTCAAAGTATTATAACTTTATAATAAAGGTTAGAGAACTGATTAAATCTAGTGACCTTAATTAGCCTAATAAAGAATAATTGTGGTAAGAGGGTGTTCTTATTCAGTCATTAAATCTAATGAACCTTGACAAAATGAGATGAACTTTCTACTGTAGTTTAAAACTAATCAGCTCCATTTTTGAACATCATAAAATCATGCATAAACTTAATTAAATATACTATTTCTACAAAATCTTTTCTATATGTTTTGGCCTAATATTAATTGTCTTCACCTTTAAAAAGATTACACATCAAAATATGCAATGTGAAGGCTATTAGTTACTCTCCTATGTGTTGAAGAACCCAATATCATTTGTATGTGAAATGGAAGGGATATAAGATACAGGTAAGATTAATGTATAGCCATGAACTGGTTGTTTGGAACTAGGAGATGGGCAGCTCAAGTATTATAAACACATGCACTCTACCACGAACATACACATATCCATTACTTCACATCGCCTTGTATAAACAGGACAGGTTTCTGCTAGCCATGAACTGGTTATTTGGAACTGGGAGAAGGGCAGCTCAAGTATTATAAACACATGCACTCTACCACGAACATACACATATCCATTACTTCACATCGCCTTGTATAAACAGGACAGGTTTCTGCTAGCCATGGTTGTTTGGAACTGAGACAAGGGCAGCTCAAGTATTATAAACACATGCACTCTACCACGAACATACACATATCCATTACTTCACATCGCCTTGTATAAACAGGACAGGTTTCTGCTAGCCATGGTTGTTTGGAACTGGGACAAGGGCAGCTCAAGTATTATAAACACATGCACTCTACGACGAACATACACATATCCATTACTTCACATCGCCTTGTATAAACAGAACAAGTTTCGGGCAGCTCAAGTATTATAAACACATGCACTCTACGACGAACATACACATATCCATTACTTCACATCGCCTTGTATAAACAGGACAGGTTTCTGCTAGCCATGAACTGATTGTTTGGAACTGGGAGAAGGGCAGCTCAAGTATTATAAACACATGCACTCTACCACGAACATACACATATCCATTTCTTCACATCGCCTTGTATAAACAGGACAGGTTTCTGCTAGCCATGAACTGGTTGTTTAGAACTGGGAGAAGGGCAGCTCAAGTATTATAAACACATTCACTCTACCACGAACATACACATATCCATTTCTTCACATCGCCTTGTATAAACAGGACAGGTTTCTGCTAGCCATGAACTGGTTGTTTGGAACTGGGAGAAGGGCAGCTCAAGTATTATAAACACATGCACTCTACCACGAACATACACATATCTATTACTTCACATCGCCTTGTATAAACAGGACAGGTTTCTGCTAAAATAAAGACAAAAAGTCTCCCTAACAAAAAATGTGTCCAATATAACATGGTCATTGGAATTCATTATTATTGAAAGAAAACAACATTAATTATTACTCCTGACATTATTTACTGTTGATTCGGAGAAATTTTTTTTAAAATTATAAATATAACCAAAGAATTTTCTGTTAAAGCAGTAGTTCTCAAACTTAGGTATGCATACATGCGAAAATTTTCAGGGGTTACGCAGAGGCAGGTTATTGAGAAATTAAAGAATTTTGATTTATTTCTGTTTTGTAATCACGAAAGGTTATAATTTAATAATGGAATCTAATAGAAAACTTGCATGAAGGAGCAATTGATTGTACTATCATGTGATCCAATGCTACAAAAATACTTCAGTGCTACGTTGTTAGATTTTTGGATCTGTGTTGGAAAGGAGTACCAAGAACTTTCAAATAAGGAGTACCAAGATATTTCAAATACTGTTGCAAAGATTCCCATTAAGGTTTCAACTAAATACCTACATGAAAGAGAGTTTTCGAGCTTAACGTATCTGAAAAGTAAGTACAAAACAAGCTTAATGTTGAGGACAATTTAAGGTTGCACTTAACAAAATTTGAGCCTAAAAAGAAGCAAGCTCATCTCTCATTAATTTTTGTAATGCATTTCAAATATATTGTGTTTTCAATGTAAAAAGTGTTTTTAATTTAACTGCCCCCCTCCAAAGACAAGGGGGGGGTAAGTAAAATTTTAATTTTTTATCAAGGGGTACAGTCTTTGAAAAAGATTGAGAAACCTTGTATTACTTTATCAAATATTATATTAAAACCAACTATTCAGAACTGTCAATCAATCTAAAAGACATATGTTTCTGGAAACAAAAGTAGAACACATCCAGAAATTTATGCAGTGGTTGTTTTATTTCTACAAAAGTTAGGGAAAAAAGATTTACCTGTAATTGGGTACTATTTAATGTTGCCAACTGATTATGTAACCCAAAATCTAGACGTGATTTCAAGTATGGTGTAAGATTTATGAATCAAGAATGTTTATCTGTTCGAAAAACCACATGCCGGAGTCTGGTATTAGATTATAAAGATAGACGTTTAAAATGTCAGTACAGTAGACCCTCAATAAGTCGGACTGAGACCATAGGCTATCCGTGTTATCAAAAATCTAGGTTAGACTTGAGACGAAAGTAAAAATTAAAAGAAGACATTGTATTTACAGGAAAAACTCCTTTATAATAATCAAACAAAGAGTATTATGCACAATATATGATCATACGTATTGTATATACAGATATACTCTGTATACAATAAAAATTATTGTATTGAGTGTACTTGTATTTTATATGCATAATTAAAAGCAATGTAATATTGCTTTCTGGCTTGATAAGGGCAACGAAATAGTTGCTGAAACGTTGCACTATTAAAATAAATAACATCGTTGAATCGATATTCTACTGGTTTATCATGTAATTAATACTTATTTCAGGTGCTCAAAAACATGAGTATTTGAAGTAAGTTATAAGTTGTATTGTCTTTCCTAGTTTATATTTTAAGCTTTTTTACATTTGAGGTAATGTCTTTAGTTTTTACAATACTGGCTATTTTTGAGGTTATCTTAAAATTTAATGCAATAAGTTATTCCACTAATAAGGTTTAATTATAATTAAATTTTTCCTATCACTTTTGTATATATGTTCATCACTCACTCACATTTTACAATGTGACACTTTTCTGTCTTGGTTATGTGCACTTGACTTTTTTTTAAAATAAATAATGCCCAAATATTTTATCACGTAAAATAATTTAGTGATGTTATTTTTCGTACCATACAAAAAATCCGCCTATGATTGAAACATGTCATAACACATAACTCACACACACTGTTCATGTTGATTTAAACGATTAGATACAAAATTATTGTGTGTTAATTCAAACTTACCCTACAACTCCACGATAACAAGAAATAACCAATGGTTACACAACCTCTGTAAAGGTTGTACGGACGGGCCGGCCGGTTTCAATAAACCAATGAAGCTCGACAGAGCTTTTGAATTTTAAACACTCATTCGCAAAACACTGTGATACTGAAGCGATGCAAGAGCACTGCCATAGTTATAAGCATTCGTGTTATCTCTAATACACGCTTATCAAGGGATACGGAGTTCATGTTGACACAAACGAGATACATTTGTCTGTAATGGGCTATCTCATCGGCGGCCATTTTGTTCCCAAAAATTTATCTTACAACTGATAGTCCGTTTTTCTGTTATGTAATTCTCACGAACTGATTTACTTTATTATCAATAACAACAGTTTTAAGGTGTGAGATTTTTTTCACAATTTAGAGGCGCGTTATGGAGATTCCAATTTCTTTATCCACTTACCAAATGCCGTTACCTGTTATCTCATCGGCGACAATTTTTTTTCCCAAAAAATTATCTTATAATTTGTCTCTTTTTCTGTTATTCATATAACGGATCTATTACAGCTGTCGCAGCCACTCAGTCCCCAATTCCCAATTACTTCTGTCATACGTTAATGCCTCTTCTAGGTTTCTTGCAGTCAATGCTTCGTCGATACCATCACGCCAACTTCTTTGTGGCCGTCCTCTTTTTTTTCTCAGGAGGAATCCACTCTAGTACCTGTCTTCTTCCATTCTCTTTAAAAGTCTAAACCATGCCAATTGCCTTCCCTTTATTTCGTTAAAAATTTGTTTACTTCTAACCCTTTTCGATCTCGCTTTTACCATAGTTTCGTCGTAATTAGTCTATTTCCATCGTCATTAGTATGTTATTATATTCGGCAACATCCCACACCTTTGAACCGTAGAGTGTAACGCTCTGAACAATAAACGTGTTTATTTTTTTCTCGTGATTGTCTTTTGCCAGAGTAAAGACTTTTAGGCTGATTTACTTTAATATCAATAACAAAGACAAATTTTTGTGAGAAATTTTACAACAATTTTGAATTTGTATAGAAATCAAAATTTATCGTCTTACCAAATGCCGTTACCTGTTCCCTCGTATACAGTCCAAAAAAGGTTGTATCGGAAGTTCACTATCCTTCCCGTTAACTTTGATTTCCGCCTTGTGATATGTTTATCTTTTTTATATTCGCCTGATATATTTTCTTACGTTAAAATTATTATACACCTTTACGACTTGTACGAACTTGAATTTTAAGTATATTTCTAAGTCACTGAGAAAAGACGTTTTTAAAGCTCATGTCACGTGTCCCGCTACACATCATGTTGTTAGCGTATTGTTATTTGGGCCTTTTTATATAGACCCAAAAAAATTTAGATTATATTTTTATGCTTAAAATAAACTCAAGTCTATTTTAATAAAGCATTATTTTATTTAAATTCTGTTTTATTGTGGATTTAAATCGCCCTTCGTATACCCTCATATCAGATACTATTTTTCTGTATTTTATATCTCTTAATAGTTTACTTACATTGAATTTCGAAGTGCGAAAAGTCAATGTTCAGACAGGTAGCAGGCAATAATTAACATGGAGTTTTATTGTAACTAATTATTTATGTATTTTACAACAGACAATATAACTGTTTAATATTTGTGTTCTTAACAGAATCCAGGAAGTCCTAAATACCGAATCAAAATTCGTCAGTAGGTCGATGGTTTATATAATTTTGTTAAAATTTAACAAAACACATTATAAAAACTATCGCTCGCGCCCCAAAAAATTTAAAAATTTTTGGAAATTAGCAATTCCTCCCCCTTCAAGGCACACCTTAAACAATATAAACGCAACGTTTTGGCTTTATTTTTTTGACGTAGTAACTCGCAAGTGCCTCGAAATGTAATTAATCTTTCTGGTAACCTTATTAATACGTAGATAATATCCGTAGGATATTAATTACACGGAAATTAGGCCCGGTTGAATTAATAAAATTTCGTTATTAAATCTCAGTGAATACATGAGAAAATAAGATACTTTTCGGAGAAGAACATTTTTTATTGTAACAGAGATGATGGATAATTATATATATATATATATATATATATATATATATATATATATATATATATATATATATATATATATATATATATATATATGGGAATAAAATTTTACCTACGGAACTCTGGTTTAAAGACTTTACCCCAGAACAGAAATAACCATTACAAAAACTTTCATGGGCGTGACCACTTCTAAGATTCACGAACGAGTTAGGACTGAAAGAGGAATTACTTAAAGAACAGAATAGATGCAAAGTGGGTGAACATACTGCATGAGAAACGGGAAACTTATTTTGGGTAAAATTCCTATACGAATCTAAAAGGATTTGACTTTAATTTTTTTATATTACTTGTAATTTATGTTCAACTACAAGAAACCGATTAGTTACTTATATACACTTTTTAATGCTAGACTATACCATTCATAAATATAATTAGATTTACATTTTTGTTACTGCCATAGCAACAAACTACAAGTCAAAGTTCCTAACGGCACATTTTGCCGCAACACGATCATGTTATAAATAAACGAATTTCAAGATAAAATACACTCACGCGCGCGCGTGAATCTTAACCTTAGCCACTCCCAAATGTCTCAGGTAGGCCCCTAGGCGTTTTACCCGATAAAGGCTACTTGCGCACTAAGACGGCACGGACAAGCGGTTGTCACGGCAATGATTATCATTGAATACAACGTGTATGCGCTCACTTGGTCGGTACGGCCGGCCTGGCAGAGTTCCGTACCTTCCGCCGTTTTAAAAAGTATGCGAGGAAGAACTTCAGGACATTCCGAACGGATGACTCATTTACTTACAACGAAACATTCAAGTTTGCCCACAACTCATGAATGTTTGCTACTATTTTATTATGTGTGCAGGTTTTAATATTGTGCTAAACCTGAAAATCTGTATACATTGTTTGGCATATAAAACCCGTCTGGTCTACAAAATGTTGATACAGAATAAATGTTATATTTACCGTATTAAAATAATTAATAAATAAAACTACTAATGACGTAATCACGTAGACACTTATCCCAAAAAATTTCTTGCCTTTTCTTTGGTTGAACTGGACTTCGATACTTAGTTTGTTCCCTGAAGACTTCATATTTAACAAGGTCATAAAGAGATTCTAACTTCTCCTGAGTCATTCGGGAGTATTGAAAGAATTTGGCATCATCTTCCATACTTGGGAAAAAAGTTATCAAATTCACTAAAATTTATTCTCTTTTTATTAATCTGGTGAATCCAAAATATTTTTTGTTTGTTAGGATCTCTTCCTCTTCTACCGAAACTGGATTAACAATCAAACACTCGTCATCATTATCCATATTAACCTTGTTCACCAAAGGGTAGCTCAGTATACACTGCCACGTTGGGATGGCGGGAGTTCCCGTCTAGTATAGGTCAAATTTTATAAACTGGTACTTGGGAGCTTGGTGAGAGGGCGAGGACGAAGACAAGGGGAGGGAGGAGGTGCTCGCAGGTCATTTTCAAAAACCTCGACCCTTGGACTTCCGCTGATTTTAGGGTTGACTTATTATTTTACTTTACGTATAGTAAAAATAAAAATAAATGTAAACAGGGCGTTCACGGAAGCGTGCTAATAGGATTGTCCAAGAGTTGGGACTGGTAAGCCGAGAGTTATTGCCCTGACGAGGAATGAAGAAAGTGCCTCATGTTTTCTAGTCGACGAATACACAAACACTACCTAACAGCCAAGTGCCAGCTTATAAAATTTTATCTATACACACACCCATCAAAATACCGTCAGCCATGCCGTGCCGCGTTAGTGCGCGCTTAGATATATATACGGTGGCCATATTTTTATTAGCCAAAATTGCGAGAACCTTCTTTTATTCAAACGTAGTAAAATGTAGGAAACACTCGAAATTTCTAAAGCTTGTCGGTTTCTGTTTCTCAACAAAATTTTCTAAGCGTTAACAATATCTGTTTGGGCTTATTTTTTTGTTCAAATTTCAAATTTGACAAAGAGCACATAAATCACAATTTACTGTTGCCAATCGTATCACGGATAAATAAGTAGTACGTGTGGCATGTGTGCTGGACAAATGTGACAAATAAATTCTTGTAAAAAGTGCTTGCAATTCGGGATAGGTACGGGTATATTATTTTACAGGAAATACAACTTTAAAAATCTGGACCGACTAGATTTTTCCTGGACGCACGGTCACTGTACCCACATATATATAGTTCATTTAACTGCATTTCAACGACCTTTCTGCATCCTTATAAGGCGATGTAGTTTTTGAAATTCAAAACATAATGACGTCCAATGTGGAAGGGTTTATCATTCAGAATAATATTTACCCGGAAGTTTATATTTTTAAACGATTAAAATTAGTAAATACTGCCTGCACGGCTGAACAGATAACAGTAAAACGGAGCAAAGCTGCTTGGCGCTGCGCGTGGGGCGACCTATATCGAGACGGCGTTTAATTGGTTTCATTGGCAAAGGGTAAAACAGATTAGGCAACAGCCATAACCCGATAAGTTTGTGAAACTGGACCAGGCCACAAGCTGAGTTTGGATGTCGTGACTTTTGATTCTTGTTACCCATAAGTACATATTAGGTCATATGACGTATGTTTTTGCAATTTTTTAATCGTCTGTTTACGGGAAGTCTTGTACAAATACAGAATTGGTGAGTCACGGTTCGAACAATACGTTCATATTCCTTGAAAACGATGACTCATGTAAGAGTTATCTTCGTAACAGATTTAGGCCTATCTATGAGGTAGATGATTCTTTTCATAGAAAACCAAACAAAGTTTCTTTTACTATTATTTCGTATTGTGCATTTGTACATGATAAAAACGCTGAATTAAATTCATCGGCACGATAAAAAAACTCGCTCAAGCCTTTCTAACGAGTCCATATACAGATTTTGTAACCATTGGAATTGATCCAAAAGCTCGTCGTTAGAGCCTCATTTTCATTGCGCCAGTGCAGAAACACATAGCGATACAAATTTTAAAACGACAGGTTTAAGGTTTACGATCGTAGAACGAGTGACTGTGGACATCGGTTGCAACAGTTCCATTTGTAAATTTGTAGCAGTGTTCCTGATGACGATATGTCATTGAAACGCGGATGACAATGTAGTGTACTGCTTTATGAGTTCATGTGCAGTTATTTATATATTAATAAGTAAATGCGTGCCAGTATTGCCTTTTCGGAAGGCGTGTCACAAATACATTTAAATCCAACAAAAGGTTTTTGGTATCAGAGAGTGTGGTTGACACACACACACACACACACACACACACACACACACACACACACACACACACACACACACACACACACACACACACACACACACACACACACACACACACACACACACACACACACACACACACACACACACACACACACACACACACACACACACACACACACACACACACACACACACACACACACACACACACACACACACACACACACACACACACACACACACACACACACACACACACACACACACACACACACACACACACACACACACACACACACACACACACACACACACACACACACACACACACACACACACACACACACACACACACACACACACACACACACACACACACACACACACACACACACACACACACACACACACACACACACACACACACACACACACACACACACACACACACACACACACACACACACACACACACACACACACACACACACACACACACACACACACACACACACACACACACACACACACACACACACACACACACACACACACACACACACACACACACACACACACACACACACACACACACACACACACACACACACACACACACACACACACACACACACACACACACACACACACACACACACACACACACACACACACACACACACACACACACACACACACACACACACACACACACACACACACACACACACACACACACACACACACACACACACACACACACACACACACACACACACACACACACACACACACACACACACACACACACACACACACACACACACACACACACACACACACACACACACACACACACACACACACACACACACACACACACACACACACACACACACACACACACACACACACACACACACACACACACACACACACACACACACACACACACACACACACACACACACACACACACACACACACACACACACACACACACACACACACACACACACACACACACACACACACACACACACACACACACACACACACACACACACACACACACACACACACACACACACACACACACACACACACACACACACACACACACACACACACACACACACACACACACACACACACACACACACACACACACACACACACACACACACACACACACACACACACACACACACACACACACACACACACACACACACACACACACACACACACACACACACACACACACACACACACACACACACACACACACACACACACACACACACACAATCAGAATAAACAGTAACTAAATAGTAACAAAATACTTATTATTATGCAATAGTGAATAGAGCTTTAACGCTACTTGTTTTCAAAGTGTAATTATAGTTGTCCACTAGCAGATGTTACTCAACGCTCACAGGCACACTTTGAGTCTACAAATTCGGTCTACCCATCAAGATTTCTACATTTTAACTAGGGGTAAGCTTACTTCCTTCAATATCTTTAAGCTTCTGTACGCCATAAACAAGCAACCCTCTGCCGTTAAAATTAACTACATAGCTATAGCGAAGAACGAAAGTATAGCTGATTACTCGTAAGCTGTTGCGCGATCGATCGATAGAAAACCTATACTAGCCCTATTCAAAAACATTAGTTTTTGTATTGCGTGTTGCAACGTTAAAACCATCGCTCAGAGATTACAGGCGTCTAGAAAATTGATAAAAGTAAATTTTTTAAACCTTTATTGTATATGATCTGGTTAATATGACAAATCAAATAAATTAACATTTATAGCGGCCTTGTCAAATCTACATTATTATTAATATAAATACTATATCTCATATTATAAGGCCTGTACACCAAAACTTTCTTAAAGCTACCTAATAGTTTCAACCCTTATCTTATCCTTGAAAATTCTGATATAATCCGATCTGATAAAGGGATAAATCACCCGAAACCATCATTCATAATGGAATAAAAAATAAATGCTACTATAGGTACGTGTTTACACATACGTTACAGTGTTCAAGCGAAAACAAGTATTTCGAGTTCCATTCGTTAACGTATCTTTGCTAATCAGTTTTCAACGGAATAGGCTTATTGTTTTAGCTGCAAGGGCACTAAAGGTTAGGCAAACAAGCTTACGTAAGCTTCTTTCTTCGCAATTGTGTTAATAAGGGAAAATGCTCCTTTCCTTACTTCTAATTTCGGTAATCACAAGATCAAGGACGTCACAGTGAAATTGCAGGAGTTGGCCAATTGAATTGAAAACGCCCTGAGCATCTATAACTCTTTATTCAAATGATGCATCTTGCCAAGGGCGAATCTGTAACTTCCAAAAGGAAGGTGAGATTTGCGGGATATTTGTTTAAAGTGTAATCTACTAAAGCGACGCCTACAATTTCTATTTGGATGGACATAAACATCGCGACAGTATAATTTCCGTCAAGTTAGGCTATGAGTCACCTCAAAGTGAATTGAATGATTACATTATTTCATGCAACAGCTGAATTTATGATATAGGTTATGTTGAAGAGCAGCTGTTTTACACGTAGATGTCATTTTATTTATTGAGCATTGTTAAGGAAAAAGGTTATTATAAATAGTTTTGATCCGTTAATAAATATATTAATTTATTACAATTTTTATAAATCTCAATAAAATTAATTCAATGGAACGTAATAATAAATGTGTTTTAGTCTAATGTTTTTATAAGAAACATTTTTAGAGGGGCCTGATACTTTTTTAGTACTAATTTTAAATGAATTTATTTTTAAAAATTGTATTCAGTAAACACCTAATAAATGTTTTCTATTCCCGACATTGTTTTATTATTAACTAAATAAATATTAGACTATTAAATACGATCTTCAAATAAATATTGAATTACAAAAATGTATAAATTCATATTTTTGGCGATATTTATTGAAAATTTTGCAAAACTATTAGTTCTTATTTGTAATTTGTAGATAAAATTTGGTGGTTAATGTAAAAATTCTGTATTATTGTTTCTTATATTGTAACAAATGTTTAGGTAATTTCTAAATACGCAAGATTAAATGTTTTCTCATTTCAAAATTTCTGTAGTAGTGGCTATAAAAGTTTTCACTTGTCAGAACCAATTTTTTCTTAAAAAAAAAAGATTCTGGCTCATTTTCTCTACCCAGGCGGAATTGTTAAAAACGGAGATGCGACTGCGGGCGATCCAATCTCCTCCCCTCAAAAAAAACCCCAATAAAATCTTTGAATCAAGCATAAAAATATCTATCTAAAAGTTTTTAGCAAATTTTGTTTTTCTTTCAAAATTCTATCGTTTATAATTTTCCGAACTGAGTATGTTACTGTTTCTAATTTAGTCCAAATTTACGAATTTACATTTATCAAAGTTTTTCCCTAACAAACTGTTTTACTTCATTTAAATTTAACTTCTGTTAATTTATAATTTAATCACTGTTTATGTTTAAAATTATGCAAAATTTTACCTTTCGAATATTTATTTCAATTAAAATTCTGTTCACTTCACAACATTCAGCCAGAAGCGCAAAGTAACCTATTATGTTCATGGGTAAACTAACTCCAATTGATGAAATATTTTCCTCAGTATTCTATACAAAAAATATACAGAATACTGAATACAGAAAAAAATATAGAATTATCTGAATATCAACTACTCATTGGTTTAACATCTTCTTGACCTCGGTGGTACTAATCCGATCCCAGTAAATTGTGCCCAAACATCGAAATAACTAATTGAAATAAATAAAACCTCTAAAAACAAAAGAATAAATAGGATACGACTCACAATCATAAAAAACTTTATTATCAGACGCGTTTTAATGACATTATGGCATCATCTTTAGTGATGCTACACAATTGAAACTTAATTTAAAAAACTGAACCTTACCTATAATATTTTAACAAAAGTAAGAACCGAATCTGGTCATTGCCAAATTTACAACCATGCTACTAAATAGCCGGTTGTAAACTTTACTACCACGACTACTAAATATTTAAAACATCTATTCCATAAGTAGCCTTTTCATTTATTTAACACTTTATGTACATTTCGATTGCACAACAATCATCCTCAGAGGTAATTTGTTTTCTAAATTATATTACGTCACAGTTGATTTATTTAGTTTTAACGAAATAGCTAGTTTACTTTACAAACTAAACATCTATCTGTGAATTATTTATTCTAAAGTTGTAAACTTATTTCTTAAGCACATTCGATCTGTTTGAATTCTTTCAAGAATTGTAATTCGTTATTTTCTAAATAAAATAACTTTGTTTCGTTGGTGGTTTATAAATAATTGTTGACTTATAAAAACTCAAATTAAACCTGAGGGGTCTGACGGGGGAGGCGATCGCCATTTCGGCCCCTCGCTGAGCCCGTCCTCGCATCTTGCGCCATTAACCACCGGACAATCTAGTGGGAAATTTAATGATAAAGGTCAAGTCGACAAATTAATTCATTGCGTTTAAAAGGGCATCCGCCTACACCGAATGTTACGAGGAGTCTACGATGAAAAGTGACTCATTTGAATAAAAACAAGTAATATAAACAAAATTTCTACTTAGGTCAACTTAGGCTTTTTAAAGTCAATTCCTTCTCAGGTCAACAACAACTGAAATTTTTTAATTTTTTTTTGCTTTTATTAAATAATTACAATTAATATAAATAGAGTAACATAACCTATGCGTTAAAACAGCTGTTCTACCAAATAACCTATAACATAAAATCAGTTGTTTTATGAAATCATATGTTATTATTTATTTAAGCCAAATAATTATATTGCATACCTTACCCCTTTTCTTCAAAGACGAATTAATTACACTGCATGCCTTGCTTCTTTTGTGTAAAGTTTTCCTTCATATGAAATTAAAATTAAATCATTATTAAGTTTAATTAACTAATATTTGAAAAACTAGTGTTATACAATTACAAGTGTCATCCAACTACAAGCTTAAAAAAGGCATTTAAACTTGTGTAGATTAATAAAAAAGGCTTTAATAACGATTGAAAATTTGAACGATATATATATATATATATATATATATATATATATATATATATATATATATATATATATGAGAGTGTGAAGTAATAGTAGGGATTGAAAAACGATGCTGGGAGAACCTCTTTGATAGTTCAGATATACGTTGCGTAGGTGTTGAATATTTACCGAAACTTTTAAACGTGTTTAAGAAAACAGCTTAATGGTCGTGGCAGGATGACACAAGACCTTGTAAGCAGGGATACTCAGACGTTTCATAAAACAACTGTATCAGAGATAAGGAAATAGGATAAAACCAGTGGCCATGAAATGATAATAGGAGTTATCATCCACGTGTACACCCGGTTATCAGGGTCAAGAGCGAATGGACTGGAACAGTTACATGTCAGCCGTTTACTGCGTTCTACTTCTTTGGAAATTGTAAAAATCGATTTTTTTTTCTTTAGCACAAAAAGTATGAATGGAGAGAAAAGGAATGTACGGAATTATCCAATGAAAATATACATAACTAGCGCCCCTTAGCGCACTAGTTTAAAATTGTAACTTTATATGTTAATTTAATAAACTTCAAAACAACTAATAATTTAACACAATAATTTATGACTATCTGAACTTTAAATTTTGTAAATTTGTTAAAACTTACTGAGACAGTTATGAGATCGCTATGTGGCGATCTTCACCAGTGTCTTCTGCTTGAAGGTGTCGGGTCGAGCGGTGACGGTTTTAAAGGCAGGTTTTCGTAATATGTTTGTACTTTGTGTGTCTGTAAATTTTATATTGTTCTAGTGTGTTGAGATGTGATCCTTTTTTGTTGGTGTAGGATTTCTAGGTTATGATAGGTAGATGTCTGTGTATTTGTGTCCTGTTTCTTTTATGTGATTTTAAAATGTTGAGTTGGTGTTCTGTTCGTGTTAAGATTCACCGAACGTAATGGACTACAAAATTCAAGAACTAATAATTGATAATGGTTATGGAATGGGAATACAAAGTTATAATAGCGTATTATTTAACCGAAAATATATGCAACCGTATAAAGATTGAAGCAATCATGTATAATATTGGAATCTTTAGCCTTTGGAATCAACATTTTGCAAAATCCTTTCTTATTGTGCATCTATATTATTAACTGAATGTCTCCTGGAAATTTCAAGTCTCTACCTTTTATAGTTTCGACTCTACGTTGATTTTTAGTCACTCAGGACAACGATTCGTATATACAAGAGTCTCAAAATTCCGAGTCCCGATTTTTCGAGCTTCCGTTAAATTCGAACATATTTCTATCTGAGCATATTTTATTTATTTGAAAGAAAATCATGAGTTGGGCTTCCAAGAAATGTTTATATCAATACGGTATGCAAAGAAATGAGTAGGGCTTACAAGAAATGTATATATCAATAAGGTATGCAAAGGAAATGAGTCGTATATCAATAAGGTATGCAAAGGATATGAGTCGGTCTTCCAAGAAATATTCATTTGAATACAGTATGCAAAGGAAATAAGCCAGGCTTTCAAGAAATGTTCATGTAAAGTTCTATAAACCTATTTTGTGCATTCTTAATTATAGTTTTAGGGTGCCTTAGTAATTTTTTTCTAATGCACAGAAACGTATTTTCGTGTAATCCGAGGGGTTCTCGGTCTCATCTACCTTGAATTATCGAGATTCAACTGTATACAGATAAACATTAATAGTTCTTACAACCAAATCTATCCTAACTGGATACATCATAGGTAAATTTTGATATAGTAATGCCTACGTCATCTCCTGGAATTTTCCATAAATTTGGCTCGAAATTGATCGAAGTTCGTTACTCAAGGGTTTTTGGGATCGCTAAACACGAATATAATATCGGCGATGATCCTCGGAATACCTG